>JAHIAL010000026.1:1364671-2576260 GCA_021605145.1 Aegilops bicornis | reverse complement strand
AATATTATTTTGTTAATGCTGGTTATGAACCAACATTTTAAAAGTATTTAAATGCCCTAAACTATTTAAAATAGTGGCTAAAACAATTATTTAAATGCTTGTTACTTTATAAAAATACTAAACTACTTTAGTTTGGTGCCAAGTTAATTATAGCAGTGTCCTAAGTTATAATTATAGTTTAGGTGCATGCTTAGTATTTTATAAAACTATTTTGCTCTATGAAATAAAAGAAAACAGAAAAGTTTTAAAAGAAAAGAAAAGACAAAAGCCCCCTCTACAGGCCTAAGCAGGTGGGCAGGTCGGTCGGCCCTCAACCCCCTTTCCCCTCTTCAGTGTTCCTCGGGCGCATCCGACCGAGTGCCCGCACGCGCTCGTCGCCGCCTAACCCCCTCGTCCGCGTTGGCCAGGAGAATAAGGCCACCACCGAGCCCCGACCCGCAAATATTTCTCACGACTGTCTCATCCCCCTATCCACCTCGCTCGCCCCATCAGATCTGCCGTGCGAGGCAGCGGCCGCCGTGCTCACCGTCGCCCCGACGCAGCGGCGCCGTGATCGCCTCCCGATGCCTAGGATCGCACCGGAGAGCTTCGCCTTCTTCGTCCTCATCTTCCCGGTGCAAGATTGCTCGGGTCATCGTCGGCGCCGCGATCGACTCCATCTTCATCATCGCCGCCGCCATCGCTTCTTCGGTCTACATCGCCCGGTCGTCCTCGGCTTCGCCACGACGGCATCGAAGACTCGCGGTGAGCTCTCGCAGCTCCTCCCCTCGAGTTGACTCGCACGTCCCATAGGCTCGAGCTCTTGCTCCGGCCACCGCTCGGCCATCGTCGTTGCCGTCGTTCCGGTAATCCCCAACAACTGTCGCTTGCGTAGTTAGGATCGGCGCATCGTGCTCGCCCATTTGATGCTCGCGGCCGGCCAGTCGGTCGCCCGAACAGCGAGCTCCGCACGTCGCCGCCATTCTGTTGGGCGCTGCTGTAGACCACCGGCGCGCACCGTCGTGCTTCCACCCGCGCTCACCACATCGTAGCGGCGCCTCTCCCCGTGCGCAGCTCGTGCCCGTCCACGCCTGCATGCGGCGCCCGCTTTTGTGCGTTGCAGCCACACGACTCGCGACTGCGCCAGCTCCCGCACCCTTGTCCGACCACCCGCTTTGTCTGCATCTTTGCTGCTGCTAACTACTCGTGGGATGCAGCTAGCTTTACCGATATTACATTGAGTAACCCCTGGACTGCCCCTAAACAGCGACTAAACAACTACTAACAAGAGCAAAATTATTATGTGAAGGTAGTATATTTGACAAACTCCATTTTATACCAGTGGACCAAATCCATTTGATGCAAGGTTTAAGTCCTATGAAAATCACAAAATGCTATCTTCTGTCAACAGAAAACAGATTTAACCTCTAGCATTGTGTGTAGTGTGCTATGTGAGTGCACGTGTGTGTGAGTGTCTGTGCGGCCGGCCCAAACTAGTTAGCTCTAATTTAATTAGCTAGATTAGTTGTAGGATTAATTCTGCTGTTTAGTTAGTATCAGTTTAGTGCTAGATTAGCCTAATAGACACATTCTAATCTAGACACTAATTTAATCTAGACACTAATAGCCACATGTGGCCACATTCTAATCTAGACACTAATTTAATTTAGATGCCTATGACATGCGGGACATACCTCACCCTTTGACCAGTCAAAGTAAAATGGTTGACCAGCCCCACGGGTCCCAACTGTGTCATACACATAGGCTAGGGTTACACTAGGTAAGAAATGCACATTCTGCCTTCAATTCGATTTAAACAATTCCAGGAATTCTAGAAAATATTTAAAAACTTCGAAAAATCATAGAAAAATAATCGTAACTCGGATGAAAACACTTTGTACATGAAAGTTGCTCAGAACGACGAGACGAATCCAAATACGCAGTCCGTTAGTCCGCCACACATCCCTAGCATAGCGAACACGCAACTTTTCCCCTTCGGTTCATCTGCCCAAAAACGTAAACAATGGGATACTTTCCGGATGTTTCCCCTTCGCTGGTATCACATATCCTGCGTTCGTCACCCCTAGCACAATGTATTGCCGCGTCTTGCTTTGTGTTACATTTGATTGCTCTGTTATTTATTGTGTTCCCCCTCTGTTACTTCTTTCCGGTAGGCTCCGAGAAAGTTGCCGATACCCCTGTGATCGGCTACGTCGACGATGACCCCTCCTTCTCGGCTGAGCATCCAGGCAAGCCCCCCCCTTGATAACCAGATACCGCCTATTGTTCTCTATACTGCTTGCATTAGATTAGTGTAGCATGTTACTGCTTTCTATTTATCCTATCCTGATGCACCTGTCCTTGCTACTACTATTGTTACCTTCACCTGCAATCCTAAATGCTTAGTAGAGGATGCTAGTGTTCCATCAGTGGCCCTACACTCTTGTCCGTCTGCCATGCTATACTATCGGGCCGTGATCACTAGGGAGGTGATCATGGGTATATACTATATACTTTATATACATGACACATGTGGTGACTAAAGTCGGGTCATTTCGTTGAGTACACGCAAGTGATTACGATGAGGGGCTGAAAGGCGGTGGCTCCATCCCGGTAGAGGTGGGCCTGGGTTCCCGACGGCCCCGGACTGTTACTGTGGCGGAGCGAGCGACAGGCAGGTTGTGACCACCTAGGAGAGAGGTGGGCCTGGCCTGGTCGGCATTCGCGGATACTTAACACGCTTTAACGAGATCTTGGTATTTGATCTGAGTCACGCCACCGCCTATACGCACTAACCAGCTACGGGAACGATTATGGGCACTTTCGACGTCGTGGTATCACCAAGCCTTCGTGGACGTCGACAATCGGCCGGTGCTGGCGCGGATTGGGCTGGAGCGAACGCTAGGCTAGATGCGCTTCCGGCCGCCCTCGCAGCGTCGCGTGTGTGCAATGGGTGATGGGCCCGGACCCTGCGCCATAGGATTTAGACCGGGCGGTCGACCTCTCTGTTGTGCCTAGGTGGGGCTGCGACGTGTTGATCTTCCGAGGCGGGCATGACCCGAGAAAGTGTGTCCGGCCAAATGGGATCAAGCGTGTTGGGTTATGTGGTGCACCCCTGCAGGGAAGTTTATCTATTCGAATAGCCGTGATCTTCCGTAACAGGACGACTTGGAGTTGTACCTTGACCTTATGACAACTAGAACTAGATACTTAATAAAACACACCCTTCCAAGTGCGCGATATAACCCGGTGATCGCTCTCTAACAGGGCGACGAGGAGCGGATCGCCGGGTAGGATTATGCTATACGATGCTACTTGGTGAACTTACCATCTACTCTCTTCTACATGCTGCGAGATGGAGGTGGCCAGAAGCGTAGTCTTCGACAGGATTAGCTATCCCCCTCTTATTCTGGCATTCTGCAGTTCAGTCCATCGATATGGCCCTTTACACATATACCCATGCATATGTAGTGTAGCTCCTTGCTTGCGAGTACTTTGGACGAGTACTCATGGTTGCTTTTCCCCCTCTTTTCCCCTTTTCTTTCCTCTCGGTTGTCGCAATCAGATGTCGGAGCCCAGAGCCAGACGCCACCGTCGACCATTTAATTCCTACTACACCGGAGGTGCCTTCTACTACGCAGCCTACCGACGGCCAGGAGTAGTTAGGAGGATCCCAGGCCGGAGGCCTGCGCCTCTTTCGATCTGTATCCCAGTTTGTGCTAGCCTTCTTAAGGCAAACTTGTTTAACTTATGTCTGTACTCAGATATTGTTGCTTCCACGACTCGTCTCGATCGAGCACTTGTATTCGAGCCCTCGAGGCCCCTGGCTTGTATTATGATGCTTGTATGACTTATTTATGTTTTTAGAGTTGTGTTGTGATATCCTTCCCGTGAGTCCCTGATCTTGATCGTACACGTTTGTGTGCATGATTAGTGTACGATTGAATCGGGGGCGTCACAATAAAATTGCAATAAATCCGAATAAAATAAAATATTTTATTTTAATATTGTCCTCCAGTATTTCATTTATTTTGGAGAAGTCATATTTTCTCCTCTCATATATATATTTTGATATGAAATATTTTCGAAGGGAAAATAAATTAAAACCAAAGTGATCCTTGTTTCAATATTTGAAAAAAATTCAAATATGAAAATCGTGAAATCCCCAACTCTCTCCGAAGGTCCTTGAGTTGCTTAGAATTTTGAGGATCGCGAAACGAAATGCAATAAAAATATGATATGCATGAATGACCTATGTATAACATTCCAAATTGAAAATTTGGAATGTTACAGAACATACCAAACATATACTAGTTCACAGCAAAAGACAAAGTTGTGAGAAGGTTTACAAATCAGGAAAAAACAAGCAAGGCTTCTCTGAGCAAAGGGCCTCCCAGTAGGCTTAAATTTCCTGGAGTTCACTCTGGTTTTTTCTTGTTGCCACCATCCAGGGTTAGGTTCTCTCATTCCAGAATAACCAAGTATAATTGTGTTCTCAACTGGAATGCTGAACTCATGTAGTGTACTGAACAGCTGAAAGTCTTGTGCATTCCACTAAATTTAAGCACCGATATTTGCAGAAATAATCAGACCACAATGCCTCTTGTCAGCGCACCTGTCCAAAAAACCACCGTGCAGCTGTGCCAGCTAGTCCTCGGTCCATGGATGGACTGGTAGAAAGTGCATTCCAGACTAGGATGCGATTGTTTTCGCTCGTCCCTAATCGCAATCGGGAAGTAAAACGCGTGCGAATCAACTTATTTTATATTGCGTTGGTCATTCTACCTAGTAAGTACCAATGTAGGAATACACGGAAGACAGGTGGTTAGACGATTTACAACGAGGGATAGCCATCTCATTTTGCGCGGTTCTACTAAAAGCTGAGGTGTGTGCTTTTGATTGCGCAGATAGAAACGACACGGAGATGACATCCCAAACGATATGGAGACAGACATCCCTGTTTATGCGCAAATCTGAAATACGGTTATTTAAACAAAGGATGGATATTTGCGGTGGTGTATGATTAACAGCAAGATATATTGTGTTATAATTGGCACTATATTGACAGTATGAAAGTGTCCTTAAGTAAGTAGCATCACATCACATCAACACTGCCACTAGATTAACATGCAGAACAATAGCATTAGTATTACTGTCATGAGAGTAGCACATGGTCAGTAAATGGCAACCAAATTTATGCAGTTCCACTGGGATGAAGCAATGTTAGCGGTGTGAGATTTAAGTGTAACTGGAAAAACACAATTCATGGGAAATAAATCAAGACGGAAGCACTTCATAAAATGGTGGTGGTATTGCTTCAATTTATCGATGGCACTAGACCATTACTTATAGTGACATTAGGTGGCATTGCTTAATGCTTCATTTGATTTTACATTAACGGTAGCGATATGGGCGTAGAGACAACAGGGGCATAAAGTGGTGAGGCAGATGTGGTTGCCGAGAGCGGCAAACACTCAGGCAGCATTTCTGCATTTGTCCCATTTTTGTCTCCTCGGCGACATTTTCCTATGTGAGCACAGGAAATCTAGACCTGCTCATTCTCATTTGCGTTGTCCCCCAACACCCGTCACTTTCTTTCCTTTTTCAACCAAGAGATAGGTCCACTTCCCCCCACACTTCGCCATCCACCATGCTTTCTTCGTCTTTCAACCAAGAGACTGGTTGGGTAGCCAGTATCTACTACTTTCCCCCGTTTCCTCTCAGAACCAAGTCCTAGATTCATGCTACAACTTTCCCACTTTCTTCCCTATTTGAACCAACTCTTAGATTCAATTGTATGAACTAGATTTACCTCTAATAATAGTAAAAGTCTAGGTGGCTTTGGAACAGCTGACGGAAGTAGAAAAAGATCCACACACAGCCACGTGGGGAGGCTGAGGCGATAGAGCAAGGCAGGTTTGAAGGAATATATACTGAGGGTCGTCGGCATGTGGCAAAGACGGCGTCGGGAGGCCGCATCTTGGCCACAATACCGCAGGAGGAAGAAGGGTCGGAGGCCCTCGGGCCGGCGCTCTCTCGGAGAAGGCAGCACGGCCGCCCGATCAGGACGCGCGAACAACCATTGGTCTCCTCCCTCGCCGCAGCCGACAGCGTGAATGAACGATGCACCTACACCTCTGCCCCGGTCGAGGTTGTCCAGCCGGATTTGTCAACAGCCGTGAGCTGAGAGAGAGTGTGGCCACCTATGTCTTGCTTAGATCTGGAGAGAATGAGAAATTGAATGAGAGGAACCCTAGTAAAGCAAGCGCTAAGGCTCCTGCTTATATATATAGTGGAGTGATTTTGTTGTACCGGCTTCAAAAAATGCGCTCCTACGTGTACCCGCGAGTGGTTTTGAGAGAACTAGTGTGTGCATGCACCGCTTCTCTTCGTGAGAGTACAATATACTATGCCCAAAGAACATTCGCCACAAGAGTAATAGTATAAGTGTGTGACGTGTGAGCTAAAATAAAATGTGTGCGGCATCTTTTGTTTTTTAGAACTTCTGAGGGTAGGGTGTGAAGAGCACATATGTGTGTGACGTCTTCCTGCAGATAGACGATGGGTGCGAGAGGACTCGGGAGGGAGCGTGTGTGTGAGAAAGAGGGGGGCACGTATCAATGCAATGCATGTGTTCGTAAATCATTATCCGACAAACGTTCGTCACAAGCCTTTTCCCCATTGAATGTCAGAAGAACCGTTAGATCGACATCCCAAGCGGTGTCGGTTTGCCATGTCATTTAATGTAACAGCCACTCCTCCTACACACAAATCTTCCACATGAGTGTTAGCAACTGATGACCCACAAGTATAGGGGACCTATCATAGTCCTTTCGATAAGTAAGAGTGTCGAACCCAACGAGGAGCAGAAGGAAATGATAAGCGGTTTTCAGCAAGGTATTCTCTGCAAGCACTGAAATTATAGGTAACAGATAGTTTTATGATAAGATAATTTGTAACGGGTAACAAGTAACAAAAGTAAATAAAGTGCAGCAAGATGGCCCAATCCTTTTTGTAGCAAAGGACAAGCTTGGACAAACTCTTATATAGAGAAAAGCGCTCCCGAGGACACATGGGAATTATCCTCAAGCTAGTTTTCATCACGTTCATATGATTCGCGTTAAATTGCTTGATAATTTGATATGTGGGTGGACCGGTGCTTAGGTGCTTCCCTTACTTGGACAAACATCCCACTTATGATTAACTCCTAAGCATCCGCAACTACAAAAGAAGTATTAAGGTAATCCTAACCATAGCATGAAACATATAGATCCAAATCAGCCCCTTACGAAGCAACGCATAAACTAGGGTTTAAGCTTACATCACTCTAGCAACCCATCATCTACTTATTACTTCCCAATGCCTTCCTCTAGGCCCAAATAATGGTGAAGTGTCATGTAGTCGGCGTTCACATGACACCACTAGAGGAGAGACAACATACATCTCATCAAAATATCGAGCGAATACCAAATTCACATGACTACTAATAGCAAGACTTCTCCCATGTCCTCGGGAACAAAGCGTAACTACTCACAAAGCATATTCATGTTCATAATCGAGGGGTATTAATATGCATATAGGATCTGAACATATGATTTTCCACCAAATAAACCAACTAGCATCAACTACAAGGAGTAATCAACACTACTAGCAACCTACAGGTACCAATCTCAGACTTAGAGACAAGAATTGGATACAAGATATGAACTAGGATTTGAGAGGATATGGTGCTGGTGAAGATGTTGATGGAGATTGACCCCTCCCGATGGGAGGAGCTTTGGTGATGACGATGGCGATGATTTCCCCTCCAGGAGGAAGTGTCCCCAGCAGAACAACCGTGCTGTGAGCCCTAGATTGGTTTCGCCAAGGTTCCACCTCGTGGCGGCGGAGCCTCGTCCCGAAATCTTGCTTATGATTTTTCTTCGGGCGAAAGACTTCATATAGTAGAAGATGGGCAATAGAGGGCCACCAGGGGGCCCACGAGGCAGGGGCGCGCCCCCCACCCTCGTGCCCAGGGTGTGGGTCCCCTCTGGTATTTTCTTCGCTCAGTATTTTTTATTATTTCCAAAAATAACTTTCATGGAGTTTCAGGACTTTTGGAGTTGTGCAGAATAGGTCTCTAATATTTGCTACTTTTCCAGCCCAGAATTCCAGCTGCCGGCATTCTCCCTCTTTATGAAAACCTTGTAAAATAGGAGGGAATAGGCATAAGTATTGTGACATAATGTGTTATAACAGCCCATAATGCAATAAATATCAATATAAAAGCATGATGCAAAATGGACGTATCAACTCCCCCAAGCATAGACCTCGCTTGTCCTCAAGCGAAAGCCGATAACGATAAATATGACCACATGTTTAGAGGTAGAGGTGTCGATAAAATAAAATACAAACATGAGGGCATCATGATCATTCTTATAATCAGCAAGATATATGGATATTGTCATATGATTTCTTATGCTCAAGTAATAATCTATTCACAATGTCAAGTATGAATCAGAAACTTTATTGAGAACTAACAACTATAGTCTCAGTCACTGAAGCAATTGCAATTTATCATAACATCGAAAAGAGTCTTTGTAAGAGCATTTCAGCAAGTTCACATACTCAACTATCATTTAGTCTTTCACAATTGCTAACACTCATGCGATACTTATGGTTACGGAGTTTTAATCGGACACAGAGAAAGATAGGGGCTTATAGTTTCGCCTCCCAACCTTTTACCTCAAGGGTAATGTCAACAATAATAACTCATGCTAACTTACATCCAATTGGGTATATATATCAGGATCTTTCCAACATACTGTGCTTGCCAAAGGATAAAATGAAAAAAGAGGAAAGGTGAAGATCACCATGAATCTTGCATAAGGGTAAGAGATAAAATTAAAAGATAGGCCCTTCGCAGAGGGAAGCGGAGGTTGTCATGCGCTTTCAGTGTTGGATGCACAAAATCTTAATGCGAAAGAACGTCACTTTATATTGCCACTTGTGATGTGGACCTTTATTATGCAGCCCGTCGTTTTTATTTCTTCCACATCACAAGATCGTATAAAGCTTATTTTCTCCCACACTAATAAGTCATACATATTTAGAGAGCAATTTTTATTGCTTGCACCGATGACAACTTACTTGAAGGATCTTACTCAATACATAGGTAGATATGGTGGACTCTTATGGCAAAACTGGGTTTAAGGGTATTTGGAAGCACAAGTAGTATCTCTACTTAGTGCAAAGAATTTGGCTAGCATGAGGGCGAAAGGCAAGCTCAACATGTTGGATGGTCCATGACAATATACTTTATTTTAGATATAAGAAAACATAACCCATTATGTTGTCTTCCTTGTCCAACATCAACTCTCTAGCATGTCATATTTTAATGAGTGCTCACAATCATAAAAGATGTCCAAGATAGTATATTTATATGTGAAACCTCTCTTTCTTTATTACTTCCTACTAATTGCAACGATGACCAAAACTATGTTTGTCAACTCTCAACAACTTTTAATCATCACACTCTTTCTATGTGAAGTCATTACTCTCCGTAAGATCAATATGATCTCTTTTTATTCCTTTTATTCTTTCTCTTTTCTTTTATTCCTCAAGATCATAGCAAAATAATCAAGCCCTTGACTCAACACTAATCTTCATTATATATAGCTCACGAACTTGATTACATAGAGGGATCATAAAGCAAAACTCAAAACTAGATCGTACTAAACTTTATTCTACTAGATCAAGATATTACTAAAAATGATCGAACTAAGAAAAACGGTAAAGATAGGAGTGTGATGGTGATACGATACTGGGGCCCTCCCCCAAGCTTGGCAGTTGCCAAGGGGAGTGCCCATACCCATGTGGTTATATCTCCTTCTTCGGAGGCGAGGAAGATGACGGTGACGATGACAATTGTGCTTTCAACTTCTTCATGTTGTAATTGAGAAGAGCAATTTCCTCTTTTAAGTCATCGACCTCCGATTCCAGCTTCAAGATCTTGTCGCATAAATCTCCTTTGCTTTTCTGCCAAAAACGAGAACGAATGGATCGGTTGTTAGACAGTTTAGCCCTCTTAGGGAGACTAGACTTCTTAAACTTCACGTGCATATCCCAGGGTTGAGGTAGAGGGACATCTTCCTCCTCCGGACTTGAATATTTGACCTTCATCAAATGAGCATCCTCCTCCTCATCCGTAGTTCGACCACAAGGAGATAGATCTCCATAGGTCTTGGGATCAGCAGTGAGGTGTGTTACATAGCTCTCTCCGTCAGAATCCTGAGATGACATCTTGCTCTAATCTATGGCAGAAATAGCTCGAAACAAGAACGGAGGATATTTGCGTGATACAGAAGTCAAAACCTTCGGGAGATTATATAATGAATTTTTACCGACCAAAATACGTATCGTGCAAGAAAACGGAGTCCGGAGAGCGCACGAGGTGCCCACGAGGCAGGGGGCGCGCCCAGGGGGGTAGGGCGCGCCCTCCACCCTCGTGGAGCCCTCGTGTCCTTCCCGGACTGCTTCTTATTTTTCTATTTTTCTAAATATTCCAAAACGGAGAAAATTTGCCATTAGAACTGTTTTGGAGTCGGTTTACTTACCGTACCACATACCTATTCCTTTTCGGAGTCTGAAACATTTTGGAAAGTGTCCCTTATGTATTCCTCCGTGGTTACAGTTTCAATAACATTGGTTTCAACATTTATAGGATTACGGAGATATAATGTTTGATTCTTTGACTGCTCACCACCTTCGGATTTGTGCCTTGAAGTTATTGATTTTTATGGCACCGGAATGATAGACCTCCTCGATAATGTAAGGACCTTCCCATTTAGAGAGAAGTTTTCCTGCAAAAAATCTTAAACGAGAGTTGTATAGCAATACATAATCACCTACATTAAACTCACGCTTTTGTATCCTTTTGTCATGCCATCTTTTAACTTTCCCTTTAAACAGCTTGGCATTTTCATAGGCTTGGGTTCTCCATTCATCAAGTGAGCTAATGTCAAATAACCTCTTCTCACCGGCAAGTTTGAAATCATAATTAAGCTCTTAATGGCCCAATACGCCTTATGTTCTAGTTCGAGAGGTAAGTGACATGCTTTTCCATAAACCATTTTATACGGAGACATACCCATAGGATTTTTATATGCAGTTCTTTATGCCCATAATGCATCATCAAGTTTCTTGGACCAATTCTTTCTAGATCTATTAATGCCTTCTGCAAAAATTAATTTGAGTTCTCTATTACTCAATTCTACTTGACCACTAGACTGTGGGTGATAAGGAGATGCAATTCTATGATTAACATCATACTTGGCAAGCATTTTACAGAAAGCACCATGAATAAAATGTGAACCACCATCAGCTATTAAATATCTAGGGACTCCAAACCTCGGAAAAATTACTTCTTTAAGCATCTTAATAGAAGTGTTATGATCAGCACTAAAGGTTGGAATAGCTTCTACCCACTTAGTAACGTAATCAACAGCAACTAAAATATGAGTATACCCATTAGAGGCAGGGAACGTTCCCATATAATCAAAGCCCCAAACATCAAATGGTTCAATAAAAAGTGAATAATTCATAGGCATTTCCTGACGTCTACTAATATTACCAATTCTTTGACATTCATCACAAGATAAGACAAACTTACGGGCATCCTTGAAGAGAGTAGGCCAATAAAAACCGGATTGCAATACCTTATGTGCAGTTCTATCTCCAGCGTGGTGTCCTCCATAAGCCTCGGGGTGACACTTGCATAGGAACTGTTCCTGTTCATGCTCAGGTACACAACGCCTAATAACATCATCTACTCCTTCTTTATAAAGATGTGGGTCATCCCAAAAGTAATGCCTCAAATCATAGAAAAACTTTTATTTTTCTTTGGTATGTGAAACTAGGTGGTATAAATTTTGCAATAATGTAATTAGCATAATCAACATACCATGGAGCAGTACGAGAAGCATTTATGACATTTAATTGTTCATCAGGAAAGCTGTCATCAATAGGTAGTGGGTCATCAAGAACATTTTCTGACCTAGACAAGTTGTCTCAAGAACGGGTTCTCAGCTCCTTTCTATCAATAATATGCAAATCAAATTCTTGTAGCAAGAGGATCCATCTAATAAGTCTAGGTTTAGCATCTTTCTTTTCCATCGGATATTTAATAGCAGCATGATCTGTGTGAATAGTTACTTTAGAATCAACAATATAAGGTCCGAACTTATCACAAGCAAATACAATCGCTAAGAATTCCTTTTCAGTAGTAGAAAAATTTCTCTGAAACCTTTGCTCTAGAGTTTTACTAGCATATTGAATAACATTTATTTTCTTATCAACTCTTTGCCCGAGAACAGCACCTACAGCATAATCACTAGCATCACACATAATTTCAAAGGGTAAATTCCAATCAGGTGGCTGAACGATAGGTGCAGAAATCAATGCTTTCTTAAGTATTTCAGATTCTTCTACACAATCATCATCAAAGACAAATGGTATATCTTTTTGTAAGAGGTTATTCAGAGGCCGAAAAATTTTTGAGAAGTCCTTAATGAACCTCCTATAAAAGCTGGCATGACCAAGAAAACTTCTTACACCTTTGACGTCCTTGGGACATGGCATATTTTCAATAGCATAAACTTTAGCTTTATCAACTTCAATACCTCTTTCAGAAATTTTATGCCCCAAGACAATACCTTCATTAACCATAAAGTGGCACTTTTCCCAATTCAAGACAAGATTCGTTTCTTCACATCTCTCCAAAACTTGATCAAGGTTGCTCAAGCAATCATCAAAAGAGGATCCATAAACGGAGAATCGTCCATGAAAACCTCACAAATCTTTTCACAAAAATCAGAGAATATAGCCATCATGCATCTTTGAAAGGTAGCAGGTGCATTACATAAACCAAAGGCATACGTCTATAAGCAAAAGTACCGAAAGGGCAAGTGATGACCCACAAGTATAGGGGATCTATCGTAGTCCTTTCAATAAGTAAGAGTGTCGAACCCAACGAGGAGCAGAAGGAAATGATAAGCAGTTTTCAGCAAGGTATTCTCTGCAATTATTGAAATAAGTGGTAACAGATAGTTTTGTGATTGGATAAATTGTAACGAGCAACAAGTAACAAAAGTAAATAAAGTGCAGCAAGGTGGCCCAATCCTTTTTATAGCAAAGGACAAGCCTGGACAAACTCTTATATGGAGAAAAGCGCTCCCGAGGACACATGGGAATATCGTTAAGCTAGTTTTCATCACGTTCATATGATTCGCGTTCGGTACTTTGATAATTTGATATGTGGGTGGACCGGTGCTTGGGTGCTGTTCTTACTTGAACAAGCATCCCACTTATGATTAACCTCTATTGCAAGCATCCGCAACTACAACAAAAGTATTAAGGTAAACCTAACCATAGCATGAAACATACGGATCCAAATCAGCCCCTTACGAAGCAACGCATAAACTAGGGTTTAAGCTTCTGTCACTCTAGCAACCCATCATCTACTTATTACTTCCCAATGCCTTCCTCTAGGCCCAAATAATAGTGAAGTGTTATGTAGTTGACGTTCACATAACACCACTAGAGGCTAGACAACATACATCTCATCAAAATATCGAACGGATACCAAATTCACATGACTACTAATAGCAAGACTTCTCCCATGTCCTCAGGAACAAACGTAACTACTCACAAAGCATATTCATGTTCATAATCAGAGGGGTATTAATATGCATAAAGGATCTGAACATATGATCTTCCACCAAATAAACCAACTAGCATCAACTACAAGGAGTAACTAACACTACTAGCAACCTACTAGTACCAATCCCGGACTTGGAGACTGATAACCCACAAGTGTAGGGGATCGCAACAGCTTTCGAGGGTAGAGTATTCAACCCAAATTTATTGATTCAACACAAGGGGAGCCAAAGAATATTCTCAAGTATTAGCAACTGAGTTGTCAATTCAGCCACACCTGGATAACTTAATATCTGCTGACAAAGTATTTAGTAGCAAAGTAGTATGATAATAGTGGTAAGGGTAACAAAAGAGTAATGAAAGCAAAAGTAATATTTTGGTGTTTTGTAATGATTGTAACAGAGCAACGGAAAGTAAATAAGCGTAAACCAAAGATATGGAGAGCTCGTAGGCATTGGATCGGTGATGGATAATTATGCGGATGCAGTTCATCATGTAACGATCATAACATAGGGTGACACAGAACTAGCTCCAATTCATCAATGTAATGTAGGCATGTATTCAATGTAGTCATACGTGCTTATGGAAAAGAACTTGCATGACATCTTTGTCCTACCCTCACTGGCAGCGGGTCCTAACGGAAACTAAGGGATATTAAGGCCTCCTTTTAATAGAGAACCGAGAACAAAGCATTAGCACTTAGTGAATACATGAACTCCTCAAACTATGGTCATCACCGGAGTGGTCCCGATTATTGTCACTTCGGGGTTGCGGATCATAACACATAGTAGGTGACTATAGACTTGCAAGATAGGATCAAGAACACACATATATTCATGAAAACATAATAGGTTCAGATCTGTAATCATGGCACTCGGGCCCTAGTGACAAGCATTAAGCATTGCAAAGTCATAGCAACATCAATCTCAGAACATAGTGGATACTAGGGACCAAACCCTAACAAAACTAACTCGATTACATGATAGATCTCATCCAACCCATCACCGTCCAGCAAGCCTACAATGGAATTACTCACGCACGGCGGTGAGCATCATGAAATTGGTGATGGAGGATGGTTGATGATGACGACGGCGACGAATCCCTCTCCGAGCCCCGAACGGACTCGAATCAGCCTCCCGAGAGGTTTTAGGGCTTGGCGCGGCTTCAGATCGTAAAACGCGATGATTTCTTCTCCTTGATTTTTCTCTCCCAAAGCAAATATATAGAGTTGGAGTTGGCGTCGAGGAGCTCGAGGCCCACGAGGTAGGGGCGCGCCTGGGAGGGCGCCCCACCCTCGTGATGTGGTGTGGGCCCCTGGTCTTCATCTTTGGCAAGGATTTTTATTATTTCCAAAATTTGTTCCGTGGAGTTTCGTGTCATTCCGAGAATGTTTGTTTACGCACATAAATAACACCATGGCAATTCTGCTGAAAACAGCGTCAGTCCGGGTTAGCTCCATTCAAATCATGCAAGTTAGAGTCCAAAACAAGGGCAAAAGTGTTTGGAAAAGTAGATACGACGGAGACGTATCAACTCCCCCAAGCTTAAACCTTTGCTTGTCCTCAAGCAATTCAGTTGATAAACTGAAAGAGATAAAGAAAAACCTTTACAAACTCTATTTGCTCTTGTTGCTGTAAATATGTAAAGCCAGCATTCAGGTTTTCATCTAAGATTATAACTAACCACATTTGCAATAATTCTCAGGTCTCATGTTTACTCATATCAATGGCATAATCAACTAGCGAGTCATAATAATAAATCTCGGATGACAACACTTTCTCAAAACAATCATAATATGATATAACAAGATGGTATCTCACTAGCCCTTTCTGAGACCGCAAAACATAAATGCAGAGCACCTTTAAAGATCAAGGACTGACTAGACACTGTAATTCATGGTAAAAGAGATCCGATCATAGTCATACCCAATATGAATTAATAGTAATGGATGCAAATGACAGCTGCGCTCTTCAGCTAGTGCTTTTAATAAGAGGGTGATGACTCAACATGAAAGTAAATAGATAGGCCCTTCGCAGAGGAAAGCAGGGATTTGTAGAGGTGCCAGAGCTTGGTTTTGAAATAGAGATAAATAATATTTTGAGCGGCATACTTTCATTGTCAACATAGCAACTAAGAGATGGCGATATCTTCCATGCTACACACATTATAGGCGGTTCCCAAACAGAATGGTAAAGTTTATACTCCCCGTCCACCAACAAGCATCAACCCATGACTTGCTCGAAACAACGAGTGTCTCCAACTAGCAACAGTCCCAGGGGGAGTATTGTTTGCAATTATTTTGATTTAGTTTGCTTAAAGCATGGGGCTGGGCATCCCGGTGACCAGCCATGTTCTCGTGAATGAGGAGCGGAGTCCACTCCTCTTGAGAATAACCCACCTAGCATGGAAGATACGAACAGCCCTAGTTGATACATGAGCTATTCGAGCATACAAAATAGAATGTTTATTTGAAGGTTTAGAGTTTGGCACATACAAATTTACTTGGAACGGCAAGTAAATACCGCATATAGGAAGGTATAGTGGACTCATCTGGAATAACTTCGGGGTTTAAGGGATTGGATGCACAAGCAGTATTCCTGGTTAGTACAAGTGAAGGCTAGCAAAAGACTGGGAAGCGACCAACTAGAGAGCGACAACAGCCATGAACATGCATTAAAATTAATAGATGTTGGATGCAAGCATGAGTAGGATATAATCCACCATGAACATAAATATCGTGAAGGCTATGTTGATTTATTTCAACTACATGTGTGAACATGTGCCAAGTCAAGTCACTTAAATCATTCAAAGGAGGATACCACCCCACTATACCACATCACAACCATTTTAATAGCATGTTGGCATGCAAGGTAAACCATTATAACTCATAGCTAATCAAGCATGGCACGAGCAATTATGATCTCTAGTTGTCATTGCAAACATGTTTATTCATAATAAGCTGAATCAAGAACGGTGAACTCATCATATTTACAAAAATAAGAGAGGTCGAGTTCATACCAGCTTCGCTTATCCCAATCAATCCATCATATATCGTCATTATTGCCTCTCACTTGCACGACCGAACGATGTGAATAATAATAAGAGTGCACGTGCATTGGACTAAGCTGGAATCTGCGAGCATTCAATAAGTAGGAGAAGACAAGGCAATATGGGCTCTTGGTTAAATCAACAATAATGCATATAAGAGCCACTTCAACAATTTAATTATGGTCTTCTCCTATCGATCCCCAAAGAAAAGAAAGGAAATAAAAACTATTTACACGGGAAAGCTCCCAACAAGCAAAAGAAGAACGGGAAATCTTTTTGGGTTTTCTTTTTAATTATTACTACTACAGCAGGAAAAGTAAACTAACTAGAAGCTATTACTATTTTTTTGTTTTAAGGTTTAATAAACACACAAGAAGAAAGCAGGAAAAAGAAAATAAACTAACATGGATATTACAGTGAAAGAGTATGAGCACCGACATCTAGTAATGAGTGTGTGTGAACATAAATGTAGTGTCGGTGGGAAATACGTACTCCCCCAAGCTTAGGCTTTTGGCCTAAGTTGGTTCATTGCCAGGGATGGCCTGGCGGATATCCGTAGGTGTAGCTGGGGTCGTACTGAGATGTAGCGGCTATCGCCTCCTGAGCTGCAGCGTGGCGTCGAGCTGCCTCCGCTCTCCTCTCGTACTCATCTGCCTCCTCTCTGGTAATAACATATCTTCCTTTGCACGATAATCAAAGAAGGCGGGAAGCGAGGGAGAGTAATACGGACAACACGTCGTTTATCAAAGATTAGTCGAAATCTTGGAGAGGTGATTCATTCCTCTCGACAAACCGGTGGTGGACCATAGAATTAAAGTCTAAATAAGTAGGAGGCAACTCCATATCATCCTCACTGAACGTCCACATAAAGAAAATCAGCTAAGCCGGTTGCATAAATTCCTCCAAAGAAATCTCCATTAAATCTAATATGATGCAACCTACGTGCAACAATGGCTCCCAAATTATAAGATTGGTCTCCCAACACAGTACTCCTAAGAATCTTTGAAATCAGGGACACACATGTGACATGCTTCATCTTTACCATTTATGCATCCGCCTATGAAGAGAGCAAAATAATGTATAGAAGGAAAATGGATGCTCCCTATAGTAGCTTGTGTTACATCTCTAGATTCCCCCACGGTTATACCAGCAAGAAAGTTTCTAAATTCAGATTTACGGGGATCACTAATACTACCCCATTGTGGAAGTTTGCAAGTAAGTAAAATCCTCTAAGTCCATGGTATAATACTTTTCATAAAGATCAAACATGAGTGTTGGAGAATTACGTGAAGATGAAAATTCAAACCTCCTCACAAATGAGCTTGTGAGTTGATGGTACTGGGGCATTTGTCGGCCTCAAAGCTCACAAGATCGGCGTTACGCAAATATGCGTTAAATTCTTCTTTGATTCCCGCTCGATCCATAAAATTTTCTGAAGGCCACTCACAAGGTCGCACTGGGGCGTCTCTTGGTGGTTCCTCGTCAGCATCATGTATTGCAAGCCTGGGTCCTTGCTTTCTTGAAGAACCACCTTGGAACATTTTCCTAAGCATATTTCTTCCTCTGAAAAATTTCTGAAATTTTTAGTAGCTTCAAACAAAAGTGAACCAAGCTCAACAAAATTGATAGCAACTACTCCTACAAGTGCCTAGAACCTATATCATGCATTAGAATTACTTGGAACCATATAATTTGACATGCAAGCTCAAGAACATGGTCATCTAGGCAGCACAAATTTGCAATGAATAAAGCAGTAGAACAAAAACTAATTGGACCAATGGAGGAGTCACATACCAAGGAACAATCTCCCCAAGCAGTTTTGTGAGAGGTGCTTTGAGCAAGGAGATCAAAAATCACAGCAAAGTGAGCTAGAACTCGTGCTTGAGCTGGATATTGGTGTTTGTGGGAGGAAGAAGGACTGTATGCGTGCAGAAATAAGTGGAGGAGGGCCACCGTGGGCCCACGAGGCAGGGGGCGCGCCCTCCACCCTTGTGGCCAGGTGGGAGCTCCCCCCGTGGTGTTTTCAGTTCCATAAATCCTCAAATATTCCAGCAAAAATCATATTAAATTGGCATGGCATTTGGAGGACTTTTATTTTCGGGGTATTTTTATATTGCGGATAAATCGAGGAAGCAGACAGAAAAATACTACTTTTACTTTATTTCAACTAAGTAATGAAAAGTATAAAGAGGGCATGAAGGTTGTGCTTCTAGTTTCATCCATCTCATGCTCATCCAAAGGAATCCACTAACAAGGTTGATCTGGCCTTGTTAACAAACTCATTCCGACTAACATGGAACCGGAGAAATTTCGAATAACACTATGTTACCTCAACGGGGATATGCACATCCCCAATAATAAGAATATCATATTTCTTCTTGACGGTAGGAAGAGGAAATTCAAAACCTCCAAATATAATCGATGGAACTTTTCCAATAGAGTTAATATTATGAACTTGAGGTTGTTTCCTCGGAAAGTGTACCGTATGCTCATTACCATTAACATGAAAAGTGACATTGCCTTTGTTGCAATCAATAACAGCCCCTACAGTATTCAAAAAGGGTCTTCCAAGAATAATAGACATACTATCGTCCTCGGGCATATCAAGAATAACAAAGTCTGTTAAAATAGTAATGTTTGCAACCACAACAGGCACATCCTCACAAATACCGACAGGTATAGCAGTTGATTTATCAGCCATTTGCAAAGATATTTCAGTAGGTGTCAACTTATTCAAGTCAAGTCTACGATATAAAGAGAGAGGCATAACACTAACATCGGCTCCAAGATCACATAAAGCGGTTTTAACATAATTTCTTTTAATGGAGCATGGTATAGTAGGTACTCCTGGATCTCCAAGTTTCTTTGGTATTCCACCCTTAAAAGTATAATTAGCAAGCATGGTGGAAATTTCAGCTTAGGTATCTTTCTTTTATTAGTGACAATATCTTTCATGTACTTAGCATAAGGATTCATTTTGAGCATATCAGTTAATTGCATACACAAAAAGATAGGTCTAATCATTTCAGCAAAGCGCTCAAAATACTCATCATCCTTTTTCTTGGATGGTTTGGGAGGAAAAGGCATGGGTTTCTGAACCCATGGTTCCCTTTCTTTACCATGTTTCCTAGCAACAAAGTCTCTCTTGTCATAACGTTGATTCTTTGATTGTGGGTTATCAAGATCAACAGCAGGTTCAATTTCTACATCATTATCATTACTAGGTTGAGCATCATTATGAACATCACCATTAGCATTTTCACTAGGTTCATGTTCATTACCAGATTGTGTTTCAAAGATCCTAAATAGATATATCATTTGGATTCTCGTGTGGTTCAGCAATAGGTTCACTAGAAGTTTGCAAAGTCCTATCATTTTCTTTTTCTTCCTTTTAGAAGAACTAGGTACATCAATATTATTCCTCGAGAATCTTGCTCAATTCTCTTAGGGTGGCCTTTAGGATACAAAGGTTCCTGAGTCATTCTACCAGTTCTAGTAGCCACTCTAACAGCATAATCATTTTTCTTACTATTCATTTCATTGAGCAAATTATTTTGAGCCTTAAGTACTTGTTCTACTTGAGTGGTAACCATAAAAGCATGTTTGCTAACAAGTTTAAGTTCACATCTAACATCAGCCATATAATCGCCCAAGTGTTTAATCATATAAGTATTTTGTTTTAATTGTCTACCAAAATAAGCATGGAAATTTTCTTGTTTGATAATAAAATTATCAAACTCTTCCAAGCATTGCCTAGCAGACTTATAGTGAGGAATATCACCTTCATCAAATCTATAGAGAGAATTTACCTTTACTACCTGTGTCGGGTTATCAAGACCTGGAGGTTCTTCAATAGGTAATGGATTAAGATCATGTGTTTCTTCAACAAAGTGTAAATTAAGACCATGTATTTCTTCAATAGGAGGTAAATTCTTAACATCTTCAGCTTTAATACCTTTTTCTTTCATAGATTTCTTTGCCTCTTGCATATCTTCGTGGATCGAGAAATAGAACACCTCTTCTTCGGAGTTGGTTTAGGAATAAGCTCAGTTATTGGCTCAGAAATTTGGCTCAGAAGTGCCCAATTATTTTCATTTGTCAACATATTATTCAATAGAATTTCAGCTTCATCCGGTGTTCTTTCCCTGAAAAGAGAACCAGCACAACTATCCAGGTAATCTCTGGAAGCATCGGTTAGTCCATTATAAAAGATATCAAGTATTTCATTTTTCTTAAGAGGGATGATCAGGCAAAGCATTAAGTAACTTGAGAAGCCTCCTCCAAGCTTGTGGGAGACTCTCTTCTTCAATTTGCACAAAGTTGTATATTTCCCTCAAAGCAGCTTGTTTCTTATGAGCAGGGAAATATTTAGCGGAGAAGTAATAAATCATATCCTGGGGGCTCCGCACACAACCAGGATCATGAGAATTAAACCATATCTTAGCATCACCCTTTAATGAGAACGGAAATATTTTAAGGATATAAAAGTAGCGAGATCTCTCATCATTAGTGAACAGGGTGGCTATATCATTTAATTTAGTAAGATGTGCCACAACAGTTTCAGATTCATAGCCATGAAAAGGATCAGATTCAACCAAAGTAATTATATCAGGATCAACAGAGAATTCATAATCCTTATCGGCAACACAAATAGGTGAAGTAGCAAAAGCATGGTCGGGCCAAATTCTATCATTAAGAGATTGCTTATTCCATTTAGCTAATAACCTTCTAAGCTCATCGTTATCTTTGCAAGCTAAAATAGCAGCAGAAGCTTCTTTATCAAAAATATAACCCTCAGGAATAACAGGCATGTTCTCATCATCAATTTCATCAACATGATTAGTTTCAATAATTTCTTTCTCTCTAGCCCTAGCAATTTGTTCATCAAGAAATTCACTAAGGGGCACAGTAGTATCAAGCATAGAAGTAGTTTCATCATAAGTATCATGCATAGTAGAAGTGGCATCATCAATAACATGCGACATATCGGAACGAATAACAGAAGTAGGTTTAGGTGTCGCAAGCTTACTCAAAACAGAAGGTGAATCAAGTGCAGAGCTAAATGGAAGTTCCTTACCTCCCCTCGTAGTTGAGGGATAAATTGTTGTCTTAGCGTCTTTCAAGTTCTTCATAGTGACCAGCAGATATAAATCCCAAGTGACTAAAAGAATAGAGCTATGCTCCCGAACTACGCCTTTTAAATTAGTCTTGATAACTCCACAAGTGTAGGGGATCGCAACAGGTTTTGAGGGTAGAGTATTCAACCCAAATTTATTGATTCGACACAAGGGGAGCCAAAGAATATTCTCAAGTATTAGCAATCGAGTTGTCAATTCAGCCACACACGGATAACTTAATATCTGCAAAGAAAGTATTTAGTAGCAAAGTAGTATGATAATAGTGGTAAGGGTAACAAAAGAGTAATGAAAGCAAAAGTAATATTTTTGGTGTTTTGTAATGATTGTAACAAAGAGTAACGGAAAGTAAATAAGCTTAAACCAGTATATGGAAAGCTCGTAGGGCATTGGATCGGTGATGGATAATTATGCGGATGCACGGTTCATCATGTAAATGATCATAACATAGGGTGACACGAACTAGCTCCAATTCATCAATGTAATGTAGGCATGTATTCGAATGTAGTCATCGTGCTTATGGAAAAGAACTTGCATGACATCTTTTGTCCTACCCTCCCGTGGCAGCGGGTCCTAACGGAAACTAAGGGATACTAAGGCCTCCTTTTAATAGAGAACCGAACAAAGCATTAGCACTTAGTGAATACATGAACTCCTCAAACTATGGTCATCACCGGAGTGGTCCCGATTATTGTCACTTGAGGTTGCGGATCATAACACATAGTAGGTGACTATAGACTTGCAAGATAGGATCAAGAACACACATATATTCATGAAAACATAATAGGTTCAGATCTGAAATCATGGCACTCGGGCCCTAGTGACAAGCATTAAGCATAGCAAAGTCATAGCAACATCAATATCGTAACATAGTGGATACTAGGGATCAAACCCTAACAAAACTAACTCGATTACATGATAGATCTGATCCAACCCATCACCCGTCCCAAAGCAAGCCTACGATGGAATTACTCACGCACGGGCGGTGAGCATCATGAAATTGGTGATGGAGGATGGTTGATGATAACGACGTGACGAATCCCCTCTCCGGAGCCTGAGCGGACTCTAGATCAGCCCTCCCGAGAGGTTTTAGGGCTTGGCGGCTCCATATCGTAAAACGCGATGATTTCTTCTCCTTGATTTTTTCTCCTGAAAGCAAATATATAGAAATTTGGAGTTGGCGTCGGAGGAGCTCAGGGGCCCACGAGGTAGAGGCGCGCCCTAGGGAGGGCGCGCCCCACCTCGTGGACGGTGTGGGCCCCTGGTCTTCATCTTTGGCAAGGATTTTTATTATTTCAGAAAAGTTGTTCCGTGGAGTTTCAGTCATTCCGAGAATGTTTGTTTACGCACATAAATAACACCATGGCAATTCTGCTTTGGCAGGCGTCAGTCCAGGTTAGTTCCATTCAAATCATGCAAGTTAGAGTCCAAAACAAGGGCAAAAGTGTTTGGAAAAGTAGATAAGACGGAGACGTATCAGAGACAAGAATTGGATACAAGAGATGAACTAGGGTTTTAAGAGGAGATGGTGCTGGTGAAGATGTTGATGGAGATTGCCCTCTCCCGATGAGAGGAGCGTTGGTGATGACGATGGTGATGATTTCCCTCCGTGAGGGAAGTGTCCCCGGAAGAACAGCTCTGCCGGAGCCCTAGATTGGTTCCGCCAAGGTTCCGCCTGTATGGCGTGAGTCTCGTCGAAAGGTTGCTTATGATTTTTTTCCTCGATGAAAGACGTCATATAGCAGAATATGGCCATCGGAGAGCCAAAGGGGGGCCCACGAGGCAGGGGGGCGCACCCTGGGGGGTAAGCGGCGCCCCCACCCTCGTGGCCAGGTAGGTCCCCCTCTGGTGAACTTCTTCTGCTCAATATTTTTTATTATTTCCAAAAATGACTTTCGTGGAGTTTCAGGACTTTTGGAGTTGTGCAGAATAGGTCTCTAATATTTGCTCCTTTTCCAAATTTCGAATTCCAAACCGGCATTCTCCTCCTTATGTAAACCTTGTAAAATAAGAGAGAATAGGCATAAGTATTGTAACATAACGTGTAGTAACAGCCCATAATGCAATAATTATCGATATAAAAGCATGATGCAAAATGGACGTATCAACTCCCCCAAGCTTAGACCTCGCTTGTCCTCAAGCGGAAGCCGATAACGATAAATATGTCCCCATGTTTAGAGGTAGAGGTGTCGATAAAAATAAAATACGGACATGAAGGCATCATGATTATTCTCATAATCAGCAACATATATAGATATTGTCATATGATTTCTTATGCTCAAGTAATAATCTATTCACAATGCAAAGTACGAATCATAAACTTTATTGAGAACCAACAAACTATAATCCCAGTCATTGAAGCAATTGCAATTTATCATAACATCAGAAAGAGTCTATGTCAGAGCTTTATAGCAAGTCCACATACTCAACTATCATTTAGTCTTTCATAATTGCTAACACTCACGCCAATACTTGTGGTTACGGAGTTTTAATCGGACACGAGAGAGAAAGATAGGGGCTTATAGTTTACGCCTCCCAACCTTTTACCTCAAGGGTAATGTCAACAATAATAACTCATGCTCCCCTACATCCAGTTAGATATATCTATCAGGATCTTTCCAACACCCTGTGTTTTCCAAAGGATAAAATGTAAAAAGGAAAGGTGAAGATCACCATAACTCTTGCATAAGGTAGAAGATAATAATAAAAGATAGGCCCTTCGCAGAGAGAAGCAGAGGTTGCCATGCGCTTTTATGGTTGGATGCACAAAATCTTAATGCGAAAGAACGTCACTTTATATTGCCCCTTTGATATGAACCTTTATTATGCAGCCTGTCGCTTTTATTTCTTCCATATCACAAGATCGTATAAAGCTTATTTTCTCCCACACTAATAAGTCATACATATTTAGGGAGCAATTTTTATTGCTTTGCGCCGATGACAACTTACTTGAAGGATCTTACTCAATCCATAGGTAGGTATAGTGGACTCTCATGGCAAAACTGGTTTAAGGGTTTTGGAAGCACAAGTAGTACCTCTACTTGGTGCTGAGAATTTAGCTAGCATGAGGGGAAAGGCAAGCTCAACATGTTGGATGATCCATGACAACATACTTTATCTCGAGATATAAGAAAACATAACCCATTACGTTGTCTTCCTTGTCCAACGTCAACTCTTTAGCATGTCATATTTTAATGAGTGCTCCCAATCATAAAAGATGTCCAAGATAGTATATTTATATGTGAAACTTCTCTTTCTTTATTACTTCCTATTGATTGCAACGATGACCAAAGCTATGTTTGCCAACTCCCAACAACTTTTAATCATCATACTCTTTCTATGTGAAGTCATTACTCTCAATAAGATCAATATGAACTCTTTGTTTCCTTTTTATTCTTTTTCTATTTTCTTTTGTTCACTCAAGATCATGGCAAAATAATCAAGCCCTTGACTCAACACTAAACTTTATTATATAGCTCACGGACTCGATTACATAGAGAGATCATAAAGCAAAACTCAAAAGTAGATCATGCCATAAACTTTATTCTGCTAGATCAAGATACTACTGAAAGGATCGAACTAAGAAAAACTGTAAAGATAGGAGTGTGATGGTGATACGATACCGGGGCACCTCCCCCAAGCTTGGCAGTTGCCAAGGGGAGTGCCCATACCCATGTGATTATGTCTCCTTTGCTGGTGAAGAGGGTGGAGGTGTTGTTGATGGCGTAGGTTTCTTCCTTAATTTGCGCTTGAGGACAGAATTTTGATCCCTCAAGTCGTCAATCTCCTGCTCCGGGATTAATATATTTTTGCATTGTTCCTGCTTGTTTTCCTGCAAGAGACGAAAAGGGATAAACTCGATCTTAGGTTTCTTTGCTCTTTCAGGGAGGCTTGACTTCTTGAACTCCACATGCATGTCCCCAGGTTGAGGTAATGGGGCTTCATCTTCATCTAAGCTCGTCTCCTCCTTCCTCCTGGCTTCATAGTCCTCTTCTTCCTCCGTAGTCCAGCCACAATGCTCCACATCTCCATAGACCCTAGGATTTGTAAGGTAATCGTCCACATAGCTTTCTCCTTCCAATCTCGGGACGACATGTTGCTCTAATCTGCAGCAGGACAGCTCGAAACAAGAACAGAGGATAATTGCGTGATACAGAGTCAAAACCTTTGGGAGAATATATAATGAATTTTTACCGACCAAAATACGTATCGTGCAAGAAAATGGAGTCCGGAAGGCACACGAGGTGCCCATGAGGTAGGGGGGGCGCCCTGGGGGGTAGGGCGCGCCCTCCACCCTCGTGGGGCCCTCGCATCCTTCCCGGACTGCTACTTACTTTTCTATTTTTCTAAATATTCCAAAACAGAGAAATATTGCCTTAAAAATTATTTTGGAGTCGGTTTACTTACCGTACCACATACCTATTCCTTTTCGTAGTGCAAACGTTACGAAAGTGTCCCTTATGTATTCCTCCAGGGTTACGGTTTCAATAACAACGGTTTCAACATTTATAGGATTACCTAAGATATAGTGCTTAATTCTTTGACCGTTCACCACCTTCGGATTTGTGCCTTCGAAGTTGTTGATTTTTATGGCACCGGAACGATAGACCTCCTCGATAACGTAAGGACCTTCCCATTTAGAGAGAATTTTTCCTGCAAAAAATCTTAAACGAGAGTTGTATAGCAATACATAATCACCTACGTTAAACTCACGCTTCTGTATCCTTTTATCGTGCCATCTTTTAACTTTTTCTTTAAACAACTTGGCATTTTCATAAGCTTGGGTTCTCCATTCATCAAGTGAGCTAATAACAAATAACCTCTTCTCACGTAAGCAAGTTTGAAATCATAGTTGAGCTCTTTAATAGCCCAATATGCCTTATGTTCTAGTTCGAGAGGTAAGTGACATGCTTTTCCATAAACCATTTTATACGGAGACATACCCATAGGATTTTTATATATCAGTTCTATATGCCCATAATGCATCATCAAGTTTCTTGGACCATTTTTTTCTAGACCTATTGACAGTCTTTTGCAAAATTAATTTGAGCTCTCTATTACTCAATTCTACTTGACCACTAGACTGTGGGTGATAAGGAGATGCAATTCTATGATTAACATCATACTTAGCAAGCATTTTACGAAAAGCACCATGAATAAAATGTGAACCACCATCAGTCATTAAATATCTAGGGACTCCAAACCTCAGAAAAATAACTTCTTTAAGCATCTTAATAGAAGTGTTATGATCAGCACTACTAGTTGGAATAGCTTCTACCCACTTAGTAACGTAATCAACAGAAACTAAAATATGTGTATATCCATTAGAGGCAGGAAAAGGTCCCATATAATCAAAGCCCCAAACATCAAATGGTTCAATAACAAGTGAATAATTCATAGGCATTTCTTGACGTCTACTAATATTACCAATTCTTTGACATTCATCACAAGATAAGACAAACTTATGGGCATCCTTGAAGAGAGTGGGCCAATAAAACCCAGATTGGAATACCTTATGTGCGCTTCTATCTCCAAAGATGGTGTCCTCCATAAGCTTGGAGTGACACTTGCGTGAGGATCTGTTCCTGTTCATGCTCAGGTACACAACGTCTAATAACACCATCTACTCCTTCTTTATAAAGATGTGGGTCATCCCAAAAGTAATGTCTCAAATCATAGGAAAACTTTTTCTTTTGCTGGTATGTGAAACTAGGTGGTATAAATTTAGCAACAACGTAATTAGCATAATCACCATACCATGGAGTACTACCAGAAGTATTTATGACATTTAATTGCTCATCAGGAAAGCTATCATCAATAGGTAGTGGGTCATCAAGAACATTTTCTAGCCTAGACAAGTTGTTCAAGAACGGGTTCTCACTTCCTTTTCTATCAACGATATGCAAATCAAATTCTTGTAGCAAGAGAACCCATCTAATAAGTCTAGGTTTAGCATCTTTCTTTTCCATAAGATATTTAATAGCAGCATGATCAGTGTGAATAGTTACTTTAGAATCAACAATATAAGGTCTGAACTTATCACAAGCAAATACAATGCTAAGAATTCTTTTTCAAGAGTAGCATAATTTCTTTGAGCATTGTCTAGAGTCTTACTAGCATAATGGATAACATTTAATTTCTTATCAACTCTTTGCCCTAGAACAAAGACCTACGGACATAATCACTAGCATCACACATAATTTCAAAGGGTAAATTCCAATCAGGTGGCTGAACAATAGGTGCAGAGAGATCAATGCTTTCTTAAGTATTTCAAATGCTTCTACACAATCATCATCAAAGACAAATGGTATATCTTTTCGTAATAAATTAGCGAGGTCGAGAAATTTTTGAGAAGTCCTTAATGAACCTCCTATAGAAACCGGGCGTGACCAAGGAAACTTCTTATACCTTTGATGTCCTTGGGACATGGCATCTTTTCAATAGCATCAACCTTGGCTTTATCAACTTCAATACCTCTTTGAAACTTTATGCCGCAAGACAATACCTTCATTAACCATAAAGTGGCACTTTTCCCAATTCAAGACAAGATTAGTTTCTTCACATCTCTCAAGAAAACTTCGATCAAGATTGCTCAAGCAATCATCAAAAGAAGATCCATAGACGGAAAAGTCGTCCATGAAAACTTCACAAATATTTTCACAAAAGTCAGAGAATATAGCCATCATACATCTTTGAAAGGTAGCAGGTGCATTACATAAACCAAAAGGCATACGTCTATAAGCAAAAGTACCAAAAGGGCAAGTAAAAGTAGTCTTTGATTGATCATTGGCTAACACGGGTATTTGAGAGAAACCAGAATAACCATCTAGAAAGCAAAAATGTGTATGTTTGGATAATATTTCTAGCATTTGATCGATAAAAGGTAAGGGTAATGATCCTTTTAGTAGCCTTATTTAATTTATGGAAATCAATTACCATCCTATAACCTCGTAATAACTCTTTGGAATCAATTCATCTTTATCATTAGGGACAACAAGAATACCTCCCTTCTTAGGGACACAATGGATGTGACTTACCCAATCGACTATCAAAGAACGGGATAAATTATACCTGCCTCAAGGAGCTTTAGTATTTCCTTTCTTACCACTTCTTTCATTTTAGGATTCAACTGTTGTTGATGATCAATAACTGGTTTGGCATCTTTCTCCAAATTTATTTTATGTTGACATAGAGTGGGACTAATGACCTTAAGATCAACAAGAGTATATACAATAGAAGCATGTATCTTCTTAAGAGATATCAATAATATCTCTTCTTCATGCTCCGAAGGTTAGCACTAATAATAACAGGATATATCTTCTTTTCATCAAGATAAGCATATTTAAGAGTATCAAGCAACGGTTTAAGCTCAAACACGGATCACCCTTTGGGTGGAGGAGGATCCACAGGATTTCAACGGGCATATTGTGTTTGAATAGGTTCCTATTTAAAGAATACCTCATCTATTTCCCTTCTTTCATTGATAAACGTATCATTTTCATGGTCTAGCAAATATTGTTCTAAAGGATCATTAGGAGGTACGGCGATAGAAGCAAGACCAATAATTTCATCCTTACTAGGCAATTCTTCTTCACGGTGTTGTCTACTAAATTTAGAGAAATTAAACTCATGAGACATATCACCCAAACCAATTGTAACAACATTCTTTTCGCAGTCTATTCTAGCATTGACAGTGTTCAAGAAAGGACTACCAAATATAATGGGACAAAAGCTATCTTGTGGGGAACCAAGAACAAGAAAATCAGCAGGATATTTAGTTTTCCCACACAAGACTTCAACATCTCTAACAATTCCATTCGCGATATAGTATCTCTATTGGCAAGTTTAATTGTAACATCAATACCTTCTAACTCAGTGCAATTTCATGCTTAATTTCTTCAGATAAAGTATGAGGTATGACACTAGCATCGGCACCCATATCACTTAAGCCATGATAACAGTGATCTTCTATTTTAACAGAAATAATAGGCACGCCTACCACAGGTCTATGTTTATCTTTAGCACAAGGTTTGGCAATTCTAGCGGTTTCACCGCAGAAATGGATAACATGCCCGTCAATATTATCAGCTAAGAGATCTTTAACAATAGCAATATTAGGATCAACTTCGATTTGCTCAGGAGGTGTATAAGTTCTAATATTGCTTTTACGAACCACAGTTGAAGCTTTAGCATGATCCTTTATTCCAACAGGGAAAGGTGGTTTCTCAACATAAGAAGTAGGAACAACAGGATCATTATAAGTGACAATCTTTTCTTCAACTTTAGTGGGTGCAGCTACTTTTACTTCTATGGGGGGATGATATTTAAACCACTTCTCCTTGGGGAGATCAACATAAGTATCAAAAGATTCACGTAAAGAAGCTACTATCTCAAGAGTCAAGTCCATATTTAGTGCTAAATTTACGGAAGACATCGTATCCATAAAAGACTTAACACAATCAAACTTAGGTGTCATACCTGACTCCTTACCTTCGCCGAGATCCCAATCTTGAGTTGCGTTTAATTCTATCCAATAAATTCCATTTGAATTCAATAGTCTTCATCATAAAAGAGACAGCACAAGAAGTATCGACCATGGATTGATTATTATGAGAAAGCCGAGCATAAAATTTTTGAAGAATTATTTCTCTTGAGAGCTCATGATTGGGGCATGAATATAACATTAATTTAAGCCTCCCCCAAGATTGAGCGACGCTTTCTCCTTCACGAGGCCAAAAATTATATATATAATTGCGATCACGATGAACAAGATGCATAGGATAATACTTCTGATGAAATTCCAACTTCATTCATTTATAGTTCCAAGATCCCGTATCATCACATAGCCTATACCATGTCGATGCATCTCCCTTCAAAGATAAAGGGAAGACCTTCTTCTTAACAACATCATCGGGTATACCGCAAGCTTAAATAATCCGCAAACTTCATCCACATAGAGTAGATGTTCATCGGGATGCTTTGTTCCATCTCCGTAAAAGGATTATCTAGCAGTTTTTCTAACATACCAAGGAACTTCAAAGGAACATTTTCATTTTCAGTAGGTTCAATAGGTTGAGGAGCAATTCTTTGCTCTCTTGGTCGGGTGAAGATACCCAGAACAAGCCCCTCAAAGGATTACTTTCCATAGTAACATGTGACGAAATTTCAGCACACTATATAATTTTTCCTTACCAAATTCCACCTACTAAAGGCGCTTCACTCCCCGGCAGCACACGGAAAAAGAGTCCTGATGACCCACAAGTATAGGGGATCTATCGTAGTCCTTTCGATAAGTAAGAGTGCCGAACCCAACGAGGAGCAGAAGGAAATGATAAGCAGTTTTCAGCAAGGTATTCTCTGCAATTACTGAAATAAGTGGTAACAGATAGTTTTGTGATAGGATAAATTGTAACAAGAAACAAGTAACAAAGTAAATAAAGTGAAGAAAGGTGGCCCAATCCTTTTTATAGCAAAGGACAAGCCTGGACAAACTCTTATATGGAGAAAAGCGCTCCCGAGGACACATGGGAATATCGTCAAGCTAGTTTTCATCACGCTCATATGATTCGCGTTCGGTACTTTGATAATTTGATATGTGGGTGGACCGGTGCTTGGGTGCTGTTCTTACTTGAACAAGCATCCCACTTATGATTAACCTCTATTGCAAGCATCCGCAACTACAACAAAAGTATTAAGGTAAACCTAACCATAGCATGAAACATATGGATCCAAATCAGCCCCTTACGAAGCAACGCATAAATTAGGGTTTAAGCTTCTGTCACTCTAGCAACCCATCATCTACTTATTACTTCCCAATGCCTTCATCTAGGCCCAAATAATGGTGAAGTGTTATGTAGTCGACGTTCACATAACACCACTAGAGGCTAGACAACATACATCTCATCAAAATATCGAACGAATACCAAATTCACATGACTACTAATAGCAAGACTTCTCCCATGTCCTCAGAAACAAACGTAACTACTCACAAAGCATATTAATGTTCATAATCAGAGGGGTATTAATATGGATAAAGTATCTGAACATATGATCTTCCATCAAATAAACCAACTAGCATCAACTACAAGGAGTAATTAACACTACTAGCAACCTACTGAAGGAAATATGCCCTAGAGGCAATAATAAAGTTATTATTTATTTCCTTATTTCATGATAAATGTTTATTATTCATGCTAGAATTGTATTAAGCGAAACATAATACATGTGTGAATACATAGACAAACATAGTGTCACTAGTATGCCTCTACTTGACTAGCTCAGTAATCAAAGATGGTTATGTTTCCTAACCATAGACATGAGTGGTCATTTGATTAACGGGATCACATCATTAGGAGAATAATGTGATTGACTTGACCCATTCCGTTAGCTTAGCACTCGATCGTTTAGTATGTTGCTATTGCTTTCTTCATGACTTATACATGTTCCTATGACTATGACATTATGCAACTCCTGCCATCGGAGGAACACTTTGTGTGCTACCAAACGTCACAACATAACTGGGTGATTATAAAGGTGCTCTACAGGTGTCTCCGAAGGTATTTGTTGGGTTGGCGTATTTTGAGATTAGGATTTGTCACTCCGATTGTCAGAGAGGTATCTCTGGGCCCACTCGGTAATGCACATCACTTAAAGCCTTGCAAGCATTGCAACAAATGAGTTAGTTGCGGGATAATGTATTACGGAACGAGTAAAGAGACTTGCCGGTAACGAGATTGAACTAGGTATTAAGATACCGGTCGAATCTCGAGCAAGTATCATACCTATGACTCAAGGAACAACGTATGTTGTTATGCGGTCTGACCGATAAAGATCTTCGTCGAATATGTGGGAGCCAATATGAGCATCCAGGTTCCGCTATTGGTTATTGACCGGAGACGTGTCTCGGTCATGTCTACATAGTTCTGGAACCTGTAGGGTCCGCACGCTTAAAGTTTCGATGACAGTTATATTATGAGTTTATGTGTTTTGATGTACCGAAGGAGTTCGGAGTCCCGGATGAGATCGAGGACATGACGAGGAGTCTTGAAATGGTCGAGACGTAAAGATCGATATATTGGACGACTATATTCGGACTTCGGAAAGGTTCTGAGTGATTCGGGTATTTATCGGAGTACCGGAGAGTTACGGGAATTCGCCGGGGAGAAGTATTGGGCCTTATTGGGCCATACGGGATTAGAGGAGAGAGGCCAAAAGGAAGGAGGCCTGCGCCCCCCTTCTGGCCCAAATAGGACAAGGGGTGCAGCCCCCTTTTCCTTCTCCCTGTCCCCCTCTTTCCTTCTCTCCTACTCCAACAAGGAAAGGAGGAGTCCTACTCCCGGTGGGAGTAGGACTCCCCTTGGCGCCCTCCTCCTAGGCCGACCGCCTCCCCTTGCTCCTTTATATCACAGGCGGGGGGCACCCCATAGACACAACAATTGATCGCTCGATTTTTAGCCATGTGCGTGCCCCCTTCACCATAGTCCACCTCGATATCTTTGTGGCGGTGCTTAGGCGAAGCCTGCGTCAATAGAACATCATCATCGTCACCACGCCATGTCGACGTAAACTCTCCCTCAACACTTTCGGCTGGATCGGAGTTCGAGGGACGCCATCGAGGCTGAACGTGTGCTGAACTCGGAGGTGACGTGCATTCGGTACTTGATCGGTCGGATCGTGAAGACGACGACTACATCAACCGCTAAGCAGTTAACGCTTCCGCCTTTTACGGCCCACGAGCGCACGTAGACAACACTCTCTCCTCTCGGTTGCTATGCATCAACATGATCTTGCGTGTGCGTAGGAAATTTTTGAAATTAGTATCGCCTCAACACCTACTAGTACCAATCCGGACTTGGAGACAAGAATTGGATACAAGAGATGAACTAGGGTTTTGAGAGGAGATGGTCTTTGGTGAAGATGTTGATGGAGATTGCCCTCTCCCCGATGAGAGGAGCGTTGGTGATGACGATGGTGATGATTTCCCCCTCCCGGAGGGGAGTGTCCCCGGCAGAACAGCTCTGCCGGAGCCCTAGATTGGTTTCTTGGAGGGTGCCAGAGTCATTCTGGAAACTTTCTGAAATTTTCCTGGATAAAAGCTGGAATTGCTCCGGAATGACAGAACCACTTCGGATGCTTTTCGCAGATGAAAATCACTAATCCGAATTGTTTTGGAACGTTGAAAATTATTTGAGTGGGTCTGGAAATGTTCTAAGCCCACATAAATATTTTCAGTTCGAATCTGAAAAATGTCATCATGAATAGTGAAAGTGCTTTTTGGGATATTTATGGAAAGCCACCTTTTGGGGCTTTTCCCAAAAGGCTTCTAGAAGGACTTGGGGATCAAGGAACCCCCTTTGGGGGTCCCCATGAAGGTGGGACGTTGGAGGGTGCAGCTCCTCCATGGGGCTCCACTTATCATCTCTTTATGCCCTTTATGCCCTTTATATGTGACATAAAGTGTGGGCATTTTTGGGTTTTTCATGTGTCCCCTACCCCTTGGGTTTTCCTATAAATTGAGGTGGAGAAGCACTCTCCACACTCACTCTTTCTCACATACAAGTGCCATTGCAATGATCTGGCTTCTCTCTCCCTCCCCGTGAAATAGTTTCAGAGAGCCAGAAAGGTTATGCAGGTTCCGCAGAACTAGTTACAGGCGAAGCCCTGCCGGATAGATGACACCATATGTGTGCAACTATGTAGAGAGATTGTAATTTCGGTCTTAGTTCAAGAGTGCCTCCCAAAGGGCTGTCCATGTGACCGTCCGAGTTTCAAAGGTCCTCCCAAAGGGCTGTCTGAGTGACCGTCCGAGTTTCGAAGGTCCTCCCGAAGGGCTGTCCGCGACACCGTCCGGGGGACTGTTCGACCACCTCCCGGAGGGCTGTCCGAGGGGCGGATGAGGGTATACATCCTCGCGGTTGGGAGGTTGTAAAATCCTAGCTATGGGGATCTGCACCGCCGATCGTCATCGACTCTACTTCCCACAAGGCCACGAAGTTTAACGAAAAAGATCAAACCTTGTATGCAGTCTCCATAGTGGTCCTGGGCTGGTGCCTAAGTCGGAAAATTTTTGTTTTCTGCTACATTACCCTACAGTGGCATCATGAGTCGTGCTACGCATAGATGCAGGTTTCGATCTAGAATACATGGAGATGTATGGGTATTGCATAATATAATTAGGTAGTAGATGAGATCTATTGCTGAAAATTATTTATGCGGGTGACAGATGAAATCTGTTACCCGACATTCTTGTTGCTTCCTAGAATTTGTGTTTGCTCAATCTCGAGACAACATGGTGGAATTTGACAAAGTTACGGCAACTGTGATCTTGATTGATCATGGAAGTGCTATCAGTTCTTTTGGGTTCTCACGTAGTCAAAAGAAAGATGAAATTCATGAGATGAAAGGGCATTGCAAATATGATCTGCACGGGGGTCATACGTATGACAAAGTTTAGTATGGGGCTCGAGATTTAATTATCTCGTGTTTCATACACCCCGAGAAGTTAATCTAGCGACTTGAATTATCATACTTGATGATGGATGTTGGTAGCTTCGATTTGTTTCGAAACTTTAGAAGCCACAAAATACAAGTTTTTGCTTGAACCGATTAGAGGCGTCTAACTTGGTTTTGCAGGAGGGTTTTGCATGTGCATGTGATGTGGTATAGCTGTGCTCATAATAATTTGATTATGTATGAAATACTATATGATGTAAAATTGACTAACATGACCTGCGAGTCATGATTTGGCATGATGGCTGGAGCCATATGATTGCACTTTAATTACCTGTGTGTCAGCCTTAAGTAATGCATTAATTTTATATGCTATGGAGATAGCAATATTATCTGGTGCATCGACAAGGTGGTGGCAATCTTCGTGAAGGTGAACACCGGCCTTGAATGTCAAGATGAAGAAATGAAAGACTTCTCCGTCAGAAAGGGCTGTACCATATCATGCTATTATGAATTGCCTGAGATGTTTATCCCTTATGGTGCACCCTTCTTGATTGCGCGGTAGTCGCTTTTTATAAGGGTGATCTCTCACTTAAAATATCAAAGTAGTTAGTGTTCACCCAAGTGTAGCACCGTCTGAAATTCGTATCTTTTCGGGGTGCGCCATGTACACATGAGCATGAACGAATCGAGAGGAATGAGGCGGGTGAGGTCGCACCGCAGCAAGATCACTTGGTTGTCTTTGATGTTCAGCAGAGAGTCTCGAGCTCGAACACGCCCATCGAAAGATGAACAATAATCACAGAGAGAGGTGATCGGCAAGTTGGCCTACCTATTGAAATTAGTGCCATCATTGATGAACCCGTCAATGGCATCGAATAGAAATATGGATCTTGAATCACTCTAAATCAATTATGAGAGATATTGATTTGAGTGGGAGCGCACTGTTGAATTAACATGTTTAATTGTCAGTGCAATTAATTATGAACACTGTCTAAGTGTTTCTTGCAAAATAGTTGTAGAATAATGGCTCGCGTTTCCGCCTTCCCTCTTAAAATTGAATAGCTGTTAAATATCTGGTTAAAACTTTACGATTCGTAACGTAAAGTGAGGATTGTCCTTAGAAGTGCCGAGAAGGACTTTGTCCTATCGCATGCTTTCCGTATACTCCCGCTAAATGCAATGGATGATGAGACTCTCGTCCTTCGATCCAAAAGTTAGAATTCCGTTGCAGTCAAGTGCAATATGTTAGCTTCCATGAAACTCGAACTTCGAAAGTTGGGATAGTTATATGATATTCATGGAACTGAAAATTATTTTCAGATACAAACAAAGCAATGTTTGTTTGCAAGTATTAGTAGAAGTGTTTACTGTGCATTTGACTGTTGGGAAAGGGATCCAACGCCTGTCATATGATGAAAGGTGAATAAAACAACAACTTAAAGAGAAAGGAAGTGTCCAAAGGGTGTTAGTATGACTTACACACCTAGGAAGTCCGGGGCTAACGCTATTCTTAAGTTGGGTGCTTCTTTTGCGAGTAGGAGAAATACTAGAAGTTAAACTGTTAGAAGTATAAAGGCAGAAAGGAAGATGACTGGAATATCCAGCTCATGTATGAATGTCATACAAGTTTTTGATGTATAGTAGGATGGTCAAAGATATAGTTCTTTGGAATTATGGTTAAACATGTTAATCACTAATTCTTGGGTATTGTGAGTTCATCACAAAGATACCCGCCGATTGCATTCTGCTAAGTAATCAATGTAAGAGCTACTATGGCCTAAAAAGACTAGCCAGTAATGAGGTTTTAATACGTGTTGGGAACATAGTAAAAGTTACTATACCTTCCATCGGTGTATTACCATATGTATTTATTTTCATAAAACATTTTAGAGTTTTACACACTCTAGCCCATTGCATAAAATATCTTGCAAGAAGGTTTTTCATAAGAGAACTTTTGATGTTGATTATGAATAAACGTAAGGGCCATACTTTCATTATGAATGAGATGTATGTTATGAATAATGATATTAATATATTACCTCTGTGTTTACTTTCATAATTCATTTTAGAGTTTCTTACACTCTAGCCGATTGCACAATGTTTATTGCAAAAGGGTTGTTCATAAAAGAACAATTGTTGTTCAAGATTATGAATAACATGAAGGCCATGCTTCCATCCAAGATGGGATGCATGTTATGAATATTGATGGTAAAATATTACATCCATAACACTGACGCTAAATGTCACAAGACTATGAGAATACCACACATATGTGGCACTACATTTGGTCACATTGGAGAAACCTGCATGGAAAAATTCCATTATGATGGATTTTGAAGTCGTTTGATTTTTAATCATCTGACACTTGCAACTTTCCTCCGAAAAGTGAAGTGACTGAAATACCGTTCACAGGCCATAAGGAACGAGCAACAAACTTGTTGGTGATCATACATTTTGATGTGTGTAGTTCAATAAATGTTGTTGCAAGTAGTGGATTAATCTATCTTCAGAAATGAATCAAGTAGATTTATGGATATTTGCTTGATAAGACGTAAGTCTGGTTCTTTTGAAATCATTCGAAAGGTTTTCAAAAATGAAGTAGAAGTTCTTGTAACAAGGAAATTATGTTGCTACAATTTGATTGCAGAAAGGAATATCTGAGTTACAAGTTTAGCGAATGCCTGATGAGTTGTGAAAAGAGTTTCATAACTTACACCTCCCGGAACACCACTATGAGCGGAATGTCTGTGAAGATGTAATCAAACCATTTATGACATGGTAAGATCAAAGATGACATAAATAAATTTGCCATTATCACTTTTAAAGAGTAATGCTTTAGAGATCGGCGTTTATAATCGAAAAGAGCTCCATCAGGTCTGTTGAAATGATGGCATGGTATGGTACACCCAACCATGTTATATCTTTTCTTAACATTTGGAATATGGTGCTTGTTTAAAAGGTTACAAACCTATTCCAAATCAGACAAGTGCTACTTTGTAAGTTATCCCAAGTCATTGGGTATTCCCCCACCACTATACCGAGGCAAAGGATTTTTGCCACAAAACGGTATGCTTTTAAAGAGAATAGTTCTTGCAAAAGGGTAAGTGGGAGGACAGTGCAACTCGACGAGATAACAAGTATCTTCGTCATCACGTCAAAGGAAAGAGACCTTGGAAGTAATTCCAGAGTTTCCTACTGCGACTGATACGGAAGTCTCTACAATAAAATGTATGAACTTCGGTCGAACTTGCAATTGAACCACGTAGGGCAAGGCTCGTGCAAACCTCTCAAAAGCGCAAACGAGATATTTTGTTAGACAACATTATACCTACGATACACAAGGAAGCGTTGATGGGCACGACTCGAATTGGCTAAATGCCAATACAACCCGAGTTAGTTTCCATATAAGTGATTCAAGATTAAAACCTTGATACACCTTTCAGAAGACATAGAGTCTAACTAATATTTATGGAACGTAAAACTGATACGGATAAAAATGTTTTATCCATAAAGCTCGACTTGTTGAAATGACAAGTTCAAGAGTTGACTACGATGAGGTTGTTTTCATCGTAGCGATGCGTAAAGTCAGCTCGGGTTGAACTAGCAATTAATACATATTTCAATCATGAGATATGAAACATGGATGACAATAGGATTTCCATCTGATGGGAATGAAACCAAGGACTTACATGTGTTACAGTCCAAGGCATTTTGTCTATCCAGAGGATGCTAGTAAGGGTGCAAACTTGAGTTCCAAATGATGGACGTAAGAGAGCAAAATGGAGTTGGAATCTTCGTGCTTTGATGAAATGGTCAAAGGGGTTTGACTTCATCAATGGGTAACAAAGATGCTTGTAATTCAAGAAAGTAAGTGGGAGCGTGATAATATTTCTAAAAACCTTGTGTGCTTGACACATTGTTAATTGGAAATAAATTTCTTGATACGAATTAGGACTTCATTTGAAAATAGTTTTTTGATGAAGTGCTTAGGCTAAATAGCCTCAATATTAGGCATAATGATCTATGGAGATAGATTTACCTAATAGGGCTAAGCAATTAATACATATTGACAGGGTGCTAAAACCTTTTAGCATTTAAAACCGCCAAGGAGTGATTCTTGCCAGAGTCACATGGAAGAGTTTTTGCAAGACTCGGTGTCCCAAAACATCGATGAGCAAAATACATGATGCGATTCCACACACTTTTCGCATTTGAATTAATCATGTATTCCATGGTATGTAAAATAACCAGATATGTCCGATACCCCAAGGTGTTGTAGTATGGATACTAAAGTGATCAAAATCTCGATCGTTGGACAACAGTGAAAGATGTCATTGAGTACTAGAGTAAATCTTGATGATATGTTTTCAAGAAGCGGAGATCATGAAGAGTTCGTTGTAAAATGTTACATCGACATGCCTTCATCTTTTCTCCATGCGATTTTGATTTAAGTTAAGGGTTTTTGTGTAACACACAATATGGTGGCACGATTAGTTGGAATTTGTTCAAACAAGTTACTGTGGCGAATTCTATAACAAAGGCAAAGTATGTTGCCGCTTTTAAAGTGGCAAAGAAAATGTTGAATCATATAGTTCATTCATGAACTTAGTGTGGTTCCAAGATGGCTTTTGTCAATGGGACACTACTACAAGTAGTTGCTCCATAACTCACCGAGGAATCCAGTTCGACCTGTGATTCAGCATACATACTAAGCCAAGTCCACACAAAATATGAATTTTGTGAAAGCGTAAAACGCGAGGATATGCAAAGATACACGGAGCTGAAGTCATCGGATCCGTTGGATATCGTGCTATACCACAAGCGAAGCATATTTACACCGGTGTGCCACAGGTGAGAAAAGTGGATTAGCATTAACTAGATAATTGACTCAAGACAAAGTCGGAGTCAGTAGGAGATATGACCTAGAGGCAATAATAAAAGATATTATTTATCACCAAGTTCATAATTATGTTTATGTTCCATGCTATAACTGCTATGGTTCTCGAGTCCGCAATAACACGAGGCTCGGAGGAAGACTCATATGCATGTGTGGAATAATAAACAAGAAGAAGTATTCTTAGTCCGGCCTCTAAGACTAGCTCAAGTGTTGCATGATGGTTCTATTTTCTCGATCATGGGCATGTCAATGCCAAAGAACTTTGAGGGCACAATGTTAAGAGAACATTTGTGTTGAATCGACCCGGATTGATGTTATGCTATGAGATTCATTACGTCACAAGTTAATGGTACATAACACGTAGATGGTTAACATTTGCATGATTCCTTAGACCATGAGAGTATCGAGTTTCTTCATGCTTGCTTCATGAACTTTGGGGTTTGTTAAACGTCATCCGTAAATGGGTGGCTATTACGGCGGCTTATGGGTTCATGGAAAAGTATGTCAAGTAACTTGATAGCTGGGATTTGCTCCTTCGACGATGGAGAGATATTCTCGGGCCCTCTTGGTGTTACGGTATCCATAATCGTCTGGCCAGACACCTTGTGATTTGATCACTGGGATGCCGGAACACGGAAACGAGAAAAGAGAACAAAACCGGTAATGAGGTAACTTGCATGATGGACAAATTGTTCGTCCATGGGGATGCAATAAATCTCACCTCGGGTGTTTGTGACATATCGCGAAGCAACAGGAATAGCTCACTGCAACTGGAGGTTCACTCGAATATTTATTGTGTGGGTATAGGGGTCAATATGGGTGTTGATCATTGATCGGAAGGGGTTCCGGGTCATGTCTATACTTCACCGAACCTATAGGGTCACACGCTTAAGGGTCATCTATCTGCTGAATACTAGACAGGGAGTCTGAGAGAAAATCACCGAAAAAGTTTCGGACATCGGAAAAGTTTCGCAAAGAGAGGTCATCGGATGAGTTTCGGTGAAACCGAAAAGTTGTTTCGGGATATACTATTAAGTCAAATTGGTTTCGGCACATGCCTGATAATTCTTGGAGGGTGCAGAGTCATTGAAACTTTGTGGAATTTTCCGGGATAAAAGCTGGAATTGCTCGGAGCTGCCGTAACCAATTCGGATGCTTTTCAGATGAAAATCACTAATCCTAATTGTTTTAACGCTGCTGAAAATTATTTGAGTGGGTACCGGAAATGTTCTAAGCCCACATAAATATTTTCAGTTCGAACGGACGCTGAAAAAATGTCGCCGTGAATAGTGAAAGTGCTTTTGGGATATTTATGGAAAGCCACCTTTGGGGCTTTTTCCCAAAAGGCTTCTAGAAGGACTTGGGGATCAAGGAACCCCCTTTGGGGGCCCCCATGAAGGTGGGACGTTGGAGGGTGCAGCTCCTCCATGGGGCTCCACTTGTCATCCCTTTATGCCCTTTATGTGTGACATAAAGTGTGGGCATTTTTGGGTTTTTCATGTGTCCCCTACCCCTTGGGTTTTCCTATAAATAGAGGTGGAGAGGCACTCTCCACACTCACTCTTTCTCACATACAAGTGCCATTGCAATGATCTGGCTTCTCTCTCCTCCCATGAAATAGGTTCGTAGAGCCGAAGGTTGTCTGGGTTCGCAGAACTATAGTTCTGACGGCGAGAAGCTCCTGCCGGGATAGATGACACTATATGTGTGCAACTCTGTAGAGATTAATTTCGGTCTTAGTTCGAGAGTGCCTCCCGGGCTGTCCATGTGACCGTCCGAGTTTCAAAGGTCCTCCTGAAGAAATGCCTGAGTGACCGCCCGAAGTTTCAAGGTCCTCCTGGCGGCTGTCCATGACACCGTCCCGGGGACTGTTCGACCACCTCCCGGAGGGCTGTCCGAGGGGCAGATGAGGGTATACATCCTCGCGGTTGGGAGGTTGTAAAATCCTAGCTGCGGGGATCTGCACCGCCGATCGTTATCGACTCTACTTCCCGCTGCGCTACGATTCGGTAACGAAAAAGATCAAACCTTGTATGTAGTCTCCATAGTGGTCCTGGGCTGGTGCGTAAGTCGGAAAATTTTTGTTTTCTGCTACGTTACCCTACTGCAGAGTTCCGCCTCGTGGTAGTGAGTCTCATTCGAAAGGTTGCTTATGATTTTTTTCCTCGACGAAGACCTCATATAGCGTAAGATGGCCATCGGAGAGCCAACAGGGGCCCACGAGGCGGGGGGGCTACTGGGGTAGGGCACGCCCCACCCTCGTGGCTGTGTGGGTCCCCTCCGTGTACTTCTTCCGCTCAATATTTTTATTATTTCCAAAATGACTTTCGTGGAGTTTCAGGGACTTTTGGAGTTGTGCGAATAGGTCTCTAATATTTGCTCCTTTTCCAAATTTCAGAATTCCATTTATCGGCATTCTCCCTCCTTATGTAAACCTTGTAAAATAAGAGAGAATAGGCATAAGTATTGTAACATAACGTGTAGTAACAGCCCATAATGCAATAAATATCGATATAAAAGCATGATGCAAAATGGACGTATCAGCAAGTAAAAGTGGTCTTTGCTTGATCATCAGCTGACACAGGTATTTGAGAGAAACCAGAATACCCATCTAGAAAGCAAAAATGTGTGTGTTTGGATAATCTTTCTAGCATTTGATCAATGAATGGCAAGGGGTAATGATCTTTTAGTAGCTTTATTTAATTTGTGGAAATCAATTACCATCCTATAACCGTAATAATTCTTTGCGTAATCAATTCATCTTTATCATTAGGAATCTACGAGTAATACCTCCCTTCTTAGGGACACAAGGATGTGACTTACCCAATCGACTATCAAGAATGGGATAGATTATACGCCTCAAGGAGCTTCAAGATTTCCTTTCTTACCACTCCTTTCATCTTAGGATTCAGCCGTCGTTGATGATCAATAACTGGTTTGGCATCTTTCTCCAAATTTATTTTGTGTTGACATAGAGTGGGACTAATGCCCTTAAGATCATCAAGAGTATATCCAATAGCGACGGGTGCTTTTTCAGAGTTTTCAATAATTTTTCTTCCTCCTTCTCTCAAAGGTTAGCACTAATAATAACAGGATATATCTTCTTTTCATCAAGATAAGCATATTTAAGAGTATCAGGTAAAGGTTTAAGCTCAAATACGGGATCACCCTTGGGTGGAGGAGGATCCCCTAGGATTTCAACAGGCAAGTTGTGTTTTAGAATAGGTCCCTGTTTAATGAATACCTCATCTATTTCCCTTCTTTCATTCATAAACATATCATTTTCATGGTCTAGAGAATATTGTTCTAAAGGATCATTAGGAGGCACAACAATAGAAGGAAGACCAATAATTTCATCCTTACTAGGCAATTCCTCTTCACGGTGTTGTCTACGGAATTTAGAAAAGTTAAACTCATGAGACATATCACCCAAACCAATAGTAACAACATCCCTTTTGTAGTCTATCTTAGCGTTAACAGTGTTCAAGAAGGGTCTACCAAATATAATGGGACAAAAACTATCTTGTGGGGAACCAAGAACAAGAAAATCAACAGGATATTTAGTTTTCCCACACAAGACTTCAACATCTTTAACAATCCCAATTGGTGAAATTGTATCTCTATTGGCAAGCTTAATTGTGACATCAATTTCTTCTAACTCAGCAGATGCAATATCATGCATAATTTCTTTGTATAAGTCAATAGATATTGCACTAGCACTAGCACCCATATCACACAAGCCATGAAAACAATGATCTCCTATTTTAACAGAAATAACAGGCATGCCTACCACAGGTCTATGTTTATCTTTAGTACTAGGTTTGGCAATTCTAGCAGTCTCATCACAGAAATAAATAACATGCCCATCAATATTATCAGCCAAGAGATCTTTAACAATAGCAATATTAGGTTCAACTTTAACTTGCTCAGGAGGTGTATAGGTTCTAATAACGCTTTTTACTTAACCACTGATTGAAGCTTTAGCATGATCTTTATCCTAACAGGAAGGGTGGTTTCTCAACATAAGCGGTAGGAACAATAGGATCATTATAAGTGATAGTCTTTTCTTCAACTTTAATAGGTGCAACTACTTTTACTTCTATGGGAGGATTATATTTAAACCACTTCTCCTTAGGGAGATCAACGTGAGCAGCAAAAGATTCACAGAAAGAAGCTGCTATCTCAGAGTCAAGTCCATATTTAGTGCTAAATTTACGGAAAACATCGGTATCCATAAAAGATTTAACACAATCAAACTTAGGTGTTATACCTGGCTCTTTACCTTCGTCGAGATCCCCATCTTCAGAGTTGCGTTTAATTCTTTCCAATAAATTCCATGAATTCAATAGTCTTCATCATAAAGGAACCAGTACAAGAAGTATCGAGTATGGTGCGATTGTTGTCAGAAAGCCGAGCATAAAATTTTTGAATAATCATTTCTCTTGAGAGCTCATGATTGGGGCATGAATATAACATCGACTTAAGCCTCCCCCAAGCTTGAGCGATGCTTTCTCCTTCGCGAGGCCAAAATTTATATATATAATTATGATCACGATGAACAAGATGCATAGGATAAAACTTCTGATGAAATTCCAATTTCAATCACTTGTAGTCCCATGATCCCATATCATCACATAGCCTATACCATGTCAATGCATCTCCCTTCAAAGATAAAGGGAAGACCTTCTTCTTGATAACATCATCGGGTATACCTGCAAGCTTAAATAATCCACAAACTTCATCCACATAGATTAGGTGTAAATCGGGATGCAATGTTCCATCTCCTGGAAAAGGATTAGCTAGCAGTTTCTCTATCATACCCGAAGGAATTTCAAAACAAACATTTTCATTTTCAGTAGGTTTAGTAGGTTGAGGAGCGACTCTTTGCTCTACTGGTCGGGGCGAAGATACCCCGAACAAGCCCCTCAGAGGATTACTTTCCATAGTAACAAGTGACAGTAAATTTCAGCACACTATATAATTTTTTCCTTACCAAATTCCACCTACCAAAGGCGCTTCACTCCCCGGCAACAGCGCCAGAAAAGAGTTTTGATGACCCACAAGTATAGGGGATCTATCGTAGTCCTTTTGAAGTAAGAGCGTCGAACCCAACGAGGAGCAGAAGGAAATGATAAGCGGTTTTCGCAAGGTATTCTCTCGCAATAATCTGAAATTATAGGTAATGATAGTTTTGTGGATAAGATAATTTGTAACGGGTAACAAGTAACAAAAGTAAATAAAGTGCAGCAAGATGGCCCAATCCTTTTTGTAGCAAAGGACAAGCTTGGACAAACTCTCACATAGAGAAAAGCGCTCCCGAGGACACATGGGAATTATCGTCAAGCTAGTTTTCATCACGTTCATATGATTCGCGTTCGGTACTTTGATAATTTGATATGTGGGTGGACCGGTGCTTAGGTGCTGGCCTTACTTGGACAAGCATCCCACTTATGATTAACTCCTATTGCAAGCATCCGCAACTACAAAAGAAGTATTAAGGTCCCTAACCATAGCATGAAACATATGGATCCAAATCAGCCCCTTACGAAGCAACGCATAAACTAGGGTTTAAGCTTACATCACTCTAGCAACCCATCATCTACTTATTACTTCCCAATGCCTTCCTCTAGGCCCAAATAATGGTGAAGTGTCATGTAGTCGACGTTCACATGACACCACTAGAGGAGAGACAACATACATATCATCAAACTATCGAACGAATACCAAATTCACATGACTACTAATAGCAAGACTTCTCCCATGTCCGCAGGAACAAACGTAAATACTCACAAAGCATATTCATGTTCATAATCAGAGGGGTATTAATATGCATAAAGGATCTGAACATATGATCTTCCACCAAATAAACCAACTAGCATCAACTACAAGGAGTAATCAACACTACTAGCAACCTACAGGTACCAATCTCGGACTTAGAGACAAGAATTGGATACAAGAGATGAACTAGGGTTTGAGAGGAGATGGTGCTGGTGAAGATGTTGATGGAGATTGGCCCCCTCCCGATGAGGGGAGCGTTGGTGATGACGATGGCAATGATTTCCCCCTCCTAGAGGGAAGTGTCCCCGGCAGAACAGCTCTGCCAGAGCCCTAGATTGGTTCCGCCAAGGTTCCACCTCGTGGCGGCGGAGTCTCGTCCCAAAAGCTTGCTTATGATTTTTCCTCAGACGAAAGACTTCATATAGCAGAAGATGGGCACCGGAGGGCCACCAGGGGGCCCACGAGGGGCGCCCAGGAGGGTAGGGCGCGCCTCACCCTCGTGCCTGTGGTGTGGGTCCCCTCCTCGTATTTTCTTCGCCAGGTATTTTATTATTTCCAAAAATAACATCCGTGGAGTTTCAGGACTTTTGGAGTTGTGCTTGAGAATAGGTCTCTAATGTTTTCTCCTTTTCCGTGCCGTAATTCCAAATTTCAAGCATTCTCCTCTTTATGTAAACCTTGTAAAAATAAGAGGGAATAGGCATAAGTATTGTGACATAATGTGTAATAACAGCCCATAATGCAATAAATATCAATATAAAAGTATGATGCAAAATGGACGTATCAGCAACTGCCGTATGCTCCGTCCGTTCCAAAATGCAGTGCATATAGCTTTATTGAAAATTCAAACCTCGCAAACTTTTACCGAGTTTTCGTGTACCAAATTGCACGTGTAGAATACCCTGTATATATCATTGCATTCATCTTGAGGAGGTAACTATAAAGATGGGGAGGAGTCTACAAAGAAAGACCATCGTATCACATGCGGCAATTTCAACCATCCTTTGGTGTGGAGGAATATCATAGGAACTCTATATGATATGATTTTTATAGGATTTTTCCTTTAGAGCCAATTGGTTCATAGGAATAGATTCATATACTCCACATTTCAAAGGAAATAAACATGATATCATTTCTATAGCTTTAGAGCCACTTGGTTCATATGAATGGATTCCTATACTCCCATAATTTCAAAGGAAAATAAACATTAGCGTATATTCAATAGAAAAGTTCCTATGATATGAACCAAATTACATCTCTTTTCTAATCCCTCCTCATAGGAATTGAGATACATGTCATCTCTAGATTCAATAGAAAAGTTCCTATGATGTGAACCAAATGACATCTCTTTTCCAATCCCTACTCATAGGAATTGAGATACTCCATGTCATCTCTTTCCCTACAACTTCCATGTATACATCTTCTATTCCTAAATAGCTAGTACAACCCACTAGTAGCTTTTTTCCAAGACATGCAACTATGGCACAAGAACTATATAGTGTGCGAATAACTTGAAAGATGGTCGCTGGATGAAGGTAATCCGACAAGGTCGAGATGGCACATCCGAGCACCATCGCCATTGGATATCATCAACAATCCACGGATCTGCCACATGTACAATTTAGAAGACTCCATGGTTGAACTTAAGCATAATGCACAAACCTCAAAACACAAGCACTTCTCCTTCGTTCTAGAATCTTCCGTTTCATAATTGATTTTTTTAAATGAATTGCCATTATTTGTTTTTTACTTTATGCTTTACAATGCACAACCCCATGAATCTTAACATTTTTATAAAACTAATTGATTTTGAATGAGATGAACTATAAGAACTAAATGAACATCTACATCATGCATATATGACTCAAAGCTTTACATGCTATAGTGTGTATTTATTCATAATTTGGTTTCGAAATCTCATGCGTTCAATGCATGTGTACCTTACTAGTTTTGAGTAGATTAGCAAATTTCACGCGGCCCCGGGTATATCAAAATGTAGGGCCCATGCATCATTGCCTTTTTGGTCGAATCCCACGTCCACAATTTTTTGTACGTACTATATCTCCACTGGTCCCCGAACCCAAAATGTTGCCTCGTTCCCCTAAAACCAAGCTGCCCACACATATTTAAGGCGTCGACTCGAACTCAATCCCTCTCCCGTTTACTACGACGTGGCCCCACACGCCGTAGTAGTACTCCTACAAACCCTACTGCCGCACGCAACATCGGTTTTCTTCAAGAGGACGAGGGAGAAGCCGATTTGTAGTGGAGGCGCTTTCAAAAAAAGATCTGTAGTGGAGACCCCTACCCTAGGGTGCCCTAGGTAGCTGCTGCACGCATCATTGGTTTTCTCTTTTCTTTATGCTCTTGCGCCCTAGAGTGAAATGATGGTTTCTTCGTCCGTCCATCTTAATGCGGGAAAGGTGGGGCTTTGTGATTTGACCCCTCATCGCTCATTTTCTACTCTTCGCGGCGCTTCTGACCGGGTGCCTCCAATTCCAACTGCTGCTCCGAACTGTAATTTGGTGCATCGCACGTGGAACAAGACGGTGGATGAGCCACATGTCGGCCAAAGGGGTCCTATTAAGTGTGTCGCCATTTCGTGTGCGGACTGAACCTGCTTGAGTCGCTACGCCAACACGACAGGTGCAACCTACCACTTGGTTTTGCTCCTTGGTGAATCCCGGCTATATGGATCTAAAAAGATACGTACTGAACTACCCTCTCTGTCTCGTTTTTTTAGGCGTCTCGGTTTATAGGGCGTGCACGTAGTTCTAGGTCATCCATTTGACTAACTAAATATGAGTTACTATGCCACAAAAAGTATATCATTCGATTATTAAGTGGATGTAGTTTCTAAACATATACTGTTCATCACATATATAGCGATTAAATTCTCAACCTAGAGCGACGTGCATGCCATGTAAACCGTCTGGAAGAAGTATAGTAGTAAAAATGAGGTGATTTTACCGAGCGATCGGCGGGGGAGCATGGCCTGTCATGCGGTCCCACGTGTCATGATGTACCAAGGCAATGTGTGTGTCCCTCTTGAGGCAGAAGAAATACTAAGTGGTTTGAGATGATGGCGAACCGAAGTGTGAAATAATGGTTGCTTCGTCTGTCTGGAAAGGTGCGGCATTGTGATTTGACGTCTCATTGCTCATTACTACTACTATCGGGCGGTACGACCGAGTGCGCCCCTCGCTATTCTCAAGCTGTTATTTGGTGCTTGACACGTCAACCGGTTATATGTCCCACATGTCGGCGGCAGAAGTACGTAATTCATGAAAGTGAGCGTCGACGGAGGAGTACAAGACACGGCTTGGGTTTTGCTGCTTCGCGCGATCCATCGATACAAACCGGACTAAAAAAGGCTAGGTATGGTCTTTACCACATGGCAAAAGTGTGGAGTTTGGCATAGTTTGTTCGAGGCAAGGAGGCGGGAAGGGAAACAAGCAAATAAAGGTTGAGCGACTTAGTTTTGGGAAAATCTGATTTCTTGAGTACGTAACCACTAGGGTTTATAGGGCTCATCTAAAAAACATACGTTTTTCCGTTTTATACGTCTCAATTCTACAACTAGTAGTAGTACCATCACATGTTGGATTTCGAGGTGCGTTAGATCACCCGATGCAAGCGATGTCAGAGAAAACTCACCAATGCATGTAGAAGTTCATGGAAATTTAGTGGTCATTCATGCATTCGTTCTAATTAATGCCTCGGTAAACATAACTTCTTGAGAAAACGAGCGTACTAATTACTTGTGCAAATTAGGAGTACGAAATTAATTCGACTACTCACCGTCTACCTTGGTTGGAGAGATTTTGAAATTGAGCCATAAACTGGAAAGGAGGGAGTAGTAACTTTTGTCTCGATTACTATTTGTGGCTTTGTATAGATGCAAAATGTATTTTTTTTATAATGGTCTTGTATAAGTAAATGGAGGGAGTACTAAAGGACATATATATTCCAAACAATATGATAATCTCTCTAACCAAGGTAGTAGGGACGAGGAGTAAACAGAGGGAGTAGTAAAAATTTCTCCTCGTCCTGCGAGCCATCACATGTGGCGTGGGCAAGGGAAGCAGGCGTGGCGACAAAGATTACTACTAGTAAGCAAGCTTCACCTCATCCTGCGAGCCATCGCGCCTGGTGGCGGGGAGGCAGTGTACTAAGCAAGCTTCTCCTCATTCTCATGAGTTGACGGACACATCAAAAGTACTCCGATGTATAGAGCCTTGCCTCTAAGGTAGGCCCCACATGGTTTGCCTCTTTTTTTTAACATAACGCATCAAGTCGCAATTTGTTTGTTCACCCATGGTAGGCGATCCTCCCTCCACCAAGTGGACAACCAAGACACGGTCAAATTACCACGTGGGCTGCCTTTTAAATGCAGAAATGAGCTCCACCATGTACAGGCGGGTGTGGTTGGGAAAGAGATGGGAGTACATGCGCCGTCGTGCACCTCTTCTCTTCGTGCATGTCCCCCACCCACGTGGGTGTGTGTGAGAGATACAAACCTAGACAAATGGCTTGTCTTGAATAACTACTCTTAAGTAAGCCATTGTAAGAGTGGACAAAATGGTGAAGGAGGAGATAGGGGAGAGGCGGAGGTGTGCGATTTTTGGCCGGCGTTTGGCCTCATTTAAATAGGAGATTAAATAGACGGCGGACGGGAGGAGCTTGGCCGGTGTTGTGTTTAATGCTGGCCCGGTCATGAACGGACGTGTGTCCAGTGGGTTTCTCGGCTTCCACAGGCGGGTTTCATGGAGGCGTTTGAATGCGGCAAGGAGGCGTGTTCAGTAGGGCGTCTGACAGTGGCGCCTCGACCGGCGTAGGGCACCGCGCGCCATTCTTCCAGCGACGTGTGGGCTCTTTGGGTACATGGCCTGCATGTCGCTGACCCAATGCGTAACGCCTGCGGAGGAACCTTTGGTGGGCAGGCGGTCAAAAGCGGGCATTTCATAAACCGATGATTGTTCATTGAGTGTGGCGTCACCCTTTTCATGTCGATAAGCCTACTATGTTGATAGCCCGTTCGTCGTTGTGATTCATAAAGACCGCTGCAAACATCAATGTTACGCTTATCACAGATAAGATTGATTAATACCCGTAACAATCCATGTCCTTAACAAAGGGTGCATGCACGTATATGTTGGCGTGTGTCTTGCGTGCGTGTCTTTGTGTGCATGCAAAGCGTGCGAGTGTTCGCGTGCGTGCAAGTGCGTTTGATGTTGCATGCATGTGTGCGTACGTGCGTGTGTTCGTGAGTGCATGTGTATGTGTCAGTGTTGCACGCCTGCATGCGTGCGTGTGTTCGTTATGTGTACGTGTCAGTGTTGCATGCCTGCATGCGTGCATGCCTTGTGTGCGTGCATGTGTATGTGCGGGGTGAGGCTACACGTCAGTCGACTAACTTTTTCATCTCTGGTCATTAGATTTTCCAGCCGTTGGATACGAAATCAAGGGCCTGCAGTTTATCATCAAACTCCACTCTCGAGCCGCCACCACCACATTCGCCGCCCATGTCGCCCGCCGCCACACCGCCCGCCCGCCCAAAACCACTCCCCACCGCGGTCCGCCGCCAGACCGCCATCCCTCTAGGCCCCAGCGCCGAAGCTTTTTTCTCCGTGATTCCCACCCCACCGCCCAATCAACACGTCCCCCCACCGCGGCGATCGCCAACCAGAGGTCTCACGACTTCGAGTACCCACCGACCACTAATTTATTACCATTTCATCCTTCATATACGCTACCGACGGGTCGACCCTATGGTAATGTGCCTTTGCTGAATGTGGATCGTTTCGATTGGTCAATTGATCGTGTCATCAACAAATTACGGAGCTGTATGGTGAGCGGTGACCATATGATCGCCCTAAAATGTATTTTATTAACACAGTACAGACTCAAACTACCATTTCTTTCTTTTCATATACTGAGGCTGATAGGTGGGCCCCACGGTTCTGCAGCGCCCGATGGTGCAACACTAGTTGCGCCATGTGGGACGTTGACTAGTCAATTGATTGTGTCATCAACAAAATACGGAGTTTTACCGGTGGGCCGGTGACCGTATAATCATGCCATGTATTTTTTAACACGGTACAGACGCAAGGGCTCATATATACGCGCAAGCACTCACCGCTATAAGCGCACTCGCGCAGACCCTACCCCTATGAGCACCTTCGAGAGAGTGGGCCAGCATATGATCTTGAGATTTTACGAAGTCACCATAGGTGCCTCGTAGTCGAGTGGAACGTCTCCTCCCACTGAACGCACATCACGGGAAAATACTGTAATTAACCCAGGATGAATACGAGCACCGGGACTTTAACCCTGGTGGGCTCAAGAAACCACTGTCCTCCTAACCATCCAACCACATGTTGGTTAGCACGACAAAATGTATGTGGTGACCGTGATGAGCTTATTACAAGTCCGGTGACCATATCGTGCTTTCTCTTCAAATACAATGACAAGTAAGTGTCGTCAACAAAATATGGAGCACGCATCAAATGCAAAGTCCGTCGGTGTCATCAAGAAAATACAGAGACGTATCATGAGCTAGATACCGTATGATCACCACGAGAATGTATACGGTGACCGTAATGAGCATATTACGAGAAGTCCATTGACGTATAGTGCTTTAGCTTGAAATACGATGACCGTCACAGCGTGATTGTGTTGTGGGCATGCATACTTTTAGAGGGCGAGAGATAGTTTGTGTGTAATGCGTGAAAGTGGTGTAGAAAGAGGGGATGTCCGGTGGAGACAAGGAGAGATATGCCCTTCGTTTCTCTTTCCCATGACTAATATTTTAGGAGAATATATAAACATTCACAATGCGAACAAATATTTTTGGATGCACCACGCAATTAACTTTCATGTATAACATTGTACTATTGTATATGCTTATTTTCTTAGTGGCTGATTCTGCGTGTGTGGTGTGGTGGGCACATCATTTCTAGTTGTGGTGGGTCAACATGAGGACTCATGGGTCGGTTCCATCCTGCGCCACATAGGTTGGATCGAGACGATTATACAAAGACCCATGTGGAGGACTCGGCGTACAACCTGAAGCTAGCCACCCAGTCACGGAGGACTCTATCTCACGCTGGTGATAAGCCGACTATATATGATTTGTAACCCTAGGCCCCGGTATGTTATAGAAGCTTGGGGGCTAGTTAAATCGATAGTATACACACGCACAATGCACGGTATTCACGTGTACTTTGTACACACCCTATCACTAATATCTGATGCTCGGGAGTAGGCTTTTCCTCAAGCGCAAGGGTCCGAACTAGGGTAAAACTTTGCCTCGTATTACCATCCAGCCTAACGATCGGGGATATCTCTACGAATGATATGATGGAATCATATCTGCCAACTACTAAGGGAGAGGTGTGTCTGGGGGGGCAATGTGTGCGAGAGAGTCCTAAAGATAATATGCGTGCGTGAGACACGTAGGCACATATATGTGCGTATAGAGGGCTAGTAGAGACCCTGCATGTGTATATATGCATGTAAGAGAAATAGTGTTTTCCAACTGAGATTAGTGAAAAGAGTGGTACATAGTAGTTAGAAAGAGAGAGAGAGAGAGAGAGAGAGAGAGAGAGAGCATGTGCGTGAGACTCCCCGACACCCCGAGAGAGATTGTGAGCATGTGTGAAAGAGAAATGTCGATGCATATAAAGTGTGTGAACTTATGCGGTAGATAGAGAGAGATATAAGCGCGTTTGTGAGAACGGGCGAGGCATTGTGCATCTACGTGTAAAAGGCGGTTCTACATTAAATTAAAATATAAATGGCATTATTATTTTTGGATGAGATCATGAATTCTGCAAATTGCGTATGGACGAAAATCGGTCTATCAGACACCCATACTCTATTGAATTCTAGCCTGTGCATGTGTTCTTTTTCATATTATCGATCCATAGAGTGAGAGAGGTTTAAAATACAGGCAATGGATGCTTTTGCAATTCATATATAAACATTAATAGTGCACTCCATGTTGTTAGTGTGAAGCACTTTATACATTTGTCACTTGCATGGATACATTCCAAATTGCTAGCTCTGAAATAGAATACATGTGAATTCAACATAAAGGGGTTTGAAGATTGAATTCATAGGAAGTGCATTCATCTATTTGAACACGAGATAATGGCATTTTGTAAATCAGATGTAAAGGGGCATCAATCTTTGTTGTGCGTTTGAACATGCTATATATATATTCATATGCATGTCAAACTTTTTTGCAACCAAGGAGATTATATCTGGAACCATGCATGAACTGAGGTAAGTTGCATATTTTTAAATATATACTCGCGTAAAATGTATATTCAAATGTACCCCCTCCATTCAAAAATAATCGTAGCTTTAGGATTTTCAATAGTAATGATTTGTGAAGTTTGACAAATCACGAAAGTTCAATTCAAGAGAACCGAAAACATTAATGCTTACGCTCCCAAATATTGAACGGCGCCAAATAGGCCTCTCGTCACCCAAACCGCGCGTGAGACCGATGTTTGGTGGTAGGAAATTACTATCCTGACTACGGCCGGTGTAGCCTATCGGCCCGATGTCCAAAGGTATAGACCGGGTAGGTTTGTAACTTCACCAAGACTCAGTCTCAACCGCCCGAGAAGCATTCATACGCCTATGGGCGCTAAACACCCATGCGCTTCAAGCCAAGAAATCTATCCATACATTTGGGACACTGATGTTCTTGTCCTACCCCAACCATAATATGTCCGAAATTTTAGATGGGGGCAAAGTTTGTAACTTTCCCCAAATTTCAAACAAGCGTGTCCCACACCGAAACATTGTTCCCCCTTAATTCCCCGCCTCCCTCCGTTTCCCGATTCATACTCCGTGGGCGCCAAAACACCCTCTCCACCAGCCGCTGAAACCCGGCCTCCTCAGCCTCCACCGTGGCGCCCAATCCACCACCGCCCTCCTCCATCACGCCGAGCGGCACCTTTGGACATCGCCGTCCCAACTTAACCATCATAAACCGCAACGCCCTCAAGGACTTAGCAGCTGAAGCCGAGGTAGAGCTACATCCATGACGCCGACACCGACATGCACCGTACCAGAACCACTCTGACCACGCCGTCCTGCGCCTCACTGCTGCCACTCCACTGTCGCAACCGTCCACCGCACCGGGCTGTTCCCGCTATGCGTCGTTCCGTCACGCCTCGGATCTGGTTCCCGCAATGACAGACGGGGCCACCGCACTCACACTCAACAACTTGGCCATGAGTTCGTCCAAGGCTCCACCGTCCTCCACAACTTCTCGTTTCCAGTGAACCACAAGAAGATCATTGGAAAACAGAAGGAGGACACAAAGACCTTTGCCAATGAGAAGAGGTACTCCTCTTCCCTTATCCGTGCAAACCTTATGTCTCTGCTCACACCATATTCATCCCACGAAAGAAACTAGTTGAGAGCTTCTTACTGCATCTTCTTCGTGATACTAAAAGCACAAGGTTTCCTCATTTTACTATTTCACCTTTGCTAGAGGTCAGTAGCCCACCAGGATTTCAATTCAGGGTCAGTCGAACCGCATCGGTGTCTATCATAGGGGTGTGGGGCGCAGGAGCTGCTTGCGCCTGATCTGGAGGTCGGCGGGGCTTGAATGAATGGCCAAGGGGTGGTGCCAAGAACGGCGGTGCGGTGAGGTCGAGGGGAGGGCGCAGGCAGGGGAGTGGGCCGGTGGTCGCTGCTTTCATGGAAGATCGCCAACACCGACCGGCCGGAGGTAGATGAAGGCGATCTGGTAGTTCTTTGTACATCGGACGATCTGAGAAAAAATGGGTGGCCTATTTGTTTTCAAATAATGTTATTTTCATAGAATCTGTAGTAATTTAGTGTGCCATGCATGTTGTAGAGCTATCATATGTCTCCGTCATTTATTTCTTACCGAGCACGCTATCCGCTACCTTTACCTTTGTACTAATTGTGCACACACTTCACCCATACTCACACTATTGTTTTTTTATGCATGGGTATTTAGGACTCGACTAGCCAGTTGTTGATGAATGCTGAAAAGAAAAGACAAAAGTCGCTCGAGTGTAATTCGAAGATAAGCACTAAGCGTTTTAAGCGCTCTAAAGGTGCGATGTCGTGATTGGAGACGATGGCGTAGCTCCATGATTGATGATCTCAATTGCCACACACAACCATCCTGTGCTTGCTTTAACTTCGCGCTATCAAATGTGGTTGCATGTTGCATATGGTGTCTAGCTTGTATTGCTTGCAATTTGGTTAAATTGCATCTGCTTACTTTACACATTATACCTTTGATAATGACATGCCTTCCTGTTTTTGATACATACTACATATGTCTATTAACCATGTTCGTACATCAAACTAATGCTCTTTTGTATCCCTCGTCAACCACTTATGATGAGACAGTCACCCGAGTGGGTTACTATGAGACGCCATACTCGTTTAAAGAGTGTAGTGTCATCCTCTCCACATGATTCTCAAGAAACAACAAGGCTAAATGAAGATAGCCAACGTAGCTCTCTAGTTGATGACCGCAATTCCCCCACACCACCACCACAGGTGCTTGCTCTAACTTCGCAGTGTGATATGTGGTTGCATGTTGCATACGGTGTCTAGCTTGTAATGCTTCTAATTAGGGTAAATTGCATATGCTTAGTGTATACATTATACCTGTGAATATGACATGCCTTCCTATTTTTGGTACACACTACATCTATGTGTTAACCTTGTTCTTACATGAAACTACCTCTCTTACGTATCCTGCATCAATCACTTACGATGAGTCACCTTTATTCGCTGCATATTGCATATTATTTCTAGCCTTTGTTGCCATGTATTGCTTCTAATTTGGTCAAATACATTTGTTAGGGCACCCTTTTAATTTGGCAAAGTGATATTGGTTTCATCTTTCATATGGTTTCTAGCTTGCATTGATTCTAACAAGTTCAAGCACCTTTGTGCTTAGTTTACACTTTATACATCATACATGTCAATATGTCACGCCGTCCTGTTTTTCATACATATTCCATCCTCCTATTATGCGGCTGCCTTACATGAAAGTAGTGTTCGTCAGTATCATGCATCAATGAGTTCTGAAGAGCAAATTTTATTCCTTTTTCTTATGGGTTTGACTTGACAAGGCAAAATCAAGAAAGAGGAAGGAAAAGAGTAAGGAAGGCGATGATGGTGGTCCTCTCTGCAAAGAACGTAAATCCAGAGCATCTGTACCGATTCTCTTGTATTGATAGTACATTACAAGGTCCAAGTCTCCGCTCCCCTACTCCACCATCCAAGGTGCTTGCTCTAACTTGGCAATGTGATATCTGGTTGCATGTTGCATATGGTGTCTAGCTTGTATTGCTCCTAATTAGTGTAAATCATGCGCTTAGCTTACACATGATACGTGTGAATATGACATGCTTTCTGCTTTTTGGTACATAATATATCATCTATCACACCATGTTCTTACATGAAACTACTCTTCTTGTGTATCCTCCATCAGGTCACTTATGATGGGACACCTTTAAGTTAGCGATGTGATATTGGTTTTGCGTCTTGAATATGATTTCTAGCATGTATTGCTTCTAGTTTGATGAACGCCACCTATGACGCAGACAGTTTTAACTTGGCAGAGTGATATTGATTGCACCCTTTCATATGGTGACTAGTTTGCGGTGCTTCTAATTTGTTGAAGTGCCTTCGCTAGTTACCACATCATAGGTGTGAATATGTCAAGTCCGTCCATTTTTTCATACATATTCCATCCTCGTATCATGACTTTGCCTTTCATCGAGTAGTGTTCGCCAAGTATCATGCATGAATGAGTTACGAAGAGCGAATTATATTCCTTTTTCTTGTCGGTTTGACCTCACAATGCAAAATCAATAAAATTTGAAGGAAATTGGCAAGGCATTGGATGATGGTGGTCCTTTTCGAGCAAGCTGAAATGGAGGTTCTCTCTGATTCTACTTTGCCATCCTCCCAACAAGATTCGCAAGACAACGCAAGGCTAGATACCAACGTAGGCGTGTGTAGATGATGAGCACATCTCCCCTACTCCACCATCACATGTGCGTGCTCTAACTTGGCACTACTATATGTGGTTGCATGTTGCGTATGATGTCTAGCTTGTATTGCTTCTAACTTTGTTGAATTGCGTCTGCTTACTTTACACATAATGCCTGTGAATATGACACGTGTTCATGTTTCTAGAACATACGTGTACATGATGAGCACATCTCCCCTACTCCACCATCACAGGTGCTTGCTCTAACTTGGCACTATTATATGTGGTTGCATGTTGCGATGATGTCTAGCTTGTGTTGCTTCTAACTTTGTTGAATTGCATCTGCTTACTTTACACATAATGCCCGTGAATATGACATGTGTTCTGTTTCTAGAACATACGTGTACATGATGAGCACATCTCCCTACTCCACCATCACAGTGTGCTTGCTCTAACTTGGAACTGTTATATGTGGTTGTGTTTTACGTATGATGTCTAGTTTGTATTGCTTTTGATTATGTTGAATGCATCTGCGTAGCTTACAACTTATACACCGCAATGATCACTTACCCATAAGACACATTTAACTTGGGACTGTGATGTAGGTTGCATCTTGCATTGTCTTCTAGCTTGTACCGCTTCTAATTTCTTGAAATGGCACTTCTGACGAGACACATTTTACACGATAGAGTGATATTGGTTGCATGTTCATATGGTGCCTAGCTTTCATTTCTTCTAATTTTGTTGAAATGCCTTCCGCTTACTGTTTTTTCATACATATTCCATCCTCCTATCGTACGTGTGAATATGAAACACTGTCTTTTTTGTATATATTCCATCCTCCTATCCTGCGCTTGCCTTACATCAAAGTAGTGTTCGTCTGTATCATGCATCAACCAGTTATGTAGAGCTAATTTTATTCATCTTCTTATGGTTTTGACTTCATAAGGCAATATCAGAAAATAGGAAGGAAAAGAGTAAGTTAGGGGATGTTGGTGGTCCTCCGCACCGACGCAATCAGAGACTCTCTAGATTTGCCATTGCTACTGCTAATCAAGTTGAAGTCCCAAGTCTACATGATGAGTTCATCTCCCGTACTCCACCATCGCAGGTGCTTGCTCTAAGTTGACAGTGTGATAATTTGTTTACGTGTTGCATATGTTGTCTAGCACGCATTTCTTCTATTTTGATTAAATTGCACCTGCTGAGTTTATACGTTATACATGTGCATATGACATGGCGTTCTGTGTCTAGAATACACTGCATCTATCTATCATACCATGTTCTTACATCAAAGTACTGTTGTTGTGTATCTGCACGCGACCACTCATGATTGGACGCTTTTAACATGGCGGTTTGATAATGGTTGCATCTTGCATTGATTTCTACGTTATCACGCTTCTAATTTTTGAATTGCCACTTATGACAAGACACTTTTAACTTGGCGAGTAATATTGGTTGCATCTTTCATATGGTGTCTAGCTTGCATTACTTCTATTTTCTTGAAAATCCTTCCGCTTAGTTTACACATTGGAGCCGCGAATATGTCATGCCGTCTGTTTTTCTTACATATTCCATCCTCATACGGTTGTCTTATGTCAAAAGTATTGCTTATGCGTATCATGCATCAATGAGTTACGAAGAGCGATTTTATTCTTTTTGTGTTGTGGGTATGGCTTGACATGGCAAAAGTCAAAAAGAGCAAGGAAAATAAAATAGTAGGGAGTGGTGTTACTCGTCGGGTTAAGCGAAAAGGATATGCCGTCCGATTCTGCTTTGGTACTTATAGTGCGATAGAAGGTCCAAGTCCACCGGCTAAATCTACAAACACGATATCAATCGCTCCACCACCGCAGACATCCGCCTAACTGCACCAAAGCATCTCAACGAAGTTACTCGTTCATTTGCTCCGAACTGGCAGTTCCCAAGCTGCCTTCACACCTAACACTAGTTCCAAGCACTACCGACACAACAAGACTTGGCAAGATCAGATGAACCTCATGAGCATCAACACCAAGGCGGTACCGACCGAGTCAAGTTACGATTGCATGCTCCTTTATATGTACTCTCACAGTTTGATGTACACTAACACTTTCCATATTCATTGTTGAACTAGCACCATGGCGCAAGCAGAAACAGACATCAGGGATAATGCTTGACAGACTAACAAAATCTAAAGGAGGAAGAATGGAAATCCATTTTGAGGCAAGTTTAAAAAGGCCATGTGATGCTACAGAGTCAGCCAAGTTAGTATCGAGGCCGATGTCGTTGCCGTTAGGTGTCATGCACGTATCCTCCCAACGTGGATCTAGTACAGGGAATGAGAAAGGCAATACCCAGTTTAACACCTTCCTTGACCATTTATCTGTAAGTAATGTTATTCATCGCAATTAGTGTCTTGTCTTGCTCTGTCCCATGCTTTCTAGCTTCCTCCTAATAAGACTCACATTCCTTTTTCAACAAATGAGGTTCAAGTTGGATCCGAAAGATGATGCAACTAAACAAGCATGCACTCATGTTTTTCAGTCTGCTGTGCGATAGTATCTGTACCACCTTAGAAAATCTCACTTTCAAGGCAAGGCTAACAATGAAATCGCCCAAACATCTCCAGTGGAATATATTACAGATGAAGACTAGACAGCCCTCGTTAAACACTGGTCTAATCCAAAGTATCAGGTAGGCTATATGTATTTGATCAGACCACATATTCAGTGTATCTTCTTCTAGGCTAACTGTTTGAAGAACAAGACCAACCGTTCTAAAGTGAAATTCCAATAGACAACAGGATCTCGTAGCTATATTGCACACTGCGAGGCTCTTGTAAATAGCTGCTACTTCCTTCTTTTTCTGTGCCATATTATCGTATCTATATGGACTTGTTCCAAATACAGAGGAAAGCCTGTGCGGACCAAAAAGAACCTGAATCAATGCGCAAATCTTCAAGGATTGCCACACCAGCAAGATGAAGGGCACGAGCACACCAGTTCAAGCCCCGGTTTGTAAGTCCTTACTCCTCCGCCTTTGAGCTGATTGGTACTGTGATGTGTTCATTTAACTACTTGGTTTGCAGCCAATGTCGGGTTTACTCTGTTCACTTTTATACGATTGTCTTAATGTATCATTTCACCTTACATGGTTTAAAAGAGATGAAGGATATTCTTTTGGTCTTGATCTGTAATCTAGTTGTTATGTTCACGTGCGCACACAATGATAAAATAGTCTGCTTTGTTTTATATCTGTTTGCCCATGATATGAATGATGTCATACTATGTTCATCCTACTTTAAACCATGTCTCTTTATCCTTAGATGTCAGCGAATGTGAGGAAATAGACAATACAAGAGGCATGCTTTGGATGGACATATGTTCGAAAGTGATTTTATTATGTAGTTGGCACTACAATACATGCTAATGTATTACGGTAGTTCACCAAAATAATTTATGTATAAACGTGTAACCTACTTTGTTTGTTTTTGTCTCATTAGTAACTTATCCGGTACACTAATCTACAAGTTCAAACTTTAGGAAGCTATGGAACAAATGATTGAACAACCACAACCACACGAAGGTGACGAGGCTACCACAGCACAATGTCACCTCTTAACTGCGTTAAGCGCCAAGATCTCTCCACCAACGGTGCAAAAGCACCTTCCTGCGTAATTCGGGGTTGGTTCTCAAGGTAACCTCGTCCAAATCGCCTCTTGAACAAAATCTTCTGCTAGACAAAGTGATATATCATGCTCCGGACACAAGTCCAATCCCTAATGGACGTCGTTTTGGAAACAAGAATAGTGGTTGACAAATGTCCTCAAGATATGGTTTTGAAACCGGACTATCGGACATTAAGCCGTTGTTCAAGAGTAATGGCGGAAAAAGGTGAAGATCGTCTTTGCTCCATCGATTTTCTGACTGAAACATTAGCACTCAGGTCAAATGATCTGTGCTTCTATACATCTGATGGTGCTTCTATATGCAAGGACTGTAAACTTTATGCCAACAGGCCTTTTGTTGTATAGTTGGAATTTATTTTGTTGTGATACAGCATTTATGATGTTGCCAAAGGCTGCAATAATTACGACGTTATTTTTGTATAGTGTAGGTTTATCTTAGTAATGTATTCGGCCGAAATCTTCGTAGGAGCCCAACATGCCAACATTAAATGGGGCCCATTCCAATTGGGCTAAAAAGCGATTATGGGCGAGAATTTGCATGTAGCCCACTAAAAATATCCGGGCATAAATCAACATAAGCTTTCATATTTTTTACGGTAGGCATGTGCCCATAGTGGGCCTTTAATGTGCCCTAAACATAATTTAGGCCCTCATTAATAATAGACCGCTTTCACAGTGTAAATATCTCGAGCCCATAAAAACATGGGCCTTTAATAGACCGAAAGTGAGATTGGGCCCTAAGCGTATAAATAACCCATCGGTCTTAGCAGGCGAAATGGTGGCCCATTTACGATGAGATCTTTCACAAGCCGAAATTGAGACGGGCCGTAAATGCGTGGACCTAATACACGGGCCTTTAATAGGCCGGAAGTTCGATCGGGCTAGATTATCGTCATTTTATATGGGCCATTAATGGGCCCGATGTGACCGATTGGGCCACATATAGCCCATGGATTTCGTCCAGACGTTAACGGGCCGAAAATCACAACAGCCTAAAGTGGCCCAAATCTATAGTGGGCCTCTAACGGGCGAATGTCAAACATGGTAGAATATGACCCAAATCCTTCACGGTCATTTATGGGCCGAAAGTTTCAATGGCTCGTAAATGGGCCCAAATGAAGGTGGACCTTTAACAGTAGGAAATATCGGGTCAGTAATCGCCCATATACTTAGCGCATGATGTTAATGGGCTAGAAGTGACCATGGGCGATGATGACAAGTTTAGAGACAGGCCGTTGATGGGCGATTTGACACTAGCCGTCTGGGCCTTAATCGAGAATGTTGGGCCTTTATTTGGCCGGCCCATTATGGTTCCGCAAAATCTTGTGGGCCTTTAGTCAAATTTGGCCCATTATGGTCCGCTAAATCTTGTGGGCCTTTAGTCGGGCCGCCCATTATGGTCTGCAAAATCTTGTGGGCCTTTTTAGCTGGGCGGCCCATTATGGTCCGCTAAATCTTGTGGGCCTTTAGTTGGGCTAGCCATTTAAACTTTATGGGCCACTTTTGGGCCCGTCGCGTGTCAACATATCATAGGCCCATCTCGTAGTTGGATGAGTGACACTGTCTTAAATGACGCAGTAGCGTGGTTCCGTCGGCGGTGAGAATTTTACACGTGGAAAATCGGCATTGGTCGTGGTACATTAGCGGGTTATCGGATCCAAAACGGACCCGATAGCTTAACGCGGCATCCCGTTACGGTGGATGCCACGTGTCGGTCACCCTTGACGAAAGCACTTCTATATTGTGCGATTTATCGTCATGGAAGTGGACACTTCCGTGATGATAATTTTGGTAATGTCATGGAACACTTCTACGACAGCACAGGTATGACTATCTTCATTCTGTCAAAAATTTGTCATGGATGTACATGCATGACAAAAAACGTGACCTACTGAGACAAACACGTATCACCACGGAAGTGTACTTTTTTGTAGTGAACAACCCTTCAACCAAATAACAAAGAGTCTCTTGTGTCCCCAACACACCCAATACAATGGTAAATTGTATAGGTGCACTAGTTGGGCGAAGAGATGGTGATACAAATGCAATATGGATGGTAGATATAGGTTTTTGTAATCTGAAAATATAAAAACAGCAAGGTAACTAATGATAAAAGTGAGCGAAAACGGTATTGCAATGCTAGGAAACAAGGCCTAGGGTTCATACTTTCACTAGTGCAAGTTCTCTCGACAATAATAACATAATTGGATCATATAACTATCCCTCAACATGCAAAAAAGAGTCACTCCAAAGTCACTAATAGTGGAGAACAAGCGAAGAGATTATTGTAGGGTGCGAAACCACCTCAAAGTTATCCTTTTCGATCGATCTATTCAAGAGTCCGTAGTAAAATAACATGAAGCTATTCTTTCCGTTTGATCTATCCTAGAGTTCGTACTAGAATAACACCTTAAGACACATATCAACCAAAACCCTAATGTCACCTAGATATTCCAATGTCACCTCAAGTATACATGGGTATGATTATATGATATGCATCACACAATCTCAGATTCATCTATTCAACCAACACAAAGAACTTCAAAGAGTGCTCCAAAGTTTCTACCGGAGAGTCAAGACGAAAACGTATGCCAACCCCTATGCATAGATTCCCAAGGTCACGGAACCCGCAAGTTGATCACCAAAACATACATCAAGTAGATCATGTGAATATCCCATTGTCACCATAGATAAGCACATGCAAGACATACATCAAGTGTTCTCAAATCCGTAAAGACTCAATCCGATAAGATAACATCAAAGGGAAAACTCAATTCATCACAAGAGATAGAGGGGGAGAAACATCATAAGATCCAACTATAACAGTAAAGCTCGCGATACATCAAGATCGTGCCAAATCAAGAACACGAGAGAGAGATCGAACACATAGCTACTGGTACATACCCTCAGCCCCGAGGGTGAACTCCTCCCTCCTTGTCATGGAGAGCGCCGGAATGATGAAGATGGCCACCGGTGAGATTCCCCCTCCGTCGGAGTCTTGGGAACAGGGTCCCGATTGGTTTTGGTGGCTACTGAGAGGCTTGCGGGCGGAACTCCGATCTAGGTTTATTTACGGGGTTTACGTATTTATAGGAATTTTTGGCGTAGGTCTCACGTTAAGGAGTCTCCGAGTAGTCCCACGAGGCGGGGCCTTGAACAAGGGGTAGGCGCGCCTCCACCCTCGTGGACGGCTCGGGACTCTTCTGTACCAACTCTTTTACTCCGGGGCTTCTTTTGGTCCAGAAAAAATCATCAAAAATTGGCACGTCAATTGGACTCCTTTTGATATTCCTGTTCTGTAAAACTCAAAAACAAGGAAAAAACAGAAACTGGCACTGGGCTCTAGGTTAATAGGTTAGTCCCAAAGATCATATAAAATAGCATATAAATGCATATATAACATCTAAGATGGATAATATAATAGCATGAATACTTAATAAATTATAGATACGTTGGAGACGTATCAACAAGCAAGTTGCCACTCCCATGAAGAAACCCGAAGCTAGACCCAAGCCTAAAACTGAGTGCTTCTACTGCAAAGGAAATGGTCCTTTGAAGCAGGCGGGCCCCCCAAATACTTGGCGGATAAGAAGGATGGCAAAGTGAACAAAAGTATATATGATATACATGTTATTGATGTATACTTTAAGTAGTATTCATAGTAGCCCTCGGTATTTGATCTTTGGTTCAGGTTGCTATGATTAGTAACTTGAAACAGGAGTTACAAAATGAACAGAGACTATTTGAGGGCAAGGTGACGATGTGTGTTGGAAGTGATTCCAAGGTTGATAAGATCACCATCGTATACTCCCTTTACCTTCGGGAATAGTGTTGAACCTAAAATAAATGTTATTTGGTGTTTGTGTTGAGCACAATATGATTGGATCATGTTTATTGCAATACGGTTATTCATTTAAGTCAAAGAATAATTGTTATTACATTTACATGAATAAAAGCTTCTGTGGTCATACACCCAATGTGAATGGTTTATTGTATCTCGATCGTAGTGATACACATATTCATAATATTGATGCCAAAAGATGCAAAGTTGATAACGATAGTGCAACATATTTGTGGCATTGCCATTTAGGCCATATTGGTGTAAAGTGCATGAAGAAACTCCATGCTGATGGAATTTTGGAATCACTTGATTATGAATCACTTGATGCTTGCGAACCATGCCTCGTGGGCAAGATGACTAAGACTCCGTTCTCCGGAACAATGGAGCGAGCCCAGCGACTCATTGAAATAATACATACCGATATATGCGGTCCGATGAGTGTTGAGGTTTCATGACAGGTATCGATATTTTCGACCTTCACGATGATTTGAGCATATATGGGTATATCTACTTAATGAAACACAAGTCTGAAATGTTTGAAAAGTTCAAAAGAATTTCAGAGTGAAGTTGAGAATCATCGTAACAAGAAAATAAAGTTTCTACGATCTGACCGCAGAGGCGAATATTTGAGTTATGAGTTTGGCCTTCATTTGAAACAATGTGGAATAGTTTCGCAACTCACGCCACCTGGAACACCACAACGTAATGGTGTGTCCGAACGTCGTAACTGTACTTTATTATATATGATGCGATCTATGATGTCTCTTACCGATTTACCACTATCGTTTTGGGGTTATGCATTAGAGACAGCTGCATTCATGTTAAATAGGGCACCGTCTAAAAATCCGTTGAGATGACACCGTATGAACTGTGGTTTAGCAAGAAACCTAAGTTGTCGTTTCTTAAAGTTTGGGGTTGCGATGCTTATGTGAAAAAGTTTCAGCCTGATAAGCTCAAACCCAAATCGGAGAAGTGCGTATTCATAGGATACACAAAAGAAACTGTTGGGTACACCTTCTATCACAGATCCGAAGGCAAGATCTTTGTTGCTAAGAGTGGATCCTTTCTAGAGAAGGAGTTTCTCTCGAAAGAAGTGAGCGGGAGGAAAGTAGAACTTGATGAGGTAATTGTACCTTCTCTCGAATTGGAAAGTAGCTCATCCTTTCGAAATCAGTTCGGTGATGCCTACACCAATTAGTGAGGAAGTTAATGATGATGATCATGAAACTTGGATCAAGTTACTACCGAACCTCGTGGAGTCAACGATTACGATCCGCTTTTGAGTGAATGCAGGTAATCCTGTTACGGAAGTCATGTTACTAGACCATGATGAACCTACTAACTATGAGGAAGCCGATGATGAGCCTAGATTCGACGGATGGCACGAGGCCATGAAATGCGAGATAGAATCCATGTATGAGAACAAAGTGTGGACTTTGGTGGACTTGCTAGATGATCGGCAAGCCATTGAGAATAAATGGATCTTGAAGAGGAAGGCAGAATGACGATAGTAGTGTTACTATCTACAAAGCTCAACTTGTCGAAAAGGGTTTTTGACAAATTCAAGATGTTGACTACGATGAGATTTTCTCACTCGTATCGATGCTTAAAGTCTTTCCGAATCATGTTAGCAATTGCCATATTTTATGAAATCTGACAAATGGATATCAAAACTGCATTCCTTAATGGATTTATTAAAGAAGAGCTATATATGGTACAACCAGAAGGTTTTCTCAATCTTAAAGGTGCTAACAGAATGTGCAAGCTCCAGTGATCCATCTATGGACTAGTGCAAGCATCTCGGAGTTGGAATATACGCTTTGATAAGTGGATCAAAGCATATAGTTTTATCTGGACTTGCGGTGAAGCTGTATTTACAACAAAGTGAGTGGGAGCAATACTGACCTTTACGATAAGTATATGTGAATGACATATTCTTGATCGGAAATAATGTAGAATTTTCTGGAAAACATAAAGGAGTGTTTGAAAGGAGTTTTTCAAAGAAAGACATCGGTGAAGCTACTTACATATTTGGCATCAAGATCTATAGAGATAGATCAAGACGCTTGATAAGATTTTTCAATGAGTACATACCTTGACAAGATTTTTAAGTAGTTCAAAATGGAGCAGGTCAAAGAAGGAGTTCTTGCTGTATTGCAAGGTGTAAAGTTGAGTAAGACTCAAAACACGACCACGACAGTGAAATAGAAAGAGAATGCAAGTCATTCCTATGCCTCGACCATAGGTTCTATAAAAGTATGCTATGTTGTGTACCAAACCTATTGTGTACCTTGCCATGAGTTTGGTAACGAGTGCGATATTGATCCAGAGTGGATCACTTGACAATGATCAAAAATTATCCTTAGAAGACTAAGGAGATATTTCTCGATTATGGAGGTGATAAAGAGTTACGTCATAACGAGTTACGCCCGATGCAAGCTTTTAATCGATCCGGATGACTCACGAGTCTCAATCTGGATACATATTGAAAATTAGAGCAATTAGCTAGAGTAGCTCCATGCAGAGCATTGTAGACATAGAAAATTGGCAATATACATACGGCTCTGAATGTGACAGACCCAATGACTAAGCTTCTCTCACAAGCAAAACATGATCACACCTTAGCACTCTTTGGGTGTTAATCACATAGCGATGTGAACTAGATTATAGACTCTAGTAAAACCCTTTAGGTATTAGTCACATGGCGATGTGAACTAATCACATGGTGATGCGAACTATTGGTGTTAAATCACATGGCAATGTGAACTAGATTATTAACTCTAGTGCAAGTGGGAGACTGAAGGAAATATGCCCTAGAGGCAATAATGAAGTTTTTATTTATATTTCTTTATATCATGATAAATGTTTATTATTATTCCTCTGACAATGAGATTATGCAACTCCCGAATACCGGAGGAACACCTTGTGTGCTATCGAGCGTCTAGCGTAACTTTCGGTGATTATAAAGATGCTCTCTGAGGTGTCTCCGAAGGTGTGTTTGTTAGGTTGGCATAGATCGAGATTAGGATTTGTCACTCCGCGTATCAGAGAGGTATCTCTGGGCCCTCTCGGTAATGCTCATCACTATAAGCCTTGCAAGCAATGTGACTAACGAGTTAGTTACGGGATGATGCATTACGGAACGAGTAAAGAGACTTGCGATAGCAGATTGAACTAGGTATGATGATACGTGACGATCGAATCTCGGGCAAATGCAAGTAACATATCTGGAAATGACAAAGGGAATAACGTATGTTGTTATGCGGTTTGACCGATAAAGATCTTCGTAGAATATGTAGGAGCCAATATGAGCATCCAGGTTCCGCTATTGGTTATTGTCGGCGTTCTGGGAACGGGGGTCCCCAGACTTGCCTGCCTGCGGCCTGCGGCGTGGCTCAAGGGGAGGCCCAGCACGACCCATCTTCATCAACACAAGCTCAAGACCCTCGCGAGGGGCCAAGCCTCGCGGGGCGGACGACAGGAAGCTTCCTCAGGCGCGGCCTCGTCAGGCTGGCTCGCGAGGAGGCGGAGAGATCAAGGCGGGTACCTCACGAGGTGCCTATGACACTAGCCATGACGACCAAGGGCGCCAGGCGGGCGCCCGGCTTCATGTGATGTCCTCCTTTCCTCTTTGCTGCAAAGGGAGCAAGCGCAGGCCCGAGCATCAAGCAAAGGCATCCATTTCGGTGCAACAAGACCAAGATCGTCATAACGGCGGGAAGGAAGTCATTGTGGAGCCCAAGCAAAGGCGTCACCACCGTGAGCCTTTGGCGGCGTAGGACCAACTTTAGTCGGGGATAAGTGTACGGATGTTCCCCTTCAAAATGGCCAATTGTTGGCGCCCTTCCCGCTCAATATTTGGGAAGAGGCCCAGGGCCTTTGCCTATAAATAGGACTAGCCACCCACAGGGTAGAGGGGGACGGAGAAGAGACACGCGGAGGTCGATCCCGAACCCAGAGAGAGAGAGAGAAGCGAAGCGAACTCCTCCTAGCAGTTCATCGCACCCGGCCAAACAGACCCTCGCGAGGTTGTTCTTCCTTGTATTGCTCATCACCATCAGCCCAAGAGGCAATCCACCACACCACAAACTAGAGTAGGGTATTACACCACAATGGTGGCCCGAACTAGTATAAACCATGTGTCTCTTGTGTTGTTCTTCTCATAGCTTAGATCCTAAGCCAGGCGTAGGTGCGGGTAGGTAGGGGCGAAATCTCATGCGCACCCCTGATGTTCGAACCTAGAGGGTCTGCGAACCAAATCCGAGCATTTAGTGCGCCAGGTAAAGTCTTGCGCAGGAATTTATCTTCGCCGCCTTGTTCTCCGCCGACCATCGCATCCATGTCGGCGCTTCGGGGCCCTTGAAGAGCACCGGCCGCTCTCTCGCTTCGCGTCGTGGGCCCCGTCGGCGGCCCGCCTCGTCGTTCCCCATCACCGCTGCGCGTCAGCGCCGCCACCGGCCCGTGAAACGGCGCAGCGACAGCGTCGTCCCAACATCCTTCCAGTGAGCGGGCAGCGCACTGCTTCTCCCTCTCGCCCGGTGGTTTCGTCCCCGCGCATTCCGGCGCACCATGGAGGCTCGAAGCTGCGCTCATCGCGACAAGCGAAGCTCCTGCGCTACCGCCGATCGATAGCGTCTGAAGAAGTGGCTCGACCGCGTCGCCGAAGCTTCGTCCGCGCGCCTTGGGCTCCCCGCCCGTCGTCCCGGCCAGCGCAGCGCCCGCCCTGCTTGTAGGCGATGAAGCTCCGGGCGCCTCAGCTGCCTCCCCTCAAGAAGGCACCACAGCCCCAAAGCGCGTGGCCTTGGCGGAACCCCTCCGTCCCGGCGCCAGTAGCGGTAAGAGCAGAAGCTGCCAAGAAGTCCCTCGCCCGCAAGAAGCTGCCCGAGTGCTCCTCGCCCGGCTCGTCAGCGACCACGTTCACTCCGTACGCGCGCGCCAAGACCCAGCTGCTCGGTTCCACCGCAATGCGATGGGGACCCGCAAGACCGAGATCTTCGTCACCAAAGGCCTCCTGTAGCCACGGGCAGCCGCACTTTCACCACCGAAGCCGCAGCGTCGCGTGGCCCGGCAAGTTCAAGCCAGACCTGCCTCCTCGCTATGACGGTACGGCCAACCCTGCAGAGTTCCTCCAGCTCTACGAGCTGGGCATCGAAGCCGCCAACGGGGACGAGAAGGTCATGGCGAACTGGTTTCCCATGGCACTCAAAGACGGGGCCCGCACCTGGCTCCTGAACCTGGCCCCTGGCACGATCTCCTCCTGGGACGAGATGCGCACCCGCTTCATCGCCAACTTCCAAGGTACTCGCGACCGGCCGCCTGCCGTGAGCGACATGTGCTGCATCAAGCAGCAACTGTGGGAGACCCCGCAGAAGTACATCGATGCCTTCAACAACGCCGCGCCTCAAGATTCCCAAAGGTGACCGAGGAGGCCATCATCTCAGCCTTCTCCGACGGTGTGCGCGACGTCAAGATGAAGGAGGAGTCTGGCGATGCATGAAGACCTGTGCACTTCCTTGGAGCTGTTCAACTTGGCGACCAAGTGTGCGAGGGCTAAGGAAGGCGTCTCTCCTCCTCGATGCTGCCGCAGCACTCCGTAAGAGAAGAAACCCAAGGCCAAGGATGTGAAAGCGCAAAGGGGGCTGCCGTGCTCGCGCGTAACCAGACACCAAGCGGGCGGGCAGATCAGCCCGAGTCCTCCAAGGGCAGCCGGATCTTGTGTGTACCACGACCTTTACACCCACAACACCAACCAATGTCAAGAGCTCCGAGCCGTGCGAGAAGGAAGGATCGGCCGACGCCTGACCAAGAACGCACCGAGGCTACGGCCGAGGAGGAGAAGGAACGCAGGACGCTGGGAAGACCGCTTGACCCTCGCTAGGTGGCGCGACCGACCTCGCGAGGATCGTTAGCAGGATCAGCCTCGCGAGGGAGGCTGGAGGATCGGCCTCGCGAGGATCGCCCTGAGGAGCAGCAGGCCTACCTCCTCTGCCATGCAGTAGGAGAAGCGAGGACCATCATTAGGACGAGGGGGCTGGGGCTTCCGAGAGCCGTCTTGCGATCGCTTTGCATCTGGCGGAGCTCAAGCCCCAGCCTCTCAACGCGCATCTTCAAGCAGTTCGCCCACGGCAAGTGAACGCAGTCCTCCCAAGCTCGAAGCCACACGCCCTCTCGGTGGTCGGGCGTGCGCCATCACGTTGACTCGGTGGATCAGCTCAAGTCGCGCGCCCACGGCTGAGGAGTCCTCCGATGCTTTGTTCCGATCATCGCCAGCGTGCTAGTCATAGGACCCTCATCGATGGCGGAGGCGGGGCTCAACGTCTGTCCGTAGAGGCGTCAACAACCTCCAAGTGCCATACAATCAGCTTCACCAACCAAGCCTTTCTCCGGGGTCACCGATGGCTCCACGATTCCAATCGGGCAGGTCCGCCTCTGTCACCTTGGTAGCGCAACAACTACCGTGACTGAAGCTCATCGACTTCGACGTCGCCCACATTACTTTGCCGCCATACAACGCCATCCTCGGGTACCCAGCTGGCCAGTAAGTTCATGGCCGTGACCCACCACGGCTACAAGCGTCCTCAAGATGCCGAGCGGCGGAGTCATCACGGTGCCTGTGAAGAGAGAGACGCGATGTGCTCCCCGGAGCGAGCTTTGCCGCGATCAACTGGAAGACCGGATCGCGGGAGCAGGAGGCTCCGAGACCGCCCCAAGAATAAAAAGGCGTCGCCAGGCCGACCCATCGGAGGTAGGCCCCTCGTGGTCCGCACCTGCTTAGGGGGCACCTCCTTACAGCCGCATAAGAGGCGCGCTGGGCGCCCTCCTCGAGCAGGGCTCGGGGCTCCCCCACGGAGGGCCACCGACCTTGCTAAGGTCATAAGGGAGGCGCTTGGGCACCACGCGTGGGCGTGTTTCAAGCACGTTTCCCTCGGGGAAGGAGCAAGGCAAGGAGGGCTAAACCTCGGGAGTTCGTGGTCCAGATCACCACGCGGGAGTTGCAAGAGTCAAGAGTCATGAGTGGCAGCCGCCGCTTACTCATTGTGTAGCCCCCATCCAAAGCGAGGATGGAGGGTTGCGTGTCTGCATCGACATCCAGGGGCTCAACCGAGCCGCCTCTCAAGAGCGCTTGGCCCTCACGCGTGGGGGACTGCGAAGCCCACCCGCGGCTACGTTCGCATGCCCCTCGGCTTGCCGACGCGTGCGCACACGCATTACCAGCGCCTCATGGGAGCATCCTGGAGGCTCAAGAGGCCAGGCGTTCCGCAGCCCTGGCGGAGATGGAGATGGTCCACAAGGAGCCACCAGCGCCTCCGGAGCCTCCCGAGGCTCCTGGGCCTGCGGGCTCGTGAGGATCAGCTTCCACAGCCCACCAAGTCTGCTACTCTGACACCCCTTCGTCTTCAATGTTATCAGGTGACATCCTTCGAGTTTTCATTTCGGTGGGGCGCTTCCCCGGTGTATTATTCAGTGCCGCGTGGGTCCGATCACATGGCGTGTATCCCTTTACTTCATGTTCCTAGCTTACTTTGTTGGGGCGCCCTCGGGCTGCATCATCCCCAAGTCCCTCGGGCCAGACCCAGCGGCATGTATCCCTCTTGCGTTTATTTCGGGTCGTGCGTTCGACCCATCATGCTTGTTACTTGATGTCTGCCTATCTGCATCTATCTAAATGAACTAGCTTCTTCGTGATTAACATGCTTGACCTAGTTGCTGCTCAATCGACACCAAGCGACGGAGCTACTCATCAATGGCACGGCGGCTATGCGCATGGGTCCGTCCCTGCAACGCCGACAAACCTGAATGGCTGAGCTCTGGCCGCGGCAGCCCCGCACAGCGCCACCTCGTCAGGCCCTCAGTGCCTCGTCCCCTCTCCAAGGCAACCAACGGCTGACCGTTGCTTGTCATAGCGGACTCTTGTTCTTTTTATGTTGAGCCTGCAGGATCCCTCCAAGGAGCAGCACCAGGCGAGGCCCTCGCGCGTCTTCTTCACTCTCGTCCGCGCGAACCGCTTGCACGTTAAAGGGGGGTACTTGAGCATCGCGACTCATGGGCTCCTACTGGCTCTCCAGCCCTCACCCTCTGGCCTTGACCACGGCATCGCGACCTGGCATACCAGCGACGGCTGAGACCCGCTCGAGGGCCGGGACCCGAGGACGTAGAGCAGAAAGGGGAGCAAAAGCGAGAGGGGGGAAGCACGCAGGGACCTCGCCAGGCAACACCTCGCCTGCCGATGCGCGGACCCAGCATCGCACCAGGAGGCTGTTCCTCATTCTCGAGATAAGTCACCCTCCGGAAGCACTAGCTACTACAGCACTATCCCTTTTCCAGTGCAATTCCGTGTTAGCAACATCACTCTCCTTTCTCACGAACGATGGCTACTTGAGCGCTAAAGGGGACCTCCACGAGCATCGCGACTCGGGGGCTCTTACGGACCCCGGGCAGCCACCTCCTGGCCTTGACCACGGCATCGCGACACGGCATACCAAATGACGGTGAAGCCTGCCTTGGGATTTGGGACTGTCGTGTGAGCGCCAAGCCCTCGTGGAGGTTTGAAAGGAGAACTAAGCTAAGACGGAATGAGCATCTCGCACTACTCCATGGCAAAGATTATATTAACAAAGCAGGACCACAGGCACCTTACAAGCCCCCCGGGCGCCGCTTTTGATTCCTCGCAGGAACAGGTCCTAGAGAACGCTAACTACACCTGCCTCCGCAAGAGACGCCATCATCAACAGTGGCCGTCCAGCACCGCGCCTAACCCCATCCAGATCTGGGGAGGGCTGGGCGTTCGACGAGCCCACCTCGCCCGAGAACGGCAGGCTCGGGGCTCGAGCCGCTGTCGCTTCGTCTCCGGGCGCAAAGAGCTCGGGCGGAGTCGCCGGATCCTCCAGCCGCCTCCGCTTTGAGAGGAGCTGCCGGGGAGAGCGGTCGTGAGCCTAGTCCTCGCCGTGGCGAGGCCCCACCACCTCTCCTGTGGCAACACTCGGTAAGGCGTCCTTCGCGTCGAAGACCTTGAAGAACATCACGGAAGTGCCGTCATACTCCAGGTGGATCATGAGGCGCCCCTCGCCTGCAGACCGGGCAATCTCCGCAGACCTCGAGTCATGAAGACCTCACCCGGGCGGCGACCTCGACCTACGCCTCGGTCGCCAAAGGCGTCTGCACGAGCTCGCAGGAGTCCTCTCTGCGAATCATGAAGGCGAAGAAGGGAGGAAGGCGAATCCAAGTCTGAGGAGGCATGGCGGCGTGGAGCACAAACTCTTGGGAGGAGCCCTCGGCGTGGACTCCAGAGGGAACAACGCACACCTTCGTGACCCGCCGGCGCCGATGGCGGCGTCGCCCTTGGCGCTCGGCGACAACTCCTTCAGGGCCCTCAATGCAGGCGTAAAGGGGAAGCGGGTACCCTGGCGGTGGCCGCTCGTACCAGGGCCTCGACACCTCCTGTTGGGCGCCCTCATCTCGGTGGCAGAGGGCTAGCCGTTTCTTCGGTGAGCGGATGGGACCTCTCGGGAGCTCTTCCTTCTCTTCCGCGGAGAACCGGCTGGATCGGAGCCATTGCTTGACAAGGTGGAGCAAGGGAAAGGATGGAGAAGAAGGCAAAGCAAGAGGGGATAGATTGGAAGGGCACGCGCCGTTCCGTACTTATAACCAGAGGAGGCCAACCGTTGACCTCCACGATCACAGGTAATCATAACCCGCTTTGCATGCGAGGACTTGTCAATTGACGCTAGATTGCCAAAGGCGTCGTGGGGAAGCAGGGGCACCCACGTTCAATCAACCGCCACGCGGCGCCCAAGGCCGTAGGCTGTTAGGGCCCGCGGCGCTTTGCACTTGCCCCTTCGCTTCTTCGCTCAGCCAAGTCCGGGCGCGCCTTGGGCCCGGGGGCTCTGCCGTGATGCAGGAACAGGGGTCCCCGGACTTACTGCTGCGGCTGCGGGCGTGGCTCAAGGGGAGGCCCAAGACGGCCCATCTTCATCAACACAAGCTCAAGACCCTCGCGAGGCCAAGCCTCATGGGCGGACGACAGGAAGCTTCCTCAGCGCGGCCCTCGTCGGTGGCTCGCGAGGAGGCCGGAGAGATCAAGGCGGGTACCTCACGAGGTGCCCTATGGCGCTAGCCATGACGACCAAGGGCGCCCGAGGCTGAGCGCCGCAGTGATGTCCTCCTTTCCTCTTTGGTGCAAAGGGAGCAAGCACAGGTGAGCATCAAGCAAAGGCATCCATTTCGTGCAACAAGACCAAGACCGTCGTAACGGCAGGAAGGAAGTCATTGTGGAGCCCAAGCGGCCACCACTGAGCCTTTGATGTGCAAGGACCAACTTTAGTCGAGGATAAGTGTACGGATGTTCCCCTTCAAAATGGCCAATTGTTGGCGCCTTCCCGCTCAATATTTGGGAAGAGGCCCAGGGCCTTTGCCTATAAATAGGACCAGCCACCCACAGGGTAGAGGGGGACGGAGAAGAGACACGTGGAGGTCAATCCTGAACCCAGAGAGAGAGAGAGAGAGAGAGAGAGAGAGAGAGAGAGAGAGAGAAGCGACTGAACTCCTCCTAGCAGTTCATCGCACCAGCCAAGAACAGACGCTCACGAGGCTGTTCTTCCTTGTGTTGCTCATCACCATCAGCCCAAGAGGCAATCCACCACACCACAAACTAGAGTAGGGTATTACACCACAATGGTGTCCCGAACTAGTATAAACCCTGTGTCTCTTGTGTTGTTCTTCTCATAGCTTAGATCCTAGCAAGGCGGCGAGGAGCAGGTAGGTAGGGGGCGAAATCTCCGCGCGCACCCCAGTGTTCGAACCTAGAGGGTCTGCCGGAACCCGAAATCCGACAGTTATTGATCGGGATGTGTCTCGGTCATGTCTACATGTTCTCGAACCCGTAGGGTCCGCACACTTAACGTTCGATGATGATTTGTATTATGAGTTATGTGATTTGATGACCAAAGTTTGTTCGGAGTCCCGGATGAGATCACAGACATGACGAGGAGTCTCGAAATGGTCGAGAGGTAAAGATTGATATATTGGAAGGTAGTATTGGACACGGAAGGGTTCCAGTGTATCGGTACATACAGAGTATCGGAGGGTTACTGAACCCTGGGAAAGATATGGGCCTTATGGGCCATAGGAGGGAGGCTAACCAGCTCACAAGGGCCTGGTGCACCCCCCCCCCACAAGGGAGGAGGCTGAATTGGACTTGGGAAGGGGGCGCCACCCCCCTTTCCTTCTCCTACTTCCTCTCCTTCCCCTTTTCCCCCTCCGGTAGAAGGAAAAAAGGGTGGTGCCGAATCCTACTAGGACTGGAGTCCTAGTAGACTCCCCTCTCCCTGGCGCACCCCTTGTTGGTTGGCCTCCTCCTCCCCTCCTTTATATACGGGGGCAGGGGGCACCCCAAATACACAACCGACAATTGTCTTAGCCGTGTGCGGTGCCCCCCTCCACACTTACATCCCTCGGTCATATCGTCGTAGTGCTTAGGCGAAGCCCTGCGCCGGTAACTTCATCATCACGTTGTCACGCCATCATGCTAACGGAACTCTCCCTCATCCTCAACTGGATCAAGAGCACGAAGGACGTCATCGAGCTGAACGTGTGCTTAACATGGAGGTGCCGTACGTCTGGTACTTGGATCGGTTGGATCGAGAAGACGTTCGACTACATCAACCAGCGTTACTAAATGCTTCCACTTCGGTCTACGCAGTGTACGTGGACACACTCTCCGCCCGTTCCTATGCTTCTCCTGGATAAATCTTGCGTGATCGTAGGTCATTTTTTTTAAATACTACGTTCCCCAACAATAACATGTTGGACCCGTGTGGCCCTATATCCGTTAAAAACATTATTCTTCTTCTTGTTTAATGAGATGAGGCAAAGCTTTAAAAAAATATTGTTGCATCTGTGATGTCTACTACACAACTTTCTTCTTGTGGACGTTGTTGGGCCTCCAAGTGCAGAGGTTTGTAGGACAGTAGCAAATTTCCCTCAAGTGGATGACCTAAGGTTTATCAATCCGTGGGAAGCATAGGATGAAGATGGTCTCTCTCAAGCAACCTGCAACCAAATAACAAAAGAGTCTCTTGTGTCCCCAAAAACCCAATACAATGGTAAATTGTATAGGTGCACTAGTTCGGCGAAGAGATGGTGATACAAGTGCAACATGGATGGTAGATATAGGTTTTTGTAATCTGAAAATATAAAAAGAGCAAGGTAGCAAGCGATAAAAGTGAGCACAAACAGAATCGCAATGCTTCGAAACAAGGCCTAGGGTTCATACTTTCTCTAGTGCAAGTTCTCTCAACAATAATAACATAATTACATCATATAACAATCCCTCAACATGCAACATGCAACAAAGAGTCACTCCAAAGTCACTAATAGCGGAGAACAAACGAAGAGATTATTGTAGGGTATGAAACCACCTCAAAGTTATCCTTTCTGATCGATCTATTCAAGAGTCCGTAGTAAAATAACACGAAGCTATTCTTTCCGTTCGATCTATCCTAGAGTTCATACTAGAATAACACCTTAAGACACACATCAACCAAAACCCTAATGTCACCTAGATACTCCAATGTCACCACAAGTATCCGTGGGTATGATTATACGGTATGCATCACACAATCTCAGATTCATCTATTCAAACCAACACAAAGTACTTCAAAGAGTGCCCCAAAGTTTCTACCCGAGAGTCAAGACTAAAACATGTGCCAACCCTTATGCATAAGTTCACAAGGTCACTGAACCCGCAAGTTGATCACGAAAACATACATCAAGTAGATCACGTGAATATCCTATTGTCACCACAGATAAGCACATACAAGACATACATCAAGTGTTCTAAAATCCTTAAAGACTCAGACCGATAAGATAACTTCAAAGGGAAAACTCAATCCATTACAAGAGAGTAGAGGGGGAGAAACATCATAAGATCCAACTATAATAGCAAAGCTCGCGATACATCAAGATCGTGTTGAATCAAGAACACGAGAGAGAGAGAGAGAGAGAGAGAGAGAGAGAGAGAGAGAGAGAGATCAAACACATAGCTATCGGGTACATACCCTCAAATTTCCCGAGGGTGAACTACTCCTCCTCGTCATGGAGAGCGCCGAGATGATGAAGATGGCCATAGGTGGCGGATTCCCCCCCTCCTAGGGTGCCGGAACAGGGTCCCAGTTGGTTTTTGGTGGCTATAGAGGCTTGCGGCGGCGGAACTCCCGATCTAGGTTTCTTTCTGGGGGTTTCTTTATTTATAGGAATTTTTGGCGTCGGTCTCACGTCAGGGGGGGTCTCCGAGTCATCCACGAGGCACGGGGCGCGCCCTCCACCCTCGTGGACGGCTTGGGACTAATCTGGCCCAACTATTTTACTCCGGGGGCTTCTTTTGGTCCATAAAAAATCATCAAAAAATGGCACGTCAATTGGACTCCATTTGGTATTCCTTTTCTGTAAAACTCAAAAACAAGGAAAAAACAGAAACTGGCACTGGGCTCTAGGTTAATAGGTTAGTCCCAAAAATCATATAAAATAGCATATAAATGCATATAAAACATCCTAGATGGATAATATAATAACATGGAACAATCAAAAATTATAGATACGTTGGAGACGTATCAAGCATCCCCAAGCTTAACTACTGCTCGTCCTCGAGTAGGTAAATGATAAAAACAGAATTTTTCATGTGGAATGCTACCTAACATAATTATCAATGTAATTTTCTTTATTGTGGCATGAATGTTCAGATCTGAAAGATTCAAGACAAAAGTTTAATATTGACATAAAAATAATAATACTTCAAGCATACTAACAAAGTAATCATGTCTTCTCAAAATAACATGGCCAAAAAAGTTCATCCCTACAAAATCATATAGTTTGGCTATGCTCCATCTTCGTCACACAAAATATTCAAATCATGCACAACCCCGATGACAAGCCAAGCAATTGTTTCATACTTTAGTATTCTCAAACTTTTTCAACTTTCACGCAATACATGAGCGCGAGCCATGGACATAGCACTATAGGTAGAATAGAATGGTGGTTGTGGAGAAGACAAAAAGGAGGAAGATGGTCTCACATCAACTAGGCTATCAATGGGCTATGGAGATGCCCATCAATAGATATCAATGTGACTGAGTAGGGATTGCCATGCAACGGATGCACTAGATCTATAAATATACGAAAGCTCAACAAAAGAAACTAAGTGAGTGTGCATCCAACTTGCTTGCTCACGAAGACCCAGGGCATTTTGAGGCCCATTGTTGGAACATACAAGCCAAGTTCTATAACGAAAATTCCCACTAGTATATGAAAGTGACAAAATAAGAGACTCTCTATCATGAAGATCAAGTGAAAGTTGCTACTTTGAAGCACAAGTGTGGAAAAGGATAGTAGCATTGTCCTTCTCTCTTTTCTCTCTTTTTATTTTTTGTTTGGCTTCTTTGGCCTCTTTTTTTATTGGCTTCTTTGGCCTCCCCTTTTTTCCTCACACGGGACAATGCTCTAATAATGATGATCATCACACTTCTATTTATTTACAACTCAAGGATTACAACTCGATACTTAGAACAAAATATGACTCTATATGAGTGCCTCCGGCAAAGGTTAACGGATGTGCAATGAATCAAGAGTGACATGTATGAAAAAATTATGAATGGTGGCTTTGCCACAAATACTATGTCAACTACATGATCATGCAAAGCAATATGACAATGATGGAGCGTGTCATAATAAATGAAACAGTGGAAAGTTGCATGGCAATATATCTCGGAATGGCTATGGACATGCCATAATAGGTAGGTATGGTGGATGTTTTGAGGAAGGTAAATGGTAGGTTTATGGTACCAGCGAAAGTTGCGTGATACTAGAGAGGCTAGCAACGGTGGAAGGGTGAGAGTGCGTATAACCCATGGACTCAACATTAGTCATAAAGAACTCACATACTTATTGCAAAAATCTACAAGTCATCAAAACCAAGCACTACGCGCATGCTCCTAGGGGATAGATTGGTAGGAAAAGACCATCGCCGCTCCCCGACCGCCACTCATAAGGAAGACAATCAAAGAAATACCTCATGCTTCAAATTTGTTACACAACGGTTACCATACGTGCATGCTACGGGACTTGCAAACCTCGACACAAGTATTTCTCAAATTCACAATTAATACTAGCATGACTCTAATATCACCATCCTCATATCTCAAAACAATCATAAGGAATCAAACTTCACATAGTATTCAATGCACTTTATATGAAAGTTTTTATTATATCCCTCTTGGATGCCCATCATATTAGGACTAAATTCATAACCAAAGAAAATTACCATGCTGTTCTAAAGACTCACAATAATATAAGTGAAGCATGAGATTTCATCTATTTCTTCAAAATAAAACTACTGTCAGCTCTAAAAGATATAAGTGAAGCACTAGTGACGCCCCGATTCAATCGTGACACTAATCATGCACGCATAACGTTAATACGATCAAGATCGTGGACTCACGGAAGATATCACAACACAACTCTAAAACATAAATAAGTCATACAAGCATCATAATACAAGCCGTGGGCCTCGGGGCTCGAATACAAGTGCTCGATCATAGACGAGTCAGCGAAGCAACAATATCCGAAAGTACAGACATAAGTTAAACAAGTTTGCCTTAAGAAGGCTAGCACAAATCGGATACTGAGATCGAAGAGGCGCGGGCCTCCTGCCTCGATCCTCCTAACTACTCTTGGTCGTTGTCATGGGCTGCTGCGTAGTAGTAGGCACCTCCGGTGTAGTAGTCGCCGCCGGCGGTGGCGTCACGCTCCTGGGCTCCATCGCCCGGTCGCAGCAATCGGGTAAAGAAAGGGGAAAGGGGGAACAAGGCAACCGTGAGTACTCATCCAAAGTACTACATAAGCAAGGAGCTACACTACATATGCATGGGTATATGTGTAAAGGGCCATATCGGTGGGTGAAGCTGCAGAATGCCGAATAAGAGGGGATAGCTAATCATGTCGAAGACTAACCTGGCAGCCTCCCGTCTTGCAAAGACATGTAGAAGAGAGTATTGGTGAAGTCCTCCAAGTAGCATCGCCTGACATAATCCTACCCGGCGATCCCTCCTCGTCAGCCCTATTAGAGAGCGATCACCGGGTTGTATCTCGGCACTTGGAAGGGTGTGTTTTATTAAGTATCCGGTTCTAGTTGTCATAAGGTCAAGGTACAACTCCAAGTCGCCCCTGTTATCGAAGATCACGGCTATTCGAATAGATTAATCACCTGCGAGGTGCACCACATTACCCGACACGCCGATCCCATTTGGCCGGACACACTTTTACGGGTCATGCCCGGCCGCGGAAGATAAACACGTCGCAGCCCCACCTAGGCATAACAGAGGTCAAGACGCCGGTCTAAACCTAAGCGCACAGTGCGGGCCCCATCGCCCTTATCACACACAGACGTTGCGTGGGCGGCCAAAAGCAGACCTAGCCTAGTGGCGTTCGATCCAATCCGGCGTCTGCGCCCGCCCGTCGGCCGACGTCACGAAATGCTTCGGTGATACCACGGCGCGGTTGCCCATATCTTGTCCCACGTGGCGGTTAGTGCGTATAAGGTCAACGACCCAACTCGAGATCAAATACCAAGATCTCGTTAAGCGTGTTATGTATCCGCGAAACGCCCGAGCGTATGTGCCCACCTCTCCTAGGCGGTCTCAACCTGCCCTGCCGCCTTCCGCCCACAAAGATCCACATAGAGGCCGTTGGACAAAGGTCCTTTCATCCCCAATCCGTGAATCACTCATGGGTGCTCCACAAGCCGACCCGACTTTAGTCACCACATGTATCATGTATAAAGTATATAGTATATACGTGATCACCTCCCTAGTGATCACGGCCCGATAGTATAGCATGGCGTAAAGACAAGAATGTAGGGCCACCGATGGAGCAAAGAGCATCCTATACTAAGCAATGGGATAACGGTAAGGGTAACAATCAGAGTAACAACGACAAAAGGCGTGCTATGCGGCGAATAGGATTAACCAAAAGCGGTAACATGCTACACTACTCTAATGCAAGCGTTATAGAGAAGAGTAGGCGATATCCGGTGATCAAAGGGGGCTTGCTGGTTGCTACGGCAAGAGAGAGGGGCCGTCGCCAACACCGTAGTCGTCTTTGGGTAGCAATGACGTCGGTCTCGGTGTCTAGCGAGAGAAGAGGGGGAGGAAGCAATAAATATAATGCAAACATAAGCATGATGGTGCATGACAAGACAATGCACGGTGCTAGGTGTGCCCTAACGCGGTAGGAGGTAAAGGGGGAAAACATCCGGGAAAGTATCCCCGGTGTTTCGCGTTTTCGGACAGACGAACCGGAGGGGGGAAGTTGTGTGTTTGCTATGCTAGGGATGTGTGGCGACGATGAGCGGGCAGCGTGTCGATTAAATCTCGGCCGCTTCGGAAAGCAACTTTCATGTACAAAGTATTTTCATCCGAAGCTAAGGATTATTTTATATTAATTTTTAAAGATTTAATTCATTTTAGAATTAATTTAATTAGAAAATGCAATTATGACGTCAAAGATGATGTCGGGGTGATGTCATCGGTCAACGATCAGTTGACTTAGTCAAGTAATGACTGGGCTGTCCCTTGCCATAGTCCAAGACTAACTAAACGTGTTTAATTAGTTTAGCTAGTGATTAGGTTAATCTAAACAGGATTAATTAAGTTAATTAGTTACTTAATTAATTAATTAATATTTTATTTTATTTATTTATTATTATTATTTTAAATTCTTTTTTTTAACAAAATGTTGCAGGGTGGGGGCCTTTGTCATAGGCCCTGGGGAACCTGTGAGTGGGCTCTAGCTTAAGCAGGCGGGTGCAAGAAGACCTGAGCAGGCGCCGCTCAGAGAGGTGCAATGAACGAGGTCAGGAGAAGCGAGGCGCGAGCGGTGACAGCCAGGAGCGCCCGTGAGCCTGCAGTACGCGCCGCGTGTCGTGGGCGCAGCACGGACGAGAGGAGCCGCGGGGGGGGGCTGGGGGAGAGGGCGCCTGGCGTCACGATGGACCGGACGAGGAGAGGGGAGCTCACGCGGTAGTGTAGGGTTCGGGAGGCAGCGCGTTTCGGGGAGGAGGCCGGGACGTTACCTGTGAAGAGGAAGCGCATGCTTGGCGAGGGACGCGCCCGCACGGCAGCCGACGAAAGGCGTAGGCGGTGACGGGGTTGGCGCCGGCGGCAGCGGCAGGGTCGAGAAGGAGCTCCGGTGGACGCGGACGGGGATCGGTCGGTGTCGCCGACTTTGGGCCGCTCTATTCGGCCTCGGGCATGAGGTCGTGGATGACGTCGAGGAAGCCGTAGGGCTGCACGAGCAGCTCGGGAAGGCCGTTTGTCATCGCCACGGCGAGGTGGTGGCTGCGCTCGGCCAAACGAGGAGGAAGAGGGCAAGTAGCGAGCTGGGGAGGACGGAGGAGGAGGAGATGACCAAGGCGGCGGGGTCAGAGATAGGTGACGCCCGGTGAGAAGGCTTTGGCACGAAGCGAAGGCGAGTCCCGATCTTGATCCAGATCGAGGAGGGGAAGAGAGCGAGGTGGAGTGGGGTCGCCTCGATCCAGGATTGGATCGGGAGGGGAGAGGGAGTGGCGTCGTGGGGAGTGGAGTGCGTTGGGGGGTTAGGGTTTGGTCGCCCAGGTGTATGGGGGAGTGGGGCGGATGAAATTTGGTGTGCTTTCATGGCTGGGCCAAGTCCCAGTTTGGCCGAGGGGGGGTTCCTTTTGTTTTGTTTTCACCTTTTTATTATTCTTTTCTGTTTTCTTTTAGTTCCTAATTATTTTAGTTTTCTTTGAAATACCAAGTTAGCACCTAAATTAGTATCATCAAAATAGGCCAACTTTGCTAAACCTAGTTGGAGCCAAACTAAATTAGTTTAATATTTTTATATTTTCAAAAGCAATTAAATTATTATTTTAGCCGCTGTTTTAATTAGTTTTAGGGCATTTAAATATTTTATCAAAGGATAATTTATCCACCAACATTTACTAAGGATTATTTGACACATTAGGAACAATTTAGTTTTGACTTTTGAAAACTTTAATTGATTAACTTAAATTCAAATTTTGAATATGAATTGTTTCGAAGTAATGCGAGATTATCAACAGTAATCTGAGGTGAGTGGCATCGTTAACGTGGGGTTACTGTAGCTTGATTATCCGAAAGGCCACAATTCTCCTCCACTACAAGAAATCTCGTCGAGATTTAAGAGGGAGCAAGGGAAGGATTTGGTTACGAAATTCTAACGGGTCTTCTCGGTGTTGGTTGCTCTTCTCGAAGAGGTCAATCCAATACGTTGATGCTTTCATTCCTCTGCTCCAGGTCATCATGATGAAATTGCCGTCCTTTCTTCAGGATCTCCATCGGACTTACAAAAAGATAAGAGGGGGAAAACTCTATAAGGACGGGTTCTAACATAATTGAGCATCGGACGGTTAACTCAGGGGAAGAAGCATAAGTATCTCCCGAATTGAAGCTTAAGAAGTTATAGAGAGCAAAGTAAGAAGGTACCATGAGAATTTTCAAAGCGGATAGGCAATCGCTCGATGTTTGCAACAACATGCGAAAGGGGTCCAGAGCAACGAGATTGAGTATTGCGTCATTGCAGAATAGATCACTAGGACGGTGGCCCGTGAATTACATCTGAAGGCCACGCCGAGGAATAACTTTAGGAACAGGGGTGTACAGGAGAGTCGGAGTTTCGATCCTGTGGGAACTATGGGTTATGGGCCCATCATGTGGTTGAAAGTAGGAAGGGGTAGGCATCTTGCACGGTCACGATAGTAAGGCGTGTCGGAGGGTAGCCTGTCGGGTTATGCCGGCAACATCATCGATACCAAGGGCGAGGGACGAAGAGAACCATTTTCCTGCTCGTTGAACGAGGCGGGCCAATAGGCAAGGTTCTCGTCCATCGGTGGCTACCGAAATGTCATCAACAATAGTAACAGGGTCTTGCTGACAGAATTGTACAATGAGGTGTTTACATAAGCAGGAGAATATTACTGCTCAGATCATATAGATCACAAGAAAGGTTAAACCAAACAATGGAAAGGAAAATATGATTATCAGATTAAACAGAACAATGGAAAGGAAAATGTGTTAAAACACATATTTCAGGGGTATATCCTTCAGAAGGACGAGCAGAGCATGATATCCATGACAGGATATAATGTAGTAAACTCTTTAGGTAGGGGAGAGAATTTTCATGACATTACCCATACAACGATGTTAGGATAAATGCTAAAGAAAATTTAGCATTGTGCTTCAAATGCTCTTATTGAAAATCGGATTACCACAGACATGCTTCGAGATAGCATTGACATGGTCTACAAGCAAAGGTCAGACTTTGGGTACACAAATGATTCATTGGAAACAACTTATAGGATAAGTCTTACAATTTCCTCATGGAAGAATGGATAACCTTGCTGAAAAGGAATCTATAACAATAGGGCCTCGACCGTGTGCTAGGCATGACATCACCTTGTTATAACTCTTGGGAATATGTTCCAACCATCATATTCGACCGAGATTCAGATCTGATTGGTGTTATGATACCTCGGACTCGGGATGCCCGAGAAGAAAAGGTGCAAAACAAATTGTGAGATGACATTGTAAGATTCTCGGAAATGTACTATGGAAGGGAGTTTCGGAACAAGAGCTCATCATTAAACCAATGAAGGAATAAGGAGGTAGTTGATGAACTCAGTGAAAATTCATCGAGATTTCGAAAGGATGGGTTTCCACAATTATGTGAACAAGGAGATAGCATTTGTCAGATCAAATGATATAATGATGTATGCTCGAGGAAAGCATACACAATTGAACATTGATTGAAAGGTGCACCCGAAATATGGGCTGGGTTGCACGTTCAATGTTAGAATGAGTGACGGCGAGGAAGCATCACCGTATCAAGAATTTCATAAGAGGTGGTGAAACTCTCACGACACTCTTGACATAAAAGATGGTAATACTTCCAAGGTAAAGAAGAACAGTTGCAAGGTAGCAAGGATCTCAAGGTATAACACAAAACATGAACAAGTTTGTGTTGAGCGGAAAAGGCAATAAAGTGGTCGATGATAGCACCAATCATCGAGGGCAAGGATGTTATTTCTCATCATGAATTCAATTGATATCTTGGAAGACCTCCGAATGTTGATGATGATCACGACACATTTGTCGAGAGGTTTCAAGAAGATGTAACCGATCGGGCGATGACATCAAGTCAAATGAATGATGAAGCGAATAGTTATTGAAACCATGGTACGACACAAACTTCGAACTCAAGCTTGTTGTTTAAGGTGAAAAGGGTATGACGAGGAAAATCGGCGTAGAAGCTTAGCTATCGTCGCCGCAAATTTTGCTACGGGAAGACGGACCAGGTAGCACAGTTAAAATTTAGCACAGTATGATATAGCCGATCAGGCTAGGAATGGTGTGATGGAGTATTAAACTTCTCAACCACAAAGTACTAGGAGTACTGAATCACAGGGGTGATTCGATTCACTAATCGGTGTTCTCGGTTGACGACAACCCAGAACCCGTGGAGTGACTATGACGGGGAAAGGCACTACTTCGCCGAAATGCATAAGATGTAGTGCAATAAATTCGATATCCTCGAGATACCAGGGGTAATACTCAAAGGTAGATCAAAATAGAGGTTGGGCGGTGTATTGATCTGCAGAAGGCAAGTACTTTAACCTGCCCGAGAAATAGAATCAAAGGAGAATCAATCACGGTCGGAACAACGGCTACAAAGGACCAAACATAGATACAAGATGAACTTATAACAAGGGGAATATTATTATCACAAGAAGCTCCCATTAAAAGATCTACATCGTGTCCATGGGCATGAACACAAAGTCCAAGGTCGACTCCCATTTCTCCAATGCATAACCTTTCATTCTCTGCTCTAGATAAAAATGATTTCAGTGTCAAAACCTACGGTGAATTACGGAGGAGTATGACCCGTGAAAACTTTCGAGTTCACACAGATTAAGGAAGGCATAGGTTCAACCCATCGGGCTTCTTAGAACATATACCATGAACTTCGAGGAGTAAATAACACAAGCTCAAAAAGTAGAGCATGGTTGACAAAAGTAGAGGATACAATTTACCAAAAGCATTATGTATCGGAGAAAGAACTCACAAAGTGATTAATTATGAAGGACAACGTGGATAATAATCCAACGGTGGATATGGCGATCCACAATGGAGCTGATGTGAGTATCGATACCCAATCAGAGGAAGAAAGAATGCAAATGCATCGGTTTATAGAACATCTGAATAATTCAATGTTTAAATAACAAAGGAATTATGATTTTCAAACCAAGGATCAGGAGCAAACGCTCTGATCAAGGATGGATAAGTTGAATAGACTTAGGGGTACAATCGATGGCAATCTGATTGGTCGATAACCAGCTCATGTTTAAAATGACGTCTGAGCCGGAAGGATGAATTCTAGGATCTGATTGAGGATGGCGAGCACTCGCAACATTTTGAATCAATGGACTCAAAATGATAATGACAAGGGATGCCAATAAGATTATAGACTTATGGGATTAACCATAAGGCAAGCAAGTAAGAATTTCAAGAGCAATAGGCTACTCAGGATTTTCGGAAGTTCAAATAGTATTTTGAATACTTTTGTGAAATACATGAATCAACCGGGGATGAGCAAATATCCGGTGAGTGCTAGAAATTATCCATAGTGGTATTCATGTGGCAAAGAACCGCAAGGCGATAAGCTCAAGGATTCTCGGAACAATGAGAGAATTTAGGATATCTTGTAATAACAAGATCAATGGGAAGCATTGTATGAATGGCGAATATACGTGGTTATCCATAGGGGTTTATCAATGGAAGGGAATTGCAAAGGCGATGCCATAAGTCTTAAGAGAACATCGTAGAGTATCTTCGGATTCTTCTGGTGCAGCAGACGATCATCTGTAATAAGGGGCTCTCCGGGAGAAAGTATTATCGAGAACCTATAGTCCGAGTTAGTACAATCGTTTAACCGAATAGAAGAGATGTCGAGAGTCGGAGTATAGGTTGAGGAATAAAAGATCCTACTACCACCCAATGGCGGCGTGTGCGGTAAGACACACAGCCATGTTAGTAAAAGTTTTGCTACGTCTAGACTCGACTTGACGCCAAGGAGTTGGGAAGGGGATTCTACAGTGATCGGCTCGATACCAACTTGTGACGCCCCGATTCAATCAGACACTAATCATGCACGCATAAGCGTGTATGCGATCAAGATCAGGACTCACGGGAAGATATCACAACACAACTCTAAAACATAAATAAGTCAAACAAGCATCATAATACAAGCCGGGGCCTCGAGGGCTCGAATACAAGTGCTCGATCATAGACGAAGTCGTGAAGCAACAATATCTGAAAGTCTGAGACAAAAGTTAAAACAAGTTTGCCTTAAGAAGGCTAGCACAAGCGGGATACAGATCGAAGAGGCGCAGGCCTCCTGCCTGGATCCTCCTAACTACTCTGGCAATCGTTGTCGTGAGCTGCGTAGTAATGAAGCACCTCACGATTAGTAGTAGTAAATCGTCGGCGGTGGCGTGTGGCTCCACAGGGCTCCATCGTCCAGTCGCAAGAATCGGGTAAAGAAAGGGGAAAAGGGGGAACAAGGCAACCGTGAGTACTCATCCAAAGTACTACTTAAAGCAAGGAGCTACACTACATATGCATGGGTATATGTGTAAAGGGCCATATCGATGGTAGGCTGCAGAATGCCGTAATAAGAGGGGGATAGCTAATCATGTCGAAGACTACGCTCGCAGCCTCAGGTCTTGCGGCATGTAGAAGAGAGTGGCTGAAGTCCTCCAAGTAGCATCGCATGACATAATCCTACCAGGCGATCCCCTCCTCGTCGCCCTGTTAGAGAGCAATCACCGGGTTGTATCTGGCACTTGGAAGGGTGTGTTTTATTAAGTATCCGGTTCTAGTTGTCATAAGGTCAAGGTACAACTCCAAGTCGTCCTGTTACCGAAGATCACGGCTATTCGAATAGATTAACATCCTGCGAGGGTGCACCACATTACCCACACGCTCGATCCCATTTGGCGGACACACTTTCTCGGGTCATGCCCGGCGCGGAAGATCAACACGTCGCAACCCCACCTAGGCATAATGTAGAGGTCAAGACGCGGTCTAAACCTAAGCGCCACGGTCCGCAGGCCCGCCGCCTTAGCACACACACGTTGCGTCAGGCGGCCAGCAGACCCTAGCCTAGTGGCGTTCGATCCAATCCGTGGCTAAGGCCGCTCGTCGTGACGTCACAAAATGCTTGGTGATACCACCACGGCGCGGTTGCCCATATCTTGTCCCACGTGGCGGTTAGTGCGTATAAGGTCAACGACCCAACTCGAGATCAAATACCAAGATCTCATTAAGCGTGTTAAGTATCCCATGACGCGAAACAGGCCAGTGCCCACCTCTCTCCTAAGCGGTCTCAACTTTTGCCATGTCCGCCGGCCACAAAGATCCACCACAGGAGGGCCGTTGGGACAAAGGTCCTTTCAGCCCCCAATCCGTGAATCACTCATGGGTGCTCCACAAGCCAATTCGACTTTAGTCACCACATGTATCATGTATAAAGTATATAGTATATACCCGTGATCACCTCCCTAGTGATCACGGCCCGATAATATAGCATGGCGTAAAGACAAGAATGTAGGGCCACGATGGAACAAGAGCATCCTATACTAAGCAAGAGATAACGTAAAGGTAACAACCGTAGCAACAACGACGGGCTATGCAGCAGAATAGGATTAACCAAAAGCGGTAACATGCTACACTACTCTAATGCAAGCGGTATAGAGAAGAGTAGGCGATATCACGGTGATCAAGGGGGCTTGCTGGTTGCTCACGGCAAGAGAGAGGTCGTCAACACCGTAGTCGTACTAGGTAGCAGCGGCGTCGGTCTCGGTGTCTAGCGAGAGAAGAGGGGGAGGAAACAATAAATATAATGCAAACATAAGCATGATGGTGCATGACAAGACAATGCACGATGCTAGGTGTGCCCTAACGCAGTAGGAGGTGATACAAGCGAAGGGGAAAAACATCCGGGAAAGTATCCCGGTGTTTCGCGTTCAGACGCATTTAACCGGAGGGGGAAAGTTGCGTGTTTGCTATGCTAGGGATGTGTGGTGGACAAACGGGCCGCGTATCCGGATTCGTCTCGTCGTTCTGAGCAACTTTCATGTACAAAGTATTTTCATCCGAGCTAAGGATTATTTTATATTAATTTTTAAAGATTTAATTCATTTTTAGAATTAATTTAATTAGAAAATGCAATTATGACGTCAGCATGATGTCAGGGTGATGTCATCGGTCAACGATCGATTGACTTAGTCAAAGCGGCCAATTGAGATCCTAACGCCATAGTCCAAGACTAACTAAACGTGTTTAATTAGTTTAGCTAGTGATTAGGTTAATCTAAACAAGATTAATTAAGTTAATTAGTTACTTAATTAATTAATTAATATTTAATTTTATTTATTTATTATTATTAGTTTAAATTCTTTTTTTAACAAAAACGTTCCGGGGTGGGGGCCTTTGTCATAGGCCCACAGGGGTGTCATGGTCGGGCTCTAGCGAAGGCAAGGGCGGCAAGACCACTGAGCAGGCCGCTTCGCCGTATAAGTCTGTGAGCAGGCCGGGGGAGGCGCGAGGAGCGGGACAGTGGGGCGCGTGGCCCAGAGTCAGTGGCCTTGTGCGTGCAGAGACGCGAGGGAGCCGGGGGAAGAGGCGCGGCCACGGGCGTGCAGCACGCAGGCAACGCAGGCGTCAAAGGACTCTGACGGACGAGAGGAGATCACGCAGGGTAGTGTAGGGAGTTCGAGGCAGCGTTGCTCGGGGAGGAGGCCGGGGGCGTTACGCGAAGAGGAAGGCCGTGAGTCGGCGAGGGACGCCCGTCAGCGGCACAGACGAAAAGCGGCGGTGACGGGTTGGCGCCCGGCTGACACGAAGCTGACGGCGGTCAAGAAGGAGCTCCGGTGGGCGCTGACAGGGGATCGCCGATGTCGCCGACTTTGGGCGCTCTATTGACCTCGGGCATGAGGTCGTGGATGACGTCGAGGAAGACGTAGGGCTGCCACGAGCAGCTCGGGAAGGCCGTTGGTCATGGCCACGGCGAGGTGGCTGCGCTCGGCCAAACGAGGAGGAAGAGGCGGCGGCCGAGCTGGGGAGAACGGAGGGAGGAGATGACCGGGCAGAGGTCGAGAGATAGGTGACGTCGGCGAAGGCTTTGGCACCCGAGGAAGGCGAAGTCCCCAATCTCGATCCGCATCGAGGGGAAAGAGAGTGAGGTGGAGTGGGGGGGGGGGTCGCCTCGATCCAGATTGGATCAGGAGGGGGAGAGGGAGTGGCGTCGTGGGGGGAGTGGGTGCATTGGGGGTTAGGGTTTGGTCGCCCAGGGGGGGTATGGGGGAGTCGGGGGGCGGATGAAATTGGTGTCTTTGGCATTTGGGCCAAGTCCCAGTTGGGCCGAGGGGGGGTTCCTTTTGTTTTGTTTTGTTTTGTTTTCACCTTTTTATTATTCTTTTCTGTTTTCTTTTAGTTCCTAATTATTTTAGTTTTCTTTGAAATACCAAGTTAGCACCTAAATTAGTATCATCAAAATAGGCCACTGCCAAACCTAGTTGGAGCCAAACTAAATTAGTTTAATATTTTTTTTATATTTTCAAAAGCAATTAAATTATTATTTTAGCCGCTGTTTTTAATTAGTTTTAGGGCATTTAAATATTTTATTAAAAGATAATTTATCCACCAACATTTACTAAGGATTATTTGACACATTAGGAACAATTTAGTTTTGACTTTTGAAAACCTTAATTGATTAACTTAAATTCGAATTTTGAATATGAATTGTTTCGAACTAACGCGAGATTATCAACAGTAATCTGAGGTGACGTGGCATCGTTAACGTGGGGTTACTGTAACTTGATTATCCGGGCGTCACAACTAGAGCAAACGACAAACTACTCCAAAAGATATAAGTGAAGATCAATGAGTAGTTGAATAATTATGTAACTATGTGAAGACTCTCTAACATTTAAGAATTTCAGATCTTGGGATTTTATTCAAACAGCAAGCAAAACAAAATAAAATAAAATGACGCTCCAAGCAAAACACATATCATGTGGTGAATAAAAATATAGATCCAAATAAGGTTACCGATGAACGAAGACGAAAGAGGGGATGCCATCCGGGGCATCCCAAGCTTAGGCTCTTGGTTGTCCTTGAATATTACCTTGGGGTTCCTTGGGCATCCCCAAGCTTAGGCTCTTGCCACTCCTTATTCCATAGTCCATCAAATCTTTACCCAAAACTTGAAAACTTCACAACACAAAACTCAACAGAAAACTCATAAGCTCCGTTAGTATAAGAAAATAGATCACCACTTAGGTACTGTTGTGAACTCATTCTTTATTTATATTGGTGTAATATCTACTGTATTCCAACTTCTCTATGGTTCATACCCTCCGATACTACTCATAGATTCATCAAAATAGGCAAACAACACATAGAAAACAGAATTTGTCATCAACAGAACAGTCTATAGGAATCTGATTTGTTAGAATACTTCTGGAACTCCAAAAATTTGGAAAAACTAGGACAACCTGGATAATTGGAATATTGATCTTCTGCAAAAAGAATTAGCATTTTATCATGTTCTGGTGAATTTTAACAATTATTTTCGTGAGCATAAAGTTTCTGTCTTTCTCGGCAAGATCAAACAACTATCACCCAAGAAGATCCTATTGGTTCTACTTGTCACAAACACTAATTAAAACATAAAACCACATCTAACCAGAGGCTAGATAGATTATTTATTACTAAACAGGAGCAAAAAGCAAAGAACAAAAATAAAATTGGGTTGCCTCCCAACAAGCGCTAACGTTTAAGGCCCCTAGTTAGGCATGATGATTTCAATGATGCTCACATAAAAGATAAGAATTAAAACATAAAGAGAGCATCATGAAGAATATGACTAGCACATTTAAGTCTAACCCACTTCCTATGCATAGGGATTTTGTGAGCAAACAATTTATGGGAACAAGAACGAACTAGCATAGGAAAGCAAAACAAGCATAACTCCAAGATTTTAAGCACATAGAGATGAAACTTGATATTATTGCAATTCCTACACGCATATATTCCTCCCTCATAATAATTTTCAGTAGCATCATGAATGAATTCAACAATATAAACATCACATAAAGCATTCTTTTCATGATCTACAAGCATAGAATTTTTATTACTCTCCACATAAGCAAATTTCTTCTCATGAATAGTAGTGGGAGTATCATAAGAAACTCGAATACTATAAATTGTTTCCACATTAAAAGAGCAATGTTCAGAAAAAGGGAAATCATAATCATGACAAGTTTTGTAAATATAATCATCACTACTTTTTATAGCATAAGTGTCATCACAATAATCATCATAAGTAGTAACTTTGTTCTCATCATAATCAATTGAAACCTCCTCCAAGATAGTGGAATCATTATTAAATAAAGTCATGACCTCTCCAAATCCACTTTCATAATTGTCACAATAAGATTCAACACCCTCCAAAATAGTGGGATAATTACTTCCTAAAGTTGACACTCTTCCAAACCCACTTTCATCAATATAATCATCATAAATAGGAGGCATGCTATCATCATAATAAATTTGCATATCAAAACTTGGGAGGTTAAAAATATCATCTTCATAAAACATAGCAACCCCAAGCTTGGGACAAACATTAATTGCAGCAAATAAATTCTCAAACATGTCATTCTCATCAAACATAGCATCCCCAAGCTCGGGCCTTTGCATATAATAAGCATAATCACTCTCATCATTAATAGTATGGATAGCACCAATAGTATAGCAATTATCATCATCACAATGAGTAATAGGAGCAACATCATTTGGAAGGGATACCTTTTTACCTTTGCTTCTTTGTCTTCTTTTTCTTCTTCACATTATGTGTGGGTTAAATCCTCTTTTTGGAGCTCCTTATTAATGAGATTGGTTGAATAGAAAGCTCCTCCTTGTTACCTGAATCATCATAAGAAAGAATAGGAGGATACGGGGAAACCTCTTCCCTTTCATTAGTATTTTATTCATCTTCTATTTGTTTTCTTGTCTTTATGTAATTGGCAATATAAGGATTTTCAATGCAATTTACCGCACAATACATATAAATTTCCTCTAGATCAAAATCAAGAACTTTATCAAGGACAAATTCTGAAAGATCCTTAGTTATACGTTTCATTTCTTCATAACCCACAAGCAAACTAAGTTCATTATGATGTGCAAGGGAAATCAAGACACGATTAGATCATGAAACAATTTGCATTGGAGATTTAGATGATCACGTTCATTGCAAAGTTCACAAGGATGGCAAAGAAATTTTAAAATTTCAGCACAAACATCTAGCCTCTATTGCAACCATTTAGTTTCTAAATATTTATGCCTCTTGCAAAATCTATCTTCCCTATTTGGTGTGTACTTGCAAACTCTATGCACTCCACAAAAATTGACATGCTTATTACTCAACAGTAAAACAAAGCTAGCTACGACCTCCCATGTTGATTTCACGCTCCAAACCTTTCGATTTGTTGGCTCAATGCTCTGGATCACCGATCGCCTCACTGCACGTCGCTTTCGACTGTTTTTACTGGCGTTAGCCGCTTCAGTCGTCGTGCTCAACGATCTCACGCTGCTTTGCTCAGGAGACCGACCTCAGGCTTCTTCCAGTTAATCGGTACGGGGCTGTACTATGAAATGCGCAGACGGACCTTTCATTAACTCGGTTCAGCTTAGTGCTGCTTGAAGAGAAGGCCTTTCATTAGTCGGTCGATGCGGAGAATCACTTGTCGTTACGTTGTCTCAAAAAAACTTATGCATTCACCGCCCGATCGAAAGCGATTCCAAGGGTTGCGCCGTTGGAGATTGTGGCTAATCCGTCATCATTGATATGGGGAGTAGATCAACCATTCCTACAGGAAATTTAGTAGGAGCCCCGTCTCCTCGTTCTCTTTCCTCTCCCGGCGGCGCAGACAAAGGTAGACGTCACCATGGATCCTTGGGGCGAAGCGGACGGCAACAAAACGTGAGCGGCCTCTCCACTTTTCACCCTTTTCTTGGGTTTTCCGTTGCTCTCCCACATCTGCCTCATCCATCACTGAGTGAATCCAAAGCCCTGTGCTACTGGCCAAGCGCAACTCCAGTGATGAAGTCATCTTGATTGCTTTGACACACCAGGGAATAAAAGGTCATGTTTCCCTTTCACTCATCAGATGCGTAATATATATTTTGATGATGACTATGCTATCCGTAAACTTACTTAGTAAGAAAAGCGTAAAGAGGACAAGTTATTGTTTTGGCGATTATACAATCTAGAAAATCAAGTCACATGCTATATCCAGATTAGCATACATAGTACTCCTATTCGCATTGCTCTACGTGTATTTATCCATCTAATTTTCATGTTATTTACTTCGTGATGTTGTGATATATATAATATAACACTCTGTAAATGAACATGCAGGATATTTTGTTTACTCGGATGGTTGAAGTCAAAATCTTGGTATGGATCTCCTTTTGGCCATCTTCATGAAACCTGCATGTTTGACCTCTAACCTTTTATTCAGTAGGATCATCAGATGGAATTTCTGCGTCAAGAAATTATTTTCTAAATTTTTAACTAAGAAAGTTAGATGACAAAGATCTTGCATTGCAACCTAAAATCTTTCATTGCTTAATGCAAAAAAAATATCATGCAACGCAGGTGGAGAGTCATGGTTAACCACCAGACCAAATGCAGGTGGTAAGTGGTGACAATATAGTACCGAGCCCCTGAAATTCTTCTGGGTACAAGACAATTTTTTTGCCCTATTGATATGTGATCAATTGGTCATATTTTTGGCTCAAATGGTGAATCAGAAACATGTGTTATTTGGCAAAAATCTTCCATAGATCTAAAAAATGGACGGAAGCAGCAACGCTGCTACCAAAGATGGTCTAGTAAGAGATATTTTTATCATGACTAGTGCAATCATCATTACTACTATGGATATTCAAGGAGTTCATACTAACAACATTGCAATCATACTCATCATTCAAAGATTGTATGCCAAACATTTTATTGCATTCTTCTTTGAACACTTTGGCACAATTATCGGACCTTATTTTCATGAAAGATGTTAAAAAGATGCAGCATATGAGGCACCCTCAATTCCATTTTTTTGTAGTTTTCTTTTATAAACTAAACTAATGATAAAACAAAAAACTAAAAGATTCGATTGCAAGGTCTAAAGATATACCTTCAAGCACTCAACTCCCCGTCAACGGCGCCAAAGAGCTTAGTTGACGGGGTGTGAGTATCGCGTACCTAGCCTCCTCGGCAACGGCGCCAGAAAAGAGCCTGATGTCTACTATATAACCTTCTTCCTGTAGACGTTGTTGGGTCTCCAAGTGCAGAGGTTTGTAGGACAGTAGAAAATTTCCCTCAAGTGGATGACCTAAGGTTTATCAATCAGGGAAGCGAGGGATGAAGATGGTCTCTCTCAAGAAACCTGCAACAAAATTACAAAGAGTCTCTTGTGTCCCCAACACACCCAATACAATGGTAAATTGTATAGGTGCACTAGTTAATGAAGAGATGGTGATACAAGTGCAATATGGATGGTAGCTATAGGTTTTTGTAATCTGAAAATATAAAAACAGCAAGGTAGCAAGCGATAAAAGTGAGCACAAACGGTATTGCAATGCTTCGAAACAAGGCCTAGGGTTCATACTTTCACTAGTGCAAGTTCTCTCAACAATAATAACATAATTAGATCATATAACAATCCCTCAACATGCAACAAAGAGTCACTCCAAAGTCACTAATAGCAGAGAACAAACGAAGAGATTATTGTAGGGTACGAAACCACCTCAAAGTTATCCTTTCTGATCGATCTATTCAAGAGTCCGTAGTAAAATAACACGAAGCTATTCTTTCCGATTCGGTCTATCCTAGAGTTACGTACTAGAATAGCACCTTAATACACATCAACCAAAACCCTAATGTCACCTAGATACTCCAATGTCACCACAAGTATCCGTGGGTATGATTATACGATATGCATCACACAATCTCAGATTCATCTATTCAAACCAACACAAAGTACTTCAAAGAGTGCCCCAAAGTTTCTAACGGAGAGTCAAGACTAAAACGTGTGCCAACCCCTATGCATAAGTTCACAAGGTCACTGAATCCGCAAGTTGATGACCAAAACATACATCAAGTAGATCACATGAATATCCCATTGTCACCACAGATAAGCACATGCAAGACATACATCAAGTGTTCTCAAATCCTTAAAGACTCAATCCGATAAGATAACTTCAAAGGGAAAACTCAATCCATTACAAGAGAGTAGAGGGAGAGAAACATCATAAGATCCAACTATAATAGCAAAGCTCACGAGATATCAAGATCATGTCGAATCAAGAACACGAGAGAGAGAGAGATCAAACACATAGCTATTGATACATACCCTCAGCCCCGAGGGTGAACTACTCCCCCCTCGTCATGGCGAGCGCCGGGATGATGAAGATGGCCACCAGTGGGGGATTCCCCTCGGCGGTGCCTAATGAACAGGCACCGATAGGTTTTGGTGGCTCTGAGAGGCTTGCGGCGTGAACTCCTGATCTAGGTTTCTTTCTGGGTGTTTCTGAATTTATAGGAATTTTTGGCGTCGGTCTTACGTCAGGGGGTCTCCGAGTCGTCCACGAGGCAGAGGGGCGCGCCCAGGGGGGGTAGGGCGCGCCCTCCACCCTCGTGGACGGCTCGAGACTCTTCTGGCCCAACTATTTTACTCCGGGGGCTTCTTTTGTTCCATAAAAAATCATCAAAAATTGGCACGTCAATTGGACTCTGTTTGGTATTTTTTTTCTGTAGAACTCAAAAACAAGGAAAAAACAGAAACTTGCACTGGGCTCTAGGTTAATAGGTTAGTCCCAAAAATCATATAAAATATCATATAAATGCATATAAAACATCCTAGATGGATAATATAATAGCATGGAATAATAAAAAATTATAGATAAGTTGGAGACGTATCAATCTGCAGTTATGTGGAATATGTGCAAGATGTGAAATGACATCTTTTTATGGTTGATACAATTTGTGTGGCTTGCGGATCATCTAACTGAAATATATTGGTCTTGTGTGCCCAACACATATGACTCAAGCCCTTGACTAATTCCTGGTCTGTGTGGTTGCCAAGATGATTGCCTGGACATGTCGTCTCATCTGGTGATGGACGTCTGAAGCTCCAATCACAAATTGCATGTGAGATGAAGTTCTTTCTGGTATACATGTGGTGTGTTTTGAATACCGCTTTCCAACTTTTGCAGATGTTGTTCAACTACGCAAAACACCGGTAGTCATTATGTAGACTTTTATAGAAATTTTATGTAAGTTTGATGTCATTTTATTCCTTATCATATCTTGCCTCTGTAACTCAAATATAAGATGTTTTGTAGTTACTGTAAGCAACTAGATATAAGACGTTACTAGATAGGCACATACCGGATGCAATTGTGGAAGAAGAAGGAAGAGAGGAAATAAAGCCATGTGTCATCATGTTCGAGAAACATTTCGGAATTAAAGTAAGCTGTCGATCATTGTATATGTATATTCTCTTGTAATTTCATGGCAACGCACGGGCATCCGACTAGTCACACATAATGAAAGTTCAGAAAAAACTCAATTACTTCTAATGAACAATCTGATCATAAACCCACAATTCATGAATCTCAACAAACGCACCGCAAAAGATTACATCATATAGATCTCCGAAGAGAACGTTGTATTGAAGACCAGAGAGAGAGAGAGACATCTAGCTACTTCTATGGACCCATAGGTCCGGTGAGGAACTACTCACGCATCATCGAAGTAGTGACAAGGTTGATGTAGAGGCCCTCCGTGATGGATTCCCCTTCCAAGCAGTACCGAGGAGGCCTCCAAATGGGATCATGAAGTACGAGACTTGCGGTGGCGGAAAATTTTCTCGGGTCTCGCTTTGGTGGTTTCAAAATATTTGCGAATTTATAAGCCTTTGGAATTAGGTCAGACAGAGCCAAAGGGGCCCACAAGACACCACGACACGCTTATCCCTTGGGCGTGGCGAACTTCTTCAGATGATGGCGAGCGATCTCCCTGACTACCCGTTCGTCCTGAATATTACGACTGAATGCCACCAAGGCCTCCACGTCTTCGCAGTCCAGGATATCGCTTTTCTTTGACAGAGAGCAGGACTAGTATTGTCGGGCAGTCTCTCTTCTCTTTTATGACAAGTGTTGGAAATATGCCCTAGAGGCAATAATAAAAAGGTTATTATTATATTTCCTTGTTCATGATAATTGTCTATTGTTCATGCTATAATTGTGTTATCCGGAAATCATAATACATGTGTGAATACATAGACCACAACATGTCCCAAGTGAGCCTCTAGTTGACTAGCTCGTTGATCAATAGATGGTTACGGTTTCCTAACCATGGACATAGGATGTCATTGATAACGGGATCACATCATTAGGATAATGGTGTGATGGACAAGACCCAATCCTAAGCATAGCACAAGATCGTGTAGTTAAATGCGCTAAAGCTTTTCTAATGTCAAGTATCCTTTCCTTAGACCATGAGATTGTGCAACTCCCGGATACCATAATGGTACTTTGGGTGTGCCAAACGTCACAACGTAGCTGGGTGGCTATAAAGGTACACTACGGGTATCCCCAAAAGTAACTGTTGGGTTGGCACGAATCGAGACTGGGATTTGTCACTCCGTATGACGGAGAGGTATCTCTGGGCCCACTCGGTAGGAAATCATCATAATGAGCTCAAGGTGATCAAGGAGTTGTTCACAGGATGATGTGTTACGGAACGAGTAAAGAGACTTGCCGAACGAGATTGAACAAGGTATCAGATACCGACGATCGAATCTCGGGCTAGTATCGCATCGATAGACAAAGGGAATTGTATCACGGGATTGATTGAATCCTCGACATCGTGGGTTCATCCGATGAGATTATCGTGGAGCATGTAGGAACCAACATGGGTATCCAGATCGGCTGTTGGTTATCAACGGAGAGTTGTCTCGGTCATGTCTCACGTGTCTCCGAACTGTAGGGTCTACACACTTAAGGTTCGGTGACGCTAGAGTTGTAGAGATATTAGTATGCGGTTAACCGAAAGTTGTTCCTAGTCCGGATGAGATCTCGGGACATCACGAGGAGTTACGGAATGGTGCAGGTAAAGATTTATATATAGGGAAGTCCGGTTTCGGCCACCGGAGGAGAGTTTCGGGGTCACCATTGTTATCTGGGACCACCGGAATGGTCCCGGGGTCCACCGGTGGGGCCACCTATCCGGAGGGCCCCATGGGCTGAAGTGGCGGGAACCAGCCTGGTGGGCTGGTGCGCCTACCAAGGGTCCAAGGCGCCTGGTTGGAAACCCTAGGGGCATGCGCCCGGGTTGGAAACCCTAAGGGGCCATATCGCCTCGAGGGCCGCCGCCATCAGGGGCTGCCCCCTAGATGGGATCTCCAAGGGGCATCGCTCAGCCCCCTATATATAGTGGAGGGGAGAGGCGGCCGCACCCTAAGCCTGGCGCACCCTCTCCCTCCGTGACACCTCTTCCTCCTCCAAGTGGCGCTTGGCGAAGCCTGCTGGAATCATTGCTTCCACCACTACGCCGTCGTCTTTCTTTGGATCTCCATCAACTTCTCCTCCCCTTGCTTTGGATCAAGAAGGAGGAGACGTCTCCCGCTCACGTCTACGTGTGTTGAACGCAGGTGCCGTCAGATTCGGCGCTAAGGGTCATCGGTGATTTGGATCACTGACGAGTGCGACTCCATCAACCCGTTCTCTTGAACGCTTCCGCTCGCGATCTACAAGGGTATGTAGATGCACTCCTCTCTCTCTCTTTGCTATATGACTCCATAGATTCATCTTGGTGATGCGTAGAAATTTTTAAATTTCTGCTACGATCCCCAACAACAAGTGACAAATCCCATATGTCGGTTTGTCCAGTGTTATCCAGGCGGTACCCGAAATGGATGGGAGCAAAATTTTGGCTTCGATCCGATTTGATATCAGTTCCAAGGATGAATTTTCTAAGGATCGATCTGATATCGATTTGAGTTTGTTCCATGGAATCAGATTTATTTGGTTTCCAAATTGGGTCTCGGATCTGAGCTCCAGGCTGGATCAGGCAAAACGTGGATTTCGCTCCAATCCTGACTTTAAGTCGATGCTCGGGCGAGGGTGACCTTCCGTTCCTCGCTCTGATCTGACATCATTAGTGAGGGCACATCGGCGGGTTTTAGTCCGTCGAATTTGATATCTAGATGGGGATCGAGAATTTTAATCCAACTTGGTTGGCTATCTGAACCGGCGAGCGGGTGTCCCGATGTCGAGATCACACCGGAGTTGACCTGATCGCCGGTCATGACGACACCGAATCGCTTCGACTATTCAGAGGGACCCGCATGGGCCACCAATGGTGGAGTCAAAATCCAGCAGATCGCGGGGAGAGGTCCCGAGTTGGTAGCCTTGGCATGATGGTAAGAGGGACACATGATTTTACCCAGGTTCGGGCTCTCTCAAGAGATAATACCCTACGTCCTACTACAGGTTGATCTACCACGAGATCTATGTGTGTATGAGGTGATCGTCTACGGGCCTCGTCCCTCGGTTTATATAGATATGGGGGGTGTACATATGTCGTTGCACCTAAGGTAAATCGTGATGTAGATGGTTTCTAATTTTTGGAGTAGGCGCCAAGTCTTCGGAAGTTTCCATCTTGGCACTCCTAGGTCTGACAAGCACGACCCGCTAGTAAATTACCATGGGGGTCCTCGGCCCGGCCCACCTGACCAGGATACGTCGTGGCTCACATCCCCTAGCCCAGGACACCATCAGTCATGTACGATGAAGACAGTGACGAGGACTTCAACATACTGAAGTGGTGAAAAGAACACAATATTACATGTCCAATGCTTTCCATATTAGCACATGATGTGTTATCAGTACCCGTCTCAGTGGTATCATAGGAGTCTACTTTCAGCCTAACTAGAAGAATAATTAAAGATAGAAGAACTAGTCTCACCCTTGATATAATGAAGACATTGTTGGCTGTGAAAGATGCAGAGCCATCAAGAAAGAGAGCCCAACACACCGCAAAAAACACACAGAATCGCTAGCCATGTTTACAAACCCGGCCCTTGAAGAATAAGAAATGGAAGAATAGTTGTAGTGTAGTTTAGTCTTTGTAATTTTTCTTTTCTTATCTTTTATATATTTTTCCTTTTGTTATTCTAGAGTGTGGATTTGTACTCCTGTACTTCCCAGGGATAGAAGGTTTGACGAGGCAATCACTAATAAAGCTCAAGATTTATCCCACATGACAATTTGCCTTGTTTTTTTTATTTTAGGCATTTTCTAAAGGTATTTGGGCCAAACGTGCCTAACGTGTTGTTCCGTATAAGAAGTGTTAGTTTTTTTGGCTATAAAAGGGTTGCCCATCTCTCTCATTTCTCACACTCAACCCCCATCTCATTTTCCACACTCAAATTCAAACATGGAAGATCTAATTGTAGGTCGCACCTCGGACATCTAAAACTACTATGATGGAGAATTAGCAGTGGAGGGTGGTGTAGACGTGCTTAAAGCTAAGTGCAAAAGATGATGGGAGGGTGTTGCCCGGACATAATGGAACCGACAACCCGACTAGGGACAAAATGACAGACATCAAGAGAGAGAAGAAAATTGCCGCATTGTAGTATTTGTGAATTTTTTGTTCATTTTGTATTTTTTTCTTTATACTCTTTCCGTCCCAAAATAAGTGTTCACCAAGTCATGTAGTTGTACTAAAGTTGAGACATCTTTTTGAGAATAGATGAAAATCGAGAGCGTGGCTTTGTATTTTTTGCTTCTCAGGGATGGAAGGTTTTAATGAAGCGCCACTAATAAAACTCTAGATTTATCCCACATAATACTTACCTCATTTTGTAGTTTCATGCATTTTTTGTCTTTTTAAGGTACTCGAAGCAAATAGTGACTGGCGTGCGTGGCGGGCAACGTGCTTGGCATGCTGGTCCGAATAACAGCCAAGACGTGCTTGGGCCTGAGTGCACCGTCTCGTGCTTGGCAAGCAGGAGCCGATATGTTTGACCAATATGCATTAAATAGGGAAAACAGGGCACCGCAAATCAATTGGATGACCCATGAAACGTGCGAGACTACACATGGGACTTCAATTTTTTTCTGAGTTGAATACTCCAATATTCTTTAAAAGTAGCATCTTTGTCTCGTAATGTAAAATATTTTGCAGTTTAATTTAAACTACAAAAACGTTCTACTTGCTCCGTCCCTAATACAGTATAAGACAGGGAGTATGTTATCAGACCGAGGGAGTAATAAACTTGGAGATGATATTTTAAGCATCGGATGGACATCGTACGTTTCGAGAATTTTGCTCGATCTTTCCACCGAATATACATAACCGACTTAGACATCGACCGCCTTCCAAAGGTTGTCTTGACACCATAAAACGTGTCCCGAATACGAGCACGACAAGGCAGGCTAGTTACACACGTGTCCTACTAGATATCCTTAATCCATATATATATAGTTATATAAACCTGCACAAATCCACACAGCTCGTCTCAAACGGAGTTAAAAAAAGAGGAAATCTTTATTTATAGACAAAAGAAAAACATCCATTTCCGACGTACGAAGCCGAACCCGAAAGTTTTCCTCTCGAGACGAGAGGAGAGGAGAGGAGGAGAGAAACCCTCGGCACGCCTCCGGCGAACGCGACACGATGGTGGAGACTCGCCGGAGCTCCGCCGCCAAGCGCCCCTCCTCTACGTCACCGCCCCCCGGCTCCCCCTCCGCCTCCGCCCCTCCCCCGAAGCGCCCCAAGGTGAGGCCCCTCTCCCCGCGCGGATCGGACAAGAATCTCGCGCCCGATTCGACCGATCTGAGCCCTGTCCCTCGCCAGGCGGAACCTCCGGCGTCGCCGACGTCGTCTGCGCCCGGAAGGGCCGAGGAGGATTCGGAGGCGGCCGCGGCCACCAGGAGCGCCGGCTTGGCGGACGACGCCCTGACACCGGCGATTAAAGGTACGGCCTTTCGTCTCCTTTGGGCTTCCTGTGGTCTGGTGCGATGGATTCGGGATCGAGTTTTAGGGTTTTGACTCGCTGGTGCAGATCAAGGAGGGGATAAGCGGGCGGCTGCTGCTGCTGCTGAGAGCTCGCGTAGGAGGAAGGAAACGCCACCGCAGCAGCATGCGGCGCCATGGGCCAAGCTGCTCTCGCAGTGCTCACAGGTGAGGGGGGGTTCCTGTTGGTTTCTATCTTGGCAATTGCTTGTGGTTAATTTTTTATTCCGTGCTTAGTAAAGACTGGATTTTTAGGATGTGCAGGATTCTTTAGGGTGGATTCTGGTGGTTTCTTAGCTCTATTCTAGGGTTTAGCGGTGTATTTTATAGTTCTTCCGTCTAGGTCCTCTTTTATTTGCAGGATTCAAAACAGCAGGGGTAGTATAACTGTCGGATTACTTGAATCCTATAGGAATTTTTGCCCAAGCTGTAAGAGTAAATGGGATTTTCCTATGAAATTGGGTGCAAAGGAACTCATACTGAAAAATTCCGTGGATTACAATTCTCTGGATCAAACGACCAACATACAATGAATATAACACCTACATCCCTTTGATATCTTAAGAAAATCCTTGGAATCAGAGATGCCCTTGGAGCATGATAGTGATTAGAGCTCACAGTTTAGGGTGTTGGGCCACTGCCTGAATCTAATGCTTAACTCCACCTAGATTTTAGAGCCATTGTATTGCCTGTTAAATGGACCCAGCACATTGGATTTAGCATGTATAGATGTTCATGTTCACTTGTTGCGATCAGCAGTAGCAATTGTTGGCATGGTCTTTAGAATGTTCTTTTTACAGTATGCAGGACAAGAGAAATTTCCGGCAACATATTATACTAGATTTAAGATATTCTCTTGAATAACCATTTCAGCATTAGTCGGAATTTTGCCAGTGGTCACATCATGTATATAATGATGGAAATATATTTCTGATACTACTATTGTTAGTTGTGGGGGATAAAGCTCCTTACCTGATATCTTAGTTATATCAGCTAAACTGCAATGGGTCCAAATGAGGAGGCTTGACTTACCTCAGCGACAGAATAATTGGAGATAAAACAGGAAGACAACAAATATAGGCAAACATGAATGTTCTCAAGAGAGCTAAACACATGTTCCCATAATCCAACTCTCTACCAAACAAGTACTCCCTCCGTTCACAAATATAAGATGTTTTAGATATTTCCATTTTGGACTAACGTACGGACTGAAATGAGTGAACAAACACACAAAATGCGTCTTTATACATCCGAATCAGAAAAAAGTTAGAACATCTTATAATAGTGAATTGAGGGAGTAGAAAATAGAACCACTTTCTCTTGTTGACTATCATCCCAGATAATACACAGGATAGGGAGATTTTGAAGTGCAATGGAAGTTGTGTGTTTTATTAGCCATTCATGTGGGGATGCATTTGTATGAATAACCCATGTATGTAGGACTGTTACTTTGTCGATGAAGTGACAAGATGGTTCTAGCTGACTGACAACATTTCCCTGCTAGCGTTTATTCGTGAGTCGCAGCACTTTGCTGAAAGGATTCCTCGTCTGGGAAGGCTACATGATGAGTCTTCTTAATTGGAAGTCAACTGTAGATAAATCTGAGATGATAAAGTTTAGTTTTGACTTTGTGTTATGCTAGTGGGCACTCTAAAAGCTTAGACGTAGGCTGATATCAAGATAAATTGTGTGCTGGAACTTCCAAATTTTAGGTAATTAGTAGCTAGTCGATATAGGCATCTCCCTGTTTTTTATGCAATGAGGCTGGTGTTTATGTTAGTTATATCACATACCCTCCTATTTGCTCGCTTACCAGGTTCAGCACGAAATCATAAATAGACTCTTCGGTTTTCAGCCAGTTTTCCTTATAATCTGGTCAGTTCTCTTCTTCTATATGAAAAGGCAGAGCTCCTGCCGGTTGCTCGAAAAAAAATAGACTCTACCAAGGATTGTCGCATTTGGCACCGACTTTTCTACTCTTTTTCGTAAAAGCAAAAAGAAGTAGGAGCAAACCGAAAGTGAGCCATAGACAAGGATGATTGGAAATTATTGCAGTTGATGTTGCCAATATGTCGCAATACAGTTCTGGTCAGAAGTTGTGGCGTTCTTTTTGATCTTTGTTTGTTAAAGTATGTGTTGCAGTGACCTTGAGAGCGTTTTTTATTTTATTACTGCATAACAGGGGATGTACTGTACTGTTATTTCGTACTGATATTAAATATTGTTTATGAACCAGAGTCCTCATCTTCCTATCAGTGTCCCTCAATTTTCTGTTGGCCAAAGCAAAAGATGTAATCTATTGTTGAAAGACCAATCTGTCAGCAAAATACTTTGCAAGCTGCGGCACGTTGAGGTACATCCTTGTATTTTCTGGTTAATTTTTCTGATGCGAGAAGTGCAGGAGCACTGTCAGTTGCTCACTGATGTACTCCCTCCGTCCCATAATGTAAGAGCGTTTTTGACAATAGGGAGTATATAATAATCATCGGTTGTTGTTTTTATTCAGCAAGGAGGTCCGTGCGAGTTAGAGGTTATAGGCGACAAGGGCGTGGTCCTATTAAATGGAAGGGCCGTAAATCCAGGCATGAAAGTTCCCCTTACTGGAGGGGATGAAGTCGTATTCAGTTCATGTGGCAAACATGCTTATGTATCCTGCTGTCATTCATATTCATGCAATCATGCAGCTTCCTTTATTTCAATTAGAACTTCCCTTTATTGGTCTACTAAAGCGTGTTCCCTTCAGAATAGTAAACTTCATCAGATCTGTTGCCTTCGTTTTCCTTTACCTACATACAGATTTTTCAGCATCCTTTGAATGATAAAGTTGCTAAAGCGGTGACATCATCAGCCGTTGGCCTTCTAGAACCTCCAGTTGCCGGTGTCAAGCATATCCATATGGAGAACAGAACAGAAGTCACTTCGACTGTTGCGGGGACAGAGATGTTAGCATCCGTATCGAGTCAATCGAAGGACCTACCAGCAGTGCCACCTGCATCAGCTGAGGAGGAGAATCAGAGAGTAGTGCAACCTATCATATCATCTGCTTCTGATAAATCAAAAGGGCACTGCATCAGCCCTGATAAGGAATGCGAGAATGGGGAAAACACTAATGAGGCTAATTCTAATATTGAAGACTCTCCAATGGATGTGGTTGCAACCCCCATATCTCCTGATGCTGTTGCTAATGACACGAGTCGACAAAATGGCTTTGGATCTGATGCTCATCTTGATGAAATCGGTAAGATTGCAACTTATAAGATAAGGCCAGTTCTGAGGATGATTGCAGGGTCAACTGTATCAGAGTTCGATTTGACTGGTGATCTTTTAAAGCTCTTGAAGATCAGAGGATCTCATCAGGGATCTTAACACGTCAGCCAGCTTACCTCGAGCAGATGCCAAGCCTTTAAGGACGCGATGAAACAAGGAATTATTAGTCCAAGTGATATTGAAGTTACATTTGAGAATTTTCCCTACTATCTTAGGTGATGCTTTGACTTAATGTTCCTTTGATTTGCTTTGGCCTCTAATCCTGTTTTTTAGCTTCTTCCTATGCTGTATAACTGGAATTTTGCATACATTTTATTCTCTGTACTCTACATAATAAAAAGGTTGTCTCTGGTTACTTAGTTTTTGACAGATTTTGTTCTTTGTATTCTATCTACATAGTGAAAAACTAAGGTTGTCTCTGGTCATTTAGTTTTTGATGTTGTGCAGAACGAGTAAAAGTAAATATTTAGTTCGGTACGGCTTGTTCATAGCGTATGTTAGGTTTATGCCCTTGGAAATGAAGCATGTTTTTATTTATTGTTCCGTCAAGTTCTTATATCTTCATATATTTATTGATCTCTATCTTATGCAGCGAGAATACGAAGAATGTGCTCTTATCATGTTCATTCCTTCATTTGGAAAAGAAGGAATTCATTAAGCAGTTCTCCGAAATTTCATCAATAAACCAGCGAATTTTATTATCTGGTCCATCAGGTAAACTTTTCTTTTGTCATTGCATATTGTCTCTGTTGAGTCAAATTTATGTCCTTGAGGCATGTCAGCTTGCACACTTTTTGGGAATACCATTACTTATAAATATCCATCTAATTATGCATCAGGTTCTGAGATTTATCAGGAAACATTGATAAAGGCACTTGCCAAACATTTTGGTGCTAGACTACTTGTTGTGGATTCACTCCTGTTGCCTGGGGATGCGTTCTCCTACTCTGGACATATTCAGAAGTCATGAATACCTTGAAGAGTGATATTTCCGTGTGTCTGTTATTTGAAACAAAACTGTATGTAGGTGCCTTCAAAGGACCCAGAAACCCAGAAAAGATGTTGGCAAGGCTGATAAGTCAGGGGACAAGGCAGGTGGTGAGAAATTGACAATTCTTCATAAGCATCGCTCTTCCTTGGCAGACACAATGCACTTCAGAAGGCCAGCTGCACCAACTTCCAGTGTGAATGCTGATATTGTGGGTACATCCACTCTACATTCTGCAACTTTGCCCAAACAGGAGTCCTCAACAGCTAAGCTTCATCCAAGGGCTATACTTTTAGAGAAGGTTAGCTAGCATCTCAGTATCATTTGATAAATATTTCCCAGTTCAACTAGATTTTACTTGGACATAATTGCACTCTCATCTTCTGTAGGGGAGAGGGTGAGGTATGTGGGTCCAGCTCAGCCACCTTCAGGCATACATCGGTAACTCTTCTCCTACTTATTCCCAACCAGCTGCCCAGATTCCCACTAATTTTTTTCCAACTTTTTGGGTGCAATCTGAACTGCTATTATGATAATGATTGATTGGGTGGTATGAGAGGTGATCTAATCTCTCCTATATGTAGTGGATAAGTTCTGTAGAATTGTGGGTGGAGAGAATGCATTCGTGAATTACAAGAAAGTATGCTTTGACAAGAGGCACATGTACCTGATGAAGCGTGTGGCTATAGGCCTGTCATATATATGTATATCAATAGGACAGCGGATCCGCCAGTAAATAGAAGTATTCGATCGTACCTCCAAGTACTTAGCCTACATGGAACAATAGAAATAGGAAATTGGCAACATAAAATTAATCTGGAGTTTCAACCACAATCCAATTGTGATTGTTCTTCATTATGTTGCAGTTACACTAGATTTAGCTGGATAACAACTTATCCTTTTGTCTTGATGGCCATCTAATTATTGTTGGTGATCATATTGTTCTTTCTGTATAATTGCTGATAAATTTCTTGGATTTGGTCTTCAGGGGCCCAAATTCACAGTTATCGAGGCAGAGTGATGCTTGCTTTTCGAAGAAAATGGATAAATCTAAAATTGGAGTCCGATTCGACAAGCAGATCCCTGATGGTAATGATCTTGGTGGTTTGTGTGAGGAGGATCATGGCTTCTTCTGTTCTGGTTAGTTGGAACTTCTCAATCCCACATGTTCCCTAGTTCTTACAGTTTGTTATTTGCTGCTGATCATCTGTTGTTTCTGCAGCTGAATTGCTCCGCCAGACTTTTCTGGTAGTGAAGAAGTTGAAAGGCTAGCTATGACCGAGTTAATTGAGGTAGCGTGTCTTACTTGGAGTTTGGAATACTAGAAATGTAAATCAGCATCATGCTATAATATTGATGGTATGATCCTTGCCTGTCAGGTCATCTCAGAAGAAAGCAAAATTGGTTCTCTGATAGTGTTACTAAAGGATGTAGAGAAATCATTCACTGGAATCACAGAATCATTTTCATCTTTAAGGAACAAACTCGAATTGCTTCCACCTGGTGTTCTGATTATAGGTTCCCACACCCAGATGGACAGCCGTAAAGAGAAGGTACATATATTATTTCCGAGAAATTAGACAAATTATGTTGTGTTGAGCATGGATTGGTGTTGAGTTCCCATTGTAGTGTGGCATGTTGAAGTTCTATATTGCTAATTTTGGCGACATTAGGTAGTGTTATTTCTAAATGTGTTGGCATTGAAGAACTTCTCTTTTTTCCATTTTGATTCTTATTAGCAACCTCTATTATAGGCACATCCTGGTGGATTTCTTTTTACGAAGTTCGCTAGTAGCAGCCAGAGCGGCTCTTGACCTTTTCGGTAATTTGCACTCTACTTGTTCTTTAAATTATTTTTCTCTTGAGTGTTTTTAAATGCATATGGTTTCATATGCTACTCTTATGAACCATGGCACTGATGTTGCCTATCTTTTTCACTTTGTTGTGATGCATTATTGCATTCACAAACTCAGGATAGCTTTGGTAGTCGGTTGCACGAAAGGAACAAAGAAAGCCCGAAGGCAATGAAACATCTAAATAAACTTTTCCCGAACAAAATTTCCATCCAGCTTCCACAGGTAACTATATTCTTTGTTGCACTCATTTAGGTGTGGTTCTTATGTATACTGTCTAACCTTAAAATTACAATTTCAGAATGAAGCATTACTTACCAGTTGGAAGCAACAATTGGATCGTGATGTTGAAACCCTTAAAGCAAAATCTAACATCGGTAGCATTAAATGCGGTAAGCTACACGTGAAATACAAGTTTATACATATCACCTGGTCATTTGAAACCTGAATCCTCTTTTGTGTTTTATGGCTGATGTTTGTTCCAACCTGCCTGGTTAGCGTAACTTTCTATTGTGTGTTCTCTGAATTTGTTTTTAACAGCCCTTCTGCAATATTTTCTCAATTGATTTTTTGATATGTTGTTTGTTACATCTGCACTCATGCATAATTTCACCATTACTTGGTTTTACAAATATTTTCATGCCATATTCCTCTTGCCATATATATCTGCGAATGTTCCCTACCACCTATGGGTAGTTACACTGAGTTTTGTAGGTTCTTTGTAGTATCTGTCAAAACCACCGAGAGTATGTACGTGCAGTATGTTGTATAAGAATATTTGGGTAGTATATATACCACTTTCTAGGCAGTATATTCCTTTTTTAGTATGTTGTTTTATATGTACAAATATGAAGGTATTTTCGAAATATATAAAAAACTGTGGACTCACGTGCAATTTTTTCATATAACTTGCGTTGAAATATCTTAGATATAGTATATGAACCGTACTTAGAATGATAAAGTAGTATATATACTACCACATGAGGGTAACTACCATATATATATATATATATATATATATATATATATATATATATATATATATATATATATGTATGTATATCTGACTTGATTCTTATGGGCTATTTTGCTTCCCAATTTCAATGGATATTTGAAATCACCCGACACCATCATCTGATTGCTGATTGCTCTGAATGCAGTTTCTGAATGCAGTGCAATCGAATGCAATGACCTTGAAGAATTATTCATTAAAGATCAGTCACTGACTAATGAAAGTGAGTTCTTTTTGTTCGCTGTATTTTATCTATAGATAGAATTGAATTAAAGTTTTTGTTGCTCCAAACTTTCTTAGATGTGGACAAGATTGTAAGATGCGCTGTCAGTTATCATCTTAAGCACAATAAAGTCGAAACCTCCAAGGACGGTAAACTTATTATCACGAGCGGAAGGTAATCATGTTGTTGCCAATTTCATTTTTACTGTATTTATTTTATGCAGTCTTCTCTCTTGAGAGCTAACTTGCTAATTACGGATGACAGCCTTAAGCATGGCCTCGACATGCTACAGAGCATCCATAGTGATAACAAGAGCTCAAAAAAATCGTTAAAGGTACTTGTTGTCTCGCACATTTCAAACTTCATTGTCATTCCCCAAATATTAGTGCTTTTCAGTTTTTTCTACTTCTAAGCTAGTTTCTTCTTAGGATGTTGCCACAGAGAACGAGTTTGAGAAAAGGCTTCTGGCAGATGTTATACCACCGAATGATATTGGAGTCACCTTTGATGATATTGGTGCGTTGGAGAATGTAAAGGAAACATTGAAGGAGTTGGTGATGCTCCCACTGCAAAGGCCGGAATTGTTCTGCAAAGGGCAGTTAACGAAGGTAGTAAAAAAAACTAGTATTCACATGGTCTCATACATGGAGCTCAAGTTCTTTTTCCAATTGTAGGTTGCATGCCATGATAGAAATTTAACAGCCCTTTGTTCAAAACAACAAGACAACATATTTACTCTTGCTATTCCATATTATGAGTACTAAAAAGATTCCAAACCAATAATAATAATAATAATTGCTCCCCAAAATATAAGGCAAGCTTGACTTTCTTGGTCTTCAACACACAACTTTGACTATGATTTTCACTGATACTATATCTACAAAATTAACATAAAGGCATAAAATCAAATTATTTTGCAAGGCAAATGATGATACCACTTATACATGGCAAATCTGTGTGGTTTCTCTAGGTAGCTTTGCAGTGTCCCTGTAAGGTTTTCGTTTCAGAATTTTCTAAAGTGTCAGACATTTCAAAGAAATCTGGGCTCTTACAAGGCTAAGCTGGTCTAACTTGATAGATATAGATAAATAAAAATATTTCTTGACTTCTGACAAGAAACTCTTGGCAATGGGTGTGGAGTTTCCAGCGTCTCCTTTATTTATATCTGGTGTTGAAAAAATAGTTCTACTAGTTAATTTGCAACCTGTTTGAAACCAAATTTGAAGATTATGTTGACTACCTAAATTTGTTGTATGCAGGTTAAGTTGTGATCTTAGAAGTGCCTCCTCTCAATCTATTCCTTGCAGCCTTGCAAGGGAATATTGCTCTTCGGGCCTCCTGGCACTGGGAAAACTATGCTTGCTAAAGCAGTAGCAACTGAAGCAGGCGCCAACTTCATCAATATATCAATGTCAAGCATTACATCGAAGGTATGGTTCCATCTAAAGAACAATGAATGAGGTACATCGTGTGATTCTTGATGCTAAATGCTATTTTGTCTACTACTTTCAGTGGTTTGGTGAAGGGGAGAAATATGTGAAGGCTGTTTTTCATTAGCAAGTAAAATATCCCCCAGTGTTATTTTTATTGATGAGGTATGGAGAATATTAATTGCTTTTGTTGCCATATTGATTTATCTGGCTATTTATATAGCCTATTAAGTGTATAACTTTGGACAGGTCGATAGTATGTTAGGAAGGAGAGAAAATCCTGGGGAGCATGAAGCCATCGCAAGATGAAAATGAATTTATGGTAAATTGGGACGGGTTGCGAGCGAAAGATAAAGAACGTGTACTGGTTCTTGGTGCCACAAATAGACCTTTTGACCTGGACGAGGCTGTGATTAGGAGGTTCCCCCGCAGGTAGTACTAGAGTCTCATGTGCTGGTCTGGGATTATCTAATTGCTGCCTATTTGTTTCTAACGATTTGGTTCATAATAATAATAATTGTTATTGCAGGCTAATGGTAAATTTACCTGACGCATCAAATAGAGAGAAAATTTTGAAAGTTATTTTAGCAAAAGAAGAGTTGGGACAAGATACTGATCTGGAGTCACTTGCTAATATGACTGATGGATATTCAGGAAGTGACCTGAAGGTACATTTGCTGTTTATTTGCGCTCTTTTATCCTTGAGCATCGGAAGTGACATCGCTGATCTGGGTGTGTTTTCAGAATCTATGTGTAACTGCAGCGCACTACCCCATTCGAGAAATCCTAGAGAAGGAAAAGAAGGTAGGCATGTTATCAGTCTGCCTGTGGCATGCATTAAAATGGATACTTTATAGAAGGCTCTTTGGTTTACATCATTGTATAGATGGTTTTTTCGTTCCTATGCTTTGGTTAGAATATTTGATTTATATACGCTAAACGTTGTTTCCTTGATAATATGTAGGAGAAGAATGTTGCAAAGTCAGAAGGTAGGCCTGAGCCTGCCTTGCATGGAAGCGAGGACGTCCGCCCTCTTAGTTTGGATGACTTCAAATCTGCCCATGAGCAGGTATTTATCATCCATCCCTACCCGATCCCTGCTTGTTTCATCATTGCTTTATGATGATGATAGGATAATCTGTACGTTTACCACACGTAGGTTTGCGCGAGCGTGTCATCTGATTCGGCAAACATGAATGAGCTTGTCCAATGGAACGACCTCTACGGCGAAGGAGGTTCAAGGAAGAAGAAAGCACTGAGCTACTTCATGTGAGAGCTCTCACAAGAATGTGCCATATTGTACAGTCGCTATACTACCCCTCCCTCCTCGGCAGGTGCATCTTGGCGACTTGTCCGGCCAAAACCAGTCGGGTTTTTCCTCCTCTCCCCTTCAGGAGCAGCGGCCGCCTACCATCCTGATCCTCCTCCCTCCCGTGTAATTAAAATTGTGCACCGAGTCTGGGTTATTTATCAGCTTCTGTTTGTTCCTATTAATAACTTCAAAAAAGAGAATCCTCCATCCTCCTCTCTTGATCACCTGCCTGTTTGCAGCCAATTGTCGTTGAGCTTGGCTATAGGCCCCTTGTGTGCACCTATGTACATGTTTAATGAAAGGGCATGGAATAAGAACCTTTTCCTCTTGTAGACAGTCTGATGATTCTTGCTGACGATAACCGGCCATAGATTTGACTTTTTTTGGTATTATCATTTTTGTTAGGGAATGCCATTCGGCTAGCTTTATTGAACTTCAAACACTGATGCATCATTTATCATCGCTGGCATGATAAGACTAGGTGGGTCATCATCCCACACATTGGTTTCAAATTTATCCTGGCCTGGATATGAGCTACTTCATTTCATTCTCTGTTACAATGTTTATATTTCATCTTGGCAAAACTTGTAGCCAGCAAGGTGCAATCAAAGAAGATAGCTGCAGCAGCAAAAGCTTCATAGTTTCAATCGCATGTTATCTGATTGATATGGTTTCAGTCACCTGCATGTTATCTGATTGAATAATAAACTCATTCAGGCCAATCAGTTGAGCTAGGGTGAAACCCTCTCTCAAAGCATAACGCTTCAGCCGTCATTGCATCTGACACATAGGGAAGACTCAGGATGCCGCGACAAATTTTTCATGCGAGTCTCTCACAATGACTTGTGTGTGCCTCTTCCATCATCAACACCAAAAGCAGCATCGACGTTCACTTCCATAAGGCCTTCCGGAGGGCACGCCCAGCCATGCCACAATCCTAGAACCACCACCTTCTTTCCATGAGTGAAATTTGCTGCAAGAGCTCAAATGGTCATAGCTGAACTATGAGGCGTCTATATTGGTCCATTGTGAACGGTTTGCTGTCTCTCCCACCAAATGTACCATGCAACAGTTTAGATTAATTTCGGTACAAATGATGTTTGGTACACCGACACCCCTCGGCAATATTCCATATAGTGCTCACCACCCAAATAAGCTCCACCGCTTCTTCCACACCCGGGATGATATGTGACCCCTCGACGCCAAGTAAGTTTCTTTCGTGCCTACCAAATCGATAGCTCCATTCCGCATGATAAGCTGAGCGAACACTAAACATCCCGCTCTTAGTGTGGTGCCATGCAACAAAATCTTCAATTCTTGATGATGCCATAGGAACCTCCAAAATTCTATTCGTATCAATCGGCCCCCAAACAGTTCTGGTCAGACCTTCATCCTATAAACCAGTTACCGAGTCGACAAGATTGCATACCTTTGGTGATGTCAGCCCTAACACAATCATAGGCTAACAATATATTATCTATAATTAGCCGACCAAGCACAAAAGCCCTTTGGTGATGCCCAATAATTTCTGGAAGTAACACTTTAAACCGATTTGCCAACCTTTTGGAGATCACCTCGTAGACCACATTGACCTATATTGTGAGGTACTTTTAGGATTTTTCTGCCTTCGGAATGATCAGATCATGGTATCATTCCATCCTTCCTGGATACTTCTAGTGTTCACCGCTTCAAGAACTTCTTCAGTTAATTCATCACCCAACATCGACCAAAAGCGTTTATAAGAAACTGCATGCAGGCCATCTGCCCCGGTGCCTTCAGATCTCCAATCCGGAACAACACTTTTTTAATTTCTTCCCTCGTGAAAGCAGCTCAAAGTCTACCATTCATTTCATTTGTCACTCTTCTATTAACCTAGTCTAGTAACATTAACCTGGTCTAGTAACTCATTGCTTGGATCTATAACTCCTAGGGTAAAGAGCCCAGAGAAATAGAATTCGATAAGGTTACTCATACCATCCGGATACCCCACCCCCCACTTTGTTCCAGCATCATCAATAAGATACTGGAAGTATTCATTTTCCCTTCTCACAATAGCAAAATTCTGGAAAAAATTGTACTACCGTCACCATGCCGAAGCCAAGTAGCCCTACCCCACTAGAGGTACTCAATTCCTCATGTTCGAGTAGCAACTCGATCTTCAACAAGATTTTCTATTGCTCAGCTACACTCTCATCAGACAGAGGCCCTCTCCTCAGATTTTCCAATTTCTTCTTTAGGTGATTTATATGCCGACATGGCGGTTTCAACTCTCTTTGATCCCATGCATGCAACTCTTGGTGAACCAATTCCATTTTCTGTGAAAATTTCCTTCCCATACCGGCCGATGTAGCTTTACTCCATGCATTGCTAACAATTAACTCCACCGTTTCCTCCTCAAGCCATCTTGCCTCAACCGACAGGCCTCCCAAATTATGGAGGCCTAATAAGTACACCGACCAATGATCACTTTTAGTACTTTGTCCATTAATAACCGCCACATTTGGATATCGAATATTCCAAGCTGCATTTGCCACAGCTCGATCTAATCTCTCTCACGTCTTTCCTCTGCCCCAAGTGAAATGGTCACCAATGTAACCCGGATCTCCAAGAACGCAGCCAGATAAATAGTCCTGCAATGCTCTCATGTATCTTTGGGCCCTAGAAACTCAACTTTTCTTTTTCTTTCGAGCATAATCTTTCATTAATCACCAAGCAATAACCGTGCTATATCCATCCTCCCATTCAATTCACATATGTACTCCCATAATTTGTACTTATTCTCCCAGCTCGGTTCACCATAGAAACCAGTGAAACGCCAATCTGTCTCATCATTAATAAGCGTCTATGAAATTTGGCTTAATACCATTCACCAGAATTTTTACCCCCCTTCCTCCACATAAGCAGCAAGTTATCACTTCTTCCATCACTCTCATGAACAGTGGCGGAGCTTCCCAGAAAAAACTGGGCGGGCCAGCTCAAAGAAGAACACAACTATCCAGTCTACAAATACCCTTGTTCCTTAGTTTCTCAGTTTTTCGTTGTTGCTTTTATTTTTTTGTTGCTTTTTTGGTAGACATGCCTTTCTCTAACCTTTGTTTTGGTCGTTACTAGGAACCTGGTTCTTGTTGGTGGCTGTTGTGGTGTGGCCCTGTGGGCATGTCGCTGGTGATCCCATCAGTCATCTGCTGGTTCCGCATAAAAAATGTCACACGGCTGTGCGATGATAGATCTGCAAGAAAGCCATTGGAAGGGACTGCTCCTTCAGTGTTCCTGTGAAGCTGCTAACCTAGACGAGCACTGTCAGCAATACTAATGAGCATCCAGCGACAACGCTGGAAATGCTACAGGACAATCAGTCAAGAGAGCAGCACGCCAGGCCCAAGAGAAGCATACAAGGGCCAGCGCAGCTACGAGGCCCAGAGTGGGCCCGTTAACTAGATACCATATAGTGGGTCTTGTCCTCTGTAACGGGTGGGGGAGGCGGCTACGGCCGACACGGGGTAAGATAGATGGTGTGAGTGGTTAGCTGGCTTGAGTTCCCCTTCTTCCTCATCCCTCCAATTCGAATTCCCCTGTACTGGAACTGAGATCTGAGCATATCAATAAAGCTAGATCGAGCAGAGTAATTTGTTGCTTACAAGCACAAGCAGCTGCGTCTCGACTATTTAGCCAAGTACCTGCTGATTGCCGGCCCTTGAAAGCTTTTGGATCGACCCTGAAGCAGCTGCCTGCTTATTGGACTGGGCTAAAAGCATATATATTAAAATTTTCACCAAAATCTTGGGCGGGCCGTGGCCCAGGTCGGCCCCAACTAAGCTCCGCCCGTGCTCGTGAATCAACATGTCATCAAACTTAAACTTATGCATCAGTTTCATTCCCAATAAAAAATGCAAAGGTAAACATGGTGCATGCTAACCCATTATGACTTTTTTTTGGTGAAAATAGCAACAAAAATCAAACAATTCTAAAATTTTGGAATATCAAACTTGGTCGACTGGCTGCCCACGTGTAAGTTTTGCCGAACAATTGATTTTCTTCTTATGTTTTTAATATTCATAGGTTGCACATGGAACCAAGTTCCAAAAATTCTTCCCAACCGGGCATGCTAATCTAAAACTAATAATAAAAAGGAAAAAAAAAGAATGAACAAGGGGAAGGGTCGAGAAGGACCCATAAATGCATTAGACAAAGCGGTTCACTTACAAATAAGATCATGAAGAAACTAGAAGTTATAGACAACACCCTCGATCTTATGAAAAGAACCCTAAAAAGAAAATGGAAACGCGATCGAGTCCCATGTGCTTCCCTCATGGAACAATCATCACCGGCGCCAAGGACGAACCACTTGGTCCAGCAAGACCTTTGCGGTTCCTCACCAGAGACTGCAACAACAAGCAGTGTTGCGTCCCATGTGGCATCATGGCCAGGAGGAATGAGAATGGCCGCCATTCGGCTCAAAGATTCGACAACTTGTTGGAGGGAACCGACCGGTCAACAAGGGCGTCGTAGCTCCTCCAAAAACCACCATTGATTGAGCTTCAGATCCCCGTCGTAGGTCCTTCCGCAGCACAGGGACACCAACCTCGCCGGAAGCTGGTACCTGGTGAGATGCCGCAGAGCAAGCCCAAGCCATAGTGGGGGACACGTCGATATCCCCAATCTAGAAATCCGTCATGTTGGATCAGCTCGGTGTAACCACACTCTTATTTAGGAGCTGACAATGGATCCGCCTCCCTCTCCTCCACCACCGCATGCATCATGAAGGCAACGGCGAATTGGATCGGCATAAGGCCAAACACCGTCAAAGCAAATCCAGGCGAACCTAACTTGATAAGACCCAACCTCCCCCCTCCCGCCAAGGAAGAGGGAGGGAGGAGTCAAGGGCGACTTGGAGACTTTAAGGGATAGGAAGAGAGGGGAAAGCATAAGAGCCAATTCTACCACACACGCACACAAAAAGCAACCTTACTTGCACGAAAACAAACTAATTCTTGGTAGCAGATTAAGACCACACGTTTTATTCTGTACTTATGCAAGAGGAGCATGACATAGCATGGAATCGTGAGGCAAGCAAATTAAGCTGTGAGCATTTGAGGAAACTCAAACTGCAGGGTAATCCAAAATTCCAAATCATGTTGAGAATTACTCCCTCTGTCCCAAAATATAAGAACGTTTTTGACACTAGTATAATGTAAAAAACGTTCTTATATTTTGGGACGGAGGGAGTAATAGTCAAACTGCACACTGTGGAGTACAAGAGTGAGAATAATCAAAGGGCAAAGCATAATTGTATATCTGTTTCTTGTAAGATCTTAAGTAAAGCATAAACTGTGGTTTCGACTTTCTGTGGTCTGACTATAGACAAATGGTGTTGAAGAAATACATGTAATCTTTGGCCCTCCAAGGTATATAATATACTCCCTCCGTTCCCAAATATTTGTCTTTCCAGCCATCTCAAATAGACTACAATATACGGATGTATGTAGACATGTTTTAGAGTGTAGATTCACTCATTTATTACTTCGTATGTAGTCATTTATTGAAATCTCTAAAAAGACAATTATTTAGGAACGGAGGGAGTAAAAAAGAATCATCCCAAAGCAACCGGCCAGTAATCCTCAAAGAACAGAAGTCTGCATTTGAACAGAACCTATTATACACTGATAACTTTGATGGAGCTGCACCAAAAAGAAGATCGGCTGCATCTTAATGCTCCAGGGCTTCACATGGGTACACTTAGTTAAAAGCTGGCTGTACATTCACAGGGATGGCTTAAAACAGCTCTTCAGAATTGAATTTGTTCCATGCCTCCTGTTTTATATAAATATAAGAAGATAAGTGAATGCTACAATGTCAAATATATATTCCTCATCAATAGTAATGATGAATATCGCGACCAACCAATGTGAATTACAATAGCATGTAGGATAGGCCTCCACAACTTGGTAAATCCACAGTTAATATGGAGGACACAAAGATTAATCCTACTACTATGTCACTCGGACCATTGATCTTGATCTCAGAGCCTTTCAGTATGTACTTAATCTACAACACACCAAGGATTTTTTGCTTTAATTTGACATCCAGCCATCCACCCAAGTTTTAGTTGACATGAATGAACAGAAACAAATTAAATACAAGGCTAGAGAGAGAAACTGAATTCTGAAAGTTACTACATTACAGCAAGTCTATTGATTGTTTTTGTGCAGATGTAGCCATCTGAGTTAAACATTCAAGGCAACACAAGTGAAAAGCGCACTTATCAAGTGTTCAACTCAGTTGGTGTTTTTTCCAAGCAGCAGCGCAAACCATGTATATCATTCCATTTGCCAAGCTGAGTTATAGACCAAACGCTATTTGCCTCATCTGAAAGGGATTCAGAACGAAAGTGACACAAAACAATTGTGGTAGCCCTAGGTCAGCACATAAAGTGCCATGCTTAACACATTGTTAGGGCAGTAATGATGGTTCTCTAACAAAATAACATCTTAACTTGTCGCTATGATACTTGTTGCAAAGCAGCATGAATACACACCTTGAGCATGTCAAAGACCTTCTCAGCAATATATTTCTGTTGAAGAGTCGCACCCTTCTGTTGCACCTTATCAGGATGGATGCATAACGTTGCCTTTCTGTACTGCTTTTTAACAGCAGCACCAGTAATCAAATCGGTCAAGGATACAGCTTGCCATCCACACTCTGGCCAAAGTATCTATTCACAAGGGAAGTGTTGAGGAAATAGTGAGCATGTTTATGCAACAAAACAATGATAGCACCCAAAAATAAAGCACGAATCCGGTGAAAACACAAGGAGAATAAATGTTGACTCACATATTGCAGAGTTGATAGTAAAGCACGTAAGTTGCCCTCTTTTCCAGCAGCCCACCTCTTAATTTCAAAGTCTAATGAGTCACCAATTCTCTGGAGTCAAGAAAATATCAAAATGAGTAGAGTGCCTATTAGCAACCAAGAAAGTCAAGCTTAAAGGGTCGAGACATGTTGCCCTATCACGAACTAAAGAAAAGGCCAGCAAAGTCCACGAAATATTGAAAATAATGTGCAATAGCAGAAAGCATAGACTGTTTACATCAACTAAAATAAGCAGAATCAAGTTGCAAGTTATATGGGCAACACAACACTTACATCTCTTTCTGCTTGTTCCCTCTGAACCTGCATATCTCGTTCATTCTTCTCAGCCAAAGCTTTTGCCTGCAGATATGTTATTGTTATATGACGAACAGTGGTAGCAGAATAAAATATATCCGTCATTTCTTTATAACAGGGGAGAAGGGAGAACAATATGATACGGAATCAGCAATATTAATCTTGGGCAACATCTATCTACTATTATACTGACAGGAAAAGGTGGGAACATTACCGCTCGCTCACGGGTCCTCTGATGACGTTCTAACCTAGCACGTCTTCTTTCTTCACTCTCCCCCTCAACATCTTGAAATGCATCAGATTATGATCGGGCTGAAAATAATATTAAATGAATCACGAAACTGCAAAATTTGGGAACGAATATCATTACGAAGTTACAAGCTAATAGTCCCTCCGTCCCATAATATAAGACCATTTTTTACACTAGTGGTGTCAAAAACGCTCTTATATTATGGGATGGAGGGAGTATTATTTTGGGAAGACCAGTGCTTACTACTTTCAAATTCAAATAAGTCAGATAGACCATTGCCAAAAATATTTGTGGCTGATGGTGGGTTTGTTTTTCTGGTAGAGGCCGAGGTAGAGGCTGTTCTCTGTGATCCATTAACTGTTCCTCTATCTTGTGGTTGAGAATCAAACATAGAGTCCTGAAACGTTCAACATTAGCAAAAGGTAACACTAGTAAATGGTATCCAGACTTCATTTTATGTAAATATTTTGGGGCTCGAATGTACCGCTGTTGGTGTTGGGGCCCTCTGCCTTGCTGCACTAGTATCTCGAGCATCCATACGAAAGAAGGACTCCAACATCATTTGGTGTGCTCTGTTTTCCTTTTGCCACGCCAAGCAGCTGCTGCTGCCTGCCTTTGTCGAGCCTCAGCAGCAGCTCTTTCCACCGCAGCTCGCTTCAGCTCTCTTCCTTGCTTCTTGCTGAACTCTCTCCGCAGCAGCTCTTTCTGCTGCAGCCCTCTCCTAGCAGCAGTCCTCTCCCTTTCCCTGGCTTCAGCAGCAGCCCTCTCCCTTTCTTCTGCAGCAGCCCTTGCAACCCTATCTTTAGCCTCAGCTGCAGCCCTCTCACGGGCTTCCTGATGAGCCCTCTGCACAGCAGCACGCTGTGAGCGTTGGCGGGCATCCCTTTCAGCTTTTGCACGAGCTTCAGCAGCTGCTCTCTCCGTGCCTCCTTCAGAGCCCTCTCAACAGCTTGTTTCTCTCTTTGCTGTTCCAATACCCTCTCCTTTTCAAGTCCTCGCTGTTCCTCCCTTAGTCTCATTTCTCGCGCATGTTCCAATCTTTCCTGGCTTTCTCTCTCTTCACGAGCTGATGAATTTGAATCAAACTCTTCGTCATCATCAAAAGCATTTTTATCATAATAAGCAGGCATCTGATGCTTTCCCATGGCAACACCTTCTGATTCATCTACTGAAGAATCATCTGCTTGCTCGGGCGTATCTTTGTAGTGGTTGTGCTTTTGGCTGGACTGTGACACATACTCGTCATCTTCTACATTTGCTTTTGCACCCAGGGGTTTTTGTTTAAGAAGTGGCGGTGATCTGGAAGGTGGCGGAGCACTAGTTGGCCGTGTGAAGAGAGGGATCTCAGAAACTGTAAGCCATATATCGTCTTCGGATGCAGTAGATATCGGTGACTGATTATCCATACCATTGCCACTGTATCTCTCTGAACTGTCATCGACATGAATATCAGAGTACCTTGCAGATTGTGGTTTTGGCATGTCATTTCGAAGTCCTCCAGAGAAGATCTGCTTGCTGGATTTCTCTTCACTGAGCTTTGTACAGAACTTGACCCTCGGGATTTGCTGTGTAGATGACTATCCTTGGTGTCGCCATTGATTTCCGAGGTAAACAAAGGATCTGATTTTGGGGCCTGGTCAAAAGCACTTGAATCCTCAAATAAACTATCAGCAGCAGCAGCACTATCAACATTCTTGCCTTCAGTGTTTGCAGACTTATCAAGATCTTCCAAGGGATCTGTGAATCTCCCCGGGGATGGATATCGGAACCTGGAACAGAAACTCTTTCTAGGACAACAAATGGATCATCTCTGAAGCTGGCTGTTGATTTTGAAGCTGGAACTGCTGGCTTCTTTTTTTGTTATCTTCATTAGTGTTCCTAAAAGTTATAATGAATATTATGGGAACACATTTTTTACAGAACTTGTATGAAATGAGCAAGAAGATAGCATAAACTAGAAGCGTAAGGTTTATGGGAACCAAAATGCACAACTTGGTCTATTCTTTAAATGTGCTTCTATCCCCAGATCTTTTGGTAACAGTCATCTTCCTCGAGGTTTTTGACCCATCAGTACGGAGAAAAAGGTTTCTCAATTGGCATCAGCAAAGTTGAATAGCACAGCTTCGGAAACTTTGACACTGTACTGCTATTGGATGAACTAGCGAAGAAAACATACCCTACTACTGAAGAAGTAATATACGTGGAAGAGAAAAGTAAGAATTACCAGCCAAGGCACATAAGATCTCTAATAGTAGCAACGCATGGCACGTACTGTATATAATACTGCATAGTCTATACTCCTTTCCTTAAGTGTAATAAGGGAGATACATAGAATTAACCTTCCAGCATGGTTCATTTATGTCTGCAATTTACTTATTTAGTCTGACAAAACTTTAATTGTTACTTTATGCTATACCTAATGGATTGAAATTTTCGTTTCTGTTGTGTTGAAAGCCAACTCTGTTCTCGGCCCCTTCCTCATGTTAGGCTCAATATAGTGCATACGTTTTTCTAATAATCTCAACTGATTTAAGATACACCCAAACGCATCAGCACAAGCATGGAAAAAAGAAGATCAGCAGTTATTTTTCGTCAATTTAATCACGGATGCCAGGGAAGCTCTATTTGCATAAGGTCACTTCTAACATTCACTAAGATTCGGTTCTAGATTTTCACATTTCAGTCCAACCTATCCAACATCACACTATCACATAGTCTGAGACACAAGAATGAACAACCAAACCCAATGCAGATCCAATCTAAACAAGCAAAAGCTAGAGCGCTCACCTACTCTTTGGCGGGCTGCTACTGGCGAAACCTGGGATCAGATCATCGAACCCGTTGCCCTGCTGGTCCTCCTCCACCACCGACTTCTTCTCCCTGGCCGGCTTCATTCCGAACCCTCCCAGCAGGTCGTCGTCGTCCTCGACCACCACCGACCTCTTTATCTCCTCCGCTTGCGGCTTCCGCCGAAGCCCCCAGGGAAGTCGTCATAGGAAGGCGGAGCCGAGCGGTTGCTGCTCGTGAACACGTCGTACGCGGGAGCCGCCGCCGCCCCCGTCCCGAACACGCCGTCACTGTCGTACGTGGAGTTGGAGGCCCTCGTCCCGCGGACCGGTTCGAAGAAGTCGTCGTCGAACAGCGGCTTGGTTCCAGCTGCCGCCGCCGACGATGAGGAGGGTCCCTTGAACGAGTCGAAGATCGAGTCGAGGGGTGGACCGGAGGCGGAGGCCGCGGGGACGGGCGCGCCGAAGAGGCCGTCGTAGGACGGGGCGGGGGTGGATCTGGGGTTGGGCCAGGCGGATCCACCGCCGCGGGCGGCGGCCATGGGCGCGGCCTTGCCCTGCGGCCGCACTCCAAAGTCCCTCGCCAGGAGCCCCTCGATGCCGTCCATGGCCCGCGAACGGCGGCGGCGGCGGCCTCGCCGGAGAGCAGGAGATAGGAAGGGGGAGAGATCGGGAGAGAGAAAGTGGTGGGAAAGGGGAGGAAGGTGGTGATGTGTCTTTCTCTCTCTTTGTTGGCACGTTCGTTGGCACCTTCGGTCGGTGTATGGGGGTGGAGCCCACCGGAGGTTGGCATGCATGCCAAATTCTTTAAAATGGTATTTTAGTGCTGCTTTATGAAAAATATATAATTCTCTGACTAGCCAAATAAATATTCTACTTCAGCAAACATAGAAATTGCCTGAAATTACACTCTTCAAGAGGGAACGACGGCCGCCTCCTCGCGCTAGCCACGTGGGCGCTAGAGGCTCGTGAGAGAAGAAAAACGTGTTTTTAGTTGAGGGCACTGACGGGCCATCGACTCTTTCTCCCAACACTCATCGTCCCATGTCTTTGTCTTTTCCTGCTAGGGTTATGACGCCTCCCATCCCAATCCTTCGTTGCCGCTTGCCACCGAAGGAATGGCGCAATCGTGATTTACTTCATCATCGCCCTCGCCCCTCCCAGGCGAGAGATAAACGATGAGGCCCGACCAGATGAGTGAGCTCCCCCACCCTACCTCAGCGGTCCTCGTTGGCCATACATCCAAAGAACGGATAGGGCGACAAGAAGTTTTTTCATGCCTCCCTTGCAGGTACCCGCACCTCTCTTCATCCTGATTTGCCTCCTCTTCCCCCTTCGATTTAATCTCCTACAGTGGTCTGGTTGTGTGATGGGCTAGGATCTGTGTTGGGCAAAGGAGGATCAAGGCATCACATCTTCGAAGGTCACGACCCAACGGCGCCTACCCCGCTGCTTCGGCCTAGGGGCGTTTCTAGAGGCGATGAGGGGGAGCAACAACGCCCAATGAAGGTCGCCCCTTGAGCATGCATCCCTTATTGTCGACCTTTTATGCGAAGAAGGTCACATCACTTCGAGGGTCGGCCAGTCGACAACAGACTCCGCCGCATCTGCAATTTCATCCCAGAGCCACGAACTCCAAGGTCAAGAATGGAGATGGACGTCCCTACCAGTGGCTGGTGGAGAAGTACCCAACAGTGGTAGTGAGGAGGCCGGGTGCGGGAGTCGATGGCAAAGCATCCCATCCACATCGAGGCCGCCTTCAACATGAGTCCACATTGAGGCCGCCTTCAACATGAGTCCACGACGTTTGGGGCAGAGCATGGCGGTGTGCTCCACGGGCCGATGGGCATGTTTGCGCCAGAAAGAGGGGCTAGCCTCCCCGTGCCGCGCCACCCCACCGAGTCCTTGGATTTGATCCCCCCGCGCTTAAGTTCTGGCTTGGTTCACATCTCCTATTCATCTTTTTGGTTTCTTCTTCTTTAACTACAGCTCCTTTGGATTTTTCTTGGGTTGTTTTGGTTGCTTGTTGGACGTTTCTTTCTTTGATTTAGCTTTGTGGTGTCCTTTTCTCCTCTATCTTCTTTCCTTTTCCTTTTTTGTCTTCATCTGATTGACATTGTATTATTCATGTGCTACCTAATTTGTTTCACATGGGCTTAATCTTGGTGTGGATTGGGGCATCACATTTTCATCGGGCTTGGGTGTTTAGGTACATGCGTTGGGCCCTGGTTTCTTTTACTTGAGTTTTTTAGATATATTTTACTTATTTTGATGCTATGTATATATCGTTTGATATCGCTTGGGTTCAGGGTTGGTGTGCTGGCACTCAAAAAATAGAGGGTGATGCATGGACACATTTTAGGTGTTGATTTATTTCATGAATTGAAGGACAGAGGTTGTGTCATCTAGAGTTGTATATAGGTGATGTGTTCACACCGGTTTGATGCATCTCAGAAGTTCTGAGTTAGGCTTAGATTAGCTTCATGACATCTCAAACCATGATAGATTTTAGGGGCTTATAATGGATAACCCAAACTTTATCTCAGAGATTATGGTTTGAAACCAAACGCTTAACATTCATTATATATGAATCATTAATGTAGTCACAAAAATCATGGTGACTTTACTATTCTACATGGATAGCATCACATGAACCAACGTCATGTTCGTATATACAATATATAGTACAAGACGAATTGCACAGAGGTGAGTTTACTTAGCAAGTAAAAAATCGGTACGCTTTGTAGGCCACATAAACTAAATAAGAGCACCTAAGTAGCTTTACAAAGTTTCTTTCTTCTGAAACTCTGAAAATGCAACTATAAACAACATTTTTTCTCTCTTAATTACCATTTTGATGTCTACTATTCTTCCAGTTGCTGGTTGGTTGCTACTTCTTGATTTTGCGTTGGTTTTTTCTTTGAAGAGCAAACGGTGATCCAGCAAAAGCAAAATAGAGATAAGTATTTCCCTAAGTTAAGAACCAAGGTATTAATCCAGTAGGAGGAAAACACAAGTCTACAATTATATCACCTATATGTAACACCCTGATGTAATGATGCTACAGTAACCCCGGGGTTAAGTTAATCATTTTGCTAAACAAGTTTCTGATCATTATTGTCTGATGTTTCTTTCAATTTTCCCTTTGAATTCAAATTCAAATTCTAAGTGAAATTCAAAATTGCTCAAACATGAAAACTAAAATGTTCATCATGTGGCAATTATTCTTTTGACAATATTGGTGGTGAACCAACATTTTTGTAAAGTGCATAACTGGCCTAAACTATTTGAAACCGAAGTTTTAAAAGAAAAGGGAAAACTGCTTAAAAAAAGAGAAAAGCCCCCTCAATGGGCCGTGGCCCGGTAATATAAATGCCCCCATGGGCCTCGGCTCACATCCACCATGACCCAAATTCCCACGCCCCAGTCGTCCTCCTCATCGGTCCTCCGGCCAAGGGCGTCCCATTGGGCCAAGGCTACCCCGTCTTGCCACGTCGCAAGGATAATAATTCCCTCCCCACAGGGGCACCTGATCATCTCCCACTTCCCCACTTGCTCTCTCCCCCGCCCCGGTCCTCTCTCGCGCTTCCTCCAGATCCGCCTCGGCCCGCGCCTCGCCAGCTCACCGCACTCCACCGCATCCACCGGCCTTCGCCTCGCCGACGTGCCCCAGCGCTGCCTCGACCTCCTCATCCGCCCGTCGAGCCACGAGACCGAGACGGCCCCTTGATCTTTGCCACTGACGCCGCCGTTCGTCCTCGTCCCGTCTCCGTCAAGCCACCGGCGTCGCAGTTGCTCGCCAACCCTCTTTGCTCCCTAAGCCGCGGATGAGCCCTCTTGTGCTTCCTCGGTGAGATTAACTTTCGCCTCTCTCTCTCTTCAAGCGACACACGCTTAGCTTGTTTTCTCGCCATGGCCAGGGCTCGCCGCCGCCGCCGTCGCTGCTCGTGGTTAGAGCCCCGCCCGGCCACCCTCACTGCTGCGGCTCACCTCATGGATGCGCTGCCTCGCTTAGTCGAACGCATCTCCCGTTCCACTCAACACGCACCGCAGCCGAGCCCCGACTAGCTCCGCCCACGGCCTCCGCCCCGGCTTGCCGTCGGCGACCTTGCCGACCCCCCCCCCCAGCCGATGCGAGCCCCACCGTTGGACGCGCGAGGCCACGCCTGCTTGAGCGTGGTTGGCGGCACTCGCTTGGACCTGGAAGCGGAATTCCGGCGAGCCCGAGCCCCTGCGCGCCATGATTTGATCGACGGGCGTGGTTGCGGCGCCGGCGACGTGAGCCGACCTGGGGCCCGCCCCGCTGGGTCACTGACCAGTGGGCCCGGGGCCCCCATGTTGACCAGTTGACTAAGTCAACTATGATGACTGGGCTGGCCCCTGTCTATGACATGTGGGTCTCGCCTGTTAAAATGTTTTTCTTAAATAACTAAATCTGTTAATTAATTAAATTAATTAGTTAGAACACTAATTACCCACTGACCAGTAGGCCCCATCCACTAATTAGATTAAACTAACTAAGCTAATTAAACCACTGTCAATGACATGTGAGTCCCACTGGACCCACAGGCCAGGTTTGACCTGGTCAGCCGCCCTCTTGACTGTTGACGTCACACCTATGTCATGCTGATGTCATAATTCCTTTTCTGTTAATTTAAATAATTCCAGAAATTGCTTTAATCTTTGAAAATTCATAGAAAATAAACCGTAACTCGGATGAAAATGTTTTCTACATGGAAGTTGCTCAGAAAAATCCAACGAATCCGAACACGCGGTCCGTTCATCTGTCACATGCCTCTAGCATGCTGAACATGGAACATTCCCTCCGGTCATCCGTCATGACATAGTCTAGAACCGGAATACATTCCGGTTGAATTCCCTTCACCTATATCGTAGCCATGCGTTAGGTCACACCTGACAAAGATATTGCCATGTTACGCTTTGTGATGCTATGATTGCTTTATATTTACCGCTTTCTTCTCCCTCTTCTCCCAGAGACCCTTTAGACCGATGTCGCTTCTATGATCGACCTACGCCGATGATTTACCCCTCCTGCCGAGCAACCCGGTCAAGCCCCTTTGATCATCCCGATATCGCCCATTCCGTTCTCTCATGCTTGCATTAGATTTTTGCTTTGTTATTGATTGCTCCTATTCATTGCATAGCCTCGCTTTTGTATCTATTTATTGTACCTTACCGCTTATCCTAAACCGCTTAGTATAGGTTGTTTAGTGATCCATCAGTGACCCCCACCTTGTCCTTGTTGCCCCTGCTTCATCATCGAAGACCCGATCAACGGGATCGAAGACCAAGCCCCGGCACCGCACATCACTTCCCTTTAGTTGCTCGACGCTACTGGGTTTCTATCGAGTGCCGAGGGTGAGACCTCTACAACACTTCTGATGTTAACCCTGTAGTGTAGCTATTCGGTCGTGGTCATCGAGGGTGATTTCCTCTTTAACCACTTTCGACACGACTACGTTGCGGTAACCCCTCAAGTGTGAACCTCGAGGGTGGTCCTCTTACGCTCACCTTGATAATTACATCGAGTGGAGTTCACGGGGGTGATTCTCGGGTTTTTCCCTTGATGTTTAGACACACAGTTACTATGATTACTATGACTTTACACTTTGAACCATGTTACTAAAGACGAGTCGAATTTCGAGGGGTACCCGTGAGCTTAATTGCAGTGATGTGGAGTCGGAGTTGACACGGAGGGTGCCCGCGAGATAATTACGAGGCGTGGCGGGCATTCCTAGCACTTGCCGCAAGTCCTCGAGACGGGCAACGGGGTCACATCTTCGTGAGTCTCGCTTGTTACCGTGGCGCTCCTAATCCACTACGATTTGGATATTTGCTCCAAAGGGCCTCTGGCCCGATAGCACTAACCATCACGTGGGCATAGTATGGGCGTTCTGCGTCAGATACATCACCAAGCTTAATAGATGTCATCACCGGCGGCGCTGCTACGGGTTGGACTGGTAAGCTCCGCTTTTTAGGAAGGTTGCTAGGTGCACGCTTAGCCCGCCCTCATAGCGTCTTGAGAGTTCGGGGAGATGGCCCATGACCCCGGGGCATAGGTTTAGTCCGGCGTCAGGCCTCTCTCTATTAAGCCTAGGTCGGGTTGCGGCGTATTGTTTGGTCGAGGCCGGGCATGACCCAGGAAAGTGTGTCCGGCGGAGTTAATCGAGCGTGGTGGGTAAGTTGGTGCACCCTGCAGGGAAGAAAACATCTATCAATAGCCTGTCCCTACGATAACGGACACTTGGAGTTGTATCTCGATCGATACAACTAGAACCGGATACTTGTGATGAGAATTGGATGGTGATGAGAAATGGATTGTGATGATAATCGGATAGTAGGGCTTCGGGACTTCTTTCTCGCAGGAGTCGAGAAAGGATCTCTGGCCGAGGTTGATAACACCACCGCTACTTTTACTTTATGCTACTCTACTCCCTCTCCTTTGTCTTTGCAAGATGGTGGTTTCTTAAGATGCTAGTCTTTGATAGGACTAGGCCTTCTCTATTGCGGCATTTCGCCAGTTTCAGCTCACATATACAACCTTACTTTGATAATGTTGCATATGTAGTGTAGATCCTTGCTTGCGAGTACTTTGGATGAGTACTCATGGTTGCTTTGCTCCTCCTTTTCCCCCTTTCTTCTTCTTTCTGGTTGATGCAACCAGATGTCGGAGCCCAGGAGCCAGATGCCACCGCCAATGCCTACTACTACGTGGAGACCGTTGACGACTGTGAGTAGTTAGGAGGCTCGAGCAGGAGGCCTTGCCTTTTCGATCGTTGTTGCTTTTGTGCTAGCCTTCTCAAGGCAAAGTTGTCTAACTCATGTCTGTACTCAGATATTGTTGCTTCCGCTGACTCATGTGTTTTCGAGCTTATGTATTCGAGCTCTCGAGGCCCCTGGCTTGTAATATAAAGCTTGTATTATTTTAATTTGTGTTTAGAGTTGTGTTGTGATATCTTCCCATGAGTCCTTGATCTTGATCGTACACATTTGCGTGCATGATTAGTGTACGATTGAATCGAGGGCGTCATAAGTTGGTATCAGAGCCGACTGCCTGTAGGTAGCCCCCTTTCCAACTCCTTGGCCGAAGTTGAGTCTAGTCACTGAAAAACTTTTACTAACTTGGCTGTGTGTCTTATGGGCCCACGTCGCCATTGGGTGGTATTAGGATCTTTTACTCCTCGTCTATACTCTGGGACTCTGAACTCTCTTCTACTCGGGTTAAACGAATTTACTAACATTAGGATCCCGTGACCACATTCACCCCGAAGTTGGATAAGCCATAGATTTTCCTTAGAATAGTATTTTCAGTAGTGCACACACTGTCGTGTTGACTACGAAGTGGTATCCATCGTACCTCTTTCATTATGCATGTTTCATCATGAATGATCCTTGTCTTTGCAAATGCTCAATGCTGAACTACTCCCTGTTACATGTTAGTAGGATGGTTAGACCCGGGTCGTGGGCCGTGGTGCCAACGATCCACCACCGCCTTCAATTCTTTGCCGGAATGATGCAACTGTGAGCTGAATCGTTAGTTCATGGAAGGAATGATGGCTCGCTTCCTCGTCCAGAATATGAATCGCCAGACAGCCCCAAAGAACTCTGCAGGACTTCATGCGCCTCAACCCAACTATCTACCGCAGCTCAACTCAACCCTTGATCTTGATGGTGGCTCCGCGACATCACATATGAAATGGAGTCTGCTAGTGTGGCCCCTGCCAGCTATGTCACCTTCGCATCCTTCTTCCTCAAGGGCTCTGCTGCTCAATGGTGGGACAGCCACAGGCGTACCCTACCTACTGGAACGGTCATTACTTGGCCAGATTTCCAAGCCGCTTTCCGTGCCCGCTTCATTCCTCAGGGAATTATGGACAAGAAGAAGCGCGAGTTCCGCAACCTCACCCAAGGCAACAAGTTCAGTAGATGCTTATCGCCGGGAATTCTTGGACTTGTTCCACATTCTGAAGAAGACATTGCTACTGATGCTCGTAAGCAAGAGAAGTTTCGTGATGGACTTCACCCTGATATCAAGCTAGCACTGCTCGTTCATGATTTTGTCGACTTCGCCACCTTGGTGAACAAGGCTATTCAGGTTGAGACTGGTCTTCAAGAACACCAGGGATCCCTCAGGCGCAGCCGTGACGCTGGCTCATCTTTGGGCCCGTCAAGCAGGTTGCCGAATATGGATTCCCCACACATGTATCGTCCAACCGCACTCGCACCAAGACAGTCCTATGCTGCACCTCGCTCGCCTCCACCGCAGAGGCAGCCTCTTCGAGATGTACCATCCCAAGCTCCCGCCCCGATCCCAATGATGGTCTCAGGCTTCGAGATGTGCCCGTCCCTGTGTCACCTTGCCAAAGAGTGCAATCAGAAAAAGAACCAGCTGGCTCTGCCTTCAACTGACCGTAACAATCAGCCCCATAACAACAATGCCAGGCCTTATGGTCGTGGTCAGGCTAATCATATTGATCTAAATGAAGCTCAAGACCAACCTGCCACTGTGATGGGTACTCTTCTTGTTAATTCAGTGCCAACATCTGTTTTGTTTGATTCAGGAGCATCTCATTCTTTCTTATCAAAAGATTTTGCATTCAGGCATGGCATTAAATACGAAGAGATGCACATTCCATTAGTGGTAAACACCCCCGCGGGCCAATGTCGAACCACCATGTTTAGCCACAACATCGTCATTGAGATTGAAGGATTAGAGTTCCATGCCTCTCCCATTATTCTGAAGTCTTCCAATATTGACCTCATTCTGGGAATGGATTGGTTGAAAGCACATACGGCTTCTATCGTTTGTGCCACTAAAACCGTCCACCTTCTGCACCCTTCAGATGAGATAGTAAGCTACAACGCTCGTCTGGTTCAAAACGCTGAAGCACGACTTTATGCTTTGAATGCGTTGAATGCAACACCTCTTGAGGGAATTGAAAAGATTCCAGTTGTTCGCGACTTCCTAGATGTCTTTCCAGAAGAACTTCCAGGAATACCCCCTGCTCGGGCTGTCGAGTTCGTCATCGACTTGAAACTAGGCACCGTTCCTATCGCCAAGCGACCCTACAAGATGCCACCTCATGAGCTCCTTGAACTGAAGGAGGAAATCGACAAATCTCTTCGCAGTGTTTTCATTCGTCCAAGTTCCTCTGCTTGGGGAGCACCTTCTCTCTTCGTCAAGAAGAAGGACCAAACGAATCGTTTGGCCCAAGACTACCGTCCTATCAACCAAGCTACCATACAAAACAAATATCCCCTTCCTCGGATCAATGATCTGTATGATCAACTGGCTGGTTCATCGATATTCTCTAAACTCGACTTGAGGTTGGGTTACCACCAGATCCGTGTTCGTGAAGAGGATATTCCAAAGACCGCATACATTACTCGATATGGTTCATATGAGTACACCGTCATGTCATTCGGTTTAACCAATGCTCCAGCTACATTCTCTCGTCTAATGAACTACATATTCATGGATTACCTCGACAAGTTCGTCGTAGTCTATCTGGATGATATTTTGGTATATTCGAAAGAATAAAGAAGAACATGCTGAACATCTTCGTCTTGTTCTGGAAAAGCTTCGAGAGCATCAACTTTATGCCAAGTATTCCAAGTGTGAATTCTGGCTTCCTGAAGTAACCTACCTTGGGCATGTCATCTCCAAGGATGGTATTGCTGTCAACCCAGAGTGCGTTCAGGCTATTCTTGACTGGACCCCTCCGAAGACTATCAAGCAAGTTAGAAGATTTCTCGGACTAGCCAGCTATTGTCGCCGCTTTGTCGAGAACTTCTCCAAGATCGCCAAGCCACTGACCAAGCTGCTACACAAAGGTGTTAAGTTTGATTGGAATGAAAAGTGTCAGGAAAGTTTCCAGGCACTCAAGGACAAGCTGACTTCTGCCCCAGTGCTTGCTCCCCCTGATTCTCGCAAGGACTTTGTCATCTATTGCGACGCTTCACGACAAGGATTAGGCTGTGTCCTAATGCAAGAGCGCAGAGTGATTTCTTATGCCTCCCGTCAAGTGCGTCCTCACGAAGAGAACTACCCAGTTCATGACCTCGAGCTTGCTGCAGTTATCTTTGCACCGAAGCTATGGCGACAGTATCTTCTCGAATCGCTAGAGATCTTCACCGATCATCGAGTCTGAAGTACCTGTTTACTCAGCCAGATCTGAACCTCTCTGCTGGCGATGGATGGAAGCTATTAGCGACTACAATCTGCGGTATATCTTATACACCTGGCAAGGCTAATGTAATGGCCGATGCCCTGAGCTATAAGTCTTATTGCAACAATCACATGGTCTTCAAAGCTCAACCCCGCCTTTATGAAGAGCGATGCAAGCTGAACCTTCAACTAGTTCCACAGGGTTCTCTGAATAACCTTGTCCTGGAACCAACTCTTCTGAAAGCAATTAAGTCCGCTCAAGCCAAAGATGCTCACGTGAATTTGATGAAAAGGGATCTTGCCTTAGGTAAATCCAAAGATTTCTCACTTGGTGAAGATGGAACCTTATACTTCAGAGATCGTATTGTAGTGCCCCGGTTCAAGCTTATGACAGAGAAGGTGATGAAAGAAGCGCATGACACCCCTCTCTCTATTCATCCGGGAAGTATCAAGATGTATCTAGACATCCGTCAGAAGTACTGGTGGTCTAATATGAAGCAAGACATTGCTCGATATATTGAAGAATGTGACGCTTTGTCGTCACACAAAGCGTAACATCGTAAATCGGCTGGACTTCTACAACCGCTTCGGTTCTCGAATGGAAGTGGGATAAGATCCAAATGGACTTCACATCGGCCTTCCCAAGTCTCGGAAAGGTAACGATGCTATCTTTGTCGTCATCGACCAATTCTCAAGGTTGCTCACTTTACGCGATCAAGGAGACAATCACTGCTAGTCAATTAGCAAACTTGTATATCTCTAGAATTGTGTCACTCCACGGCATTCCGAAGGAGATCAGTTCAGACCGCGGCAGTATATTCACTTCGAAGTTCTGGGATAGTTTCCAAGAGGCAATGGGAACTCATATTACTCGAGCATCGCTTATCATCCCCAATCCCAAGGCCAAGTCGAGCGAGTCAATCAAATTCTTGAAGACATGCTTCGAGATTGTGTTATTTCTTTCGGCAAGAAGTGGGGAGAATCTCTTCCTTATGCGGAGTTCTCTTATAACAACAGCTATCAAGCCAGTTTGAAGATGGCACCCTTTGAAGTGCTCTATGGACGTAAGTGCCGAACCCCTCCGAATTGGTGAAATCGGGGAGCAGACGCTCATTGGTCCAGACATTATTCAACAAGCTGAAGAGCAGGTTCGCATTGTCCGGGATAATCTCAAGGCGGCCCAGTCCCGCCAGAAGAGCAATTATGATCGTAAACACTTAGGTTCAACTTATCAACCTGGTGAACAAGCTTATTTGCGTGTCACTCCTTTGAGAGGCACTCATCGGTTCGAAGTCAAGGGCAAGCTAGCTCCGCGCTATATTGGTCCTTTCCGCATTCTCTCCCGTCGTGGACTGGTGGCTTATCAACTGGAGTTGCCACCTCAGTTCTCTCATGTTCATGATGTCTTCCACGTGTCGCAACTTCGTCGATGCTTCAAGGATCCGGAACGTGAAGTGGATCCGGAATTGATTGAAGTTCAAGATGATCTCACATACAAAGAGCATCCGATCCGCATTCTTGAAGAAGTGAACGTCGAACCCGGCCGTAAGGTTACCAAGTTCCTCAAGGTGCAATGGTCGAATCATACTAAAGATGAAGCCACTTGGGAACGCGAAGATAACCTCCGACTGAATACCCCGATCTGTTTCCTTCTACCTCTTAATTCTCGGGACGAGAATTTCTTTTAGAGGAGGAGAGTTGTAACACCCCGATGTAATGATGCTACAGTAACCCCGGGGTTAAGTTAATCATTTTGCTAAACAAGTTTACGATCATTATTGTTCCGATGTTTCTTTCAATTTTCCCTTTGAATTCAAATTCAAATTCTAAGTGAAATTCAAAATTGCTCAAACATGAAAAACTAAAATGTTCATCATGTGGCAATTATTCTTTTGACAATATTGGTGGTGAACCAACATTTTTGTAAAGTGCATAACTGGCCTAAACTATTTGAAACCGAAGTTTTAAAAGAAAAGGGAAAACTGATTTAAAAAAAGAGAGAAAAGCCCCCCCCCCCTCAACTAGGCCGACTGGCCCAAATTGCAAGGCTTCCTCCCATGGGCCTCGGCCCACATCCACCAACCGACCCACCACGCCTCCTGTGTCGTCCTCCTCCACCGGGTCCTCGGCCGGCGCGTCCCCGCCGGGATCAGGCCGCCACGCCCATCTTGCCACGTCATGACAAGGGATAAGAATTCCCCGACGCCTCAGTCCTCTCCTACCCCCCACTTGCTCTCTCCCCTCCTGGTCCTGCGCTCTCTCCCTCCAGATCCGCCTCGGCGCGCCTCTCCGTCGCTCCACACTGACTCCCATGCCACCGGCCTGGCCGCCTCGCCGACGTGCCCCCAGGCGCTGCCTCGACCTCCTCATCCGCCCCGTCGAGCCACACGGACCGGGACGACCCCGCAGTGCTGCCACGACGCCGCCGTTCGTCCTCGTCCTCGTCTCCGGCCACCGCGATGTCGCCGTTGCTCCGCCAACCCCCTACTGCTCCTAAGCCGCCGACGAGCCCTCTTGTGCTTCCTCAGTGAGATTCACTCGCCCCTCCCCCTCTCTCTTTCGCGCACGCACGCTAGCTTGTTTTCCCCCGCCATGGCCGAGCTCAGGCCGCCGTCGCTCGTCGTTGCAGAGCCCCGCTCCGGCCACCCTCACTCGCGTGGCTCACCCCGATGGATGCGCGCTGCCTCGCTTAGTCGAACGCATCTCCCGTTTCGCTCAACACGCACCGCAGCCGCGCCCCGACTAGCTCCGCCCACGGCCTCCGGCCCGGCTCACCGTCGACGACCTTGCCGACCCCCCCAGCCGATGCGAGCCCCACCGTTGGACGCGCGAGGCCACGCCCGTTCGAACGTGGTTCGCGGCACTCGTTTTGACCCGTGGAAACGGAATTCTAGCGAGCCCCGAGCCTCGCTGCCGTGATTTCGATTGGCGGCATGGTTGCGCACCGATCACGACGTGAGCCGACTGGGGCCCACCCCACTGGTCATCGACCAGTTAGCCCGGGCCCCCATGTTGACTCAGATTGACTAAGTCAACTATGATGACTGGCTGGCCTCTGTCTATGACATGTGGTCTCACTCATAAAATGTTTTTCTTAAATAACTAAATCTATTAATTAATTAAATTAATTAGTTAGAACACTAATTACCCACTGACCAGTAGGCCCCATCCACTAATTAGATTAAACTAAATCAGCTAATTAAACCACTGTCAATGACATGTGAGTCCCACTAGACCCACAGGCCAGGTTTGACCTGGTCAGCCGCCCTGTTGACTGCTGACGTCACACCTATGTCATGCTGATGTCATAATTCCTTTTATGTTAATTTAAATAATTCCAGAAACTGCTTTAATCTTTGAAAATTCATAGAAAATAAACCGTAACTCAGATGAAAATGTTTTCTACATGAAAGTTGCTCAGAAAAATCCAACGAATCCGAATAAGCGGCCCTTTCATCTGTCACATGCCTCTAGCATGCTGAACATGGAACATTCCCCCTCCGGTCATCCGTCTCGACATTAGAAACCTAACCGAATACATTCGGTTGAATTTCTTCACCTATATCTTGTAGCCATGCGTTAGGTCACACCCGACACAACATATTGCCATGTTACGCTTTGTGATGCTATGATTGCTTTATATTTACTGCTTCTTCTCCCTCTTCTCCCTTGGTAGACCTCGAGACCGATGTCGCCCTGTGATCGACATCACGCCGATGGCGACCCCTCCTTGCCAGAGCAACCAGGCAAGCCCCTTTGATCATCCCGATATCGCCCATTCCATTCTCTCATGCTTGCATTAGATTTTACTCTTGTTATTGATTGCTCCTATTACGATGCATAGCTTTGCTTTTGTATCTATTTGTTGTACCTTACACCTTATCCTAAACCGCTTAGTATAGGTTGTTTAGTGATCCATCAGTGACCCCCACCTTGTCCTTGTTGCCCCTGCTTCATCATCGAAGACCCGATCAACGAGACCGAAGACCAGGCCCCGGCACCGCACATCACTTCCCTTTAGTTGCTCGACGCTACTGGGTTTCTATCGAGTGCTGAGGGTGAGACCTCTACAACACTTCTGATGTTAACCCTCTAGTGTAGCTATTCGGTCGTGGTCATCGAGGGTGATTTGCTCTTTAACCACTTTCGATACAACTCTGTCGTGCAACCCCTCATGTGTGAACCTCAAGGGTGGTCCCTCTTATGTTCACCTTGATGATTACATCGAGTGGAGTTCACCGGGGGTGATTCCTCGGGTTTTCCCCTTGATGTTTAGACACACGGTTACTATGATTACTATGACTTTACACTGAACCATGTTACTAAAGACGGGTCGACCACGAGGGTACCAGCGCGAGCTTAATTCTGCGAGTGATGTGGAGACGGGTTGACCTGGAGGGTGCCCGCGAGATAATTATGAGGTGTGGCGGGCATTCCTAGCCCTTGCCGCAAGTCCTCGAGACGGGGCAACGGGGTCACATATTTCGTGAGTCTCTGCTTATTACCGCGCGCTCCTAATCCACTACGATTTGGATATTTGATCCAAGGGGCCTCTGGCCTGATAGAACTAATCATCACGTGGGCATAGTATGGGTGTTCTGCGTCGTATACATCAGATAAAGCTTAATAGACGTCAGCGACTGAGCGACGCGCGCCGAGTTGGACTGGTAAGCTCCTGCCTTTTTAGGAAGGTAGCTAGGTCTGCTCACCGGCTGCCCTCGCAACATGCAGGAGTTCCCGGGGAGATGGCCCATGACCCCTGGGGGCATAGGTTTAGTCTGACGTGCTGGCCTCTCTATTAAGCCTAGGTCGGGTTGCGGCGTATTGTTTGGTCGAGGCCGGGCATGACTTAGGAAAGTGTGACCGGCCGGAGTTAATCGAGCGTGGTGGGTAAGTTGGTGCACCCCTGCAGGGAAGAAAACATCTATCGACAGCCTGTCCTACGGTAACGGACACTTGGAGTTGTATCCCGATCGATACAACTAGAACTGGATACTTGTGATGAGAATTGGATGGTGATGACAAATGGATTGTGATGATAACTGGATAGTAGGGCTCTGGGACTTCTTTCTCGCAGGGAGTCGAGAAAGGATCTCTGGCTGAGGTTGATAACACCACTGTTACTTTACTTTATGCTACTCTACTCCCTCCTATTTGCTGCAAGATGGTGGTTTCCAGAAGATGCTAGTCTTCGATAGGACTAGGCCTTCTCTATTCTACGGCATTTCTGCAGTTTCACCACATATACTGACCTTCCTTTGATAATGTTGCATATGTAGTGTAGATCCTTGCTTGCGAGTACTTTGGATGAGTACTCACGGTTGCTTTGCTCCTCCTTTTCCCTCTTTCTTCTTCTTTCCGATTGATGCAACCAGATGCCGGAGCCAGGGCGGATGCCACCGCCAATGCCTACTACTACTACGTGGGAGACCGGCGACCGGGGAGTAGTTAGGAGGCTCCTGTGCAGGAGGCCTTGCCTTTTCGATCGATGTTGCTTTTGTGCTAGCCTTCTTAAGGCAAACTTGTCTAACTCATGTCTGTACTCAGATATTGTTGCTTCCGCTGACTCATGTGTTTTCGAGCTTATGTATTCGAGCTCTCGAGGCCCCTGGCTTGTAATATAAAGCTTGTATTATTTTAATTTGTGTCTAGAGTTGTGTTGTGATAGCTTCCCGTGAGTCCTTGATCTTGATCGTACACATTTGCGTGCATGATTAGTGTACGATTGAATCGAGGGCGTCATACTACACAAACAAACAAATACTTGCACCCACGCGATAAAGGGGTTGTCAATCCCTTCACGGTTACTTGCAAGGATGAGATCTCATAGAGATAGGTATAAAAGATAAATAAAAATGCAAAATAAATAAAGGTGAATAAATTGCAGTAAGGTATTTTTGGGTTTTTAGTTTTATAGATCTGATAATAAGATGATAAGAATAGACCCCGGGGCCGTAATTTTCATTAGAGGATTCTCTCTTGAAAGAACGCACATGGCGGGTAGAAAAATTACTATTGAGAAATTGATAGAAAAATGAATAATTATGACGATATCTAAGGAAATGATCATGAATATAGGGATCACATCCGTGACAAGTAGACCGACTCCTGCCTGCATCTACCTACTATTACTCCACACATCGACCGCTATCCAGCATGCATCTAGTGTATTAAGTTAACAAGAACGGAGTAACGCCTTAAGCAAGATGACATGATGTAGAGGGATAGATCCAATCAATATGAATAGACCCCATCTTTTTATCCTTAATGGCAACAATAAAAATACGTGCCTCGCTACCCTTTCTGTCACTGGGTGAGGACACCGCAGGATTGAACCATTACAAAGCACCTCTCCCATGGCAAGAAAAATCAATCTAGCTGGCCAAACCAAATCAATAGATCGGAGAGAAATACAAAGCTGTCTTAATCATGCATAAAAGAGTTCGGAGAAAACTCAAATAATATTCATAGATAATCTGATCTTAAACCCACAATTCATCAGATCTCAACAAACGCACCGCAAAATAAGATTACATTGAATATATCTTCAAGAACATCGAGGAGAACATTGTATTGAAGATCAAAGAGAGAGAAGAAGCCATCTAGCTACTAGCTATGGACCCGCGGGTTTGTGGTAAACTACTTGTTAGGGAATGTAGCATGCAATTTCAAAATTTTCCTACACTCACGCAAGATCTATCTAGGAGATGCATAGCAACGAGATGGGGAGAGTGTGTCCACGTACCCTCATAGACCGAAAGTGGAAGTGTTAGCTTAACGCGGTTGATGTAGTCGAACGTCTTCTCGATTCAACCGATCAAGCACCAAACGTACGACACCTCCGAGTTCTGCACACGTTCAGCTCGATGACGTCCCTCAAACTCTTGATCCAGCAAAGTGTCGAGGGAGAGTTTTGTCAGCACGACGGCGTGGTGATGTTGATGGTGAAGTGATCCGCGCAAGGCTTCGCCTAAGCACTACGACAATATGACCGGAGGAGTAAACGGTGGAGGGGGGCACCACACATGGCTAAGAACAATTGATGTGCCGTAGTGGTGCCCCCCGCCCCCGTATATAAAGGAGGGAGAGGGGAGGAGGCCGGCCTAGGGGCGCGCTAAGTGGGGGGAGTCCCACTTGGACTCCTAGTCCAATTCGCCCCCCTCCTTCCATCGGAGGGGGAAAGAGGGAAGGAGAGGGAGAAGGAGAAGGAAAGGGGGGCCGCGCCCCTCCCCTAGTCCTATTGGGACTCCCCATGGGGGGCGCCACCCCCTTGTGGGCTGCCTTGCCACCCTCCTATGGCCCATATCTTCCCCCGGGGGGTTCCGGTAACCCCCCGATGCTCCGATACATACCCGATACATTCTGAAACACTTCCGGTGTCCGAATACTATCATCCAATATATAAATCTTTACCTCTCGACCATTTCGAGACTCCTCATCATGTCTGTGATCTCATCTGGGACTCCGAACAATCTTCGGTCACCAAAACACATAACTCATAATACAAACTGTCATCGAACGTTAAGTGTGCGGACCCTACGGGTTCGAGAACTATGTATACATGACCGAGACACATCTCCGGTCAATAACCAACAGCGGAACCTAGATGCTCATATTGGTTCCTACATATTCTATGAAGATCTTTGTCGGTCAAACCGCAATGACAACATATGTTATTCCCTTTGTCATCGGTATGTTACTTGCCCGAGATTCGATCGTCGGTATATGCACACCTAGTTCAATCTCGTCGCCGGCAAGTCTCTTTACTCGTTCTGTAATACATCATCCCGCAACTAACTCATTAGTCACATTGCTTGCAAGGCTTATCATGACGTGTATTACCGAGAGGGCCCAGAGATACCTCTCCGATACTCGGAGTGACAAATCCTAATCTCGATTTATGCCAACCCAACAAACACCTTCGGAGATACTTGTACAACATCTTTATGATCACCCAGTTACGTTGTGATATTTGATAGCACACAAGGTATTCCTCCAGTATTCGGGAGTTGCATAATCTCATAGTCAAAGGAATAAGTATAAGTCATGAAGAAAGCAATAGCAATAAACTGAACGATCATTATGCTATGCTAACGAATGGGTCTTGTCCATCACATCATTCTCCTAATGATGTGATCTCGCTCATCAAATGACAACACATGTCTATGGTTAGGAAACTTAACCATCTTTGATTAACGAGCTAGTCTAGTAGAGGCATACTAGGGACACTATGTATTGTCTATGTATTCACACATGTATCAAGTTTCAGTTAATACAATTCTAGCATGAATAATAAACATTTATCATGATATAAGGAAATATAAATAACAACTTTATTATTGCCTCTAGGGCATATTTCCGTCAGTCTCCCACTTGCACTAGAGTCAATAATCTAGATTATATTGTAATGATTCCAACACCCATGGAGTCTTGGTGTTGATCATGTTTTGCTCGTGGAAGAGGGTTTAGTCAAACGGGTCTCCGCAACATTCGAATCCGTGATGTATTTTGCAAATCTCTATGTCTCCTCCTTGACTTGATCACGGATGGAGTTGAAGTGTCTCTTGATGTGTTTGATTCTCTTGTGAAATCTGGATTCCTTCGCTTAAGGCAATTGCTCCAAGATTGTCACAAAAGATTTTCATTTGATCCAATGCACTAGGTATTACACCTAGATGGATATGAACTCCTTCATCCAGAACCCTTCATTTGCTGCTTCCGAAGCAGCTATGTACTCCCTTCTCATGTAGATCCCGCCACGACGCATTGCTTGGAACTGCATGATAACCCACAAGTATAGGGGATCGCAACAATTTTCGAGGGTAGAGTATTCAACCCAAATTTATTGATTCGACACAAGGGGAGCCAAAGAATATTCTCAAGTATTAGCAGTTGAGTTGTCAATTCAACCACACCGGATAACTTAGTATTTGCAGCAAAGTATTTAGTAGCAAAGTAATATGGAAGTAACGGTAATAGTGAGTAAAAGTAATATTTTTGGGTTTTGTAGTGATTGTAACAAAGAGCAACGGAAAAGTAAATAAGCAAAGAACAATGTGTGAAAAGCTCGTAGGCATTGGATCCGTGATGGAGAAATAAGACGTATGAGGTTCAACATGTAACAATCATAACATAGGGTGACATGTAACTAGCTCCAAATCATCAATGTAATGTAGGCATGTATTCCTAATATAGTCACACGTGCTTATGGAAAAGAACTTGCATGGCATCTTTTGTCCTACCCTCCCGTGGCATGGGTCCTAATGGAAACTAAGGGATATTAAGGCCTCCTTTTAATAGAGTACCGAACAAAGCATTAACACATAGTGAATACATGAACTCCTCAAACTATGGTCATCACCGGGAGTGGTCCCGATTATTGTCACTTCGGGGTTGCCGGATCATAACACATACTAGGTGACTATAGACTTGCAAGATAGGATCAAGAACTCACATATATTCATGAAAACATAATAGGTTCACATCCGAAATCATGGCACTCGGGCCCTAGTGACAAGCATTAAGCATAGCAAAGTCCTGGCAACATCAATCTCAGAACATAGTGGATACTAGGGATCAAACCCTAACAAAACTAACTCGATTACATGATAGATCTCATACAACCCATCACCGTCCAGCAAGCCTATGATGGAATTACTCACGCATACGGCGGTGAGCATCATGAAATTGGTGATGGAGGATGGTTGATGATGACGACGGCGACGAATCCCCCTCTCCGGAGCCCCGAACGGACTCCAGATCAGCCCTCCCGAGAGGTTTTAGGGCTTGGCAGTGGCTCCGTATCGTAAAACGCGATGAATCCTTCTCTCTGATTTTTGCCTCGAAAGTGAATATATGGAGTTGGAGTTGCGGTCGGTGGAGCGTCAGGGGGCCCACGAGGCAGGGGGCGCGCCCCCCACCCTCGTGGACAGGGTGTGGGCCCCCTGACATGGATTCTTCTTCCTGTATTTTTTATATTTTCCAAAAAGATGTTCCATGGAGTTTCGTGTCATTGAGAACTTTTGTTTACGCACATAAATAACACCATGGAAAGTCTTTAAAACAACGTCGATCGGGTTAGTTCCATTCAAATCGTGCAAGTTAGAGTCCAAAACAAGGGCAAAAGTGTTTGGAAAAGTAGATACGTGGAAACATATCAACTCCCCGAAGCTTAAACCTTTGCTTGTCCTCAAGCAATTTAGTTGATAAACCGAAAGTGATAAAGAAAACTTTTACAAACTCTGTTTGCTCTTGTTGTTGTAAATATGTAAAGCCAGCATTCAATTTTTCAGCAAAGATTATGACTAACCACATTCACAATAACTCTTAGGTCTCATGTTTATTCATATCAATGGCATAATCAACTAGCGAGCAATAATAATAAATCTCGGATGACAACACTTTCTCAAAACAATCATAATATGATATAACAGGATGGTATCTTGCTAGCCCTTTCTGAGACCACAAAACATAAATGCAGAGCACCTTTAAAGATCAAGGACTGACTAAACATTGTAATTCATGGTATAAGATATCCATTCATAGTCATACCCAACATAAATTAATAGTAATGAATGCAAATGACAATGAGCTCTCCAAATTTAGTGCTTTTTAATAAGATGGTGATGACTCGACATAAAAGTAAATAGATAGCCCTTCGCAGAGAGGTAAGGTGGATTTGTAGAGGTGCGAGCTCGATTTTAAAGCGTAGATAAATAATATTTTGGGCGGCATACTTTCATTGTCAACATAACAACGAAGAGATGGCAATATCTTCCATGCTACACACATTATAGGCGGTTCCCAAACAGAATGGTAAAGTTTATACTCCCCTCCACCAACAAGCATCAATCCATGGCTTGCTCGAAACAACGAGTGCCTCCAACTAGCAACAAATCCCGTGGGGAGTTTTGTTTGCAATTATTTTGATTTAGTTTGCATAAAGCATGGGACTGGGCATCCCGGTGACCAGCCATTTTCTCGTGAGTGAGGAGCAGAGTCCACTCCTCTTGAGAATAACCCGCCTAGCTTGGAAGATACGGACAACCCTAGTTGATACATGAGCTATTCGAGCATACAAAACAGAATTTCATTTGAAGGTTTAGAGTTTGGCACATACAAATTTACTTGGAATGGCGTGTAGATACCGCATATAGGAAGGTATAGTGGACTCATATGGAATAACTTTGGGGTTTATGGGATTGGTTGCACAAGCATATTCTCGCTTAGTACAAGTGAAGGCTAGCAAAAGACCTGGAAGCGACCAACTAGAGAGCGACAACAATCATGAACATGCATTAAAATTAATAAACATTGAGTGCAAGCATGAGTAGGATATAATCCACCATGAACATAAATATCGCGGAAGGCTATGTTGATTTGCTTCAACTACATGCGTGAACATGTGCCAAGTCGAGTCACTTAAATCATCCAAAGGAGGATACCACCCCACTATACCACATCACAACCATTTTAATAGCATGTTGGCACGCAAGGTAAACCATTATAACTCATAGCTAATCAAGCATGGCACGAGCAACTATGACCTCTAATTGTCATTGCAAACATGTTTATTCATAATAGGCTGAATCAGGAACGATGAACTAATCATATTTACAAAAACAAGAGAGGTCGAGTCCATACCAGCTTTTCTCATCTCAGTCAGTCCATCCTATATCGTCATAATTGCCTTTCACTTGCACGACCGAACGATGTGAATAATAATAATAGTGCACGTGCATTGGACTAAGCTGGAATCTGCGAGCATTCAATAAATAGGAGAAGACAAGGCAATATGGGCTCCTCGGTTAAATCGACAATAATGCATATAAGAGCCACTTCAACAATTTAATTATGGTCTTCTTCTATCGAATTTCAAAGAAAAGAAAAGAAATAAAAGCTATTTACACGGGAAAGCTCCCAACAAGCAAAAGAAGAACGGGAAATATTTTTTGGTTTTCCTTTTTAATTATTACTACTACAGCAAGAAAAGTAAACTAGCTAGAAGCTACACTATTTTTTTTGGTTTTTCTTAAGATTTTTCAAACACACAAGAAGAAAGCAAGGAAAATAAAATAAACTAGCATGGATATTACAGTGAAAGAGTATGAGAACCGCCATCTAGCAATGAGTGTGTGTGAACATAAATGTAATGTCGGTGGGAAATATGTACTCCCCCCAAGCTTAGGCTTTTGGCCTAAGTTGGTTTATTGCCACGGATGGCCTGACGGATATCCATAGTTGTAGTCGGGGTCGTACTGAGATGAAGAAGACTACGATTGCCACCGGTTGGAAATCATCTCCGGATCCCAATCGGGTAGTTAGACTGCCGTGGAGGCTCAAATTGTGGTTCCGCCCGTGGTGGTGTAGGGTCCCGTGAGGCGTGAATAGTCAGCCAACGAATCTAGACGAGATACGACTGAGATAAATTAAACAAGCAGGGAGCAGGCAAGGTAATAGTCTTAGGGTGATGTTTATCAAATAATAATTTGTATTTAAGAGCCCCTTCCCTATTCTTAACAATAAAGTCATGCGCTATCATACTCTTATAATCTAAATAAGCATTGGGCAACAATTTTTCTTCTTTTTCATAGTGCCTAATAGGTATGTTATAATGTGCAGCAAGGCGTGAAGCATAAATACCTCCAAAGATGGGTCCTTTGTATGCAGTTCGAACTTAACCGCTTAGCAATAATACCGCCCATACTAATAGTGTTATCGCAGAATAAACCATGGAACAAAATGATAATATCAGAACACTAAGGTTTCCCACAGCTTCATGACCAATTAAGCAACGACTAGCAAATATAACAAAGTAGCGTAAAACAGAAAAATGTATGCTAGTGATTCTTGCATCGGAAACCTTCCTGGTTTCCCCCACAGTAATAGTGTCAATAAACCCGTCCACATCTTTACGATGTGGTTCCTCTAAACTACCCTCAAAAGGTATTTTGCAAACCTTGCAAAATTCATCTAGTGGTGTCGTGGAATTGTCACGGCAGATGTCCTCTTGCAAGGACTTAGTCGTGAGGCCATCGCAACTAGGAAGCTTAAAGGGGTTGATCAGGACAAAGGACACGAGAGTTTATACTAGTTCGGCCCGTTACGGTGAAGGTAAAGCCTACGTCTAGTTGAGTTGGTATTGCTTGATGTTTCGATAACCAGGGAGCGAGATACGCTATGCCCCGCTCTCGAGGGATTGTTTCTCTCCCTAAGCCGCTAGCGGGTCGTCCCCTTATATACACGGGTGGACGCCCTGCGGTCTACAGAGTCCCTGCCGGCTCATAAACAAAGGGTGTCCGCTCCATTGACTAGTTAATTCTACCTTATGATACAAGTCATGTCATCACGGCGGTCTATCACCATGGGCCTTAAGCCGCCTACGGGCCTTAGACCCTTTATTGAACCGCCATCTTCATGCTTGGCCTCTGGGCTTCTCTTAAGATGAGTCTTCTTTGCGTAACTCGGCCCCTCCTGGGCGGCTTACTCAAATAGTTATATCCCCAACATTAGGCCCTGTATTGATTTGAGCCTGTTCATGTCAATCTTAAAATACCTTAAAAAATAAACCTTCAGCCTTCTGCTTGTGCAAAAGGTTTTTTAACCCGCCATGACGTCATCTTCTGGATCCGCGTTAACCCGCCGTGACGTCATCTTTGCTTTTATTAACCTTCCGAAAACCGAGGCATCGGGGCCGCTGGATAATGATGTCTGGCCTCCTCGCTTTCGCTACCGCCTCGGCCAAATTTCTTCCTTATAAATAGGCACGACCTAGGTCTTTTCCATTCTCCCTCTTGGTCGCCTCTTCCTCCGCCGCTATCTTCACATCATTTGTTCTCCGCCTTGCTTGCGCGGCCATGATCTCCTCGTTTTCACCAACTCAGGCTGCTAGATCAACCTGACTTGACCGTAAAAAACGCGACGGATCCCCACAAAGCAGCTCTCCGTGCATCCGTAAGTTTTCCTCCCTGCTCCTCGGATCTGCATTAGTGATTTTCGAGGTTAAATCGGTGTTCACACCGTCTGTCACGAACCCTTTGATAGATTCCACCTGACGCCTTTTTCCGATCTTTTAGACAAGATAAAAGCTGCCGCGTAGCTGTTTCGCTTTCTGCTTCCAAATGCACATAGATCCTTTCCATTGCACAGAGGCCCCGCTCGAGCCTATGAGCTTCATCTCGTGTCGATTCTAGGTCTAGAAATTTTTCCTTTCGTAGCATGTACCGCTTGATCCAAAACAATAGCTGCAACTTGTGAAACCTGTTGTTCCATACTTAGCCAAAAAACTGTATTCGTTAAGTCTGCTTCACACGGTAGCTCATGTAGTCGGGTTAAAAAGACAACACCGATTGTCGGCTTTGCTTGCTTCCCGCGGCTTAAGAAAACTTAACTGCCTTTGATACAGATAGCGGCTTAAATATCATTGCATAGTTACCCATATGTCATTAGGCTTCAATTTATACAATGGCACCCAAGGCTCCCAAAGCTCCGTGACACCTGAATCGGGTCAAATCCAATCGTTATTCTGGTAAAGCACTTTGTCCGACTTTAGGAAATCCGCCACCGCCCCAAGAGAGAGGTCATGTCTTATCATGCTCCTAACCCGTCAGAGGAGAGGCCTCAACCCAAGGATGGGGAGGTGATCGTGTTTACTGATCACATGAACCGGGGCTTTGCTCCACCCGGTTCAAAATTCTTCAGGGATGTTTTGAATTTCTTCAATCTCATACCTCAAGACATCGGGCCCAATTCCGTGTCAAATATTTGCAACTTCCAAGTCTTCTGCGAGGTGTACCTTGGAGAAGAACCCAGCTTAATTTTATTCAGAGAATTGTTTTACTTAAACCAGCAGAATGAACGCGCCAACGGGCCCAGTTTGGAACTTGGTGGCATCTCGATTCAGCGGCGGAGAGATTGCCTTTTTTCCTTATGATGAACTACCAAGTCATCCAAAGGATTGGAATCAGACATGGTTTTATCATGAGGATACTTCTCCTACCGACGAAAAATCCTCCTCGCTTATTACGTGCCTTGGCGCTTGAATCCAATCACCCGCTGCCGGGATAAACTGACCGGCTGAACGTTGAGCGTCGCCACTCGCTCCCACCATTGGTAAAATCAAAGCTCTTTTAGGAAATGGTTTAGACGACATCGACCTGGTCCGAGTCTAGGTCGCTTGGCGAGTGATTCCGTTAAGCTGCCGCCCCGGCTTATTGTGCACTTATTCAGGCGAGAAGAATGACCCACTGCATCACAGTCTCGACGACTTACCAGATGATGTGGTGGATGCTACGACCCAGTCATTGCTGAAAGAGGGCACTGTGACGAGCAATGCCTTTGGCTTACCTCCTTTCTGCAAAAGAACCCGGCCCCTGCAGTAAGTCATAAACCTCAATAATTACTCCTTACTGTGTTATACCTTACTTTTACTCATAACCCCTTATCATTTTTCATAGGCCGATGATAACTTATGGAAGGTCAAGTATGACCATGAGGCGGCCAAACAAGCCAGAGCAGCAAAAAGAACCGAAAGGAAAGCCGCCAAGATCGAATCAAGAAGAGGAAGCCAAGCGCTCAGATTTACTTAAATTGGATGACACTTCGACGCATTTAAGAAGAGGTAACTTTTAACTCCCTTTGAATCTTTATCCTCACCTTGTCGACATTAAATCTTTTCAGAAGATACGGGAACAGCCAAGCCGCCGAGGAAGAGGTAACTATAATCCTCCGACTTCGGAGCCCCGCCGTGTCGAAAAAATTCAAAGAGTAACCCAGAAAGTAAGATTTTCACATCCTTTGTGTAAGTGCATCTAGTGCCACCCCTAGTTGGTTTTGGAGTATTGACGACAAATGTGGTTGAGGGACTAATGCGTTTGTGAGAATTGCAGGATAACGCAGGTAGTGTCCCCATTGATTCGGGTTTACCTCACAGGAGATGACCCCTAAAAATGTATGAAGACATTGACGACAATGGTGGTATGTGAAGATATTCACATTGAAGACTATGACATGAGAAGACATTGGAGTGAAGACTATGGAGCTGCCAAGATCGTGTCGCTTCGCTATTTCTTTTCTTCTTTGTTGAGTCATAGGAACCAATTGCATCATAAGTGGGGTCCAAGTGATCAAAGTCGAGAATGATCAAGTGATGCTCAACCCAAATCCTATGTCTTCGAAATAAGACAATGAGAGCAAAACTTATCCAGAGCTGGATGAGTCAAATTTTGCTTGTATTGTAGCCCAAGTAAAGTTGTCGTGTGTGTTTGAAATCGACCGTTGGAACACGTGTAGTTCCTTAGTGACCGAGGGTCATTTCGGACATAACAGGTCGGGTTGCCTAGTGGCTATAAATAGCCCACCCCTACACCATAAATTGGTGGCTGCTTTCAGAGTTAGTGCACGGCTTTTGTCGCTTGAGAGCAACCCACCTCAAGCCTTTGAGAGAGAGAAATCCTTGCGAGGACAAAGCCCAAACACTCGAGCCAAAGAGTGTTAGGCATCATCAAGTCTTTCTCGTTCGTGTGACACGAAGACTTATTACACTTGAGGACTGTGAATCCTCCACCAGGTTAGGCGTCGCGTGCTCGAGCATCCAAGAGTCATTGTGGATTGCCGATGAATGGGTCTGTGAAGGTTCTAAGTCTACCTTGAAGACTTACCAGAGTGATTGGGCGAGGACCTGTGTGTCCTTAGCTCAAGGGGAATAAGGTGAAGACGCGGTCTTCCTCGAGTTGAATCTCAGCCTCCTAACTTGGATGTACAGCTTGTCACAAAGAATCGAACTGGTCCAACAAATCCTGCGTCTTCAACAAGTGACCGGGTTCTACCTTTCTCCTCTCTTTACTTAGAGTTTGTCTTCGTGAAGTCATTGCCATCTATCATACCTATTTGACTTCATTGCTTGACAACTTTTGTTGATTGGCTTCTCACTATCTTCCATCTTGATCCTTACTACCTAGTCGCTATTAGTCTTGTACTTTCACGTTATTGCATACTTGACTATGGTTTGCCTTGTCAGAAGTTTATCTTCCGCTGCATATCGATTAGGTCATTTCTATGGTTTGTCTTCGAAACTTCCACATTTTGAATACTTTCCTAATATTCGCCTTTTCACCCCCCCCCTCTAGTCGATAACTAGCACTTTCAATTGGTATCGGAGCAAGGTACTCCCTTGTTCTGTGTGATTCGGTTTAACCACCTGGAGTTTTAGCTATGTCGACTGCAGGGATAATCAAAGTCTCCGCTGCTTGCCCGTGTTCGATGGAACTGACTATCCCTCATCGGAAGAATAAGATGCGCATGCATCTTGAAGCCATTGATGTCGACCTGCGGTATGTCTTCAAGAACGGCGTTCCCAAATCTGGTGAAGGTGTCACCTCGCGATGTCAAGAAGTTCATTCAACTGGACTCTCTTGCAAAGAACATCATCTATGGTCATCTCGACCAAAGGCAAGATAATTAGTCGTGAGTGCTTTCTGGAAACGTCCGAAGCTAGTGCGGGATCGGCTATCCAAGGTCAACGGCGCGTCTCAACCCAGAGAGATCAAAGGATCAGTGTTCTTCGCAACCTCTTCAACTGCTTCAAGAGAAACGGCAATGAAAATGTCCAGCTCACGTTTGATCGTCTCATTGACATCACAAATGAGCTTCATGCTCTTGGCGCCACTGAGATCACCAAACATGAAATCGTCAAGACACTACCGAGATCACTTGGATGCCTCTTTTGACACCCTTGCCCTCATGATACAAGAACGTCCTAACTTCAAGACACTCGATCCGTCTGATATACTTGAGAGGCTCAACACACATGAGCTCCAGCTTTTCTAAGAAAAGAGATATCTATGGCCCCAACTATGGCCGAACTTCGCGCTTTGAAGGCAAAAGTTGTTTCCTCATCTCAAGAAGAATCGGATCGCGGGTTCGATGATCCTCAAGACATTGGAAAGGAACTTGCTATGCTTGTGAAGAAGTTCCGAAGTTCACTAGGAAGAAAGGCTTCAGAAAGTCTTCACGATCCAGCTCAAGAAATGATGAAGCTTCCACTCATGACTACAAGAAGAGAAACTGTCACAGAAGTGCAAGAAAACCGACACTATATCTCCGAGTGTCCACAGTGGGACAATGAGAAGAAGAAGAAGAAGAAGAGCAAGGAATATGATTCTGATGACAAGAATAAAGAAGAAATCTTCAAAGTCTTCTTCCAAGTCCTCATCAAAGTCTTCATCTCATAAGAAGAGCTCATCTGGCAAGGCTCGTGCTTTTGTTGGCAAAGAAATGGATTCAGAGGAGGAGTCTCGCCTACGAGGAGGTGGAGGTGGAGTCGAAGAGGAGTCCGAGCCTGGCGTTGCAAGTCCGGCTCTAGCCACGACCACGTTGCCAAGTCCATCTTCAACATCAAGACAATGACTTCCACACCAACGTCAAGGCGATGACAAGGACGACTCTGCTCCCACCCTCTTGCTTCATGGCACGTGGTGCCAAGGTAAAATCACGTGATGCCTACTTTCAAACATCAAGTGAAGATGACTCTGATTGTGAATCCAAACCCAGCTACAAAACACTTGCTAAAATTGCAACTGAACAACAAAAGGCTATGGAACATACTCAAAACTGTTAGAGATTAAAAACGATGACACGTTGGACGCGGAAATGACTCGTTCACAGTCCTTAGTCGAAGACATAAAAAATCTTCATGCTAAGTATCAAGAACTTGAAAGTCGTCATGAAACGCTCTCAACCACTCATGAAAAGCTCTCCTATGATTATCTTCAAAGGAAGCAAGAGCTTGAGAAATTGAGAGCGACTCATGAAGATCTTCAAAAAGAGAATGAGTCACTTCTTGCTCAATGATCAGGTCCGCCAGGATGGATTTGAACCACCATGTCTAAAATGCCTTGAGCGTGATAACGCTACCTGCATTCTTGGATGTTCAAGCTGCTGCTACTTGTTGCATTGTCTTCAACCATCGATGTGGTAACTAACCCCTCTGCCGAAGGATACCACTACTATTGCTGATGAAAATGCTAGGTTGAAGACATTGCTTGAAACAGGGATGTATAAAAGTGCGAAGGACATCAGACACTCTGCGATGTCCTCAAAAGCGGATTCGAACCGAAACCCTAGGAAAGAGGGTGTTGGGTCTGAGAGGAAAATGAATGTTGATGGTTCCCTCTTGGAAGCCCGAAAGCGGTATCCCAAAACCACATGGGTTCTTTGCAAAGGGACCTTCGATGGATCCATCCACCTTATCCGGCTTTACCTGTGCTAACCCTATTATCATTGATGAATCCTTTGATGCAAACTATAAGCTGTTCAAGAATCGTAATGGTGAAGTGTTTGCGGTATATTGGTACTAAGCTGCAGGAATGGACCACCTATGAAGAAGATCCGGGTTCCCAAAAGCTGTCTTGAGAATCTTCCAGTGAATGTCATCATGACACCACACAGGAAGAAGACAAACCCTGCACCTAAGGCGCCATATGGTCCAAAAGCTTCATACGCATGAGGACTCACCTGAGTCACCCTAACGCCAATGTTTTGCAGGGAAACCGTACTCAAACTTATGAATATGAGCGTGTGTCTTCAAACCGCTATGTTCATAGAACAATGAACTTTTCTGCTTATTCATATGAGTATCATTCATCTCCTGCAAGGCTATTTGCTAGGGCTCCAAAGCCGAAGTTCTCGAGATCTTTGCACTTAGACTCATTGCTTCTAAGCCACCCCACGAAGATGTGGGTGGTTAAGAAGAATTAACTTTCTTTTGCAGGAAAGGGTCTCCACCGAAAATCAAAGGCGTCGATGATATTGTCAGGGGACCTAAAACATCTTGTAGGGCACAAGATCAAATGCCCAAATGGTCTCACTATGTATTTTGTTCCCGAATTGTTTGCCATTCATCCTATCGGTCCTAATCTTGATTTAAGCTTCAATAATCCACTTGCCGTCAAATGTTTATGCTTCACAATACTCTTTGTGAAGCCTATCCCTAACTTGTCTTGTAGGGTATGACACCTCAAGCTTGAGAATGGATTATGGACGGTGGATGCACTAATCATATGATCGGTGATCGAAGTCTTCTCATGGACTTAACCTTACGTCCATCATACAAGAGTCACATCACATTTGTCGACACTTGGTAAAAGCAAGGTATTGGGTCTAGGTAGAGTTGCAATCTCAAAGGATCAACACATGGATAAGTGATGCTTGTTGAATCCCTTGGTTTCAACTTGATGTCCGTCTCTCAATGCTTTGTGACTTGAACATGATTGTGATATTCGGAAAATATCGTTGCCTTGTACTAATGGAATCGACAAGTCACTAGTCTTTGAAGGGTACATGTAAAAGATGATCTATACATGGTAGATTTCTCAGGTCCATGACTTGTCAGTATGTCTTCTTGCAAAAGCTTGAGAATCTGGCTCTGGCATCGGAGGTCGGGCATGCTGGCATGAGGAACTTACACAAACTTCGCCAAGAAGAAGCATGTCATAGGCATCGAAGGTGTCAAGTTCAAGAAGGATCATTTGTGTGGTGCCTGCGAGAAAGCTGGAAAGATGACTAGGGCAAAGCACCCCTCGAAGACAATCATGACGACATCTCAACCCTTGAGCTGTTACACATGGACTTATTTGGCCCTACTCACTACTCTACCTTCACAACAAGCTGCTTGTCTCTGTAAACCCGTCATTGTTGATGACTACTCAAGATACACATGGGTGCACATAATTCTCTACAAGATCAAGTGCAAGATGTCTTCAGACGCAACCGTAATCGAGCAATGAACAATTATGGCGTCAAGATCAAGCATATCGAAGTGACAATGGCCTTTGAATTCAAGAACAGGACTTGATCTTTATCTCGGATACCATGGGAATCACTCATGAGTTCTCTGCTCCATACACACCTCGGCAAAATGGCATCGTGGGCGCAAGAACAGAACCCTCATTGAGATGGCTCGAACAATGCTTGACGAGTACAAGACACCAAGAAAGTTACGCCTGAAGCTATTGATACATCATGTCACGTCATCAACCGTGTTTACATTCATAAGCTTGAACAAAACATCCTATGAGCTCCTTCTTCGGCAAGAAGCCAAATGTCGACTACTTGAGTATTTGGGGCTAAGTCTGGATCAAGGATCCCCATCACAAGTCAAAATTCGAACCTAAAGCTCACGAAGGCTTCATGCTCGATTCACGGAAAGGACTCGCACTCTTATAGAGTCTTCAACCTCTATCTTTACAAAATCGTCCGAAAGCGTGGACGTGCGATTTGATGAAACCAATGGTTCACAAAGAGAGCTCCTGCCAAGTACTCTAGACGAAGCTCCGCCCAGCGAATCCATCAAGCTAATGGGAACTGGTGAAATCATGCCTTCTGAAGCACAGCCTGAAGAAGAATTTATCATTTCTGCACCTAACCAACCTGAAGACAATGCTCACCAAGACAATCCTCCCAATGATGACAATGATCGGCATGAGCAAAGTCTTCGTCCAGTTCATCCTCGTGTTGCAAATGAAGTACAGATTGAGAAGATAATCGATAGCATCAATGCACTGGTCCGCTTAACTCGCTCAAGAGCAACACGCCTAGCAAATTTACGTAGGCACTTTTCTTTTGTGTCAATATCGAGAACCCAAGAAAGTTGTCAAGCCTTTATGGAAACATAATGTATACAAGCTATGCAAGAAGAACTTCAACAGTTCAAGCTGAACAATGTTTGGTAACTTGTAAAGCGTCCTGACCCTCGCAAGCATTACATTATTGTCACCAAATTAATATATCGAATCAAGAAAGATGAGCATGGTCAAGTAAATCCGGAAACAAAGCACGCCTTGTGGCTCAAGGATATACTCAAGTTGAAGGAACTGACTTCGATGAAACATTTGCTCTGTAGCTAGGCTTGAAGCTATTCGCATACTACTAGCCTATGCTAACCACCACAACATCTTGCTATATCAAATGGATGTGAAGAGTGCATTTCTCAACGGCAAGATTGAAGAAGAAGTATATGTCGGCTCAACCACCGGCTTTGAAGATCCAAAACATCCCGATATGGTGTACAAGCTAAATAAAGCACCGTATGGACTCAAACAAGCTCCTCGCGCTGGTATGATACAATCAAAGACTTCACGAAGAGCAAAGGCTTCAAACACGGATCCCTTGATCCCACACTCTTCACGAAGACATATGATGGTGAACTGTTTGTATGCCAAATATATGTGGATGACATTATCTTCGGTACACCAACCGTAAGTATAGTGATGAATTTGGATACATGATGCAAGAACAATATCGATGTCCATGATGGGAGAGCTCAAGTTCTTCCTTGGTATTCAAATTAAATCGACAAGGAATGGCATCTTTATATCTCAAGAAAAATACCTCCAAGATTGTCTCAAGAAGTTTGGAATGCAAGATTGCAAAGGTTACACGACGCCAATGCCACCAAACACCATCCGGGTCCCGGACGACAATGGTAAAGAGTTTGATCAAAAGGTATACCGCTCCATGATTGGTTCCTTACTTTACCTATGTGCATCTAGGCCAGATATTATGCTTAGTGTTTGCATGTGTGCTCGATTCCAAGCGGCACCAAAGGAATCACATCACTTAGCTGTGAAGTGAATTCTTCGATATTTGGCTCACACCCCAACACTCGAATTATGGTATCCAAAGGGCTCAAAATTTGATTTAGTTGGATTTTCGGATGCTGATTATCTTTGGTGACAAGGTGGATCGCAAGTCTACATCGGGCACATGTCATTTTACGGGACAATCACTTGTGCATTGGTCTTCAAAGAAGCGTAACTGTATCACTCTCAAGCTGCTGAATCTGAATACATTCTTCTTTGGATCTTCTTGTGCTCAGCTTCTATGGATGAAGCAAACTCTCAAGGACTATGGCATCAATACGAAACAAGTACCTCTCTTCATGCGACAACGAAAGCGCCATCAAGATTGCCAACAATCCAGTCCAACACTCGAAGACAAAGCACATTGAAATTCGTCATCATTTTCTCGTGGATCATGTCATGAAGAAAGATATTGACATCATTCACGTCAACATCGAAGAGCAATTGGCGGACATCTTCACAAAGCCCTTGGATGAGAAAAGGTTTTGCAAGTTACTGTGTGAGCTGAATATCTTGGAATCCTCAAATGTCACCGTGATCAAGCACACATCCTAACACTTATGCATGTTGATGACTTAGATGTGCAACACACGAAGTAAAGTATATCTTCAATCAATGAAGGCTTACATTCTGAGTGTGAATACATTAACGTGGAATTTGACTTCGGAGCGCCATGATAATTGTGCGCCGTGTCTAGGTCTAATACTTCCTATACGGTGGGTAACGCCACCACCAAACTTCTCTGTTCGAAGTGTTTCACTCATGGTGTTATTTCTGCAATATCTTCGCATTTGATTTGTCTTCAACTTCAAATATCTTCATGATTTTCTTCACGATGTTGATTTGGTTGCTTTCTGATATATACATATATATTGTTCTGTCCTCTATAGCATTCACTTATAGCTATGTCTTCCAAGTTGAATCTTTTGAACTAAGTGAATGTGATCGGACCCTAATCTCTCTATGCTTTCTATCTCAAACTCTATCTATCCAAATCATATGCATTCTATTGAAAGCGTCGAATGTCTTCTCTGCGTCCTTGTCGCCAGAAGACACAAAGACAAACTTTAAGTCTGCTTTAAATGATTCATCCTTCTTTGTTGAAATCCGGAGAATCCGGAACGTCCATCCGACAAACTGGCGGGCGTGGGGAACGATGGGACAACTGGGTGTATGTTGCATGCTTGCCACGTGCCCCTCGGATGTGAACCGCCAGGGCACTGCGTAATTACCTTTGGCCGCACAACTCCTTATAAATACATGTCCCTGCGGTAAAGAAAACCTTCTTCCACCTCTCCACCTCGTCAAAACCCTAAGCGTCACCGCTAGCTCTCGACGACGCCGGTGTGTAGCGCTTAGCCGCCGCAACTTCTCCGACGCCCGTCCTCACGCCCGACCGCGAACATCGTCCTCTCCGCCGCCGCCGTGGGTGTCCTCCGTCGCCAAGTTAGGGCACGGTGGATTGAACCTTTCGGCCTCCTTTTCTTCTAGTCTAGCAGTTCTTCAAGTGGTAAATATAACTCTATTTTTACCATCTTTTGATCCTCAAAGATTCATCCTTCTTACCAAAATTGGTTTCGCCTATACAATGGTAGATCTATTACATGCGCATCTCATATCGCCTAGTATATTCACTTAAGCTTGACAACTAGTTAGATTCCTCACTTGTACTTATTCACGGATTCGCATAAATCTGGAACCAACTCTCGGCGTATAAGTGAATGTCTTCGCATCATGAGGTCAATGTCTTCAAACCGATTTATCTTCAAAATCTTCCGAGAATGCATATGATCTCTTCCCTTCCCTCGCATCTCTAATGCTGTCACAGTACATGTCCGTGGGAGAATCCCTTGGTTCTCATAGTGCGCATTCGCTTTGCAGAATTCTTACAAAGATCAACTTAACTCTCTGAAGCAGTTCTGTTTGTCCGACAAGCAAGCCCTTGAAGCCTCGAACGTATTGAAGCCATTCAGTTTGAAATTCATGGCTACAGATAAATCGATCGGAAGGGCGGCGACGACATTGTGAGGGAACCTCAAAGGATCTGCCTGATGACCTCGCAGAACTTTACAAAACAGATCCTGAAGAGACTTATGCTCAGCGCAAGACACGAATCCAATGGATTCGACGCTATTGGGCTGAACAGTGGTTCAAGTACAAGTTTGTAACCAAGGAATACTGAGAGAGAATGCTATCAAAAGCCCTTGGGGTGATATTCTCTTCGAGGCCTTCCACCCAAGAACAGGTGAAGCTATTGCACAAGGTTTCTATCCGTGTATGGCCCGTGGACCTCAGCCTGAAAATGCCGATCCAACATCATTGCTCTGGTGTCGTGACGATAATCTCTTCAAGCGCAACTTCCAGCAAGCAAAGGCTTCGGCCAAGGAAAACAAGAAGTCATTGGGATTGGACTTCAACCTGGTCCCTCCGCTCCCGTCTTGACGGCTCACGTGATGTCGAACCCAATGTTATCGGTCCCTTTTCAAACCTTGATGGCCTCATCACTTACATCTTGGTCCAAGGTGCCAAAGTGGATGACTCACGATGGCGATGCTGATTCGATGAAGTTCCAGCTCCTGCTCGCCTCTGCTCCAAAGCTGCGAAGCTAAAAGAAGGCTAAGGCTTCAAAGTCACCGCTCCTCCAAAAGCTCCACGTGTGAAACGCCAGCTCTGCACCTCCCGAAGTTAGTGTGCGATGCAAGATCACTCCCGTATCTCCAAGAAGACGGAGAAGAAAAAGAAAATTGTCAAGAATCTTGATCGACATCGACTCCTGCCGCCATTTCTTGCGAAGAGCACATTGATCTGTCCAAAGGATGAAGATCTTGCAGATGATGCCCTTGAGCAACTTATCAAGAGCAAAGAAGAAGCGAAATTTTCAACAATTTGCCTCTCTTTGATGTGGCAATCATCCATCACTTCATTGATGAGTGGTTTGACACCCCAAACATCAACTTTGAAGATCTGCAACTTCCTATTGGCCTCGGCCTCTCCTTCAATGGAGCCATTGCTTCGAGCTAGCTCTTGCTCGGCGCATTGTTGAGGCTGAAGCATAAGATTGACTATGAGAAGGCTCGGTTCAAGAAGCATGTAGCCAAGCTCAGTGCAAGATGTCAAAAACTTCAAGATCATGGTCAGACGAGCTCAAAGAAGCCTTTCTCAAGAAGCGTGAAGAAGCTAAAGGCTCTCGTGAGCGCATGAAGAGTCTGGCTGACAAGTGTGTACTAGCCTACAATGAGGCTGAGAAGCGCAAGGCTCTTGGCCGTCCTGGCATTGACCAGAATGGCTGCAAAGAAGAAGAAGCCACCAATCGATCAATTTGCACGTCACAAGGCGGGAAGAACCCGATAGTCTTCCTAAGCGGCATGGTGGCTCAAAGCCAAAAGTCGGTCAACCGCAAGCGAGAAGAAGACGAGGGTCAAGTGAAGCCGGAAAGAGGAAACATCCACGAAGCCTGCGATGCTGCTCCCTCCAAGAAGAAGCTCAAGACCAAGAAGAATAGGGCTGCTCCCACGAGAGCCCTTGGTTGTTGAACCCATTTCAATGGTTCGCCTGTCTCTGCTAACCAAGAACGACGGATGATAGTTCATGAGCACCTTCCCTACGAGAGGCTCATGAAGTGAAGACATTCCAGTGATTGATCCCACGGCTGAAGACATTGGTCATCATGACAATGTTGAAGATGATGAAGTTCTTCCTCGGATCGAACCAAACTTGGTATCATCGCTTTGTTCTCACGAACAACGAACTCATCGGCATTGAGTCGTCCTCGGCGCCAATTGCAGAGATGCATCATGGGGTGATCACCTGACAACGAGAAGACTCCTAGTACTCCCCAACAACAAGTCACTCCCCAACAACAACAACAACAAGAAGAGGAAGGCTTTGAGGCCCAACCAACCCCATCTCCAAAGGCGCCGCCAAAGACATTTCGCAGCTTCGCAAAGGTCAAAGGCCCTCAAGTACCTCTCTCGGCGTTCGAAGGAGAAGTGCACCACCAACCTATTGCAGACGTCAAGTGTTTTGAAGCCACTCCAACCGTGAATGTCTCCGTGTCCGAAGCCAAAGCTGAAGACAATCCGGCTGCATCAGCCGTTGGCACCCAAGAAGAAGAAGAACGTGTCCCTACACCCCTGTTATTGAAGAAGTTATTCACGATATCAACGTGCGATTGCTCACCCTCCGGCTCCTCAAGTGGAGGTTGAAAACATTGAGGCTGCCACCTCCAACACCAATGAAGCCAATGACGTAGTCATGGCTGAAGCAAATGTGGAGCCTGCACCAACTACTCCTGAAGCCAATGAAGCAAATGTGCCTGAAGCGAATGAGGCAACTGCTCCTGAAGCACCTGTTGAGCAACCTGAAGCCTCAGTTGTTGCCACTGCTCCTGTTCCGCCACCAAGGCCTCATACAATTGAGCAAGCATACAACTATGGTGAGCTAATCACTGTTCGATGGCCCATTCTGGTCCCTCCGCCTCATGCCTCAGGTCCACAGTTTGATTATCATATTGAGCATAGGCCTCTGGTCCAGAAGCCGAAGCCACGACCGCCAAGGTTTCTGTGCAATCGCCACCTCTACAGTGGTCTTTTCAATGCAAATGGCTTCAAAGCCCACAACAATTTCTTTGTGAGCAAAGAACCCCTACACAAGGCCAAGGATATCATCGACCGTTTCGAGCTATCAAGAACGAAGCTATTACTCATGCGTTCAGAGTGATCAAGGGCGATTTTCCCTCATATGCGCCTCGACATCAAGCAATTGTCGGATCGCCAGTGCTTAGAAGAAGCACTTGATTGCTTTCGTGATGCTTGGTCCGCCTTTCGGCCAGAATGCATAAAGAACACTGGAATGAAGGACTTTTGCTTCAATTCTATGCTACCCTCCACATTCGCGGCTACTACAGAGACACAAAGACATGGGTTCTCGAGTGGATGACAGGAAATGTTCATCATGAAGCCAAAGCTCTTGGCGTCATTGAGCTCACAGGCCTACCCACTCCGGAGAGCTGTTTGAACCTGGTTGTCAACTCCACCACGATGCAATCAGAGAGCATCTTTCATAAGCCAGAGCCCAACATGAGTCGGATGTTGAGCATGATGAAGCCAACGCCACATGACGCCGAATACCCTCGGGACTTCTTTGTTGATGACCTTGAGTATCCGCCTCGTACAATATATCACATCATCGCGTAACTCTATGGCCTATCAAAGGGCATTCATCATCCGCAAAACTTGAAGGAGCCATGAAGACATTGGTCTTTTACATCCTCAATGGCATCAGCTTCAATACGCAAGAATTCTTCATCCGGCAATTGGCTGCGTCTGGATCAGATCTTTTTGGTCTGAAATTTTATGCTCCATGGGTCATGCGCCTCATCAAGATGCACTCTGCTATCAACTATCAGCCCTCTGCTCGCAATCATCTGATCTTTCTACCAGAGGTTGATATGTCAGTTGAAGCCATATACCCTGACCCTGCCAAAACACCACTCTGTCTTCAGAATGCAGATCACCATAGCTTCTCTCAACCCATGGAAGGCGTCCAAGCAATATCTCGTGTCTATCCTCTGGCTGGGAACACTTGTCTGCCTCACCGTGCGCAAACTGAAGCTACTGAGAGCACAATTGCACAACAGCCTCAGAAGCGCTCTCGAGTCTTAAATGATCGAGAACTTCTTGTGGCACTGCATCAGAAACAAGACAAGCATCACTACTGGCTCAAGCGACAGATGCAAAGCCTCTTGGTGGACGTCAATCGCATTCGAAATCTTGCCACAAAGAATGCTTTTGTCACTCATGAGACACATCGGCGATCTGGAAGAGTTTGACCACCTCAAGGTCAAGCAGATCTTCAAGACGATGGCTTCACTGAACGCTTCAAGTTTGACTCCACTCCTCCACGGAATGCAGTCCTCCGACGAACTCCATCACTTGAAGACTCTGACTATTCTTCCTCCGCGGCAACGGTGAATGCCAGAGTGATCAATGATGAAGATGATGCTACTTCACCACCCCCTACTTCTGCACGCATCGACACTGCACCAAGTTCGTCTGCACCGCCAACCAACAACGACAACCCTGCTGCATCATCTACTTCTGAAGAGGACGAGTAGACGCTCTATGTCTTCAAACCTTTTGGTCCTTCGACAAAGGGGAGAAGCATATGAGTTTGATAGTCTTCAAGCGGGTTCATAAGGAGGTTGCATAATATTTGTTGGGGAACGAGTAATTTCAAAAATTTCCTACGCACACGCAAGATCATGGTGATGGTATAGCAACGAGAGGAGAGTGTTGTCCACGTGCCCTCGTGAGACCGTAGAAGCCAAGCGTTAGCACAACGCGGTTGATGTAGTCGTACGTCTTCACGATCCGACCGATCCAAGCACCGAACGTACGACACCTCCGAGTTCAGCACACGTTCAGCTCGATGACGATCCCCGGACTCCGATCCAGCAAAGTGTCGGGGATGAGTTCCGTCAGCACGACGGCGTGGTGACGATGTTGATGTTCTACCGTCGCAGGGCTTCGCCTAAGCACCGCTACAATATTATCGAGGTGGACTATGGTGGAGGGGGGCACCACACACGGCTAAGGAACGATCTTGAAGATCAACTTGTGTGTCCATGGGGTGCCCCTGCCCCGTATATAAAGGAGTGGAGGAGGAGGGCGGCCCTCTCTATGGCGCGCCCTAGGGGAGTCCTACTCCCACCGGGAGTAGGATTCCCCCTTTCCTAGTCCAACTAGGAACCCTTCCATGTAGTAGGAGTAGGAGAGAAGGAAAGGGAAGAGAGAAGGAGAAGGAAGGAAGGGTGCGCCCCACCTCCCTAGTCCAATTCGGACTAGTCCAAGGGGAGGGGTGCGGCCACTCTTTTGGCCCTTTCTCTCCTTTCCCGTATGGCCCAAAGAGGCCCAATACGAATTCCTGTAACTCTCGGTACTCTCAAAAATACCGAATCACTCGGAACCTTTCCGAACTCCGAATATAGTCGTCCAATATATCGATCTTTACGTCTCGACCATTTCGAGACTCCTCGTCATGTCCCCGATCTCATCCGGGACTCCGAACTCCTTCGGTACATCAAACCTCATAAACTCATAATAAAATCACATCGCATCGTAGCGTTAAGCGATGCGGACCCTACGGGTTCGAGAACTATGTAGACATGACCGATAACTATTCTTGGTCAATAACCAATAGCGGAACCTGGATGCCCATATTGGTTCCTACATATTCTCTGAAGATCTTTATCGATCAAACCGCATAACAACATACGTTGTTCCCTTTGTCATCGGTATGTTACTTGCCCGAGATTCGATCGTCAAGATCCAATACCTAGTTCAATCTCGTTACCGGCAAGTCTCTTTACTCGTTCCGTAATACATCATCTACGCAACTAACTTATTAGTTGCAATGCTTGCAAGGCTTATATGATGTGTATTACCGAGAAGGCCCAGAGATACCTCTCCAGGCAATCGGAGTGACAAAACCTAATCTCGAAATACGCCAACCCAACATGTACCTTTGGAGACACCTGCAGTACTCCTTTATAATCACCCAGTTACGTTGTGACGTTTGGTAGTACCAAAGTGTTCCTCCGGTAAACGGGGTTGCATAATCTCATAGTTAGGAACATGTATAAGTCATGAAGAAAGCAATAGCAATATACTAAGCGATCAAGTGCTAGGCTAACGGAATGGGTCATGTCAATCACATCATTCTCCTAATGATGTGATCCCATTAATCAAATAACAACACATGTCTATGGTTAGGAAACATAACCATCTTTGATTAATGAGCTAGTCAAGTAGAGGCATACTAGTGACTATATGTTTGTCTATGTATTCACACATGTATCATGTTTCCAAGTTAATACAATTCTAGCATGAATAATAAACATTTATCATGAATAAGGAAATAAATAATAACTTTATTATTGCCTCTAGAGCATATTTCCTTGGCCTCCCACTTGCACTAGAGTCAATAATCTAGTTCACATCATCATGTGATTCAACACTAATATTCACATCCGTATGTGATTAACACCCATAGTTCACATCGTCATGTGACCAACACCCAAAGGGTTTACTAGAGTCAATAATCTAGTTCACATCGCTATGTGATTAACACCCAAAGAGTACTAAGGTATGATCATGTTTTGCTCGTGAGAGAAGCTTAGTCAACGGGTCTGTCACATTGAGCCGTATGTATTTTGCAAATATTCTATGTCTACAATGCTCTTGCACGGAGCTACTCTAGCTAATTGCTCCCACTTTCAATATGTATCCAGATAGAGACTTAGAGTCATCCGGATTAGTGTAAAAGCTTGCATCGATGTAACTCTTTCTGACGGGCTCTTTTATCACCTCCATAATCGAGAAATATTTCTTAGTCCTCACTAAGGATGTTCTTGACCAATGTCCAAAGGATCTACTCCTAGATCACTATTGTACTCCCTTGCCAAATTCAGAGCAAGGTATACAATAGGTCTGGTACATAGCATAGCATACTTTATAGAACCTATGACTGAGGTATAGGGAATGACTTTCATTCTCTTTCTATCTTCTGCCGTGGTCGGGCTTTGAGTCTTACTCAATTTCACACCTTTGTAACAGTGCAAGAACTCTTTCTTTGGTATTTCCATTTTGAACCTTTTCAAAATCTTGACAAGGTATGTACTTATTGAAAAACTTATCAAGCCGTCTTGATCTATCTCAATAGATCTTGATGCTCAATATGTAAGCAGCTTCACCGAGGTCCTTCTTTGAAAAACTCCTTTCAAATACTCCTTTATGCTTTGCAGAATAATTCTACATTATTTCCGATCAACAATATGTCATTCACATATACTTATCAGAAATGCTTTGTAGTGCTCCCACTCACTTTCTTGTAAATATGAGCTTCTCCAAAAGTCTCAGATAAAAACCATATGCTTTGATCAACTCATCAAAGCGTATATTCCAACTCCGAGATGCTTGCACCAGTCCATTGATGGATCATTGGAGCTTGCACATTTTGTTAGCTCCTTTAGGATTGACAAAACTTACGGTTGCATCATATACGACTCTTCTTTAATAAATCCATTAAAGAATGTAGTTTTGACATCCATTTGCCGATTTCATAAAATGTGTCAATTGCTAACATGATTCTGGACAGACTTAAGAATCGCTCTGATTGAGAAAATCTCATTGTAGTCAACACCTTGAACTTGTCGAAAACCTTTTTGTGACAAGTCGAGCTTTCTAGATAGTAACACTACTATCGATTGTCCGTCTTCCTCTTGAAGATCCATTTATTTAACATGGCTTATCGATCATCGAGCAAGTCAATCAAAAGTCCATACTTTGTTCTCATACATGGATCCTATCTCGCATTTCATGGCCTCAAGCCATTTCGGGAATCTGGGCTCATCATCGCTTCCTCATAGTCCGTAGGTTCATCATGGTCTAGTAACATGACTTCCGAACACGATTACCGTACCACTGCGGTGCGGATTTTACTCTGGAAGACCTCACGAGGTTTGGTAGCAACTTGATCTGAAGTTTCATGATCATCATCATTAACTTCCTCACTAATTGGTGTAGGAATCACTTGGAACGATTTACGTGGATGAACTACTTTCCAATAAGGAGAAGGTACAATTACCTCATCAATTTCTACTTTCCTCCCACTCACTTCTTTCGAGAGAAACTTCTTCTCTAGAAAGGATCCATCTTAGCAACGAAAACTTGCCTTCGGATCTGTGATAGAAGGTGTACCCAATAGTTACCTTTGGGTATTCTATGAAGACGCACTTCTCCGATTTGGGTTCGAGCTTATCAGTGAAAACTTTTTCACATAAGCATCACAACTCCAAACTTTTAAGAAACGACATGATTAGGTTTCTTTGTTAAACCATAGTTCATATGGTGTCGTCTCAACGGATTTAGATGGTGCCCTATTAAACGTGAATGCAGTACATCTCTAATGCATAACCCAAAAGCGATATTGGTAAATCGGTAAGAGACATCATTGATCGCACCATATCAAAATAAAGAAATACATTCTGACGTTCGGACACACCATAACGTTGTGGTGTTCCGGTGGCGTGAGTGTGAAACTATTCCACTTTGTTTTAATCGAAGACCAAACTTCGTAACTCAAATATTCATCTCCACGATGAGATCGCAGAAACTTTATTTTCTTGTTACGATGATTTTCTACTTCACTCTGAAATTCTTTGAACTTTTCAACTATTTCAGACTTATGTTTCATCAAGAAGATATACCCATATCTCGCTCAAATCATCTTGTGAAGGTCGAAAATAACGATACTTGTCACGAGCATCAACACTCATTGGATCGCATACATCGGTATGTATTATTTCCAATAAGTCATTATCTCGCTCCATTGTTCAACAACGGAGTTTCAGTCATCTTGCCCAAAAGGCACGGTTCGCAAGCATGAAATGATTCATAATCAAGTGATTCCAAAAGTCCATCAGTATGGAGTTTCTTCATGGCTTTACACCGATATGACCCAGACGGCAGTGCCACAAATAAGTTGCACTATTATTAACTTTGCATCTTTTGGCATCAATATTATGAATATGTGTATCACTACTATCGAGATCCAACAAACTATTTTCATTGGGTGTATGACCATTGAAGGTTTTATTCATTTAAACAGAACAACAATTATTCTCACGATTTTAAATGAATAACCGTTTTGAAATAAACATGATCAAATCATATTCATGCTCAACGCAAAACACCAAATAACATTTATTTAGGTTTAACACTAATCCAGAAAGTATAGGAGTGTGTGATGATGATCATATCAATCTTGGAACTACTTCCAACACTCATCGTCACTTCCCTTCAACTAGTCTCTGTTATTCTCAGAACTCTGCTTTTGAGTTACTAATCTTAGCAACCTAACAAGTATCAAATACTGGGGGCTACTATAAACACTAGTAAGGCACACATCAATAACTCGTATATCAAATATAACCTTGTTCACTTTGCCATCCTTCTTATCCACCAAATATTCAGGGGTAGTTCCGCTTCGGTGACCAGTTCCATTGCAGGCAAAAGTACTTAGTCTCGGGCTTAGGTCCGGACTTGGGCTTCTTCACTCGAGCGACAACTTGCTTGCCGTTCCTTTTGAAGTACCACTTCTACCCTTTGCCCTTTTACTTGAGACTAGAGATCTTGTCAACCATCAAAACTTGATGTTTTTCTTGATTTCTACCTTAGCCTATATTAGCATCGTGGAAGAGCTCGAGAATCTTTTCGTCATCCCTTGCATACTATAGTTCATCACGTAAGTTCTACTAACTTAGTGATAGTGAGTAGAGAATTCATCAATCACTATCTTATCCGGAAGATTAACTCCCACTTGATTCAAGCGATTGAAGTACTCGGACAATCTGAGCACATGCTCACTAGTTGAGCGATTCTCCTCCATCTTTTAGCTATAGAACTTGTTGGAGACTTCATATCTCTCAACTCGGGTATTTTCTTGAAATATTAACTTTAATTCTGGAACATCTCATATGGTCCATGACGTTCAAAACGTCTTTGAAGTCCCGATTCTAAGCCGCAAAGCATGGTGCACTAAACTATCAAGTAGTCATCATATTGAGCTAGCCAAACGCGTTCATAATGTCGGCAGATCTGCTTTGCTGCAATAGGTCTGTCACCTAGCGGTGCATTAAGGACATAATTCTTCAGGCAAAGAATGAGGATAAACCTCGGATCACGGATCCAATCCGCATCATTGCTACTAACATCTTTCAACACAATTTTCTCTAGGAACATATCAAAATAAACATATGAAAGCAACAAACATAGGGAAGCAACAACACGAGCTATTGATCTACAACATAATTTGCAAAAATACTACCAGGACTAAGTTCATGATAAATTTAAGTTCAATTAATCATATTACTTAAGAACTCCCACTTGAGCAGTACATCTCTCTAGTCATCTAAGTGATCACGTGATCCAAATCAACTAAACCATAACCGATCATCACGTGAGATGGAGTAGTTTTCAATGGTGAACATCACTATGTTGATCATATCTACTATATGATTCACGCTCGACCTTTCGGTCTCCGTGTTCCGAGGCCATATCTGCATATGCTAGGCTCGTCAAGTTTAACTCGAGTATTCCACGTGTGCAAAACTGGCTTGCACCCATTGTAGATGGACGAGAGCTTATCACACCCGATCATCACGTGGTTATGTCCGGCACGACGAACTTTGGCAACGGTGCATACTCGGGGAGAACACGTCTTGATAATTTTTAGTGAGAGATCATCTTAAAATGCTACCGTCAATCAAAGCAAGATAAGATGCATAAAGGATAAACATCACATGCAATCAATATAAGTGATATGATATGGCCATCATCATCTTGTGCTTGTGATCTCCATCTCCGAAGCACCGTCGTGATCACCATCGTCACCGGCGCGACACCTTGATCTCCATCATAGTATCGTTGTCGTCTCGCCAACTATTGCTTCTACGACTATCACTACCGCTTAGTGATAAAGTAAAGCAATTACATGGCTTTTGCATTTCATACAATAAAGCGACAACCATATGGCTCTCGCCATTGTCGATAACTCGGTTACAAAACATGATCATCTCATACAATAAAATATAGCATCACGTCTTGACCATATCACATCACAACATGCCCTGCAAAAACAAGTTAGACGTCCTCTACTTTGTTGTTGCAAGTTTTACGTGGCTGCTACGGGCAGCAAGAACCGTTCTTACCTACGCATCAAAACCACAACGATAGTTTGTCAAGTTGGTGCTGTTTTAACCTTCGTAAGGACGAGGCGTAGCCACTTTTCAGTTCAACTAAAGTGAGAGAGACACACCGCCAGTCACTTTTAAGCAACGAGTGCTCGCAGCGGTGAAACCAGCCTCGCAGAAGCGTCTGGCGTAATGTCGGTCTGGGCCGCTTCATCTCACAATACCGCCCGAACCAAAGTATGACATGCTGGTAAGCAGTATGACTTGTATCGCCCACAACTCACTTGTGTTCTACTCGTGCATATAACATCAACGCATAAAACTGGCTCTCATCCGGGACTCAACTCCTTGGTACATCAAAACTCATAAACTCATAATAAAACTGTCATCGTAACGTTAAGCGTTGCGGACCCTACGGGTTCGAGAACTATGTAGACATGACCGAGAACTATTCTTGGTCAATAACCAATAATGAAACCTGGATGCCCATATTGGTTCCTACATATTCTACGAAGATCTTTATCGGTCAAACCGCATAACAACATACGTTGTTCCCTTTGTCATCGGTATGTTACTTGCCCGAGATTCGATCGTCGGTATCCAATACCTAGTTCAATCTCGTTACCGGCAGAAGTCTCTTTACTCGTTCAGAATACATCATCTCGCAACTAACTTATTAGTTGCAATGCTTGCAAGGCTTATATGATGTGTATTACCGAGAAGGCCCAGAGATACCTCTCCGACAATCGGAGTGACAAAACCTAATCTCGAAATACGCCAACCCAACATGTACCTTTGGAGACACCTGTAGTACTCCTTTATAATCACCCGATTACGTTGTGACGCTTTGGTAGTACCAAAGTGTTCCTCCCGAAACGGGGTTGCATAATCTCATAGTTACCTAACATGTATAAGTCATGAAGAAAGCAATAGCAATATACTAAGCGATCAAGTGCTAGGCTAACGGAATGGGTCATGTCAATCACATCATTCTCCTAATGATGTGATCCCATTAATCAAATAACAACACATGTCTATGGTTAGGAAACATAACCATCTTTGATTAATGAGCTAGTCAAGTAGAGGCATACTAGTGACTATATGTTTGTCTATGTATTCACACATGTATCATGTTTCCGGTTAATACAATTCTAGCATGAATAATAAACATTTATCATGAAATAAGGAAATAAATAATAACTTTATTATTGACTCTAGAGCATATTTCCTTCAATATTTTGCCTAGTGTTTACAACTCTCGCTTTTCATACATTTGGTTCTTTGAGTTGTAACACTTAAACTCGATGGTCGTCTGCTACTTATTTGCTTTACTCTGGTGCGATGATAAATTCCGCATGTGCGATGATAACTTCCGCACTTAGATCATCTATGAGACGTCCATTTTTCATTATGCATGTCATTCTCTTAGTTATATCATTTCATGCATGATGAATTATCTTCATAAGGTGAAGAGGATCTCCACAAGTACAACCTGCCATGTACAATTGCATTCCAAAAGCAAACTACTTATATGCACATCTTCAGGGGGAGCCCTTGCCTCTTATGAAGACAATTCCCTATCCTTTACAATTTCACATACTTTATCCCCGTTGAAAACTTCTACCAATTTGTCATCAATCACCAAAAAGGGGGAGATTGTAAGTGCATCTAGTGCCACCCTTAGTTGGTTTTGGAGTATTGACGACAAATGTGGTTGAGGGACTAATGCGTTTGTGAGAATTGCAGGATAACGCAGTAGTGTCCCCATTGATTCGGTTTACCTACGGAGATGACCCTAAAAATGTATGAAGACATTGACGACAATGGTGGTATGTGAAGATATTCACATTGAAGACTATGACATGAGAAGACATTGAGTGAAGACTATGGAGCGAAGGCGTGTGGTTTATTGCTTTCCTTTTCTTCTTTGTTGAGTCATAGGAACCACCGTCTTTGTTAAGTGGGGTCCAAGTGATCAAAGTCGAATAGTGAAGTTATGCTCAACCCAAATCCTATGTCTTGACGAAGACAATGAGAGCAAAACTTATCCATTTGGATGAGTCGACTTTGCTTGTAGCCCAAGTAAAGTTGCTGTGTGTGTTTGAAATCGACCGTTGGAACACGTGTCGGTTCCTTAGTGACCAGGGTCATTTCGGACATAACAGTCGGGTTGCCTAGTGGCTATAAATAGCCCACCCCTACACCATAAATTGGTGGTTGCTTTCGAGTTAGTGCACGGCTTTTGTCATTTGAGAGCAACCCACCAAGCCTTTGAGAGAGAGAAATCCTTGTGAGGGCAAAGCCCAAACACTCAGAGCCAAAGTGTGTTAGGCATCATCGAAGTATTTACATCTGTGACCAAGACTTATTACACTTGAGGACCTGTGGAATCCTCCGGCAAGTTAGGCTCGCGTTCTGAGCATCCAAGAGTCATTGTGGATTGCCGGTGAATCACGATCTGTGAAGGTTCGGAAGTCTACCTTGAAGACTTACGTGAGTGATTGGGTGAGGACTGTGTGTCCTTAGCTCAAAGGCGAATAAGGTGAAGACGCGGTCTTAGGTTGAATCTCAGACCTCCCTAACCCGGATGTACAATTGTCACAAAGAAGCTGGAACTGGTCCAACAAATCCTGTGTCTTCAACAAGTGACCGCTTCTATCTTCTCCCTCTCTTTACTTAGAGTTTGTCTTCGTGAAGTCATTGCCATCTATCAGACCTATTTGACTTCATTGCTTGACAACTTTTGTTGATTGGCTTCTCACTATCTTCCATCTTGATCCTTACTACCTAGCTGCTATTAGTCTTGTACTTTCACGTTATTGCATACTTGACTATGGTTTGCCTGTTGTAGTTTACCTTCCGCTGCATATCAATTAGGTCATTTCTATTGTTTGTCTTCGAAACTTCCACATTTTGAAGACTTTCCTAAAAATCGCCTATTCACCCCCCCTCTAGTCGATAACTAGCACTTTCACTTTGGCTTACCAAGACCCTCAATTTCTTTTGAAGCAACAACAATTTGAAAGCCGGAGGCAGACCCGGACCAGCAAGGATGTAGAACTCTCCTCCGACTTACCTGACGTAACCAGGAAGCGTCGGACTGAGGTTATCTCCGATTTACATTGTGTTTACCCTTTGGCGGGTTTACTTCGTCAACCTCTCAATTCATCTGACTCCAATTATCAGGATACCTCTCCTTCCTCCGGCGAGTCTATGCAATCTAACATGCCGGCTTTCAAAACTACTTACAGGTAATGTAATTTTTGTTTACCTTATGCTTTACCTTACTCATGCTTTTGTACTCATCCTTTTTGCCTTGTCCACAGTGTGCAAGTGAAGACCAGCAAGAGGGCAAAAAAGAATAAGCCGTCTCAAGACCCGGTGGCGGTCGAGCGGAGCTTGATGCAGTTGCTCGACAGCTCTACCCATCACCCACCGCTGAACGACTTATGACATTCCGGCACCAGCCTCTGATCCACCTTTACCAAGATACTCTCAACAGCTCGATAACAGGAAGCTCCTAGCCCAGCCAAGACAATTGACACAGAAGTTGAGATTACGAAGACTCGATTCGATTGAACCGGCGGCCTTGTCCTTGCTAAGTGCTCGCCAAGGAAGAGCTTACGAAGCAGAAAGGCCAAGCTAGACATTCTTGACTATACTCATTTGAGCATTGGAGATATAGTCTCCGGCTATATCAATCGAGTGCATAGCAAGTGACACTGAAATTGACATGGTGAAGCATATACAGCAAAAATCTGAGGTATATCTTATGCTACTTTTCTTAATCATACTTACTGTACCAGCCCCCAAGTCTATTGCTTATGAATGAATATGCTGTAGACTTAGAAAACTGCTTAGTCCGGCTTAACAAAAACATATTTAACCCAGTTGTAACATGATACCTTGAACTTGCAATATACATTAGCCCCCAAGTGTCAAGTATCTTTGCTTGCAAAGTGCTTGGGACTTAATTCCCATGAACCGGCAAAGTAAGTTAAAATTCTTCAACATACATTAGCCCCCAAGTGTCAAGTATCTTTGCTTGCAAAGTGCTTGGGACTTAATGTTTTCTTATTACGATTACGACCATAACTTGCGGCATCAATGCAGGCCACCACGAGTCAATTTGAGTCGAAATTGTCGACTGAAGAGTCGCCGCAACTCAAGAGCTTGAACTTCAAAGGCCAACTCCAAATTTGAATTCAGCGTCTCGAACAAGAGAAGTTGAAGAAGAATTTTGATGCGGAGAAGAAAATCTGGGCTGATGAGAAGGCCTCACTTTGGTGACCGGGCCGAGACAATGAGAACGCCACTTGCGAAGCAACAACCAAGTTGTCCGGCTTAAAGTGCCGCCTATCTCAAATGGTCTCAAAGCAATCTTGATAGTTACTATATATAACCTTGAATATTGCCATCCTTCCTTTGATGACTATTTTAATTGTCATCTCCGGCCACCTGCTTATGTTTATGAATGCAGGCCCGTGAGCACAAACCTCAAAGCGAGAACATGTTGATCAAGTCAAGGCGGTTTACACCACAGTGGAGCAACTATACAACAGGTCACAACGTGCTTTGGCCGTTGTGGCTTTATCAAATGACGTTCCCCATCTCCTGCAAGATGTGCTAAAGCGGCTTGCCGTGCTACCCCAGCGAATCCAAGAGCTAAGACGGGCATCTGCCAGAACCGGGGCCATAGCTGAAAGTCAAGAAATTCTCATCGAAACATCGAGAAATTGTGCATATAGAAAACTCTAAAGAAAGAAAAAAAGGAGCCTTGAGCCGGGCCAAGGCGTTGCTTCCAGAGTTAGACCTGGCAGACGTTGCTCTTGGATATCCCAGCTTGAAGGAAGACGGCTCTGTATTCGAGGAAATAGAATTTACCGCCTGTGTGAGAGTCGTACGTCCTGTGGCTACCATCATTGGGAATGATATTGATCTTACCAAGTATCGGCCGTGCTATGATAGCGAGAACCGGAGAATTCCAACACCTCACTATGATGACGCCTTGACTGATCCCTCCAACTCGTAAGCACACCTTTGCCCCTGAAGTTGACCCAGCCAGTTTAATAGATGATGAAGCTGAGTTTGAAGCTTTGAGCAGCATTGACTGGGCCTCGTCAACCTTCCAGGACAGGGCAACCGATGGAGAGGCGGAGAAGGATAACCCAGAATCTTCAAGCCCACCAAAGGAGTGAACTTGGTGATTATGACTTGCAAAACAATGCTTCATTATTTAGACTCGGGGAGTCTTGTAATAGGGTAGAGAAAACCTCTTAATTTTGTCATGCCTTCGTGCATGTTTATGGCGCTTAATACTTTCGTAAGCCGCCATCACTATACACTTCCAGCTTATGTTGATCTTTCCTTGATGTTAAAAATTTGCTTGCCTTATCCTGCATATAAAACAAGTAAAATACCCTTGGCGACTTATCGCATCAGGGGTCACATAGAATATTGATAACCCGGAACACGAACCCAAGCACCATATAGAGGTCGGCTTATGATTATATTTGTTAAACATAATCACAATAGCATACCTGCAATCCTTTTGGTAATCTCGCCGGTTTATATGACCTAAATCATGAGGGTAAGTTGAACTCCTGAAAAGTCGGCACATATGATGTTCACCGGCACTTAACAACTGGGTGATCAACATTAAGCGGAAGAACAAAATCCATCTCATAGTATTTTCACAAAGGTCTCAAGATAGTCAAACATTTACACTTACAAAGTATGATGAATAATAAACAAAATTTAAAGGCCTCGATTAGAATACGATCAAATGAACCGTTCCAAAGGGGTTAAGCTAAGATTAGGATACGATCATATAGCCCCGATGGCTTTGGCGATGCCGATCAAGTGGGTATCAACAGCTATGTTCTCTTTGGTTCGAATACGACCTATGTTTGAACAGGAAGCCCCCATGTGACCATAAGAGTTGTTTAATGACGCTGATTTGAATACGATCCACGTCAGACTCAAAGAGGTTAAGCTATGATTCAAATATGATCAAGAAGCCCCCAAGTGGGTTTGGCGTTATGCCGATCAAGTGGTACAACTGACTATGTTCTCTTTGGTTCGAATCGACTTATGTTTGAACAGGAAGCCCCCAAGTGATCATGGCTAGATTCAGATATGATCATAAGCCGGACCAAAGGAAAGCCGGATTCAGATATGATCCTCTCCCCGTTGGTTGTTTCCACCACCTGATAAAGAAGACACATAAACTTTTGAGGGTGAAGAGAACAGAGGTCCTGCTTTATTGCTTTATATAATATATACATGGTCACAAAATATATACAACTTGAGAGCCGGTGGCTCAAGTATAGTAAGGCCGAAGATGGGCGATATTCCACGGCCGGCGGGTCTCCTCCTCCGACTTACGTGAATCTTTGTGCTCTCGAACATCGATAAGGTAGTATGACCCGTTGTTCAGATTCTTGCTGACCATAAAGGGTCCTTCCCAAGGAGGGGATAGTTTGTGCATATCAGACTGATCCTGGATGAGCCAGAGCAGTAAGTCGCCTTCCTGAAAGGTTCCGCTTCTAACCCGGCGGCTGCGATAGCGGCGCAGGTCTTGCTGATAAATCGCCGAGCGGGTTATTGCCAAGTCTCGCTCTTCATCCAACAAGTCAAGTGCATCCTGACGAGCTTTTTCGTTATCGGCCTCAACGTAAGCCGCCACACGGGGTGAGTCGTGCCGCGTGCCGGATGTCACTTGGCAGGACTGCTTCTGCTTCGTACACCATAAAGAAAGGTGTATAACCTGTAGATCTATTGGGCTTAGTGTTGATGCTCCACAGTACCGAGGGTAGCTCCTCCACCCAACAACCCGGAGTTCGCTGTAAGGGGACCAAGAGCTGGGGTTTGATACCCTTCAAGATCTCTTGATTAGCTCTCTCTGCTTGACCATTAGTTTGAGGGTGAGCAACAGCCGAAACATCGAGCCTGATATGTTCTCGTTGGCAGAACTCTTCCATGGCACCTTTGGAGAGATTAGTGCCGTTATCAGTTATGATGCTGTGTGGAAAACCAAAACGAAAGATCACCTTTTTCATAGGCCAACCGAGTAGCTGCATCACACTTACTGACCGGCTCGGCCTCAACCCACTTTGTGAATTTATCCACCACCACCAAGAGGTGTGTCTTTTTATCCTTAGACCTCTTGAAAGGTCCAACCATGTCAAGCCCCCAGACTGCAAATGGCCAAGTGATTGGAATCATCCTCAACTCTTGAGCCGGCACATGAGCTCATCATGAGAATTTTTGACATCCATCACATTTCTTGACGGATCCTCCAGATCAAGATGAGCCGTTAGCCAATAGAAACCATGATGAAAGCCTTGGCCACCAAAGATCTTGAGCCGCATGATGACCACAATCGCCTTCATGGATCTCATGAAGTATCTCCCGACCCTCCGCAGCGACACACAACGTTGAAACGCCTCAAAGGATACTGCGGTGATGTAACTCGCCATGAACAATCGTCATAGATTTGGACCGCTCGATGATTTGTCTCGCCAAGGTCTCATCCTCGAGGCAACTCTCCCGGGTCATATAGGCCAATTATGGCACCGCCCAATCCGGGATGATGTGAAGAGCTGCCACCACCGTATGCTCTCCGGTCGGGCAATCGCTAGTTCTTCCTCTGTAGGCACCTTTGATGTAAGGATTACGTAAAACATCAAGAAAAGTGTTAGCGGCAAAGCACCGCTTACATCGAGATCCCAACCGGCTTAAAGCATCACCGCCTCATTCTTCCTTCGATCAATGTGCTCCACTTGATAACCTTTGAAGTGCCCAGCCACAAAGATCAACTTCACGACAAGAAGCCGCCATAAGTGGATCCTTGAGTCCCACTTGCTCGACACTGTTGAGCCACGAGATCCGAGTCACCCAAGCACCTTACCCGGCTCAAATTCATCTCTTTGGCCATCCTGAGACCATGGAGTAAGGCCTCATACTCAGCTGCATTGTTAGTACAAGGAAACATAAGCCGGAGCACATAACAAAATTTGTCACCTCGAGGGGAAGTTAAAACAACTCCAGCCCCCGAGCCTTCTAGCTGTCTAGACCCATCAAAATGAATAGTCCAATACTTGTTGTCTGGCTTCTCCTCAGGTGCCTGCAACTCTGTCCAATCATTGATAAAATCCACCAGGGCTTGAGACTTGATAGCAGTCCGAGGCATGTATTTCAAACCATGAGGCCCAAGTGCAAGGTTTTAAATAGCGGATAGCGGGGTGATAGCGGATTGAGGTCGACGTAGCGGAATACGGATAGCGGGCTATATTGCGGACGCTATGTCCACATAGCAGATTTGTAAAAACACTTGTAAATTTGAAATTGTTATGTATGTTTCTAAGATGTTGACAACAATATGACACTTGAATTGGATAATCGTCATTTATATAAGCATATAGACTATAACTATTCCATCTGGACAATATTCACCCATGTAACCATGCTAACAAAGACTATCGGCATGACACAACACATAACCACTTCTCTCAGTCAGATCCATGTCCACTTTTCTTGGTCTTCTTCATCAATATCTTCCTCAACTTCTTGATTCTCCACCTCTTCTTCCATTTCCTCTTCTTTTGCTACTTTCTTCTCTTCCTCCTCTTCTTCAACATCACCGGTTGTGGTTGTACTAGAAGCCCCTGATCCTCCTGAAGACATTGTGCTAGTAGCCTACTACTGCAGAAAAAAGAAACAAACATAAGCTATTTGACTGAACTGCAAGTGCAGATAGTTGATTTTTTATTTAGAAATTACCACTAAACTGAATTTGGAAATACAGTACAAAAGAAATTTTAAGTAAACTAAATTTACCACTACTTGTAGCCTTGTTGGCTGGTACAAAAGAAATTAAAACTAAACTGAATTTATAAAGACAATACAGTGCAAGTTTCATCTGCTACATCAACAGAAATGCAATCATGAGGCACAACTATATACTAGTAGTAAATATGTACTATTCTATGAGCTGAGATACCGAATGCAATAGGAATCAAACAGGAAGTAAGTTTTCATCTTGTGTCAGTGCTACTGAAGAGACTATGGACTGTTCTATGAGCTGAGCTCCCTCTAAATTTGTCTACTGTAACTACAAGTGCTACCTTGAGGAATTTTGTCTGCTAACTACTCTACTAAGCTATGCATCGAAGAGACTATGTCGTAGGAGAATTTTATCTACTAATCAGTAACTTTCTGTAAGTGCTAGTGCTACCGAAGATACTCCATAGCACTATGCATCGATTACTACCGATGCAGGAGTACTATACATCAAGCAAGATAAAGAAAAAGCAGAGCAAAGGTGTACCTTGAGGTGGTGAGCTCTCGGACCAAGATCGAGGTGGGAGGCGGAGCGATGGATTGGGACATCAACCAAGAGGGGATGGGATGATGGGAGGCGTCGGCGAAAGGGACCGTGGGAGGGCGGAGGGATGAGGGCATTGAGCTTGAGCACCGGCGTCATAGTGAGTCTTGGCTGGCCGAGGCACCGAGGCGCCGACTCGCCGTGTCGGCCCGCAAGACCGCCCGTCGCGACCAGCTAAGGGCGTCGAGCAAGATCCGTGGAGGTGGCTGTCGTGATGGCTGCTGCCTCAATGACCGGCAAGGGAAGCGCAGGGGTGCTAAGGAGTCGAGCCGTCCGGTGACGGTGAGCTGGATGTGCCTCTCGGCCAGCCTCCGGCCTTAGCCAAGACCCATTGGGAAGTGCCACCGCCCGCCGCTGAGGATAGGATAAGATGAGTGGGTCAAATTAGAGATGGCGGTTGGGTGTACGTCTCAAATTTATACCTACGTCTAATTTTTCGGTGTCCGCTATGACATGCCGCAGCCGGGCGCTCTGGAAAGGCCCGCCATTGCGCTCTGACAGCCGATATAGCCGCCAGTAACATGCCAATCACGCTATTAGCAAGCATGTATTCGACTTATGGCGGCTGACGGCGCTACCGCTATTATTGCGTGTCAAGAATAGCGGTCATAGCGGCCGCTATTTAAAATCTTGGCTCAATGGCCCACTTGGCGACTCGTCCTGTGGCCTCTCTATTCTGAATGATGTCCCCTAAAGGGGCAGAGCTCACCACAGTGATGGGATGACCTTGGAAATACTGCTTGACTTCCGCTTGCCATGAACACTCCGTAAACAAGTTTACGCCAATGTGGATACCTTTGTTTAGACTCAATGAGCACCTCAACGATGTAGTAAACCGCCGTTGAACGGATGCTCCTTGCCGCCCTCCTTGCGCTCCACCACGATGGCAACGCGGACGGCTCGTAGCGTTAGCGACTACATATAACAGCAATGGCTCCCTATCAATGGGAGCCGTAAGGACCGGCGGCTCGACAAGCTGTCTCTTCAAATCTTCAAAGGCAGCGTTAAGCGACATCCTCGAGACAAAGTGTCTGCTTTCTTCATCATCTCGACATACGGTAGGGCCTTCTCACCTAACCGCTTATGAACTGCTTAAAGCAGCAACACGACCCGCCCGATTTGAACATCATTGATGCACGCCGGTTTAGCCAAAGAGGTGATTGCCTTGATCTTCTCCGGGTTAGCTTCAATGCCTCTGTTTGAGACCAGAAAGCCCAGAAGCTTGCTTGCTGGTACACCAAACACGCACTTGGCCGGGTTAAGCATCATCTTATAAACCCAGAGATTATCAAAGGTCTCCTTTAAATCAGATATCAAAGTTTCCTTCTCCCTGGATTTCACCACGATGTCATCCACATAAGCGTGAACATTGCGCCTAATTTGACTGTGGAGACATTTTGTACACATCTTCTCGATAAGTCGCCTGGGCACTCTTGAGCCCAAATGGCATAGATATATAGTGAAGGCTGCAAACGGAGTGATGAAAGCCGTCTTCTCCGGTCCTTAACCGCAATTTTGATCTCGATGATAGCCGAGTAAGCATCTAAAAGCTCAATCGCCGCAACCCGCCGTAGCATCAATGATTTGATCAATACGGGGAGGGCAAAGGGATCAGCGGACAAGCCTTATTTAAGTCCGTGTAATCCACACACATCCGCCAGTGCCGTTCTTCTTGAGTACAAGCACCGGGTTAGCCAACCACTCGGTGAAAAACTTCAACGATGAACCCAGCCGCTAAGAGCCGGGCGACCTCTTCTCCAATAGCTTTCCGTCTTTCCTCATTGAACCATCGAAGAAATTGCCTGACCGGCTTATACTTCGGATCAATATTAAGAGTGTGCTCAGCGATTTCTCTCGGGACACCCGGCATGTCAGAAGGTTTCCATGCAAATATATCCCGGTTCTCACGGATGAACTCGATGAGTGCGCTTTCCTATTTAGGATCCAAGTTGGCACCGATGTCGAATCGCTTGGAAGAGTCGCTCGAGTAAAATCAACAAGCTTTGTTTCAGCGGCCGATTTAAACTTCAACGCCGGGTCATGCTCTGTAGTTGGCTTCTTCAAAGAGGTCATATCTGCCGGGTCAACATTATTTTGATAAAACTTTAGCTCTTCTGCTGCACAAACAGACTCAGCATAAGCCGCGTCGCCCTCTTCACACTCCAAAGCTACCTTTCGACTCCCATGCACAGTGATGGTGCCCTTGTAACCCGGCATCTTGAGCTGCAGATAAACATAACACGGCCGTGCCATGAACTTGGCATAAGCTGGCCGCCCAAATAAAGCATGATATGGACTATTGACTTTGACCACCACAAACGTCAATTTCTCAGCCCTGGAATCATATTCATCTCCAAAAGCCACCTCCAATTCAATCTTGCCGACCGGGTATGCCGACTTACCAGGCACCACCCCATGGAAAACGGTGTTGGACGTCTTTAAATTTTTATCAGTTAAACCCATGCGTCGAAAGGTCTCGTAATAGAGGATGTTAATACTGCTACCTCCGTCCATGAGTACCTTGGTAAATTTATATCCACCGACCTGAGGCGCCACCACCAAGGCTAATCAATTCGGATTATCAACCTGCGGGTGATCTTCCTCGCTCCATACAATAGGCTGCTCGACCACCTTAAATAACGGGAACCGCTGCTCAATAGAATTCACGGCCCTCTTCATTTAACCTTCTGGTCACGCTTGCACAAGCTAGTGGTGAACACATGATATCGCCCACTATTCACCGCTTGGATGACTTTGATAACCCGACTGCTATTGCTGTTGTCCCCCTTGACCGGGCTGCTGTTGATTATAGCCGCTTTGATTTCCTTGAAAGCCGGAACTTGAACTGCCGCCCGGGCCATGAAAACAGCCGGCTCCTGAGCCGCCGCCCGATCCATGATTGCCATCAAACATGTTGGAATTCTTGAAAGCCTTCATGATCGCGCAATCTTTCCATAAGTGAGTGGCGGGTTGTTCCCGGGTACCGTGTTTCGGGCAAGGCTCATTGAGTAGCTGCTCAAGAGATGGGCCTAACCTGCCAGATCGAGGGGGCGGTTTTCCCTTACGTCTCTGATTGTTACCCTGCACATTGGCATTGGCCACAAACTCCGGGTTACCCTCAAATTTTACGCTTGTTGCCTCCACTGATTCGTCAGGTTATCTTTGTGACCCTTTCCATTGCCGTTCTTCTTTCCCTTCCTGTCCTTTCCTCATCGATGCGGGATCCTTGGTACTATCGTAGTCGGCGATTTGACTAAAGATGCCATCAGCGTACCCATATCATTGCAATCACGCTTAAGGCGCCCGGTTTCAGTCTTAGCGGCTCAAAGCGACAATTCTTCTCCAACATGAGGACTACAGAGCCAGATCCATCTTATCGCATTTAATGTATTATCTCCTTGACGGCGCACTCCAATGAGTTGTGGATTCACCTCCTCCTCGCTTACAATTTGTCAAGTCCACAATCGATATAGATTGCTTGCGGTGTCCTTGAAATTACGGATGAAACAGTGCCTTTAGCTCTGCCTTACGAACCAATGGAGTTGGGTGGCAAACCCTTTAACCAAGACCGGCTGCTCCATCTAACATCATGGTGAAGTACTTAGCCATTGCTGCATCATCGACCTCCAACAGCTCCATGGCCATCTCATAACTCTCGATCCACGCCCGGCTGTAAGTCGGCCGTGTAATTCGGCACCTTTCGAGGTCCCTTGAAGTCCTTGGGTAGGCGTACATCACGCTGAGCCGGCACCAAACAAGGAACTCCACCGGTTATAGTAGCCACTCCCGTCTCAACAGAAGCCATCGGATACTCTGGGAACTCTTGATGAGCCGTCTGTTGAGCCGCTAGCTGAGCCGCCCACTCGCTTCTCCCCGACGATTCGATCTTGCACCGGGTTATAGCCACGGGCTGGTTCCGGCTGGGCGTTGCTTGACAAAGCTTCGACTCCATGTGCCTGCTGTAACTTGGACTCGATTTTGACGAGGCGGTGCTAGCCAAGGCGAGGAGTCGAATGAATCCTGCCCTCGCTATATAAGAATAAGTCTCTTGCTGAGCCAGGGCCGTCTGGACAAGTTCTCTGATCCTCCGGGTCTCCACCGCTGTCGGATCATCACCGTCCACTGGGAGAGCCGCCAAACGCGCTGATGCTGCGATTAAGTTCTCCATGGGATTGGAAAAGTGACCCGGCGGTATCGGTACATAACGGGGCGGTGCCATGTTCCCGTGAAGAGGTGCCATCTCCCGAGGCTGAGCCGGTCCTCCTGTTCCGGCTATCATAAACTGATTTGCATCTGGCGGGTTACTTGGGCCGGCTCCGGGTGTAGCGAAAAGGTTCCTGGGGTCGTAAATCGGAGGCAAACGGGATTGAGTTTTCTGGTGCCTCCTTCTCATCACCTCATTAGATGCGTTCAGACTCATATTCAGCTGGAAAGCCTCTGACTGGAGCTGCTGCGCCCGTGCATCCAAAGCCGCTCGTTCTGTAGCTAACCTGGTGTCCTCAGCTTCCAAGGCCTCCTTGGCCCGAGCTATTGCTTCACGCACCTGTGCCACCTCCGCGTATGCTCATCTTGATTTGCAGGGATAACCGTGGCGGTTAACAGGGCCATAAGCTTATCCATGAGATCCATCAAGATTCTGAGCGGCTGGGCATGACAGGCCTCTTGCCCCGCCGCCTCGACCCGGATGTTATTGCCAAGAACGGCCGAGAGTTTTGGCCGGGTGGAGTCCCACCATGAAGACTCCTCGCCCGGTTTGGCGGCTCATAGGGGTCCGGAATATCGGAGCCAACGAACAGCCCCCAAGCACGCCATCTTGCACTTGATACAGCGAATCTGTTGAACCGGCGGACGAATCATCGTCGGAGAGGACGGCCCTCTCACCACGATCTTCAGATCCTTCAGAAACTTCTTCTCCGTGGACGCAGCCCACGAAGACACGCTTCATGCCGGGTTGAACTCGGCCGGGTCTCGCACGCTGAGCCGTCTCGACGAGGTCGGTGCGCTTATCCGGCCAGGCCCGGCCACCAATCCGCCGATGAAGACGTGGATTTCGCCGAAGGGGACCCGGTATCCGTACTCAATTGAGTCGGCGTCGGGGCCCCAGCTTTCGTCATCGATGTAGATCTTGCCGCGACGACTCTTGGTCATCCGCCCATCACAGTATCCCTTGAGCCCTTGAAGTTGCCCTTCAAGAACTCAAATCCACTGCATACCGCCCCACGGTGGGCGCCTAACCGTCGTGGAATTGTCACGCAGAGATGTCCTCTTGCAAGGACTTAGTCGTGAGGCCATCGCAACTAGGAAGCTTAAAGGGGTTGATCGGGACAAAGGACACCAGAGTTTATACTTAGTTTGGCCCCTTACGGTGAAGGTAAAGCCTACGCCTAGTTGGGTTGGTATTGCTTGATGTTTCGATAACCAGGGAGCGAGATACGCTATGCCCGGCTCTCGAGGGATTGTTTCTCTCCCTAAGCTGCTAGCGGGTCGTCCCCTTATATACACGGGTGGACGCCCTGCAGTCTACAGAGTCCCTGCCGGCTCATAAATAGTGTACGGCTCGGTGACTAGTTAATTCTACCTTATGATACAAGTCATGTCATCACGGCGGTCTATCACCATGGGCCTTAAGCCACCTACGGGCCTTAGACCCTTTATTGAACAACCATCTTCATGCTTGGCCTCTGGGCTTCTCTTAAGATGAGTCTTCTTTGCGTAACCCGGCCCCTCCTGGGCGGCTTACTCAAATAGTTATATCCCCAACAAGTGGCATCTTCTTAACAACATCATATAAATGAAACTCTACTGAAGGAGGAGTTTCCTTAGGATAATAGTAGAAGTTTTGCACAAAAGTATTGGTGAGTAAGAGATACTGTTCGCGTTGGTCGTGGAGGAAGTCGGTGAGGCCTGCATTCTCAGCCAATTCATAAAAATCATTGTAAATCCCGGCTTCTCTCAAGAAATCATCGGAAGGCCATTCACACGGCCAAACCTCCACGGTGCGGGGCAGATTATATTTGGGCCTCTGTGCTTCTTCATTTTGCTTTTCCTTCGAGCTTTGGCTCGATGAGCCCCTCAAAAATCTCTTCATTATTTTCTAAAAAATTCTGAAATTTTTAGTAACTTCAAATAAAAGTGAACCAAACTTAACAAAATTGATAGCAACTACTCCTACAACTGCCTAGAGACTACATCACGCATTAGAACTACTTGGAACCATATAAATTTGACACGCAAGCTCAAGAACATGGTCACCTAGGCAGCACAAATTTGCAATGAATAGATCACTAGAACAAAAACTAATTGGACCAATGGAGGAGTCACATACCAAGGAACAATCCCCCCAAGCAGTTTTGTGAGAGGTGCTTTGAGCAAGGAGATCGAAAATCGCAGCAAAATGAGCTAGAACTCGTGCTTGAGCTGGATGGTGATTTTTTGGGAGGAAGAAGAAGTGTGTGGTGCAGGAATAAGTGGAGGGAGCCACCATGGGCCCACGAGGTAGGGAGCGCATACAGCAGGGGTGGGCGATCCTCGACCTCGTGGCTGTGTGCTTGCTCCCCTGCTGTGTTCTCAGTGCCAGATGTTCTCAAATATTCCAGAAAAAATCATATTCCATTTTCAGGGCATTTGGAGAACTTTTATTTTCAGGGTATTTTTATGTTGCATGGATAAATTAGAAAGCTGACGGAAAAATACTATTTTTACTTTATTTCAACTAAATAACAGAAAGTAGAAAGAGGGTACAGAAGGTTGTGCCTTCTAGTTTCATCCATCTCATGCTCATCAAATGGAATTCACTAACAAGGTTGATCAAGTATTGTTAACAAACTCATTCCGAATAACATGGAACCGGAGAAATTTCGAATAACACTATGTTACCTCAACGGGGATATGCACATCCCCAATAATACGAATATCATATTTCTTCTTGACAAGAGGGAAGATGAAATTCAAAACCTCCAAATATAATCGATGGAATTTTTCCAATAGAATTGATACTATGAACTTGAGGTTGTTTCTGGAGAAAGTGTACCGTATGCTCATTACCATTAACATGAAAAGTGACATTGCCTTTGTTGCAATCAATAACAGCCCATGCAGTATTCAAAAGGGTCTTCCAAGAATAATAGACATACTATCGCCCTCAAGAATATCAAGAATAACAAAGTCCGTTAAAATAGTAACGCTTTGCAACCACAACAGCACATCCTCACAAATACCGGCTGGTATAGCAGCTTGATTTATCGTACCATTTGCAAAGATATTTCAGTAGGTGTCAACTTATTCAAATCAAGTCTATGATATAAAGAGAGAGGCATAACACTAACACCGGCTCCAAGATCACATAAAAGCGGTTTTAACATAGTTTCTTTTAATGGAGCATGGTATAGTGGGTACTCCTAGATCTCCAAGTTTCTTAGGTATTCCACCCTTAAAAGTATAATTAGCAAGCATGGTGGAAATCTCAGCTTCCGGTATCTTTCTTTTATTAGTGACAATTTCTTTCATATACTTAGCATAAGGATTCATTTTGAGCATATCAGTTAATCGCATACAAAAAGATAGGTCTAATCATTTCAAAGAAAGCGCTCAAAATCCTCATCATCCTTTTTCTTGGATGGTTTCGGAGGAAAAGGCATGGGTTTCTGAACCCAAGGTTCTCTTTCTTTACCATGTTTCCTAGCAACAAAGTCTCTCTTATCATAACGTTGATTCTTTGATTGTGGGTCATCAAATCAACCGCAGGTTCAATTTCTAAATCATTATCATTACTAGGTTGAGCATCATCATGAACATCATCATTAACATTTTCACTAGGTTCATGTTCATTACAGATTGTGTTTCAAAGATCGTAAATAGAAATATCATTTGGATTCTCATGTGGTTCAGCAATAGGTTCACTAGAAGCATGCAAAGTCCTACCATTTTTCTTTTCTTCTTTTTAGAAGGACTAGGTGCATCAATATTATTTCTCACGAGAATCTTGTTCAATTCTCTTAGGATGGCCTTTAGGATACAAAGGTTCTGAGTCATTTTACCAGTTCTAGTAGCCACTCTAACAGCATAATCATTATTCTTACTATTCAATTCATTGAGCAAATCATTTTGTGCCTTAAGTACTTGTTCTACTTGAGTGGTAACCATAGAAGCATGTTTACTAATGAGTTTAAGTTCACCCTTAACATTAGCCATGTAATTACTCAAGTATTCAAGCATATCGGAATTGTATTTCAATTGTCTACCAAAATAAGCATTGAAGTTTTCTTGTTTGACAATAAAATTATCAAACTCTTCTAAGCATTGTCTAGCAGACTTATAGTGAGGAATATCACCTTCATCAAATCTATAGAGAGAATTTACCTTTACTACCTGTGTCGGGTTATCAACACCATGAGTTTCTTCAATAGGTGAAGGATTAAGATCATATGTTTCTTCAATAGGCGGTAAATTAAGACCATGTATTTCTTCAATAGGAGGTAAATTCATAACATCTTTAGCTTTTATACCTTTTTCTTTCATAGATTTCTTTGCCTCTTGCATATCTTCAGGACTGAGAAATAGAACACCTCTCTTCTTCGGAGTTGGTTTAGGAATAGGCTCAGAATTGGCTCAGAGCTGGCTCGTGAAGTGTCCAATTATTTTCATTCATCAACATATTATTCAATAGAATTTCAGCTTCATCCTGTTCTTTCCTCGAAAAATGTAACCAACACAACTATCCGTGTAATCTCTGGAAGCATCGGTTAGTCCATTATAAAAGATATCAAGTATTTCATTTTTCTTAAGAGGATGATCAGCAAAGCATTAAGTAATCGGAGAAGCCTCCCCAAGCTTGTGGGAGACTCTCTTCTTCAATTTGCATAAAATTATATATTTCCTTAAAGCAACTTGTTTCTTATGAGCAGGAAATATTTAGCGAGAAGTAATAAATCATATCCTGGGGACTATGCACACAAACAGGATCAAGAGAATTAAACCATATCTTAGCATCACCCTTTAATGAGAATGGAAATATTTTAAGGATATAAAGGTAGCGAGATTTCTCATCATTAGTGAACAGGGTGGCTATATCATTTAATTTAGTAAGATGTGCCACAACAGTTTCAGATTCATAGCCATGAAATGGATCAGATTCAACCAAAGTAATTACACCAGGATAAACAGAGAATTCATAATCCATATCCGTAACACAGATAGGTGAAGTAGCAAAAGCAGGGTCAGGTTTCATTCTAGCATTAAGAGATTGCTGCTTCCATTTAGCTAATAACCTCTTGAGCTCGTATCTATCTTTGCAAGCTAAAATAGCTATAGCAACTTCTTTTTCCAAAACATTACCCTCAGGAACAACAGGCGATTCATATTTATTAGGGGGAGAATCTTCATCATCACTTTCATCAATGTTATCAGTTTCAATAATTTCATTCTCTCTAACCCTAGCAAGTTATTCATCAAGAAAATCACCAAGTGGCACAGTAGTATCAAGCATAGAAGTAGTTTCATCATAAGTATCATGCATAGCAGAAGTGGCATCATCAATAACATGCAACATATCGTAAGCGAATAGCGTAAGCAGGTTTAGGTGTCGTAAGCTTACTCAAAATGAAGGTGAATCAAGTGCGAGCTAGATGGCGCTTCCTTACCTCCCTCGTAGTTGAGGGATAGATTTTTGTTTTCTCGTCTTTCAAGTTCTTCATAGTGACCAGCAGATATAAATCCCAAGTGACTCAAAGAATAGAGCTATGCTCCCCGGCAGCGCCTTGAGAAAATAGTCTTGATAACCCACAAGTATAGGGATCGCAGCAGTTTTCGAGGGTAGAGTATTCAACCCAAATTTATTGATTCGACACAAGGGGAGCCAAAGAATATTCTCAAGTATTAGCAGTTGAGTTGTCAATTCAACCACACTTGGATAACTTAGTATCTGCAGCAAAGTATTTAGTAGCAAAGTAATATGGAAGTAACGTGATAGCAAAAGTAATATTTTTGGGTTTTGTAGTGATTGTAATAAAGAGTAAATCGGAAAAGTAAATAAGCAAAGAACAATGTGTTAAAAGCTTGTAGGCATTGGATCGGTGATGGAGAATTATGCGGATCACGGTTCATCATGTAACAATCATAACATAGGGTGACATGAACTAGCTCCAATCCATCAATGTAATGTAGGCATGTATTCCGAATATAGTCATACGTGCTTATGGAAAAGAACTTGCATGACATCTTTTGTCCTACCCTCCGTGGCGGGGGTCCTAATGGAAACTAAGGGATATTAAGGCCTCTTTGATAGAGTACGGAACAAAGCATTAACACATAGTGAATACATGAACTCCTCAAACTATGGTCATCACCGGAGTGGTCCCGATTATTGTCACTTGAGGGTTTGGGATCATAACACATAGTAGGTGACTATAGACTTGCAAGATAGGATCAAGAACTCACATATATTCATGAAAACATAATAGGTTCACACCTGAAATCATGGCACTCGTGCCCTAGTGACAAGCATTAAGCATAGCAAAGTCACGCAACATCAATCTCGTAACATAGTGGATACTAGGGATCAAACCCTAACAAAACTAACTCGATTACATGATAGATCTCATCCAACCCATCACCGTCCGGCAAGCCTACGATGGAATTACTCACGCATACGGCGGTGAGCATCATGAAATTGGTGATGGAGGATGGTTGATGATGACGACAATGACGAATCCCTCTCTCCGGAGCCCCGAGCGGACTCGAGATCAGCCCTCCCGAGAGGTTTTAGGGCTTGGCGGCGGCTCCATATCGTGAAACGCGATGAGTCCTTCTCTCGATTTTTTCTCCCGAAAGTGAATATATGGAGTTGGAGTTGAGGTCGGTGGGCGTCGGGGCCCACGAGGCGGGCGTGCCCGAAGCGGCGCGCCCACCCTCGTGGACAGGGTGTGGGCCCTTGACGTGGATTCTTCTTCCAAAGATTTTAATATTTTCCAAAAGATGTTCCATGGAGTTTCAGGTCATTCCGAGAACTTTTGTTTCGCACATAAATAACACCATGGAAAGTCTGCTGAAAACAGCGTCAGTCCGGGTTAGTTCCATTCAAATCATGCAAGTTAGAGTCCAAAACAAGGGCAAAAGTGTTTGGAAAAGTAGATACGACGGAGACGTATCACTGCACCAACTGACAGCTCCACCATTCAATATAAATACGTATCCAGTTTGTGACTTAGAGTCATCTGGATCAGTGTCAAAGCTACCATCGACATAACCATTTATGATGAGCTCTTTGTCACCCCCATAAACGAGAAACATATCCTTAGTCCTTTTCAGGTACTTCAGGATGTTCTTGACTCTTGTCGATGATCCACTCCTGGATTACTTTGGTACCTACCTGCTAAACTTATAGTAAGGCACACATAATGTCTGGTACACAACATTGCATACATGATAGAACCTATGGCTGAGGCATAGGGAATGACTTTCATTTTCTCTCTATCTTCTGCAGTGGTCGGGCATTGAGTTTGACTCAACTTCACACCTTGTAACACAAGCAAGAACCCTTTCTTTGACTGATCCATTTTGAACTTCTTCAAAACTTTATCAAGGTATGTGCTTTGTGGAAGTCTTATTAAGCGTCTTGATCTATCTCTATAGATCTTGATGCCAATATATAAGCAGCTTCACCAAGGTCTTTCATTGAAAAACTTCTTATTCAAGTATCCTTTTATGCTATCCAGAAATTCTATATCATTTCCAATCAACAATATGTCATCCACATATAATATTAGAAATGCTACAGCGCTCTCACTCACTTTCTTGTAAATACAAGCTTCTCCAAAAGTCTGTATAAAACCATATGCTTTGATCACTTCATCAAAGCATATATTCCAACTCCGAGATGCTTGCACCAGTCCATAAATGGATCGCTGGAGCTTACACACTTTGTTAGCACCTTTAGGATTGACAAAACCTTCTGATTGCATCATATACAACTCTTCTTTAAGAAATCCATTAAGGAATGCAGTTTTGACGTCCATTTGCCATATTTCATAGTCATAAAATGCGGCAATTGCTAACATGATTTGGACAGACTTAAGCATCGCTACGAGTGAGAAGGTCTCATCGTAGTCAACTCCTTGAACTTGTCGAAAAACTTTTGCAACAAGTCGAGCTTTGTAGACAGTAACATTACCATGAGCGTCAGTCTTCTTCTTGAAGATCCATTTATTCTCTATGGCTTGCCGATCATCGGGCAAGTCAACCGAAATCCATACTTTGTTCTCATACATGGATCCCATCTCAGATTTCATGGCCTCAATCCATTTCGTGGAATCTGGGTTCATCATCGCTTCCTCATAGTTCGTAGGTTCGTCATGGTCTAGTAACATGACTTCTACAACAGGATTACCGTACCACTCTGGTGCGGAACATACTCTGATTGACCTACGAGGTTCGGTAGTAACTTGATCTAAAGTTTCATGATCATCATCATTAGCTTGCTCACTAATTGGTGTAGGCATCACGGGAATGGTTTTCTGTGATGAACTACTTTCCACTCACTTATTTCGAGAGAAACTCCTTCTCTAGAAAGGATCCATTCTTATCAACAAATATTTTGCCTTCGGATCTGTGATAGAAGGTGTACCCATGATTTCTTTTGGGTATCCTATGAAGACGCACTTCTCCAATTTGGGTTCGAGCTTATCGAGTGAAGCTTTTTCACATAAGCATCGCAACCCCAAACTTTAAGAAACGACAACTTAGGTTTCTTGCCAAACCACAGTTCATACGGTGTCATCTCAACGGATTTAGATGGTGCCCTATTTAACATGAATGCATCTGTCTTTAATGCATAACCCCAAAACGATAGTGGTAAATCAATAAGATACATCATAGATCGCACATATCTAATAAAGTACGGTTACGACATTTGGACACACCATTATGCTATGGTGTTCCAGGTGGCGTGAGTTGCGAAACTATTCCACATTGTTTTAAATGAAGACCAAACTCGTAACTCAAATATTCGCCTGCGCGATCAGATCGTAGAAACTTTATTTTCTTGTTACGATGATTTTCCACTTCACTCTGAAATTCTTTGAACTTTTCAAATGTTTCAGACTTGTGTTTCATTAAGTAGATATACCCATATCTGCTCAAATCATCTGTGAAGGTCAGAAAATAACGATACCCGCCGCGAGCCTCAATACTCAACGGACCGCATACATCGGTATGTATTATATCCAATAAGTCAGTAGCTCGCTCCATTGTTCCGGAGAACGGAGTCTTAGTCATCTTGCCCATGAGGCATGGTTTGCAAGCATCAAATGGTTCATAATCAAGTGATTCCAAAAGTCCAACTGCATGGAGTTTCTTCATGCGCTTTACACCAATATGACCTAAACGGCATTGCCACAAATATGTTGCACTATCATTATCAACTTTGCATCTTTTGGCATCAATATTATGAATATGTGTATCACCACGATCGAGATTTAACAAAAATAGACCACTCTTCAAGGGTGCATGACCATAAAGATATTACTCATATAAATAGAACAACCATTATTCTCTGATTTAAATGTATAACCATCTCTCATCAAGCAAGATCCAGATATAATGTTCATGCCCAACGCAGGCACCAAATAACAATTATTCAGGTCTAAAACTAATCCAAAGTTAGATGTAGAGGTAGTGTGCCGACGGCGATCACATCGACCTTGGAACCATTTCCGACGCGCATCGTCACGTCGTCCTTAGCCAATCTTCATTTAATCTGTAGCCCCTGTTTTGAGTTGCAAATAGGAGCAACAGAACCAGTATCAAATACCAGGCGCTACTACGAGCATTAGTAAGGTACACATCAATAACATGTATATCAAATATACCTTTGTTCATCTTGCCATCCTTGTTATCCGCCAAATACTTGGGGCAGTTCCGCTTCAAGTGTCCAGTCCCTTTGCAGTAAAAGCACTCAGTTTCAGGCCTAGGTCCAGACTTGCATTTCTTCCCGGGAGTAGCAACTTGCTTGCCATTCTTCTTGAAGTTCCCCTTCTTTCCTTTGCCCTTTTTCTTGAAACTAGTGGTCTTGTTAACCATCAACACTTGATGCTCCTTCTTGATTTCTACCTCCGCAGCTTTGAGCATTGTGAAGAGCTCGGGAGTAGTCTTTTTCATCCCTTGCATATTATAGTTCATCAGGAAGCCTTTGTAGCTTGGTGGCAGTTGAAAGGACATGCGGTGCCCCCATGTGTGGTTTTGGTAATTGATGACATTTTGTATGGACTAATGGTTGCATTGAGTTATGTTTGAAGGATTTGTCCATAGGAATATCTTGAAGTCCATGTGTTGGTTTCAAGGAGTTTATGAGTTGACCAAGGTGCTATTAAGGAATTATCCAAAGATTGGTCATGTGAGTGTTGAGCTTATTGCAAGCATGTCTTGAAGAAGAAGATTGTGTGATCATTCATGTTTACCTTCAAGACATCATCCAAATGAAGAGAGTTGGAAAGATTCAAGGTTGATCAAGACTAAGTCAAGAGTGAATCAAGTTGATCGACTCACAAAGCGTAGAAGATGTACGAGAGGGATCAAGTGATCCCATGGTATGCTAAGCATTGTCCATTGCACTTTGTGTACTAACCCATGGTCTATGTGAGAGTTCTATGTGGGGTTAGATGCGTGTCCATGGGCTTGCGTCAAGAGGAAGATATCATACAACCCATGGAAAGGATGACATCAAGTGGTGATCGTCATCAAGATTGCCGTGTGCAAGTTCAAGTGTAGCATCACGAGGAGATCAAGTGCTTGAAGCTTTCCATCCATTGTGGTGTCAATGGACTTGTGAAGATGTGTCAAGAGTGGCTCATCCATAGTGGAGTATGGGGAGCAATCATCTAGTCTCCATCGACCCAACGCAATCAAGAAAGGTGGTCCATCTTGAGGAGGACAAGATCGTCATCATCTAGATCAAGTGGATCATGTGCAAGGCAAAGGTTTGCCCTTGATAGGTTTTCTATTTTACCAGTCTCATGGTGGTAGTTGGGAGACCGGGTTATAGGATCGTTTGTCGTACTATCAAGGGGGCTCTCAAGTTGGTAGCTTGATCGTATCGTTAGTAGAGAGCTCAAACCATTGCATCCTTTCATCATCTTTCTTGGTTCTTGTTTGTTTCTCTTTGTGAGTCTTAGAGCTTATGGTAATCTTGATGACAAGCTCGAGTTCATCGAAAACGGAGTTAACATGCTTCTTCTGTTGCGTTTTCGGTGTTGGAGGTTTTACCGGCCTTATTCGAGGAAGGGTTCTCACCATTTTCTTATGGCCTTTCCTAATTTGCTTCTTATTGTTATTTATATCAATATTGTGTTAGCCCTTGTCGCTAGCTCTCCAACAAACTTGGTTTCGTTGAATTCGGAGTCCGTTTGCAGAAATTGCGTCAGTTTTGGTGTCCTTATAAAAGCTGCAGCGGTACTACCGCGCGTGGGAGTGGTACTACTGCTTGGAGGGGATGTAATTTTTAATACCGCTCTTGGGAGCGGTACTACCGCGGCTACTTCCGTGGCTACTTCCGCTCTGGACCAAAAACTCATCAAAGTCCAGTGGTAGGCACGGATGTATTTTTTTAGTACCGCTCCCAAGCAGTAGTACCGCTACCCCTAGCGGTAGTACCATGAGGACGAGCGGTAGTACCGCTCTGTGCAAGTTGTGAGCATAACGGTTGGATTTTTCCCCTCCTATAAAAGGGGGTCTTCTTCCCCAATGAACCTTATACTTAGAGCTCATGTTCTTCCCCCAGTGTTGACATTCTTCGAGCTTGCTAACTCTCAATCCCTCCATGGAGGATTGCTAGTTGTTGAGGGAAAAGAGAGGATATCTAGATCCACATTTCCACCAATCACTTTCTCCTCTATGTGAGGGGAACCCCTTGGATCTAGACCTTGAAGTTCTTGGTGTTCTCCTTCTTGTTTTTCCTCTCATTTTCCTCCCTAGCATTAGTTGCTTCGGTGGGATTTGAGAGAGAAGGACTTGGGCACTCCATGTGCCCTTTCCATTGCATTTGGTGCATCGGTTTGAGTTCTCCATGTGATACATGGAAGTTACAAGTTGAGAAGCTTATTACTCTTGGGTGCTTGGTACCCTTGAGCTTGTTCCTCTTGGGTGCTTGGGCGTCCTAGGCGGTTGGTGGTGTTCGGAGCTTAATCATTATGGTGCAAAGCTTGAGGCAAGCGTCAGGGGTCTCCAATTAGGTTGTGGAGATCTCCCGAGCAATTTGACGGTACAGTGACCGCCCCAAGGGTTGCCAAAGTGTCTGGGTTCGGTGACCGCCCCAAGGGTTGCCAAAGTGTCTGGGTTCGGTGACCGCCCCAAGGATTGCCATTTTTACGGGTTCGGTGACCGCCCTCAAGGGTCCCTTAGTGGAATCACAACATCTTGCATTGTGCGAGGGTGTGAGGACATTACGGTGGCCCTAGTGGCTTCTTGGGGAGCCTTGTGCCTCAACACCGCTCCAAACGGAGATTAGCATCCGCAAGGGTGTGAACTTCGGGATACATCATCGTCTCCGCGTGCCTCAGTTATCTCTTACCCGAGCCCTTTACTTATGCACTTTAATTTGTGATAGCCATATTGTTTCTTGTCATATATCAAACTATCACCTAATAGTTTATCTTGCTTAGCATAAGTTGTTGGTGCACATAGGTGAGCCTAGTTGTTGTAGGTTTTGTGCTTGACAAATTAACCGCTAGGTTTATTGCGCATTTGTTCAAGCCTTAACCGTAATTATTTTAAAGCGCCTATTCACCCCCCCTCTAGGCGACATCCTTGATCTTTCAATTGGTATCAGAGCCTCGTCTCTCTTTGTTAGGCTTAGCCGCCTAGAGAGTAAAGATGTCGACTAGGGGATTAGGATTCTCTGACACTCTTAGTTTCGATGGCACAAATTTTGATGTTTGGGTAATTCGCATGCTTAATCTCTTTAGGGTCATGGACCCAAATTTAGAGCGAATTGTAGATATGGGTTTTTCTCCTCCAAAGGATCCCCAAAGATTATCTTTAGAGGATGAGAAAAACTCTTATCTCAACGCTCAAGCTTCTAATGTGCTTTTCGATGCTTTGAGGAATGTAGTTATATTTCAACTCATGCCGATCCGGAATGCTCATGAGTTGTGGACAAAGCTTCAAGATAAATATGGTGTTTCCAAGATTTGTGGGGATGATTGTTCTCCCTCCACCTCCGGCCGTGTTGCCTTCTCAACTTATTCTACTTCACCTACATGTGGATTTCCACAAGGTAATGTTATCGTGAGTAGTGTTGGTCATTGCAATGATGATAGTGTGCTTATAGTTGATGACTCTTCATCATTATCTTGTTGCAATGCTTCATCTTTGGACTTTAACACTTTGTGCACCTTACATGTTTCACATGCTTGTGTTGATAGTCCGTGCATATCATGTAGAAATTGCTTGAATAAATCTCATAATGATATGCTTTCTATATCTTTTTTCCATGATAAAAATGCATGTATTTCCTCGAGTTGTTGTGCTAACAATGTAGAGGAAATCCAACACTCCATGGAACAAGATGTGGTCTCAAATGGTGTTTCAAGGGATCCTACATCATCATCTATTTCTTTATGCCTTATGGCTAAGGCTTCAAAGGTATCTCCTACTTTGAACCCCTATATGTCTCTTGATAATGATGTTGATAATGATAATGATGAAGAGAATGATAATGTTGCTTCCTTAAAAATTAAGGGGGAAATGATTTTTAAAGCTCTTCATAAAAATAAAATTGCGCGTTCCAACTTCATGGAAATCACGTCCATTGCCATTGAGGGCAAGAAATATATTGAGGAGTTGGAATCTCATATCGAGGAGCATGAGGTCACCATTGATAAAATGGAAGGTCATGAGCGTGATTACGCTTAATGAGATTGCGGACCTCTCTCAAGCTCTTGAACTTGAACAAACCACCAAGGAATCTCTTGAGGAGACCTTTTATCTAGAATTATCTAGAGTGAAGGAATCTCATGATAGAGCTCTTGAGGTGGCCAATGTTTTTGAAACTGAAAATGAGAAGCTTGAAGTTGTGCATGCGAAACTCCTTGAGGACTTTGGGCACCTCGAAAATGGCTCAAGGGTCATTAAGAGTGAGCTCAGAAAACTCACCGAGTCTCATGCACAACTTAAAGCTTCATATTCAGAAGAGCTTGTAAAGTTTCCTTCTCCTCTTGCTATTATTGATGATGCTTGTGCTACTAACTCTATTGCTTGTGAAGCATCCATTTTGAATGAGAATGTTGAGCTTCGGGCTCAACTTGAGTTGCTATCTAGCAATTATTGGAAATTGGAAGAAAGCCATGAAAAGCTCTCGAGCTCTCATGATGATCTTCTAGTATCCCATAATGTGCTAAAGATAGCTCATGAGGCCATGATTGCTGAGGTAACATCTAGTGAGCCTCATGTGGATACTAGCACTACTTTTAGTCAAAATGCTATATTGCCTTGTGCTAGTCCTCGTGATTCATCCATGCATAACATTGGTACATCTTGTGATGAATTGCTTTCCTTGCCTTGTTGCTCTAACGATGAAGCTTATACTTCCTCTAGTGCTTGTGTTGAGACTAACCATGTAGAGGAAATAAAAGAGCTCAAGGCCCAAGTCACTTCTTTGAAGAAAGACTTGGAAAAGTGTCATGAAGGGAAGGCCACACTCAACAATATCTTGAGTGCGAAAAAATCCCCCAATGACAAAGGTGGACTTGGATTTAACTCCAATAAGAAGAAGAAGTCCAAGAGCAACAAGAGGAAGGGCCAAAAACAAGTCAAGAATTCGGCCAAGATCATTTGCTTCAAGGGCAAAATTGAAGGGCATCATGTTAGATCTTGCCCTTTGAAGAAGAAGGCCATTAGTGACAAGCAACAAGGGGAGCGGCCACAAGTTCATTCTCATGTTCAACCTCAAGTTGAAGAAAGGCCTCTTCCCAAGAAAACTCAAGCTAATGGTTCTCAAGTTGAGAAATCAAGTGAGAAGAAAGTGAAGAGTAGACGTTGCTACCTATGTCGTGAGAAAGGTCACCTTGCTTCCTCATGCACTAGTGGTAACTTATCCAACCCAATTATTATTGATGATATTTATTCTATTGAGAAGGATAAGGTTGGCAATGTGTTTGCCAAGTTTCTTGGTACTCAAAGTGGTTTCAAGCAAAGAACCATTTGGGTTGCCAAGCCTATTGTGACTAACTTCTTAGGACCCAACTTAGTTGGGGACCAACAAGCTCAAACTTGATCAATAGGTGTTGTTGGAGGGCATTGGAGACTTGGCTACATTATGAAGAATTAAGGACTTCATCATTCTTATTGTCTCAAGCCAAGTCAATTGGGTTATCAAGTTTCTATACTATATCCAATGTGCCTCCTTCCGTAACTTGTACTTGAATTGTTTACATTGAAAGTTACTTGCCCCTTTGCATGTTTAGATTTTGTTCCTTGCATGTGTTTGTATATGTTGTGTCTCCAAATTGCTTATCTTGAGTAATCAAGTATGTGTATGTTGGTTTGCACTTCATGTACATGTGTGTCATACGTTGAGCCTTTGTGCATCTTGTTTGTATCTTAGTTGGATCTTGTGAGAGATTAATGGAATATCCCTTTGTGGGGGAGTGATGTGCTTTGTGCACCTCACAATCCTATAAATGTATGTACATGAGTAATACCATCTAGTATTGATATTACAAGATTATCTAGTCGCTATGTGCTATGTCTTCTCATGAGAAATTCAAATTCTAAATAGTCCATTAATTATCTCTTGTTGGATCCTCTTATTGCCTCTTGTTAAGTTTTTATTGGTATCACATTATGGGGGAGTAATATGCTATGTGCATATTACGAGCCTAGAAAATGTGTACATTTGAGATATTGTCACCTAGAATTGATATTGTAAATTATCTTGTTCCTAGGTGGCATGTTAGCTCTACAAGTTGCAATGTGCTTTTTGTTTGGTGTGAAGATTATGTTGGATATCCTTGATATCTACCACCAGGAATTATTTCTGAATAATTCTTGTCTTTTGACAATTGGTACTCACTTATGTGTGGTAGAAATTACTGATCATCTCCACGTTGGTGTTTGCTTATTATTTCCTTTTCTCTTGCCAAGGAATGTATCAACTCCCTTTTTCTTCCATACCACTTGTGGATCTTGTTAATTTTTGACCTTGTCTAGTGTTTTCTAGATATAGTGAAAGTGGTGATCCCACCTTGTGCATTTTGTATTCAAATGCAAATTCTCTATAATGCACTAGTCTTGGGGAGCTATCCTTTTTCTATAAAACACTCATCTTGTGGTCCTTATCAAGTGTGTGTTGGTGGAGCATAAACCGTTTCTTTTTGGTACTTTGTGGCATCATGAAACTTTGTAGAGAGCTTGGTTTGTTTGGAACCATTCTCTCTTTTGGGAGGTTGACATCTTTCTTTTTGGTATCATTGGATATCTCGTTCCTTGATGTATCTTTCAGTTGATATCCTCCAAGTGATGATTTATTCTTTTGGTATCTTTTCTTCACTTGTTTTTTCTTTGTCAATTGGTATCGGTTCTTGAAAGTCTTGAGTACATCCTTCTCTGTAGATATATATCATCATGATTTCTTCTACCTAGAACCTTATACGCCCCTCCCCTAGTCCTATTCGGACTCCCCATTGGGGGCGCCACCCCCTTGTGGGCTGCCTTGCCTCCCTCCTATGGCCCATATGGCCCATATCTTCCCCTGGGGGGTTCCGATAACCCGTAGATACTCAAATCGTGCCCGATACATTCTCAAACACTTAGGTGTCCGAATACTATCATCCAATATTATATCAATCTTTACCTCTCGACCATTTCGAGACTCCTCATCATGTCTGTGATCTCATCCTGGACTCCAAACAATCTTCGGTCACCAAAACACATAACTCATAATACAAATCGCCATCGAACGTTAAGTGTGCGGACCCTACGGGTTCGAGAACTATGTAGACATGACCGAGACACATCTCCGATCAATAACCAACAGCGGAACCTAGATGCTCATATTGGTTCCTACATATTTTACGAAGATCTTTATCGGTCAAACCGCAATGACAACATACATCATTCCCTTTGTCATAGATATGTTACTTGCCCGAGATTCGATCATCGATATATTCATACCTAGTTCAATATCGTCACCGGCAAGTCTCTTTACTCGTTCCGTAATACATCATCCCACAACTAACTCATTAATCACATTGCTTGCAAGGCTTATCATGATGTGTATTACCGAGAGGGCCCAGAGATACCTCTCCGATACTCGGAGTGACAAATCCTAATCTCAATCTATGCCAACCCAACAAACACCTTAGGAGATACCTGTAGTGCATCTTTATGATCACCCAGTTACGTTGTGACGTTTGATAGCACACAAGGTATTCCTCCGGTATTCAGGAGTTGCATAATCTCATAGCCAAAGGAATATGTATAAGTCATGAAGAAAGCAATAGCAATAAAACTTAATGATCATTATGCTATGCTAACGGATGGTTCTTGTCCATCACATCATTGTCCTAATGATGTGATCCCGTTCATCAAATGACAACACATGTCTATGATTAGTGATACGTCCATTTTGCATCATGCTTTTATATCGATATTTATTGCATTATGGGCTGTTATTTCACGTTATGTCACAATACTTATGTCTATTCTCTCTTATTTTACAAGGTTTACATGAAGAGGGAGAATGCCAAGAAATTTGGAATTCTCAAGTGGAAAAGGAGCAAATATTGGAGACCTATTCTGCACAGCTCAAAAGTCCTGAAACTCCACAGAATACCTTAAAATAAATAAAGAAAAATCGTCGCCAAAGATGAAGACCAGGGGGCCCACACCTGCTCACGAGGCTGGGGGCGCCTGGGCGCCCCCACCCTCGTGGCCCCCGGTGGCTCTCCGACGCCCATCTTCTCCTATATGAAGTCTTCGTAAGAAAAAAATCAGAAGCAACCTTTGGACGAGACTCCACCGCCACAAGGTGGAACCTTGGCGGAACCAATTCAGGTCTCGCAGAGCTGTTCTGCCGGGGGACACTTCCTCCGGAGGGGGGAAATCATCACCATCGACATCACCAACGCTCCTCTCATCGGGAGAGGGCAATCTCCATCAACATCTTCACCACACCATCTCATCTCCAAACCCTAGTTCATCTCTTGTATCCAATTCTTGTCTCCAAGTCCGGGATTGGTGCTAGTAGGTTGCTAGTAGTGTTGATTACTCCTTGTAGTTGATGCTAGTTGGTTTATTTGGTGGAAGATCATATGTTCAGATCCTTAATGCATATTATTACCCTCCGATTATGAACATGAATATGCTTTGTGAGTAGTTACGCTTGTTCCTGAGGACATGGGAGAAGTCTTGCTATTAGTAGTCATGTGAATTTGGTATTCGTCCGATATTTTGATGAGATGTATGTTGTCTAGCCTCTAGTGGTGTTATGTGAACGTCGACTACATCACACTTCACCATTATTTGGGCCTAGAGGAAGGCATTGGGAAGTGCTACCTCTTGAGCACTGCTTTGGATTTCCCCGAAGAGGAGAGGATGATGCAGCAAAGTAGCGTAAGTATTTCCCTCAGTTTTTGAGAACCAAGGTATCAATCAAGTAGGAGGCCACGCTCAAGTCCCTCGTACCTGCACAAAACGATAGCTACTCGCAACCAACGCGATTAGGGGTTGTCAATCCCTTCACGGTCACTTACGAGGGTGAAATCTGATAGAGATGATAAATAATATTTTTGGTATTTTTGATATAGAGATGCAGAGTGAAAAGTAAAAGGCAAAGTAAAGACAAAGCAAGTATTAAAGTGATGGAGATTGATATGATGAAAATAGACCGGGGCCATAGGTTTCACTAGTGGCTTCTCTCAAGAGCATAAGTATTCTACGGTTGGGTGAACAAATTACTGTTGAGCAAATTGATAGAACTGAGCATAGTTATGAGGATATCTAGGTATGATCATGTATATAGGCATCACGTCCGAGAGAAGTAAACCAAACGATTACGCATTTACTACTATTACTCCGGTCATCGACCGCTATCCAAAGATGCATCTAGAGTATTAAGTTAAAAGCGAGTAACGCCTGTAAGCAAGATGACATGGTGTAGAGGGATAAATTCATGCAATATGATAAACCCCCATCTTGTTATCCTCGATGGCAACAATACAATACGTGCCTTGCAACCCTTTCTGTCACTGGGTAAGGACACCGCAAGATCGAACCCAAAGCTAAGCACTTCTCCCAATGCAAGAACTACCAATCTAGTTGGCCAAACCAAACGGATAATTCGAAGAGACTTGCAAAGATAACTCAATCATACATAAAAGAATTCAGAGAAGATTCAAATATTATTCATAGATAAGTTGGATCATAAACCCACAATTCATCGGTCTCAACAAACACACCGCAAAAAAGAAGATAAAAACGAATAGATCTACACAAGAGAGTCGGAGAACAATGTATTGAGATCCAAAAGAGAGAAGAAGCCATCTAGCTACTAACTATGGACCCGAAGGTCCGAGGTAAACTACTCACACTTCATCGGAGGGCTATGATGATGTAGAAGCCCTCCGTGATGACGGCCCTCTCCGGTGGAGCTCCTAACAGGCCCCAAGATGGGATCTCGTGGATACAGAAAGTTGCGGCGGTGGAATTAGGTTTTGGCTCCGTATTCGATCTGCCGAGTACGTGAGGTATATATAGGAGGAAGGAGTACGTCGGTGGAGCAATAGGGGCCCACGAGGTAGGGGCGCGCCCCACCCTCGTGACCTCATTATTGTTCCTTGGAGTAGGGTCCAAGTCTCACAGATCACGTTCGGTGAGAAAATCACGTTTCCGAAGGTTTTATTCCGTTTGGACTCTGTTTGATATTCCGCTTTCTTCAAACACCGAAATAGGCAAAAACAACAATTCTCGGGCTGGGCCTCCGGTTAATAGGTTAGTCCCAAAAATAATATAAAAGTGGAAAATAAAGCCCAATATAGTCCTAAACAGTAGATAAAGTAGCATGGAGCAATAAAAATTATAGATACGTTGGAGACGTATCGAGGCATCCCTAAGCTTAATTCCTCGTCATTCCTCGAGTAGGTAAATGATAAAAATAATTTTGATGCGGAGTGATACTTTGGCATAATTTCAATGTAAATCCTCTTAATTGTGGTATGAATATTCAGATCCGAAAGATTCAAGACAAAAGTTAAGTATTGACATGAGAAATAATAATACTTCAAGCATACTAACTAAGCAATTATGTCTTCTCAAAATAACATGGCCAAAGAAAGTTATCCCTACAAAATCATATAGTCTGGCTATGCTCCATCTTCACCACACAAAGTATTTAAATCATGCACAACCCCGATGACAAGCCAAGCAATTGTTTCATACTTGAAAATTTTCAAAACTTTTTCAATCTTCACGCAATACATGAGCGTGAGCCATGGATATAGCACTATATGTGGAATAGAATGGTGGTTGTGGAGAAGACAACAGGTGGGAAGATAGTCTCACATCAACTAGGCGTATCAACGGGCTATGGAGATGCCCATCAATAGATATCAATGTGAGTGAGTAGGGATTGCCATGCAACGGATGCACTAGAGCTATAAGCATATGAAAGCTCAACAAAAGAAACTAAGTGGGTGTGCATCCAACTCGCTTGCTCACGAAGACCTAGGGCATTTGAGGAAGCCCATCTTTGGAATATACAAGCCAAGTACTATAATGAAAAATTCCCACTAGTATATGAAAGTGACAAAATTGAGAGACTCTCTATAATGAAGATCATGGTGCTACTTTGAAGCACAAGTGTGGTAAAAGGATAGTAGCATTGTCCCTTCTCTCTTTTTCTCTCATTTTTTTATTTTTTTATCTGGGCCTTTTTTTATGGCCTCTTTTTTTATTTTCTTTCTTTTTTTTATTTTTATTTTTCGTCCGGAGTCTCATCCCGACTTGTGGGGGAATCATAGTCTCCATCATCCTTTCCTCACTTGGGACAATGCTCTAAAAATGATGATCATCACACTTTTATTTTTCTTACAACTCAACAATTACAACTCGATTCTTAGAACAATATATGACTCTATATGAATGCCTCCGGCGGTGTACCGGGGTATGCAACGAATCAAGAGTGACATGTATGAAAGAATTATGAACGGTGGCTTTGCCACAAATACGATGTCAACTACATGATCATGCTAGCAATATGACAATGATGGAGCGTGTCATAATAAACGGAACGGTGGAAAGTTGCATGGCAATATATCTCGGAATGGCTATGGAAATGCCATGATAGGTAGGTATGGTGGCTGTTTTGAGGAAGATATATGGTGGGTGTATGATACCGCGAAAAGTGCGGTATTAGAGAGAGGCTAGCAATGGTGGAAGGATGGGAAAAAGTGCGTATAATCCATGGACTCAACATTAGTCATAAAGAACTCATATAATTATTGCAAAAATCTAGAAGTTATCAAAGCAAAGTATTACACGCATGCTCCTAGGGGATAGATTGGTAGGAAAAGACCATCGCCGTCCTCGACCGCCACTCATAAGGAAGACAATCAATAAATAAATCATGCTCCGAGTTCATCACATAACGGTTCACCATACGTGCATGCTACGGGAATCACAAACTTCAACACAAGTATTCTTTAAATTCACAACTACTCAACTAGCATGACTGTAATATAACCATCTTCATATATCAAAACAATTATCAAGCATCAAACTTTTCTTAGTATTCAACGCACTCAAAAGAAAGTTTCACATATCTTAAATACCAAGTATATTAACATTAAGCAAATTACCATGCTATTAACGACTCTCAAAATAATTTAAGTGAAGCATGAGAGATCAATAGTTTCTTTAAAACAAATCCACCACCGTGCTCTAAAAGATCTAAGTGAAGCACTAGAGCAAAAATTATCACGCTCAAAAGATATAAGTGAAGCACTATGAGCAAAACTATCAAGCTCAAAAGATATAAGTGAAGCACATAGAGTATTCTATCAAATTCCAATTTATGTATTGCTCTCTCAAAAGGTGTGTACATCAAGGATGATTGTGGCAAACTAACAAACAAATACGCAAATAATACAAGACGCTTCCAAGCAAAACACATATCATGTGGTGAATAAAAATATAGCTCCAAGTAAATTACCGTTGAAGTAGATTTAAAGAGGGGATGCCTTCCGGGGCATCCCCAAGCTTTGACTTTTTGGTGTCCTTGGATTATCTTGGGGGTGCCATGGGTATCCCCAAGCTTAGGCTCTTGCCACTCCTTGTTCCATAATCCATCAAAAGAATTTACCCAAAACTTGAAAACTTCACAACACAAAACTCAATGTAAATCTCGTGAGCTCCGATAGAGAAAGAAAACAAAAGACTACTTTAAGGTACTGTAATGAACTCATTCTTTATTTATATTGGTGTTAAAACCTACTGTATTCCAACTTATCTATGGATTATAAACTATTTTACTAGCCATAGATTCATCAAAATAAGCGAACAACACACGAAAAACAGAATCTGTTAAAAACAGAACAGTTTCTAGTAATCTGTAACTAACACAAACTTCTGGAACTCCAAAAAATCTACAAAAATTAGATGACCTAGACAATTTGTTTATTGATCAGCATAAATTGGAATCAGTATTTTATCATGTTCTGGTGATTTTTAACAATTCGGGCACTAAACGCAGAGTTTCTGGAAATTACAGCAGGATCAAATAACTATCATCCAAGAAGATCCAATAGGTCTAACTTGGCACAAACACTAATTAAAACATAAAACCACATCTAACCAGAGGCTATATTTATTATTTATTCCTAAAAAGAAGCAAAAGCAAAAAAAAAACTAAAAATAAAATTGGGTTGCCTCCCAACAAGCGCTATCGTTTAACGCCCCTAGCTAGGCATTGAGATTTCAATGATGCTCACAAGAAAGACAAGAATTGAGGCACAAAGAGAGCATCATAAAACATGTGACAAACACACTTAAGTCTAACATACTTGCTATGCATAGGCATATTATAGGCAAACAGACTATAGCAAGCAAAAACTAGCATATGCAAGGAAGCGGAAAGAAACAATAGCAATCTCAACATGACGAGAGGTAATTTAGTAACATGAAAATTTCTATAACCATATTTTCCTCTCTCATAATAATTACATGTAGGATCATAAGAAAATTCAACAATATAGCTATCACATAACATATTCACAACACGATCCACATGCATGCGAGGTTGACACTCTTCCAAAATAGTGGGATTATCATTAACTAAAGTCATGACCTCTCCGAACCCACTTTTATCAAAAATTTCACAAGATTGAATATTCTCCAAATATGTGGGATCTAAAGTTGACATTCTTCCAAGCCCAGTTTCAATATTATTGCAAAAAATATTATCAATCTCATATTCATCATGGGGATTAAATAAATTTTCAGGATCATAAGAAGAATCACCCCAATCATGATCATTGCAACAAGTAGTAGACATAGCAAAACTAGCATCCCCAAGCTTAGGGTTTTGCATATTATTAGCACAATTGACATCAAGAGAATTTATAGTAAAATCATTGCGATCATGCTTTTCATCGAAGGAACTATCAAGTATGGGGTGTAATAGCAACGATCTCATGTTTAACATAAGGAACTATAGCAAATTCATCTTCATAAATATTGGCATCATGGCCACAAGAATAGCAAGCATCATGTTCATCAAGGGATATTTCAACCAAATCATCGGAATCATCATTATCTATAGATTCATGCATATCATTATTTTCTTTCGAAGCAACGGTCATTCTTTCAATAAATTCTTGGACATAGACATTATGAGCAAGGTTTTCATTGCAATATTTAAGTATGACGGAATTTTCAGATTTGTTGAGAGTAAAATCATACTTTTCAATCAAAGAAGCAACTTCATGAGCACCCTTAAAGATGACAAATTCTTCAATTTGTTCGATATCATAGTAACTATAAACACCCTTTGCATAAGAAGATAAGATTTCATTATCATTGAACTCAGATAGGTAGGGAAGGTTTTTTAGGGTTCTTAGAGCAACAAGTAAAATCACACATTTCACAAAGATTCAAAGCATAGCATAGCAAACTATTTATATGATACCAAAAGAGCTTCCCTTTTTCAGACAAATGATGCCGCACAAAATGAGCATGCTCATCTAAAGATTTTCCATCAACTAGGCTAGTTGGGGTTTCAAAGACGAAAGATAAGGATCAAGATGATCCAAATAGGACACTTTAAGTGGATCCATATCAATAGATTTTTAGCAAGCGAAGATGCAAGCATATAGAAGGCACAAGGAAACACAAACAAAGATACATACGGGAAGAAGGCGAACGAAAAAGAGAGGGCGAATAAAACGACAAGGGTGAAGTGGGGGAGAGGAAAACGAGAGGCAAATGGCAAATAATGTAATGCGAGAGATAGGGATTGTGATGGGTACTTGGTATTTTGACTTTCACAGACTCCCCAAGCGCCAGTAAATTCTTCTTGCTACCTCTTGAGCATCGCGTTGGATTTCCCGAAGAGGAGAGGATGATGCAGCAAAGTAAGCGTAAGTATTTCCCTCAGTTTAAAGAACCAAGGTATCAATCCAAAGAGGAGGCCACGCTCAAGTCCCTCGTGACATGCACAAAGCGATAGCTACTACGCAACCAACGCGATTAGGGGTTGTCAATCCCTTCAGGGTCACTTACGAGGGTGAGATCTGATAGAGATGATAAATAATATTTTTGGTATTTTTGATATAGAGATGCAAAGTGAAAAGTAAAAGGCAAAGTAAAAACAAAGCAAGTATTAAAGTGATGGAGATTGATACGATGAAAATAGACTCGGGGGCCATAGGTTTCACTAGTGGCTTCTCTCAAGAGCATAAGTATTCTACGGTGGGTGAACAAATTACTGTTGAGCAAATTGATAGAACTGAGCATAGTTATGAGGATATCTAGGTATGATCATGTATATAGGCATCACGCCCGAGAGAAGTAAACCAAACGATTACGCATTTACTACTATTACTCCACTCATCGACCGCTATCCAAAGATGCATCTAGAGTATTAAGTTAAAAGCAGAGTAACGCCTTAAGCAAGATGACATGATGTAGAGGGATAAATTCATGCAATATGATAAAACCCCATCTTGTTATCCTCGATGGCAACAATACAATACGTGCCTTTGCAACCCTTTACATCACTTGGTAAGGACACCGCAAGATCAAACCCAAAGCTAAGCACTTCTCCCATTGCAAGAACTACCAATCTAGTTGGCCAAACCAAACGGATAATTCAAGAGACTTGCAAAGATAACTCAATCATACATAAAAAGAATTCAGAGAAGATTCAAATATTATTCATAGATAAGCTGGATCATAAACCCACAATTCATCGGTCTCAACAAACACACCGCAAAAAGAAGATTACATCGAATAGATCTCTACAAGAGAGGGGGAGAACATTGTATTGAGATCCAAAAAGAGAGAAGAAGCCATCTAGCTACTAACTATGGACCCGAAGGTCTGAGGTAAACTACTCACACTTCATCGGAGGGGCTATGATGATGTAGAAGCCCTCCGTGATGACGGCCCTCTCAAGTGGAGCTCAAACAGGCCCCAAGATGGGATCTCGTGGATACGTAAAGTTGCGCGGTGGAATTAGGTTTTTGGCTCCGTATTCGATCCTGTCAGAATGCGTAGGTATATATAGGAGGAAGGAGTACATCGCTGAGCAACAGGGGGCCCACGAGGTGGGGCGCGCCTGTGGGGGCGCCCCACCTCGTGACCTCCTCTATTGTTCCTTGAGTAGGGTCGAAGTCTCACGGATCACGCTCGTGAGAAAATCACGTTCCCGAAGGTTTTATTCCGTTTGGACCCCGTTTGATACTCCGCTTTCTTGAAACATCAAATAGGCAAAAACAACAATTTCGGGTTGGGCCTCCGGTTAATAGGTTTGTCCCAAAAATAATATAAAAGTGGAAAATAAAGCCCAATATAGTCCTAAATAGTAGATAAAGTAGCATGAGCAATCAAAAATTATAGATACGTTGGAGACGTATCAGGAAGTAATAAGCAGATGATGGGTTGCTAGAGTGACAGAAGCTTAAACCCTAGTTTATGCGTTGCTTCGTAAGGGCTGATTTGGATCCATATGTTTCATGCTATGGTTAGGTTTACCTTAATACTTTTGTTGTAGTTGCGGATGCTTGCAATAGAGGTTAATCATAAGTGGGATGCTTGTTCAAGTAAGAACAGCACCCAAGCACCGTCCACCCACATATCAAATTATCAAAGTACGAACGCGAATCATATGAGCGTGATGAAAACTAGCTTGATGATATTCCCATGTGTCCCTGGAGCGATTTTCCTATTATAAGAGTTTGTCCAGGCTTGTCCTTTGCTACAAAAAGGATTGGGCCACCTTGCTGCACTTTATTTACTCTTGTTACTTGTTGCTCGTTACAATTTATCTTATCACAAAATTATCTGTTACCACTTATTTCAAGATTACTGCAGAGAATACCTTGCTGAAAACCGCTTATCATTTCCTTCTGCTCCTCGTTGGGTTCGCCACTCTTACTTATCGAAAGGACTAGATAGATCCCCTATACTTGTGGGTCATCAAGACTCTTTTCTGGCGCCGTTGCCGAGGAGTGAAGCGCCTTTGGTAGGTGGAATTTGGTTAGGAAAAATTTATATAGTGTGCTGAAATTTACTGTCACTTGTTATTATGGAAAGTAATTCTTCGAGGGGCTTGTTCGGGGTATCTTCACCCCGTCCAATAGAGCAAAGAGTATATGCTCCTCAACCTACTGAACCTATTGAAAATGAAACTCCTTTTGAAGTTCCTTCGGGTATGATGGAAAAACTGCTAGCTAATACTTTTGTAGGAGATGGAACAAAGCATCCTGATGAACACTTAATATATGTGGATGAGGTTTGTGGATTATTTAAGCTTGCAGGTATACCCGATGATGTTGTCAAGAATAAGGTCTTCCCTTTATCTTTGAAGGGAGATGCATTGACATGGTATAGGCTATGTGATGGTACGGGATCATGGAACTACCAAAGATTGAAATTGGAATTTCATCAAAAATATTATCCTATGCATCTTGTTCATCGTGATCGTAATTATATATATAATTTTTAGCCTCGCGAAGGAGAAAGCATCGCTCAAGCTTGGGGGAGGCTTAAATCAATGTTATATTCATGCCCCAATCATGAGCTCCCAAGAGAAATAATTATTCAAAGTTTTTATGCTCGGCTTTCTCATGATAATCAAACCATGCTCGATACTTCTTGTCTTTGGCTCTTTTATGATGAAGACTATTGAATTCAGATCGATTTATTGGATAGAATTAAACGCAACTCACGAAGATTGGGACCTCGACGAAGGTAAGGAGTCGTATGACACCTAAGTTTGATTGTGTTAAATCTTTTATGGATAACGATATTTTCCGTAAGTTTAGCACTAAATGTGGACTTGACTCGGGATAGTAGCTTCTTTCTCGTGAATCTTTTGCTACTTATGTTGATCTCCCCAAGGAGAAGTGGTTTAAATATCATCCCCCATAGAAGTAAAAAGTAGCTGCACCTATTAAAGTTGAAGAAAAGACTGTCACTTATAATGATCCTATTGTTCCCACTTCTTATGTTGAGAAACCACCCTTCCTCGTTAGAATAAAGGATCATGCTAAAGCTTCAATCAGGAGTTCGTAAAAGCAATATTAGAACTTATACACCTCTGAGCAAGTCAAAGTAGAACCTAATATTGCTATTGTTAAAGATCTCTTGTCCGATAATATCGATGGGCATGTTACTCAGGTTCAACGGTGAAAGCTGCTAGAATTGCTAAACCGTGTACTAAAGATAAACATAGACCTGTGGTAGGCATGCACGTTATTTACATTAAAAATAGGAGATCATTGTTATCATGGCTTATGTGATATGGGTGCTAGTGCTAGTGTAATACCCATAGATTTATACAAAGAAATTATGCATGATATTGCACCTATTGAGTTGGAAGATATTGATGTCACAATTAAGCTTGCTAATAGAGATACTATATCGCCAAAGGGGAATTGTTAGAGATGTTGAAGTCTTGTGTGGGAAAACTAAATATCCTGCTGATTTTCTTGTTCTTGGTTCCCCACAAGATAGCTTTTGTCCCATTATATTTGGTAGACCCTTCTTGAATCTGTTAATGCTAAGATAGACTACGAAAAAGAATGTTGTTACTATTGGCTTGGATGATATGATTCACGAGTTTAATTTCTCTAAATTTAGTAAACAACATCGTGAGGAAGAATTGCCTAGTAAGGATGAAATTATTGGTCTTGCTTCTATTGCCGCATTCTCCTAGTGATCCTTTAGAACACTATTTGCTAGACCATGAAAATGATATGTTCATGAATGAAAGAAGGGAAATAGATGAAATATTCTTTAAACAGGAACCTATTCTGAAACACAATTTGCCTGTTGAAATCCTAGGGGATCCTCCTCCACCCAAGGGTGATCCCGTGTTTGATCTTAAACCGTTGCCCGATAATCTTAAGTATGCTTATCTTGATGAAAAGAAAATATATCATGTTATTATTAGTGCTAACCTTTCAGAGCATGAAGAAGAAAGATTATTGAAAACTCAAGAAGCACCGTGCCGCTATTGGATATACTCTTGATGATCTTAAGGGCATTAGTCCCTCTATGTCAACATAAAATAAATTTGAAGCGGATGCCAAACCAGTTCATGATCCTCAACGACGTTTGAATCCTAAAATGAAGGAAGTGGTAAGAAAAGAAATACTCAAGCTTCTGGAAGCAGGTATAATTTATCCTGCTGTCGATAGTCGGTGGGTAAGTCCTGGCCCATTGTGTCCCTAAGAAGGGAGGTATTACTGTTGTCCCTAATGATAAATATGAATTGATCCCGCAAAGAATTATCACATGTTATAGATGGTAATTGATTTCCACAAATTAAATAAAGCTACTAAGAAAGATCATTACCCTTACCTTTTATTGATCAAATGCTAGAAAGATTATGCAAACATACACATTATTGTTTTCTAGATGGTTATTCTGGTTTCTCTCAAATACCGTGGTCGGCTAAAGATCAATCAAAGACTACTTTTACATGCCCTTTTGGTACTTTTGCTTATAGACGTATGCCTTTTGGTCTATGTAATGCACCTGCTACCTTTCAAAGATGCATGATGGCTATATTCTCTGACTTTTGTGAAAAGATTTGTGAGTTTTTCATGGACGACTTTTCCATCTATGGATCCTCTTTTGATGATTGCTTGAGCAATCTTGATCGAGTTCTGCAGATATGTGAAGAAAATAATCTTGTCTTGAATTGGGAAAAGTGCCACTTTATGGTTAATGAAGGTATTGTCTTGGGGCACAAAGTTTCTAAAAGTGGTATTGAAGTTGATAAAGCCAAGGTTGATGCTATTGAAAAGATGCGATGTCCCAAGGACATCAAAGGTATAAGAAGTTTCCTTGGTCACGCCCGGATTTTATAGGAGGTTCATTAAGGACTTCTCAAAAATTTCTCGCCTCTCGACTAATTTATTACAAAAGATGTACCATTTGTCTTTGATGATGATTGTTTAGAAGCATTTGAAATACTTAAGAAAGCATTAGTCTACTGTTGTTCACCCAATTGATTGGAATTTACCCTTTGAAATTATTTGTGATGCTAGTGATTATGCTTTGTAGGTGTTGTTCTAGGGCAAAGAGTTGATAAGAAATTAAATGTTATCCATTATGCTAGTAAGACTCTAGACAATGCTCAAAGAAATTATGCTACTACCGAAAAGGAACTTTTAGCAGCTTGTATTTGCTTGTGATAAATTCAGACCCTATATTGTTGATTCTAAAGTAACTATTCACACCGATCATGTCGCTATTAAATATCTTATGGAAAAGAAAGATGCAAAGCCTAGACTTATTAGATGGGTTCTCTTGCTGCAAGAATTTGATTTGCATATTGTTGATAGAAAAGGAGTTGAGAACCCCGTTGCAGATAACTTATCTAGGTTAGAGAATGTTCTTGATGACCCACTACCTATTGATGATAGCCTTCTTGATGAACAATTAAATGTCATAAGCACTTCTCGTAGCACTCCATGGTATCTTGATTATGCTAATTATATTGTTGCTAAATTTATACCACCTAGCTTCACATACCAACAAAAGAAAAAGTTTTTCTATGATTTGCGACATTACTTTTGGGATGACCCACATATTTATAATGAAGGAGTAGATGGTGTTATTAGGCGTTGTGTACACGAGCATGAACAGAACATATCCTACGCAAGTGTCACTCCGAAGCTTATGGAGGACACCATATTTGGAGATAGAACTGCACATAAGGTATTGCAATCCGGTTTCTATTGGCCCACTCTCTTCAAAGATGCCCGTAAGTTTGTTTTGTCTTGCGATGAATGTCAAAGAATTGGTAATGTTAGTAGACGTCAAGAAATGCCTATGAATTATTCACTTGTTATTGAACCATTTGATGTTTGGGGCTTTGATTATATGGGACCTTTTCCTGCCTCTAATGGGTATACACATATTTTGGTTCTGTCACTGATTACGTTACTAAGTGGGTAGAAGCTATTCCAACTAGTAGTCTTGATCATAACACTTCTATTAAAATGCTTAAGAAGTTATTTTTCCGAGGTTTGGAGTCCCTAGATATTTAATGACTGATGGTGGTTCACACTTTATTCATGGTGCTTTCCGTAAAATGCTTGCCAAATATGACGTTAATCATAGAATTGCATCTCCATATCACCCACAGTCTAGTGGTCAAGTAGAATTGAGCAATAGAGAGCTCAAATTAATTTTGCAAAAGACTGTGTCCTGATTTAGTAGAATAAAGTCATGGCATGATCTAGTTTTGAGTTTTGAGTTTTGCTTTATGATCCTTCTTTGTAATCGAGTCCGTGAGCTATATAATAAAGTTTAGTGTTGAGTCAAGGGCTTGATTGTTTTGCCATGATCTTGGGTGAATAAAAGAAAAAGAATAAAAGAATCAAAGAGTTCATATTGATCTTATTGAAAGTAATGACTTCACATAGAAAGAGTATGATGATTAAAAGTTGTTGGGAGTTGGCAAATATAGCTTTGGTCATCGTTGCAATTAATAGGAAGTAATAAGGAAAGAGAGGTTTCACATATAGATATATTATCATTGACATCTTTTATGATTGGGAGCACTCATTAAAGTATGACATGCTAAAGAGTTGAGGTTGGACAAGGAAGACAACATGATGAGTTATGTTTTCTTACATCTAAGATAAAGTATGTTGTCGTGGATCCTCTAACGTGTTGAGCTTGCCTTTCCCCCTCATGCTAGCCAAATTCTCAGCACCAAGTAGAGATACTACTTGTGCTTCCAAATACCCTTAAACCAGTTTTGCCATGAGAGTCCACCATATCTACCTATGGATTGAGTAAGATCCTTCAACACTACAAAAAAAATACACTTCCGTGATGATACGTGTTTGTCACAGCAAGTCGCGTTTTTTGTCATGCATGTAGATCCATGACAAATTTATGATGTAATCAAGATAGTCATACCCGTTTGTCATAGAAGTGTTCGATGACATTACCAAAATTATCATCACGGAAGTGTCCACTTCCATGACAATAAATCGCGCGTCACAGAACTCCTTTCGTCAAGGGTGACCGACACGTGGCATCCACCGTAACGGAATGCCGTTAAGCTATCAGGTCGGGTTTTGGATCCGATAACCCGTTATGTACCCGACCAATGGGGATTTTCCACGTGTAAAATCATCATTGGCTGGAGGAAACACGTGTCGGCTCACCTTTGGGATGATGTCATCCACTCATTGGGATGAAGCGCCTATGATACGTCGACCGTGGCACGCCCAACAGAGGCCCATTCTCGTGAAAAGGCGGCCCATTTGACTTGGTCAAAAGGTGGCGGGCGGCCCATGGAAAGCCTCGTTAACGGCTCGTTAGCATATAGCCCATTTACAACCCGCTAACCCAAGGCCCGTTCGCCCTATCCGAATTAGGCCCGATGGCGTCATCCGGGCCATCCAATATGATTCTAGCCCGCTTTTCGCCGGCCCATGACATCTTTCGGCCCATATGAGGCCCTATGTAACTCTTGGCCTATTAACGGCCCGTGGTGAAACTGGCCCGCAATGAACAGTGTATCACTTTACACCCACTAACGGCCCGTGGTGAAACTAGCCCGTAATGAACAGTATATCACTTTACACCCGTTAAGGGCCCGTTATTCGATTAGGCCGCTTTCCAAAGCAAATGTTATCTTTCGCCTTCTCGAGCCCATTTATTCTTGGGCTCATTTCAAAGATTCGTTTACTTACGGCCCGTTATCGCTATTTTTACGCTAGGGCCAAATTCAACCCGTGGTTACATCGGCCCGCTTGTGGTCCCTGTCGTTGGGCCGTTTTCATAGCGTCATCAAATACGGCCTATTAACGTTGGCCCGTTATGGTCATACGGCCCGTATAAGGCCCATTGATGATACGACCCATAGAAGGCCCATTGTTTCTACGGCCCATAGAAGGCCTACTGTTTCTATGGCCCGTAGAAGGCCTACTATTTCTATGGCCCGTAGAAGGCCCACTGTTTCTACGGCTCGTAGGAGGCCCAGTGTCACTACAGTAAATATTAGCCCATGGTTATTGTGGCCTAGTTTTAAAAAGAATCGCACCGACTACAAGCAAACAAATAAACAAGACAACAAGGAAATAAATAAGCAAGCAACTTATGCTAGGCTATCACTACATTACACATATTACATCCATCGGGCATCAAAGTTCGCCACCGATTGCAAATATAGGGAACAAAGCGACATATCGTATACACTGGTTGTCAAAGTTGGCGCATCAGCGCAAATAAACGCCGTAGCAAAACAAATCCAGAACTGAAACCACTTGAGAAGATCTCAAGAAACAATATCACAGGCACCCATAATGTCGGCAAGATGCTTAGCAAGCTTATTAACTTTCTCTTGTTTGGCGCTTAAATCCTCCGGTAGCTTAACATTGCACCGGAAAATATGCATTGAATTCCGCAGGGGACTTCCTCGGTCCTTGACTTCTGTCATCACATCCGATCAATGTCTTTCAACTTGAAGTTGAGACTCAAGAAGACCAATTGATTCAGCAAATGAAGTTTGAAGAGCTTGTGCCCGCGCAGAGTGGCCAAGAACGAACACTACATCAAGATAGGACTTTTGGGTTCCCTCACCGTCGTCAAGATAGTTTTTATCGACTTTCTTGGAGACCAACAGGATGTCTCACTATCTTGAACCTTATACGCATTACTTCCTTTACCATTGGATAACGCAGTACTGTTCTCCAATATTTTGTCCGCATTCTAAAAGATAAACAAGCGGACACATCACATGTTTACCATGTTGTATATGAAACTCATTTTGGTAAATGAGTTCAAGAGTAAAGTGGACAGGATAACACATGAAACGAACATATATCTATGTGCCATGGTCACTTTATGGTCTATATCATTCTAGTTTTTGTTGCCAAATCAAGATAGAGACACAGTTCAAATAATATTTGTTCAAGACAAAGCGAGAATAGACAGAATATAAGTGTGGGTAACTATAGAGCAATAACAACACTTGTAGTGTGCATGACATGAGAACATAACTGTTTATTCAATTGAAACTGAAATCAACATAGAGCAGGTTACAACAAAGAAACCAGCTTAAAGAAACAGGTTTAAAACATACCTGTTGCGCCATTGGAGTTTCAATTCCATCCTTCAAATTTGAAAATAGTTGGTATGAGTAAATACAAGAATGCAAGAGCAAAGGAGTATGAACCATAGCTACGTAACCTGAATTCGAGAACAAATCTTCTTCTCCTTAAGCGTTGAGTTGGGATTCGGAGTGGTGGTCCTCGTGCTTTGGGCACTGCAGTTCCCTTACTAACCGCTCGTGTTTGGGTGCTCTGTGGTGGAGATGGTGCTGTGTCAACTGGAACTGGGTTACTATCTGCCGGGGTTGGGGTTAGAAGGGGTGTAGCTGGTTCTCTGTCCAACCGGTAGGGGTACAATCATGAGAGTGCGGGTTACGTGTGGTGGATCTGGTCCTTGGGCAAGTACAACCGTTGTTCTATCTGCATCAATGGTAGCACTATCTTTTTCTCAAGACCGTGTTGTTACTCCCTTAGATATCGCCATCACGCTCTCCAATTCAAATGGGTGATAAACAAGAAAAGTAATTGAAAGTATAGACATTGTATGATAGACAGGTGCAATGGATAGTGGGGAATAAAAGAGGGCATGAAATAATTCATATTTATGTTGTCTAACCAAACATGATAGCATGACACAATTTCACATATATGATGGCTAACTAAACAGGATAGCATGACACAATTTCACATTATGATGGCTAACTAAAAAGATGGAAAGACATAGTTCAAAATATGAGACTATGTAAGCAGGATGACATGGCATAACTATATAATGTGTTTATTAAATAGGTTGGCATGCCATAATTCACATACATTCATGGATAGAATGCCATAATTCTAAATATGATGACTGTAAACACTAAACAAGATGAGATGATATAACTATATGATGTCTTTATTAAATGGGTTGCCATGCCATAATTCAGATAGATGATGTGTATGTACTATGTAAACATGATGGCATGATATAATTCAAATATATGATTTATATAGTAAGAAAGTAAGCAGATGGCAATCTATATATGATGTAAAAACTAAGCAATGCAAGACAACATGCATGACATGGGTAATATAACCCTGCCAAGTTTGAGCATAGACCTCAGGGGGGAAATATGACTAGTCATCAGTCTCTGAATCCTCCTCTGAGGAGCTCTCTCAGTGACAAGATGTCTCGCTGAGCAGGTAGCATTATACGCCTCACGAATACCTTGTTTTCACTCGAGATACTTCCATCACCGCTTCAAATGGCTGATGCACGGAAGAGTAGTTGAATATACAAGCGTTGTTGACAAATGGAACACGTAATACAAAAAATGATAGCATGATATAATTCACATACATGATGATTGGCTAAACAGCATGGCATTGCATAATTCACATATATAATGCCTTTGCAACAAGATAGCATTGTATAATTCACATATATAATGTCTTGCAACAAGATGGCAATGCATAATTCACATATATGGTAATTAGACACCTTTGAGCAATGTGGCATTCACACAAAGCATGTCTAAACTAATCAAATGGCATAGCAATGCGAGACACCATACGCACGATATGAGCAACATAACCCTGCCAAGTTAGAGCATACACCTCGGCGGGGGGGGGGGGGGATAGGACTGGGCATCTTTCTCTGAAACCACCGAGGGGGAGCTAACCGTAACCAGCGAGATATGCGCTTCGTCAGATAGCATTGTCTGCTCGAGAAGACCTTGTTTTCACTCGAATTTGCCATCACCGTGTCAAATGGCTGATGCACACGAAGAGCGATTGAATGTACTAACATTGTTGATTTAATGTAATATGTAACGAAAAAAGGATGGCACGATATAATTTACATATAAGATGACTGCTAAGCGGGATGGCATTGCAAAATTCACATATATGATGCCTGGCTAAACAAGGTGGCGTTGCATAATTCACATAAGCGATGAATAAACTAAGCAGATGGCATTCGCACAAAGGATGTCTAAACTAAGCGGATGACATATTTGATGTATAAAGTAAGCAATGCAAGACACCATATGCATGATATAACCAACATCAGCATGCCAAGTTAGAGCGAAGACCTCAGGGGGTAAATAGGAGTTATCTTCCCCTTCTGAATCCCCCTCAGAACAGATATCTTCCTCCCGATTACAATCCGAAATGCGTGGAGGGGGGTGCCTTTGCGCCTACCATGGAGCGACGTCTGCATGAAATTATATTGCCACGCAAGGCTCGTCTCTTTTGATCTACATGTTCAGTTCCATTGTTTACAATAAGCATCATGCATAGGAATAAAACATAGTGAGATTATGTAAGGAGTGCATGCAGAAATCCAGAGTGATGGTAGCAACTGTGGATAGACCCAAAACCAATAATAGCAGGCGGATAATGGCTTGATTAATAAATACGGATAATGGCTTCTTCTTTGTTTGTTTCCCACCCAACATGAAACTCATAGTAGAACCGCAGGAGATTAACCAGATAGTAGATAGATACTATTGATATCGGCCCGATATGTACCCCACAACCATTTAAAAACTCAAGTTTGACCATTAGTTTGGAGTGACTCGAGTCTAATCGGTGAAACAGGACGATAAAGTAGCATGTAATATTAGCGATGCATAACGTGGCGGAACCGCGAAAGAGTGCGACCTCTCTTGCGGACCCGTGTAGTCCTCGAGGTCATCTCGCTCGGTTGATGATGGTAATGCAGTTTTCATGGCTACCAAATGGGAAGAAGATGCGAGGCGGCGAAGAGCGATCCGAGGCGGATCCTGCTTTGTCTTGGACCCTTACATCATTGGAGGCGGTGAGCTGAGGTGAATGACAGTAGCGGCGGACCGGGACAAACCACGCAAGGTTTTCTTTAACAACTATCTGTAAGAGAAGTAATTGTAAGGGCTCGTTTGAATTGGAGGATTCCAACAATGCAGGGATAGGAAATAGAGCGAGAATAGGATAGGAATACACGTGCAAAGCAGAGAATTTAAAAGCACAGGATTTACTCGCTAACTGGGTGTTTGATTCACAACAATTGGGAGATCACGGGATGCAAAGAAGCATGGTGAGATTAAGTCAAACCACAAGAAAATGTACGGTTATAATGCTATTATGCTACTATCTCTTAGTCTTGTGCTTCATGAATAGGAATTTGAAAAGGAGGACAAGTGAAAATTAAAATTCCTCCGTTTTTTCTTTCAAGGAGACACTAAAGGAACAAATCCGTGTGCTCAGTGGACAATATATATAACATGTAGAGTAAAAAAGATATGCAACAAGTGTACAACCTCTTTGGCGAAGCCATGTCGATCTCAGCGTGATTGGGTTGGCCGGTGAGGATGCTCCGGCTGACTTTCTTTGTCGGAGGAGGGAAGAAGATCTTAGGCGTGCCGGAGATGGAGCCGAGGTATCGCTTCATTGCGATGGAGGGTTTCATCGTTGGAGTAGGTCTGGTCAGTTGTACGACGCCGAGGCTGAAGCAAGACAAGGGAGACAACGAACAACGTTAACCTAAGTGGAATTCTAATAGCATCTCCAATACATGACATAAAATACATAACCACAAAGTGCTAGATGTAAAATACATCAGCCGCTCATCTCTCAACTTAACAAATGTAAATCGAACTTAAGCTGTTTAAATCGAACCTAACTGTCCAAACTGAATTTCTTTGTCGAAACTGAATTTTGTAGCCGAAACTCAACGCACTAGCAAGGTGAGGCTACACGTCGGTCGATCGACTTTTTCATCTCTCGTCGGTCGATTTTGCAGCCGTTGGATACGAAATCAAGGGCCTGCGGTTCATCTTCAACCTCCACCCCTCTGAGCCGCCACCACCACCAAACAACAGCCCCGCCGCATGGCCGGGTGCGCCGCCCGCCGCCAAACACTCCCCACCGCCGGTCCGCGCCGCCCGGCCATCCCTCTAGGCCCCCCGTGCCGAAGCTTTTCTCCGGCGATCCCCACGCCACCGCCCGCCATGGCGACCACCGCCCCATCACGAACCCTAAGATAGATAGTGGGGTACCTCTCCGGCTGGCCCCCCCTCCCAAGGCTGGTTCTTCCTTCACCGGCGAGCCCACCCTTGAAATCGATGACCCAAAAGTCGATTCAACATCAAGTGTAGGCAAATCGAGCAGCATCGCAAGCAAGAGCAAGAGCGAGAGCAAGCGTGAGCAAGAGCAATAGAAAGAGCAGACCAGGCAGGGGACCGAGAGCAAGAGCAGAGCAAAGAAGCGAGAGCTAAAGCAGCAGCAGAGCTCCTTATCGATGTGGACGTCCGGCCGAGGAGCGACACCGTGGAGGAAGTGGCGGCGACGCCACCGTGGATGGAGCAGCGTCATGTCGGCTTTCGGGACCGGCAGCCGGCAAGACCGTGAGATCGAATCAAGAAGAAAATGCGGCGATTAGTGTACAACCTCTTTGGTGGCGCCGATTAGGCTGCAGCTTCATCCGAGGAAACAGTGATGATGATGCTCTTCCGGTGGTGCAGGTGAAGACGGTGATGTGGGAATGGAGGTGGCGCGAAAGACGAGGGGAATGTCGGGGCAGCTCCTTGGAGGTGGAGGACGGGTGGCTGAACCGGCGGACGATGAGATCGACGGCGGATCCTCATCCCAGACGGTGGATGAGGGACGTCGAGGTGTTCTTCGCGGATGACGTCGTCGGGGAAGAAGCTCCGGTGGGTGGCGGGACGGAGCAGGGTGTGGGGAGTTTCGTCGCGGGTTTTCGCGGCCTCGGTGTCTGAATGGGTGGGCGGATGGGATGGCAGTGGAACCATGGCTTAGAGACGCGCTTGTCCGAAATGTGGGGTAAGTTCTGAAAGTACCCCACCGATTTGAGGCGGTTCTTCGGTTCGGGGTACCACGGGCATTTCGCGTGTCGGGATTTCACAGAGGTGGGGAGTTTTCCGCGTTGTAATTTCGGAAGAGCAAGGCGCGGGTTGAGATGGAGGGAGTTGTCGGAGCACAACGAGACAAAGATATATCTTAAATATTTCGGTCTAACAAGGCGCGGGTTGAAATTTCCGGACAGGCCTAACGTGTACTGTATCAAATCAATGCGCACTACAAATGTCATTCAAAACTTTGAATTCATGTTATGTTCAATTAAAATATTTCGCTACGTGTATAATGCTTGCAAGCTACTACTCAAATGAACGCTTTTAGTGCATTCCAAACGTATATACTACCGCTTCAATATGAACTAAATTTGAATAAGATCTACTGAATGATTGTTGTGAAGTCAAAGCATTTGAATTCGTTTCTCTGCTTTAATAAGATCTACAATCATCATTATTGTCAAGTTAAACCATCGTTTGTGTATTATCTTCACAGCACACCACATGATCGATGTCGAGTTACATATGAACTATGTGTACTATATGAACTCGAACTAGATTTTTTGAATCCACATTATTTTGATTTCAAATCACATTACATTTGTAGCTCTAGCTAGATCTTCATAATCTAAACCATGTCTCATATATATAATGTGTTTATCACATTATGTATGGTGCCCCGCCCCCTACGCCTACAAGTATTTAGATGTGAGTTGCAAACACCACACATTACCACAAATTCAAATAAAATATGAGAATGTTCGATATATAGTATTGTTTAGATTGCTTTCGATATTTAGTTGTAAGCTGCAAACGCCGCACATTATCACAAATTCAAATAAAATGTGAGATTTTTTGATGTATAGTATGGTTTAGATTGTTCGGCATTTAGCTGTGAGTTGCAAACGCCATGCATTATCACATTATGGTATAACATGTGCACAACACGTGTATCACCGCTTATATTCATGCATGCAATGTTTAAAACACTATGATCTCCTATTCAAATATATGAATCCGCTTTCATATCAAATTATGATCTTTGTTAGTCTCTTACACCCACACAATCCTCTAACCTTTGTAGCTACCACTAACTTTCTCTCGTGCATGCACACGCCCTCCTCGCCCTCCCCTCCCTCGGCATTCTATACACCGGGCACATTCATTTTTTCCTTTAGGTCGTTTCTCCCGTAGTCTCCACAACTCCTTTCCAACACACACCGATCGATAAACCTCTCAGCGATGATGCCTCTGCCACATACACACACGGCTTCAATCTCCTCCTTTATGTGTCCTTGCCTCGTGTCTCACATATGGTCGACACACGTGTAAACTCTCACCCCTCTTTAATCGATCTCACACCCGCACTCCTCCCCATATCTAGCTAGTAGTTGGGCCTCTCGCACCACCTCCTAGCTCCATTCTCTCTGTCTATCCGTCCTCACTGGGCCTTATTTGCCTCTAACAAATGGGCGTACACCGACCGATCTCTCGCTATACATATAGCCAGCTAGGTCCTTATAACTCGCTTTTACCCACACATCGATCGATCTACCTCATTAGTTGTGTCTCTCCCTTCCTCCGAGCAAACAACAATTGATCTACCGATCTAGTTAGGTTTGCTTACCAAACACATGGTTCCCCTTCATCATCCATGGATGCGTCCCACAGATCTATCACGCACAGGCACACACGTAAACACATCCCCACTCTTATTGATAACATTGCAGGTCCACCCTCAGTTTGTCTAGTAGGCCTCTCCCAACATCTCCGAGAAGCAACTCCATCACCCATCCAGCACTCTACCCCTCTCCCTCCCTCTCCCTCCCTCCCTCTCTCCTCTCTCTCTCTGTCCCATCATATTTCCCGTCCTTCAGTTATGTATGGATGTCGACCGATCTCCCTCATGACATAGCTGGGTCTCTCCTTCTCAACACATATACGAGTCATTCTACCTCTATAGTTAGGTCTCGCCTACCCTCCCCCCACCCTCCCCCACACACACACCCATACATCAAGCGCTCTAGTCATGTCTCCCTGCCACACACAAACTTGACATGTTCCCTCTAACGTTCTGGTAGGCCAGTCGCCCTATATCTTTGACTTGCACACACACATGCAATTTCGATGGCTCTCTTCATCGATCTCGCACCCACCCGTACTTGATCCTCTCTTTGACTCTATCGATAGCTATGACCCCTCCCTCTCTTCTCGTGGATTGCCCGACCCTCTATGTATGATATGGATAGGCCTCCATTTCACACAAATTGCATGCAAAATTTTGTTTGAGATGTCATCGACACATATTCCCACAAATAATTCACGAAGTCAACCCCCATCCCACCCCACCCCCACCACAAAACAAAAACACTCACAAACGCGGTTTGTATCTCTCACACACACACCCGTAGGGTGGGGGACGTGCACGAAGAGAAGAGGTGCATGCACGGCGCCACGATACTCCCGTCTCTTTCCCAACCACACCCGCATGGGTACACGGTGGAGCTCATTTACGTAAAAAAGGCAGCCCACGTGGTAATTTGGCACGATGTCTTGGTTGTCCACTTGGTGGAGGGAGGATCGTCTACCACGGGTGAACAAACAAATTGCGACTTGACGTTATGTCAAATTAAAAAAGAGGCAAACCATGTGGGGCCTACCTTAGAGGCAAGGCTCTATACACTGGAGTACTTTTGATGTGTCCCACAACTCGCATGAGCGAGGAGAAGCTTGCTTAGTACACTGCCTCCCCGCCCACGGGTGCGGTGGCTCGAGGGATGAGGTGAAGCTTGCTCCTCCCTCGCCCATGCGCTGCTGGTGGCTCGCAGGACGAGGAGAAAAATTTACTACTCCCTCCGCTTGCTCCTCGTCCCTACTACCTTGGTTATAGAGATTATATCATATTGTTTGGAATATATATGTCCTTAGTAGATTTCAATATGAACTACTAGTACATACTCCAAAACACCGATGTATATAGACGTATTTTAGAGTGTACATTCACTCATTTTGCTCCGTATGTAGTAGCACTCTCCCTCGCCTCGACCTCGCCCACGTGGTGGACGTGCAGCAATTCATTCGGTCTCATATAGCCGTAACGATATATACCGCACTACCATTATTGCTCGACTTCAAGAGGCGAAGAGCCAATCGCAAGGTTAATATTTTGGAGATGCCAAGCGCAAGGTTATAGGAGAACGAGTAGTAGGTGCCGCGTCATTTATAAATATTTTTTTTCTTCAAGGTGGTGCGTCACGCATAATATGATAGGTTCATATGGAGAGAAAAGGAAACCGCTCCACTATATACATAGTCGGGGACGGGCCAGCCTACACGGTTGCTTGTCGGGTTGCTCTCTTCACACTCTCTCACACAAACGACTGTGGCCACATCTCTAACATCCCGGCGGATCACGTCCGCTTGGGGAAGGGGTGGATGCTTAGTGTAGATGCGGTGGCCGTCGCCGACGGCCAAAACCCACTGTCGGCACGTCCCGATCAGGGGTCCCCATCATTCTCTCTCACAAAGCCGGTGAGGTTGCCTTCGTCCCTTGCTCCTTTGCCCGCGGCGTGGGCGATTTGCCGCCTCCGCCGCCCTCCTCAAGGTCGAGCTACGTCCCTCGTGTACAACTCCCTTTACAGCCGGCTTGCACCATCGCTCCAAATGCCCACATCACTCCTCGTGGATATTTCTCTACTTCTTTGCCCCCAAGACATATACCGTGAGCACTTCTCTGTGCTTCTACGCATCGTATTTGTGATGAGTTTATGTCTCATCAACTAGTCCTAGTAATCTTATTCTAATCACGCTTCTTTAATTTCTTTGCCACAGGTGGATGCTCATCTCGATTTTGGTGAAATCGCACAAAATGATCCGATGGTCAAAAGGTTGCAAACTTCATTTAGTAGGAAGCTTCGAACGTTGCCAAAGAAATTGAAGCACAGTCAGGTTCACGGTTCAAGGGCTAGGGAATGCATGGATCGTTTTTCTTTAGCTGCCTCTGCTCCAAAATAAGTGTCAACTTTAGTAGTAGTACAACTTTGTACTAAAGTTTGCACAAAGTTGAGACACTTATTTTGAAACGGAGGGAGTACATATTTGCTATGATCTGTCAATCATTGAGATGCAATAGTATGCATGTTAGTCTCCTTTATATTTGATGAAATGTTGCAATGGGCAACCTTGGACACAAGATACATGTAACAGGAGCTGGAAGCTTCATAGCATTGTACAAATTTATCTCGCTGATAAATTACAGTACGTACTAGTACTATACTAGTACTTCCTCCGTTCCTAAATATAAGTCTTTGTAGAGATTTCACCATTAACCACATGCGGATGTATATAGATGCATTTTAAGTGTAGATTCTTTCATTTTGTTCCGTATGTAGTTCACCTAGTGGAATCTCTACAAAGACTTATCTACTACTCCCTCCTTTCCGGTTTATAGGGCTCAATTCAAAAATCTCACCAATCAAGGTAGATGGTGAGTGGTGGAATACTTTTTGTAGTTTGCAAAAGCACCCAATTAATGCTCTTGTTTTTCTCAAAAAATTATGTTTACCAATGCATTAATTGCAATGCATGCATGTATAAAGTACATGCATTGGTCAATTTTCTCTTAATACTTGCATGCAATGATTTAATGCATCTTGAAATCTGAACATGTGATGGGAAACAACCAAATTGAGCCTTATAAAATGGGAAAACTAAAATTTTAAGATAAGCCTTATAAACCGAAAAGGAGGGAGTAGTAATAGCTAGCCCCCACTACTAGGAATTCTCTATCCTCTCCTTGAGCCACATCATCAAAATTGACGTAGCCGTTAGATGAAGTAAATCAGTCATAATAGCCGTCTGATCTAGACGTTGAGAGGCTTCAAGACTAAGCCACATGCAAGCATGCAGAAATACCGTGGCACATGCATGTGAGTGGGTTTTAAATCACATCAACATGTTCGCATGCAAGCATGCACCGTAGCATGCATGTAAGTGAGCTTTTAAGTCCCATTAACATGTCAAAAAGAAAAATATAATCCCATTATGCAGTAGGAGTTGGCTGATCTTTTTTCCTTATGTGGGATGATCTAAATGATGATGGGAGTTTATTTAGTTTGGCTACCACATTTGTCATGCGATTATAGATTATTTTTTTAGTTCTATGAAATCGATAATTTTATGCTAGAGAGATATACCTCATTGTTCCAAGGCAACGAAAGGACTCATCTAGTAATATTTAGGAACGGAGGGAGTACTATGTAAAGAGTTAGGTGTCATGCGGTGATAGTGTGAGGTGGGCCATGTAATCACTGAGCCTGCGTGTTTTCACTACTCTTGCACTCCTCCTTTGTAAGAATGGAGAAAATTGTAATCTACTACCTCCTTTCGCCAAAAAGCGTGGGACATCCAAAGCAGTCCTACCACCTCAAGAATAAAGACCAATGAGCCGTCAAATCACATAGACCCAACAAAGAAGTTGGACGGACGAAGCAACCATCACTCTTGCGCCCGGTGAGAGGTCGCGTCCGCTTCTGCCCGGGCATGAATGCGGCACCGATTCTTTGAGCGGCGCTGACTGCTTCAGGCGGGAAGGCCTTGTGGTGGAGGGGCTTTGGGTGGGCCAGGCTGGTCAGAGGCCAGGCGTGGCTGCCCTCAAGATGTCCCTACCGGACACGCTTGGAAACGAGAGGATGCACCAACTCTCGTGGCTAAAATCATACACTACACACCATATCTCTCAGAGGGAGTAGGTCGATCTGTCGCACTCTCTAACACGCACATGCTGTTAAACACACACACGCACACGCATGCACCTTGGTCCCGTTGCACCTTCTAATGTGACTTATTACACCTAGACGGAGGGAGTAGTAAGTATACGAGATACGGTGGCACACTGACTTAAGTCGAATACAAGTGCCCAAAATTTGTGTACATGTTATAATAAGGATTCACTTAAAATAGTATGTGAGCGAACAGAGGGATCAATTGGACAATGTTCCCAGCAAGAGCGTAGATGTGTGAGGTAGAAAGATACATTTGGGCGCTTTTAATTTTTCTTATTAATTTGTTTATTTCACCCTCCGGCTGGTGGGACCCAACGTACTACGTGGAGAGAGGTAAGGTGACTAAGGCTGCATTATTTACGCACCAATCGTGTGGATAGTCTTACCACCAAAGCCACATGACACGATTATGATTGAAATCCTAATGACTCCCACACACAAAAAAACACGGCATGCCTGTCACACGAATGCAGGAATGTATAAAAGGTTATTTTCCTCTCGTTGAACATAACGGGAGGGTTGTGTAGCTAGTTAGCCTGTTCGCTCATCAAACTTGAGGTCTCGGGTTCGATAACTACACTTGAGCATAATTTTTGCCAGGAGGATTCTTTGACTGGTCAAAATGTTTTCTAGGGTTTGCACGCTTCACACTCTCTCTCCAGTATATATATACCTGGCTGGAGCCTCGGCTTGTAGTTTCTCTCTTCACACTCTCTCGCCTCTCCCGGCTGGATCCTCGGTAGCTTAGAAGTTGCTCTCTTCACACTCTCTCGCCCTCTCCAGATCTAAACAAGACTTCTCTGGCCTCTCTCTCCCCTCACTGCTGCTCAAAGAGCCGGCAGGATCCGTCCGTCGGGAAGGGAAGGAGGCTTAATGTTGTTGCTTGGCGAGGGAGGGAATCCATCATCATGCTGCCGTTGTTCACTTTCCACCCAACAAGGCGCGCTGGGAGGGCCTCCGACCCCTTCTTCTTCGCCGCCGTCCCCATCGCCCACCAACCACGCCCCAAGAACCTTAAGGTATATTTTACTTACTCCACATGCATTGCTCTAGCTACATGTATACCATGAATCTAGGACGTGGTTCAAAGAGGAAAGGAGTGGGGAAAGTAGTGGGAAAAGTTGTATATAGCATGAATCTAGGACGTGGTTCAAAGAGGAAATGAAGGGGAAAGTTGTATAGCATGAATCTAGGACGTGGTTCAAAGAGGAAAGGAATGGGGAAAGTAGTGGGGAAAGTTGTATCGCATAAATCTAGGACGTGGTTCAAAGAGGAAAGGAAGGGCAAAAGTACTAGTTCAAAAGGAAAGGAAGGGACAAGGTCAGAGTTTGAGCAGACTAGATTTCTTTGCGCTCACATAGGGAAAGGTGTCTAAAGATAACAAAACTAGGACCAACACAAATATGCTCCTTGGTTGTTTGTTCTTTGTTGCAACAGACTGTGCATGACCACAGTACATCGGTAGATGCACATGGTGCTGGTGCGTCCACTGTCCCGTCCAACTCATTAGCTGTTGTTAATATATGGCCCTATTTGGTTAAGAACTCCCTAGTCCCTACCTGCTTGGTTCCAGGGACTAAACATGGACTAGAGGTTATTAAATGACATGATAAAAGACTATGTTACCCCTAGTAATAAACTAATAGAAACAAGGTGCGATGCGTGGCAGGGGCAACTGTTGGAAAAAGTCCCAAAAAGACTCCCTCGGGGTCTTCTTTCTTTAGTCCCAAATGCCCACTTTTAGTCCCGAAAAGTCCCTCTGCTTGGTTTAGATGTGACTGACCTGAGTTTTTTAGTCCCTACACCAAAATGTCCCCGTAAACAAACACCCTCTAATAATGTCATTTGGAAAATTGATGCAATGCCACAGTTAAAATCAAATTACATGTTTAACGAATTTTATTGTTAATATAATCTCTATGTTAATATTAATCAATGCCACCGCTTGAGAAATGCTACTCTTGTCTTGCTTTCTTTTCCCATTTAGATAAGGTAGATGCTTCTTTTTGTTGGCTTCATGTCATCCAATCGCTATTGACCACTAATTGTTTCCTCTGCACCTCTGTGTAAATAGGGTTATCTACTTCACCTCGTTGCCATTGTGACCTTTTGTTGCCTTCGCACAAAACACTTTTGTTTTAAGAGTGTTTTGTGCAGTTCAACCAAAATGTCACACCGATAACGTTGTTTGATTGCTTGATCTTAGTGGAATCGCACAAGAGGAGATCTTACTTCCTATCCGTTAAGGCTTAATTTGGTTCAGATCTTCTTCTTGTGAGTTGTTTGAATTCCGCATCATGAGAGGTTAGTACTAGCCTTCTTTCACACGATTCTCGCAGCGGTGCTTTCATATGTTGTGCTACTTATGCGATAATGTTGCTTGATTTTAGTGAATTGCACAAATGGAGACAAGACTTCCAATCAGTATGTGCACCGTAATATCCCATTGAGGTAAGATAAGGATATTTCACAACCGCCGGCACGTATTTTGCCACTTTCATCGAAAATTAAGTTTAGTACTATACTTGTGCTCCCTAATTGACATGCCAAATCTTACATTGAAGGCGTAAGCTTGTCTCATTATTGAACCAAGTGATGACGGGGAAGAACAAGCGGAAGAAAACAAAATCAACTCCGGTGCTGTAATGAAACCTTTGGAACTGTGATGACACAAGTAATGATATAGTTTTGCATCTTAATTTATTGCTATAGCTGGAATGAGCAATTGTTTTGCCACTGATTTGATGCCATACGTAATTACCTCTACTTGTGCAAACAGGGATCTTCTTTGAAGATACCATATATTTTAGTGGAACTGCACAAGAAGATGTTGGAAACATTAAACTAATCGAGGAGTATATAGTAAGCATGGCCACCCGTAGATAGCAACAGATGGTTCCCGAGAAGTGCTTCATCTGTATGCTCTACACAATCAGCCTCCTGACAAAGGTTGGTACTCCCCACTGATTTCATCCATATGATTGAGCTTTGTCATCTCTATTGGTGATGTGCTACTATTTAGATACTGTCATGAAAAAGTGGTATTGTCCTTAGGAAGTGCTTCATCTGTGCTGTTTTAAATATTTCCTTTTCTTTTTTCGAGCAAACATGGATGCTAGCATTTAGTAGTCCTCTTGTCTTTGCACAACAGGATCATCTTCCTCTGAAGAAGAATATGGAGTACGTGAAGTGACTTGTTCCGATTATGCCAGGATGAAGAAGCCCTGTCTATCTTCTCATCAGAAGGAGCAGTTGAAGGATGGTTACATTACTCCCCACAAGACCAAACTAACTGAGAAATCTCCATTTTTTTGCTGTGATGCGCGAGTACAATGTTGTTCTAGGATTATTTCTGGTGAGTTCCATTTTTCTAAAAGTGTGCTCTACATGGACCATGTATGTGCCTGTTGAAACTGTCAATTCATAGTACAGTTTGCTTTATACTAATCACTTTTTTGTATTTGTGCAAACAGGGTGCTCAAATTTTGATTTCAACGGGAACTGCACAAAATGTTCATGAATACATCGAGTCATTCATTTCCACCTCAAGAAAGGAGGTGCCCATAAGTTCAAGGCGTTGCAACATATAAGGGCGAAATCGTACAAGCTACGCGTGAATTTGGTTGATTTTGGTGGAACTGCACAAAAAGAACAGCTGGTTTATTTAGCACGAGGTGCCATGTCAATGTCTGAACTGATGGCAAACCCTGCCCATTCCACAATCATAGGCATTTGATATTTTGGAATGGGACAACCTTGTCAAATTTTGCTCATTGATTTTAGCAAGATATGCGTTTGATATTTTCGAATGGGACGCCCTTCTTTGTCGTGACGATCAATTTTTTCTTTATTCTTTAGTTGTGAAGTAAATATTGCCTCGACATGTGAGTCGCCGAGATGCATAATCATCGATTGTTTTGAATGTTCTCTATGAATTGCCGGGCTTTGTGTGTTTGATTGCAATGTACATAAACGCTAAAAGCTGCTCAAACTCTTTGTACTCATACATTCCTTTTTTTACAGCACATTATGAAAGTGCATACCTTTTTGTATAAGATTGGTCAAAGTAGAGATACTTTGACCGCAGCATAAAACTTGTATGAGACTAGAAAGGACCGGAGGAGTACATGTGAAATCGCTTCCAAACTCGGTGATCACCACAGGAATAATGCTAGTACGTATTGTTTTGCATGTTCATCCAATGCAGTGATACAGAATTGAACTAATCAAAATAAATTCATTCATACGGTTGGATTTCATATAAACATGCCGGATTTCATTACATTTCATACATTCTTCAACTAAAAGGGTGTTTGTGGCGCATGCATCTCCCGATGCAGAGGTCGGGTCATCCTCCTTTTCAAAAAAAACTAAAAGGTGCTACTGGAGGTATAATTAATTAACCGAAGCTACCCACTGTCCCGGCTGAGCCAACAGAAGCTTGAAGTGACTTAGCTGCAGGTGCGATGCAGAATCGACATGTGGCCTGTTGGGCCCACGTGTCATCGACCAATCGCATCAGCAGATTAAGTAGAAGCAGCGTTCTTCTCGGTAGCTCTCGACTCCATCGTCGCTGCCAAGAAGCTAACCGGTGTCAATGGTCAACCCGCCTAGCTTGGCTTCAACCGGAGGGTAGCAGCGGTGGCCTTACTTGGACCAGCGAGCGGCGACCTACCGTGTTCTACTCTTCCTCATTTTACGTGTGGTGGCGGCCTCGTTGGCGTGGCGGGGGCCAAGGCGGAGCAGGTGATGCCTCTGTCTCGTTGCCCGTGGCGGCGCCTCGGCCGGAGCGGTGGAAATCCTCCCCACATTGTCGCAAGACGGTGGGGCCTCGGCTGAGCCGGCGATGTCCTCTGCCTCGTTGTTGGCGGGGCGGGGCCTCGGCGGAGCCGGCGGTGTCCTCTGCCTCGTTGTTGGTGCCGCGGGGCCTCGGCGGAGCCGACGGTGTCCTCTGCCTCGTTGTTGGCGCGCGAAGCGTCGGCCGACGAGGCGTCATCGACGCCCGGTGAGTGGCGACTTCGTCGGAGCCGGCATTGTCCGTGCCTCGTCCTCGGTCTCGCCAAACAGCGCCGCCCGCTTCATCGCCCTCTTTGCTAGCCTCTTTGTAGGCGGTCGCAGCCTCCTCCACCCGCATGCGGTACCGCGGCCGAGGCGGCCCTTGCGGCGGAGCGGTGATGCAGTCGAGCAGCGTCTCTGCTCCGCCCGCTTCTGCGGCGATCTGCTCTTCCACTGCAGTGCTCTGGAGGAGATGGTGGTTGTGGCGGCGTCGGCCTGCGCCTCCGGAATCGCTCCTCACGCATCCGCCTCACCACATCCCATATATTGAGCACGGGCCTTGCCGATGGTCATGGTGCAATGCACCGACGAGGATGGTGCGGAGGAGGGGGTTGGCGCCGGATCGTCGACTACCATGTTCTCCATTGGGACGTCGTCGTCCTCCTGCATGCTTGGCCGGCCGGTCGGCAGCAATGGCTGCTATCTCCTTGAGGTCCATCGTCCGCCCGTCCCGAAGAGCGCTGGAGCACAAGGAAGCCATGGTGGGCATAGTGGTGTGGATAGGAGAAAGGCAACAGATGCAGATGACTGCGGCTATGGCCGGCGCAACAGTTTATATAGCAATGATGGGCGGGCGGAGGGACGGACTGTGACGCCGGAGTAGCCGCCTCGGCAGCCGCGTATCATTAATGTGTGCGGCAGATGGACTGACGACGGCACTTGTGTTGTTTGAAGGCGGGCAATCGCCTGCAAGGGAAGCGGCCGTGGCCGACTGCTTTTGGCGGAAGCAGCAGCTGGCGAGGAGATCACTTTACTTGGATAGGATGACAATGGAGACCCACCAGGTCCATAGCCTCACGACGCAAGTGCCTCCTTATTATATATATATATATATATATATATATATATATATATATATATATATAACTATAATTTATTTTGCTTCCTCCTGGTTCCTGACATCACGGTCACACACCAGTGTCTACCTATGTACTCCCTCCTTTCGGTTTATAGGGCTTATCTCAAAATTTTAGTTTTTCCATTTTATAAGGCTCAATTTGGTTGTTTTCCATCACATGTTCAGATTCCAAGGTGCATTAAATCATTGCATGCAAGTATTAAGAGAAAATTGACCAATGCATGTACTTTATGCATGCATGCATTGCAACTAATGCATTGATAAACATAATTTTTTGAGGATAACAAGAGCATTAATTATGTGCTTTTGCAAAACTAGAAAAAGTATTCCACCACTCGCCATCTACCTTGATCGGTGAGATTTTTGAATTGAGCATTATAAACCGGAAAGGAGGGAGTAGTCAATAAACGAGAGAATTGCACAAGAAGCGGCCGATTTGGGACCAAGCAGCTCGAGCAGTATTTGTGTTTTGATGTGTGAGCACGCGCAGAGTTTTTCGATGTTTACCCCAGATATTAATTTTTCTCCTCTGAACAACAACGAAAACATCAGAGGGTATTAGCTGATGGTAATTTGTGGCCCGTCTAGCCCAGTGCCAGAATATCCAGCCAGGATATTAATTTTTTCAAGTTGAAAATGGCTAGCCCAGCTATACTTTTTTAGGAATACCTGTGCAAGGTCAAGTTGTTATTCTCCGCCCATTGGGCTGCAAATCTTTCCTAGGAGGGATACATTAGGCTTAACAAGAAAATGGGCTTTAAGAAATAATAAATGGGATGTAATTATAAAAACTGGGTAGTAACTATAAAAAAATGCACCAAACAGTGATTACTTTATAAAATATTATTTTTGGAATATTGAAAATTTTAATTTCATTAATTGTTGCGAGCGGAATGTTTTGTTGGATTTTTACGCAATATAAATTTATATTGAAATTGTATTTAATCTGACTAAAATTTCGGGATAAAAATATTCGGATCCCATTAAAATGTGGGAAATTTTATTGAATTCTGTTTTGAACGGTTGGTTGAAATGGGCTGTACTTTTAACAAACTGTAAATAGGTTGTAGTAAATTCCATTAGGATTCAAAAATGGGCTGCACATTCTTACAAATCTCAAATGGGCTATAAGTTCTACGCCACACACTTACGGCCTTACTAAGTTGACGTCCCCTAAAAAACAGAGAGTTGACGGGTATGCAAGGCTTTGTCAACTTATAGTCAACACACGGTTCTAGCATGATGGCCGTTAGATGTCCATCCAATGGATGCCGTGCTTCTTCTTCAATCTCGGATATTCTAGCTTCACTCGCTTCAAAAATGGTTCGTCCCCACGACATCTGGGCGCACCATTTCGAAGCTAGCTGTGGGCCTACTAAGTTGGCGTACCAAGGGCTATGTCAACTTAGTCAATATAAACGATTCTAGTCAAAGTGATCGTGACGATGTCCATCCAACGGCCGTCGTGCTTCTTCAACCTCTGGTCTTCTTGCTCCGGCCGCCCAAAGCAGCGGGTCGTGCCACCGCTTCCCGCCTCTCGTGGCCGGCTATCTTGCCGCGGGAGGCCTCACCGCCCTACTACTCCCACCGCTGGCAGGCCATCCCTCCACTCACCCACACCCCTGTTATTCTGCGCAAGCGGCGTAGCCGAACCAGTGAACCCTCGTACTCCTCTCGGCGTGTGCATCCACCGCGTCTTCCCGGCTCCGCGTCGTCCCCTTCCTAGGCCTCACCGTCGTACACACGGTAGTGGTGCTCTTGGCGGCGGCGTGGTCAACGTGGTCAAGGAGCGACTTCCATCGGACGTGGACTATACGTGGAGAGAGGCCGATACCGGGTCCACGACAGCCGCAAGGAAGTGCCTCCTTATTATGCGCAAAATAATTATTCCTCCACCTGACAGCGGGGACCCACCGGACGGGCCACCATATTTCTTGAAAAAATGATTCGCCCCCTGACTGCTGGGACCCACGAGCTACATCTTCACACGCAAGGAAGTGCGTCCGAAAAAACGATTCGCCCCCAATACTGCTTTGGGACCCACCGGCTACATCTTCGCACGCAAGGAAGTGCGTCCAGAAAAAAAAAGCGATTAAGCCCCATTGCTGGGACCCACCAGCTACACCTTCGCACGCAAGGAAGTGCGTCCAGGAAAAAAACGATTAAGCTCGATCATTGCGGGACCCAAGCAGCTACACCTTCGCACGCAAGGAAGTGCGTCCGCAAAAAAGATTCGCCCCGATTGCTGGGACCCAAAGCTACACCTTCGCACGCAAGGAAGTGCGTGCGGGCAAAAAAGATTCGCCCCGATCATTGGACCCACCGGCTACATCTTCGCAGTAAGGAAGTGCACGGCGGTCGGGACCCACCTGGTCGAAGTACGTAGCATTGTCATCCTGGTCGCGAACGGTATGCGTACATACTCGTCGATGTAGAGGCGCCGCGATGTCGTAGTAGAGGCGCCAGACGCGTGTCGTAGTACACAGCGCGCACATAGCATGTACACGCATTATAGCGGCTGTGGTGCAAGAAAGAAAATACGATCACGTATGTGTACATACGGGCGGGGTCTCGAACGCCTAGTCGCGCATACGTACGGCGAGGGCTCGTGTTCATGGGGCGGCAACGGAATGCGTCGTGTTCATGGGGAGGCAACGTAATGCCTCGTGTTCAGGGGGAGGCAACAGCGGAATGCATCGTGTTCATGGGGAGGCAACGGAATGCGTCGTGTTCATCGGGAGGCAACGGAACGCATGGGAGCCAACCGGCTGGGTCGGAACGGAATGCGTGGTCGTGTTCATCGGGAGGGCTTGGACGGAACAGGTGATGGAAACGAGGCCTGGCGTACCGCACAACGGAGGAGAAGCGGACCTCCTACGATCGAAACTGGGGTCCTGTTGATCGGGAGGGGTGTGTCGTACTGCAAAACGGAGGAAACGGACCTCCTACGGTCGAAACGGGGGTAGAGGGGTGCGGCGTACCGCAAAACGGACGAAACAGACTTGTGTTGGAGCGCTAGGTCGAAATGGGGGTCCTGTTCATCGGGAGGGGTGTGGCGTACCGCAAAACGGACGAAACGGACTTGTGTTGGAGCGCTACGGCCGAAACGGGAGGGTGTGGCGTGCCGCAAAACGGACTCCATGGGATCTTGTTCATCTCCACCGTCGACCTCCTGCAGCCTCCACGGGCTCACATTCATCCGGCCTCCACGATGCGCTACTCCACCGGCTACTGTTCAACCACCCCTCCACGGGCACCCCTCCAACGTCTACTGTTCATCCAGCCCTCCACACCACGGGGTCCTGTTCAACCACCCCTCCACGGCCACCCCTCCACCATCTACTGTTCATCCAACCCTCCACACCATGGGTTCCTGTTCATCCAGAGGCAACGCCACCGCTCACTGTTCATCCAAACCCCCAACGCTCCTTTGTTCATCCAATCGATCGGCTTGATTAGCAGCAGAGCGGCGAATTGCTCCATCGGGTTCGATTATGACCATCGATCGATCGCTCGGGTTCGAGAACGCGTAACTGCAGCGTAATCGCCGGGTTCGATTAGAGCCCAACGCCTCGCTTCGGGTTCGATTAGAGCCAATGCCTCACACACTGCCGCAAGACCAGACGAGAGAAACGCAGCATCGCTCTCCCACCGTAATCGCAACTCCCGGAAATTTTCCTCCCCTCGCTTCTACCACGGTTTTTCCGTCATGGACGGCCCAAAGAATGTCATGCGGTGCGTCTCCGGCCCGCCCAGGATGAAAAGCCCATTTTCTGTCATGATTTTTTGTCATAGAAGTAGGAGCCCGCCACATCCATGATGATACTGGGTTTTGTCACAATTATCGTCATAGAAGTGTCATATGTATGACACAAAAAAATTTCGTTCGGCCCAAAATGTCACGGATGTGTCTTTTTTTTGTAGTGCAAGTAAGTTTTTATCGGTGCAAAGCAAAAAAAAATTCTCTAAATATGTATGATTGATTGATGTGGGAGAAATAAGCTTTATACGATCTTGTGATGTGAAAGTAATAAAAGCGACAGACTGCATAATAAAGGTTCATATCACAAGGGGCAATATAAAGTGACATTCTTTCGCATTGAGATTTTGTGCATCCAACCATAAATGCGCATGGCAACCTCTGCTTCCCTCTGCGAAGGGCCTATCTTTTATTATTATCCTCTACCTTATGCAAGAGTCACGGTGATCTTCACCTTTCCTTTTCATTTTATCCTTTGGCAAGCTCAGCATGTTGGAAAGAACATGATATACATATCTAATTGGATGCAGGGAGCATGAGTTATTATTGTTGACATTACCCTTGAGGTAAAGGTTGTGGGGCAAAACTATAAGCCCCTATCTTTCTCTGTGTCCGATTAAAACTCCGTAACCACAAGTATTGCGTGAGTGTTAGCAATTATGAAGGACTAAATGATAGTTGAGTATGTGGACTTGCTTTTAAGCTCTGACATAGACACTTTCCGATGTTATGATAAATTGCGATTGCTTCAATGAATGAGGTTATACTTTGTTGGTGCTCAATAAGGTTTCTGATTCATACTTTCGCATTGTGAAAAGATCATCACTTGAACATAAGTAATCATATGACAAAATCTATATATGTTGCTGTTATGAGAATAATCATGATGCCTGCATGTCCGTATTTTATTTTTATCGACGCCTCTACCTCTAAACATGAGGACATATTTATTGTTATCGACTTTTCGCTTGAGGACAAGCGAGGTCTAAGCTTGGGGGAGTTGATCGTCCATTTTGCATCATGCTTTTATATCGATATTTATTGCATTATGGGCTGTTATTTCACGTTATGTCACAATACTTATGTCTATTCTCTCTTATTTTACAAGGTTTACATGAAGAGGGAGAATGCTTGACTGGAATTCTCGGGTGGAAAAGGAGCAAATATTGGAGACCTATTCTGCATAACTCCAAAAGTCCCTAAACTCCACGGAATACCTTAAAATAAATAAAGAAAAATCGTCGCCAAAGATGAAGGCCAGGGGCCCACACACCGCTCACGAGGGGGCGCGCCCGCGCCCCTTACCTCGTGGGCCCCCTGGTGGCTCTCCGACGCCCATCTTCTCCTATATGAAGTCTTTCATCAAGAAAAAAAATCAGAAGCAACCTTTCGGGACGAGACTCCGCCGCCACGAGGCGGAACCTTGGCGGAACCAATCTAGGGCTCCGGCAGAGCTGTTCTGCCGGGGACACTTCCCTCCGGGAGGGGGAAATCATCACCATCGTCATCACCAACGCTCCTCTCATCAGGAGAGGGCAATCTCCATCAACATCTTCACCAGCACCATCTCATCTCCAAACCCTAGTTCATCTCTTGTATCCAATTCAGTGTAGGTTGCTAGTAGTGTTGATTACTCCTTGTAGTTGATGCTAGTTGGTTTATTTGGTGGAAGATCATATGTTCAGATCCTTAATGCATATTATTACCCCTCTGATTATGAACATGAATATGCTTTGTGAGTAGTTACGCTTTGTTCACGAGGACAAGGGAGAATTCTTGCTATTAGTAGTCATGTGAATTTGGTATTCGATTCGATATTTTGATGAGATGTATGTTGTCTAGCCTCTAGTGGTGTTATGTGAACGTCGACTACATAACACTTCACCATTATTTGGGCCTAGAGGAAGGCATTGGGAAGTAATAAGTAGATGATGGGTTGCTAGAGTGATGAAGCTTAAACCCCAGTTTATGCGTTGCTTCGTAAGGGGCTGATTTTGATCCATATGTTTCATGCTATGGTTAGGTTTACCTTAATACTTTTGTTGTAGTTGCGGATGCTTGCAATAGAGGTTAATCATAAGTGGGATGCTTGTTCATGTAAGAACAGCATCCCAGCACCGGTCCACCCGCATATCAAATTATCAAAGTACCGAACGCGAATCATATGAGCGTGATGAAAACTAGCTTGACGATATTCCCATGTGTCCTCGGAGCACTTTTCCTATTATAAGAGTTTGTCCAGGCTTGTCCTTTGCTACAAAAAGGATTGGGCCACCTTGCTGCACTTTATTTACTCTTGTTACTTGTTGCTCGTTACAATTTATCTTATCACAAAATTATCCGTTACCACTTATTTCAAGTACTTACGAGAATACCTTCTCGAAAACCGCTTATCATGTCCTTCTGCTCCTCGTTGGGTTCGACACTCTTACTTATCGAAAGGACTACGATAGATCCCCTGTACTTGTGGGTCATCAATTAGGAAACTTAACCATCTTTGATTAACGAGCTAGTCTAGTAGAGGCATACTAGAGACACTATGTATTGTCTATGTATTCACACATGTATCAAGTTTTTGGTTAATACAATTCTAGCATGAATAATAAACATTTATCATGATATAAGAAAATATAAATAACAACTTTATTATTGCCTCTATGGCGTATTTCCTTCACTACTCACACATCATCGGAAGGGCAACAAGGTTGATGTAGAGGCCCTCCGTGATCGAATCCCACTCCGAAAGAGTACCAGGACAGGTCTCCAGATGGGATCTCACGAGGACAGAAACTCTCACCGGAGGAAAAGTATTTTTGGTGTGCCCTCTGGTATACGGGGAATATTTGGGAATTTATAGAGTTGAGATTACGGCTAGAGAGGCATTAGGGGGCCCACAAGCCTGGGGGGTGCCCCACCTCTAGGGCGTGCCTCCTGAGCTTGTCGCCAACTGGTGGCCCATTTGACCCCCTCCTGAAGGTTCCTCGGTGTCTTCTGGTCCAAGAAAAATCCTCAAAAGTTTGGTTCCATTTGGACTCTGTTTGTATTGATTTTCTGTAAAAGACAAAAACAAGGAAAAAAAGCAACTAACACTTGGCACTTGGCACTAGGTTAATAGGTTAGTCCAAAAAAATGATATAAAATAGCATAATAATGCATATAAAACATCCAAGATGGATAATATAATAGCATGGAACAATAAAAAAATTATAGATACGTTGGAGACGTATGAAGCATCCCCAAGCTTAATTCCTGCTTGTCCTCGAGTAGCTGAATGATAAAAACTGAATTTTTGATATGGAATGCTACCTAACATGTTTATCATGTAATCTTTCTTTATGTGGCATGAATATTCAGATCCGTAAGATTCAAAACAAAAGTTTAATATTGACATAAAAACAATAATACTTCAAGCATACTAAAAAGCAATCATGTCTTCTCAAAATATCATGGCTAAAGAAAGTTATCCCTACAAAATCATATAATCTTGTCATGCTCTATCTTCTTAACACAGAGTATTTATCGTGCACAAGCCGATGACAAGGCAAGAAATTGGTTCGTACTTTTTAACGCTCTTAAGCTTTTTCAACTCTCACACAATACATGAGCGTGAGCCATGGATATAGCACTCTGGATGGAATAGAATATGATGGTGGAGGTGTAAGTGTAACGCCCGGATAATTAAGCTACAGTGAAACTCTGCTAATGATGCCACGTCACCTCCGTTACTGTTGATAATCTCTCGTTAGTTCAAAACCGGTTCAAAAGTCAAATTCAAAATTTGACAAACGATAAAAGTTTTCAAACATCAAAACTAAAATGTTCGGAGTGTGCCAATTAATGTTTAGGTATTTAAAGTGAAGGAAACACACTTTTATAGAATGCATAAATATTTTAAATTGAATTAAAACAGAAAAGGAAAATGAAATAAAGAAAAAGAATAAAACCAGAAACAAACAAATACAAAAAAAATAAAAGGCAGCCAACCCCCCTTTGGACCAGGCGGTCCAGCTCACGGCTGTGCCGACCGACCTGGCCCATCCGGCCGACCCACCACTCCCAGTTCCCCAGTCGCTCTCTCCCTTCCTGTTCCCCAGGCCGAGGTGGTCGAAGCAGGCGTCCCAGCGACCGCCTCGCCGGCACCCGGCGCGAGGATAAAACCGCCACGCCCCGCCTCCGCGATCCCATCTCCCACTCACCCTCGCTCTCCCTCTCGGCCCCTGCGCCTCCCCTCCCCTCAGATCCACCTCACTGCTTCTCCTTCCCCAACGCATCCGAGCGCCATCGCCTTCATGGCTCCGGCCTAGCCACGGCCACCGTGCCCACCTCGCCGCCCCACTGTGTCTCCAAGGTCCGCCGTCGTCCGCTGCTTCGACTGGTGCACCTCGTTGAGGTTCGGAGCCACCGCAACGCCCACGATGCTGCCGTCTTCCTCCTCTGCTCGGACGAGCTTCGCCGCCGCTCTTCACCAACTCCGGCGACGCTCCTCTGCTGCTACTAAACCATTCACCGGCCTCCATGTGGGCCGCTCGGTGAGCCCCCGCTTCCTCCCTGTTTGCTCTCTCGCGCGCCCTAGCTAGCCATTTGAAAGAGCCCGACGGGCGCCATGGCTGGAACTCGTCGCCGACGAGTCTCCGGTAACCAACTGGTCACGTGCCAGTGCCGGTTGCACTCAGCACGCCCCGTAGATCCTCCCCAACCTCTCCATTTTCTCGCTAGCTCACCATAGCTCCGTTTTCCTCGAGCTCCCGTACGCGTCGCCACCCACGGTCGTCGCCGACAGTTGTCCGGTGACCCTTTGGTCCCGGGCTCGTGCCTGTTGTGCTTGCAAGTTGTCACATCCCTAGTTCTGGTAATGCCTAGTGCTAGCATCTGGTGTTGCATCATGTCTATTTTCTCAGAAAGTTGAAATGGGGATGATGTAACCCCAAAGACCCCTTAATCCAACTAGGATTTACTAAAATCTTTTTCAATGAACCTGAAATGCCCTTCTAAAATGCTCAACATCTTTGCCTTGGTCTAGAACCTATGACAAAAATGGTGCGCACTTTTCTAGGACATCATAAGGTCACTGGATTAAATCATATGTTATTTGCATTTGGACATTTAAAGGCTATAAAATATTTTAAATGTCCAAATAATCATAAACTAAAATGTTTACAGTTGGAAATATTCCATACAGTGGGCATGAGAGGTTTCATGATTTTTGAGTTAGTTTTAGTATTTTTAATAAAGCTCTAAAGTTGCAGAAAAATAGAAACAGAAACAATTAAGTAAGAGAGAGAGAGAGAGAAGGCCACCGGGCCACTCACCTGGACCTACCTGGCGGCCCAGCTTTGGCCCAGCCCACCAGCGCCCTCCCCTGTCGTCTTCCTCCTCGAGACAGTAGGACAGAGGCGTGTGCCTCGCGCACGCAAGCACGCGCCCCCAGCAACCTCCTGCTTGCCGCCCCCCTCTGGACCCCCTGGATGGCGCCACGCACCCACCCTGGAACCCCCTCGACCCTCTCTCGCTCTCCCTCTCGCTCCCTCGCTCTCCCCCTCTTGGCCGAAGCCGCCATGGACACACCGCCGAGAACCACCGCGGCTCTGTATCATCGCCAACTTCATCCTCGCCGAGCCAAGCATCGCCGGACGCTTCCGAACATCCCCATCGCTGTCGTCTTCCACCTCGGGCTCCAACCACCACCGTCGTCGATTCGCCGCACGCAAGACGTCCCCGAGCCCGCTGAGCTTGTCTACGTGACCGCTGTGAGCCCACCGTCTTTTCCCCTCGTTATTTTCCTCGTTTGCGACCTCTAGCATCCGTAACCGCCGTGGCCGAGCTTCCCCTGCTGCCGGCCATGTCGCTCTAGCCACCGCAGCTTGCGTCTGACCTCAGGCCCGTGCTCAGGAGCTCCTCAGAAGGCCAACTCCACCACCCATTTCCCCTCCCGTGCACCCTAGTGCCGAGCCGGACCTGGCCGCACTCCGGCCGCCGCCACGAGCTCTGCTCCGGCGAGCTCCGGTGCCCCCGCGGCCTCCCACTTACCTCCCTGGGTGCGGGCGAGCCCGGGCTACGCCCCGATGCCCTCAGCCGCCGCCCCCGTCGCCTTTAGCGCAAGTCCGGCGCATTGCCGCCGCCATATTGGTCGCCACTGGCCAAACCCCGGTGGCTGACGTGGCCCCTTAGTTAGGCGCTAATTAAACACCCCACCCTCACTGACCAATGGCCCCAGGCCATTATTAGTTTTGGTTAAGATTAGTTTTAACCATAATTAACCCCTGAGTGACTGATTGATGGGCCCCACGTGTCGTTTGACCACAGCCGCTTGAGTTGACTACGACATCACGATTGTCGTAATGTCGACACGATAAAGTGTTTTCTGGAGTTTTAAATAAATCAGAAATGATTTATTTATTTCAGAAAATGTTCGAAACTTCTAAAATTCATAGAAAATAAACCGTAACTCCAAATGTGATAATTTATATTATAAAAATTATCAGAAAAATTCAATCTATCCATTGGTACTTGTTTCACGCATGACAAAATAACTTAACCTTGCTGTATACATTAGAACAAGCTAATACACTTTGTAAATTCATAGTTTGAATTTGAATTTGAACCTTTTGTTCAAATCAACTCAAACCCTTATGTTGCTAGATGCATTAGCTCAAATCACAGCATTTTGCCATGTCATGATCATGCATCATATTGTTGCATTGCATTGATTGTGTTCCTTCTCTATTGCCGGTATTTGTCCCCTCTTAGTAGACGAGGTTTCGACGATGAGTTCGATGACACCGATGAAGAGCTATATTATCTTCGAAGTGCCGGGCAAGCAAAACCCCTTATTCATTCCGATACAATCCCACTCTCTCGCTCCTGCTCTCTTTTCTGCATTAGGACAACAACAATTCAACGGTTACATGCTTGTGGTAGTTGAACCCTTTTCCTCTGCATGACTGTCATTGCCACAAGAAATAGATGAAACCCACTAGCATGAGTAGGAGTTGTTTGAGCCTGATGTGCCTACTCATTCATGCTTGTTGTCATGCACTGCTCTTTGCTTAGAGTTGAGTCAGTCCGATTCACGGGAATGAATTGGAGGTGTGTGAACATGTTCTCTTGTTGAGAGCTAAGTGTGTGAACACGATTTGGTAAAGGTAGCGGTGAGAGGCCATGTAGGAGTACATGGTGGGTTGTCTCATTGAAACCGTCCTCAGGAACTGAGTTCTATGTTTGTGATCCATGAATAGCTACTACCATGCATTGGGCCCGAAACCAATGGACCCTCTCGAGTTATTAATCGCCTTGATCTCTGTCCAGTAATTGCAACTAGTTTCTGGTGTTTGTAGGATATGTGTTGGAGGTCGTGCGTAGCACTGACCCTAGGGGTGGGCTATGATGTGGTAGATACACCGTGGCCCGGTGTCTGCAGGCGCCCGTTTGGTGTCTCGGGAACCCTGCACACATCGTTTGGGGCTGTGGAGCGAAACCCGGCCGGGTCTCCTCGTGGATGGAACCGAATAGGCGATAAACCTGGACTAGATACTTGTGTGGTTAGTCAGGTCATGGCCGACTCCCTCGCCAGGCTTCCGCTTGAAGGTTGCCGAGATACACGACATGTACATGGTGATAAGTGGCGAGAGCGTGTGTGAAGAAGTAAACCCCTGCAGGGTTATAAATGATCTATTCGAATAGCCGTGTCCACGGTAAAGGACTTCAGGTTGCACATGCAGGTTCATAGACAAGTGAAAGTGGATACTCTAAAATGCGCAAGATAAGCGTGAGTGCTATGGATGGCATTCTCGTAGGGAGATGGGAGCGGATCCATAGTGGTGTATTGAAATGGTGAATATGTGGACTCATGTGCACCACCTCAAAAGAGTTACTTGCAGTAGTAGTTCAGGTTAGCCACTGAGTCAAAGCTGGCTTGCTGCAGTTAAACCCCACCATCCCTTTGTTGATAATGATGCATAGGTAGTTAGTTCTGATGTAAGTCTTGCTGGGTACATCTGTACTCACGTTTGCTTAATTTATGTTTTTGCAGAGAGACTTCAGTCTCGCTAGTAGTTCGATGTGGACTTGACGTTTAGCTTGATACCGCTACGATCTTGTGCCCTCGGCAGGATCTGGTAGATAGTCGGGCTTCTCGGCCTTTTATTTGTAGATGTACGTACTTTCGGACATGTTAAGCGTCCGCATGTGCTTTGACTTGTATGCTCTGTATGTTGGGTCATGAGACCCATGTTTGTAATATCTCACTCATCGGAGCCTATTGAATAAATACTTGAGTTGTAGAGTCATGTTGTGATGCCATGTTGTATTTGCACATATCGAGCATATTGTGTATATGATTGAAATGCTTGGTACGTGTGGGATCCGACAACCTAGTTGTCTATCCTTGGTGGCCTCTCTTATGGGGAAATGTAGTCTAGTGCTTCCACTGAGCAATGGTAGTCTGCTATAGCCCGGTTTATCGGAGTCCTGTTAGCCTAGTTGCTACTGCTCCGGAACACTTAGACTGGCCGGCATGTGTCCTTCTTCGATCCTGTGTCTGTCCCTTCGGGGAAATGTCACGCGGTGTCTTTCGGAGTCCTGTTAGCCTGCTACAGCCCGGATTCCCGGAGTCCTGCTAGCCCAGTTGCTACAGCCGAATTCACTCGCGATGACCGACACGTTCGTTCTTTGGGTCATGTATGCCTGTCCCTCGTAAGTTAGTGCCACTTTGGGTTCACGACTAGTCAAGTCGGCCGGGTTCTCTGTCATATGGATGCTAGCGACACTATCATATACGTGAGCCAAAAGGCATAAGCGGTCCCGGGCAGTAAGGTGGCACCTGTGGGAATACCGTGCGTGAGGCCGCAAAGTGATATGATTTGTTACCTGCTATATCGGTGCTTAGGATTGGGGTCCTGACAGCTTTGGTATCAGAGCCTGACTACCTGTAGGATTACCAAGCCAAACTAGTCGAAGTTGAGTCTAGAAATGCTTTAGTTATATAAGAGAATTGATTGTGGAAGGGAACATAAGGCTCTTTTTACTTCTTATACCCTATGCCCTTCTGATTGAGTCACCATCTTCTTTTCTGCGGGGATTAGGAACTAGGCTTTCTCATCTTCTATCAGGATAACGTGTTACTAATCTGTAGACTTATATGATTGTTGGTTTCAAGCCCGAGTTCAGGTCCTACTACTTCTGTATGTTGACAGTTGATCTCACAACTTTGATATTGTGATGTTAAGTGGTTATGCCACCATTTTGCAGGATGTCTCAAATCATTTTGAGCATTTACAGCCGTTATCTGTCGAGTCATCCTGGTTTCTAAATAGTTTGATGCATTTGCAAATCCCTTCTTTACATTCCCGATGTACCTTTGGGCGGTTCAACCACACTAATCGGTGAGTTGAGGTACTCTATTGCCTCTACATATATGTTGGAGCTATTATTATGACCCTAGGTGTCTTAGGGAGTCACCTAGTAATCTAGCAATGCTTTGTATTCCCAGTGTGATGATTCTGGCCATTATTCCTGTGATGCCATTTAGTTAGTAGGCATTCTATTTCTGCGTTCTTGAACCCAAGATTCACTCTACTTAATTCGTGTAGATAGTGTTGCTTGTTCCTTTAGGATATTAGTGACCTTGTGATAGTCATCGAGGTCCGTGGTATTTCCTTCTTCCAAATACCATGAACTGCTTATGGCAGAAGTTCTTTGAACCAAAAGATCACAACCAGAGTGCTCTTGACGAGTTCTCGATTCTATGTTGTGACCCTGCCAGTTCTACCTTTTCTGCATGGGTTATCCGAAAGAAATATATTGAACTTGTTCGACATGCTAATCTATGCACCCACAACTCAGAAAATTATATGTTCTTTTGGGTTGTCCCTGTTTAGTTGTTTTCTGGCCTCGTCTATCAATTGATAGTTCGGAGTGTGACAAATAATGCCTAGGTATTTAAGGTGAAGGAAACACACTTTTACAGAATGCATAAATATTTTAAATTGAATTAAAACAGAAAAGGAAAATGAAATAAAGAAAAAAAATAAAACCAGAAACAAACAAATACAAAAAATTAAAAGGCAGCCAACCCCCCCACTGGACAGGCGGCCCGGCTCATAAACCAGGCGGCCCACCGCCCATCCGACTCCAGCCCACTCCCCGTTCCCACAGTCGCTCTCTCCCCTTCCATGTTCCCCGACCAGGTCGGGCAGTAGCGTCCTCGCCGACCGCCTCGCCCGGCCTTGACGCGGGAGGGATAAGGCTGCCACGCCCCCGCCCCCTTGATCCCATCTCCCACTCACCCCCGCTCTGCCACTCGGCCCCTGCGCCTCCCCTCCCCTCAGATCCACCTCACCGCTTCTCCTTCCCCACCGCATCCGAGCGCCACCGCCGCCATGGCTCCGGCCTAGCCACGGGCACCGTGCCCACCTCGCCGCCCCACTATGTCTCCAAGGTCCGCCTTGTCCGCTGCTTCGACTGGTGCACCTCGTTGGGGTTCAGAGCCACCTCAACACCCACGACGCCGCCATCTTCCTCCTCTGCTCCGACGAGCTTCGCCGCCGCTCTTCACCAACTCCGGCGACACCCCTCTGCTGCTACTAAACCATTCACCGGCCTCCGCGTGTGCCGCTCAGTGAGCCCCCGCTTCCTCCCCGTTTGCTCTCTCGCGCGCCCTAGCTAGCTGCCGCCGAAGCGCCCGGACGCAGCGCCGCGGAACTCGTCGCCGACGAGTCTCCGGTGACCAAATGGTCACGGCCAGTGCCGGTTGCACTCACTGTGCCCCGTACATCCTCCCCAGCATCTCCATTTGCTCGCTAGCTCGCCATAGCTCCGTTTTCCTCGAGCTCCCATACGCGTCGCCGCCCACGCTCGTCGCCGGCAGCCGTCCGGTGACCCTTTGGTCCCGGGCTCGTGCCCGTTGTGCTCGCACGCACAAGTAGAGGCCTCCTGGCCATTGCGGGTACTTGTTAACGCGCCGCATCGCTGTTCCCTCTCGCGGTCGAACTCCGGCGTCCGCCTCTGTGCTCGTTGTCGCCGCTCCGGTGCATCTCCGGCGTCGCCACCACCCCCGCTTGGTGCGGCCCAGCTCCAGCTTTCGAACGCGACCGAAAACACGGCGAACGGACCACCGTCGCGTGTTTCCGAGCCTCGTCGGCGAAGGACCTCTGTGGGAGAGCTCGCCGGGGCAACTCCGGCACCAGCGCTGGCCTGGCCTGGGCGGGGCCCACCCCTGGGTCACTGCCTGTGGGCCTAGGGGCCCCATCTGGCCATGTTGACCAAAGTCAACTATGCCGACGTGGCAGCTACTGCCGCTGACATGCAGGCGGCATCGTTTAAAGCATTTTTGTAAATAAATAAAATGCTAATTATTTCATTAATTAATTTAGTTAACTAAATAGTCACTGACTAATGGGGCCCACCCTCTATATTAGCTCTATTAGTTTAAATTAAACTTTGTTAAACCCACTGTGGTCGTATGGTGGGCCGCACTGCCATTTGGCACAAATAATCTGCCTTGTTATTTGCTAACGTAGTGATGACCTCATGCAGACGTCATGTTTCCTTTTCTGGAAATTCCTGTTAATTTAAATAATTCCAGAAAATGATTTAAAGTTTAGAAAACCATAGAAAATAATCCGTAACTCGGATGAAAATGTTTTCTAGATGAAAGTTGCTCAGAATGACGAGACGAATCAGGATACGCAGCCCATTCGTCCGCCACAAATCCCTAGCATAGCGAACATGCAACTTTTCCCCTCCGGTTCATCTGTCCGAAAACGCGAAACTTCAGGGATACTTTCCCGAATGTTTTCCCCCTTCGTTGGTATCACCTACTACCGCGTTTGGGCACCCCTAGCAACGCACATTATCATGTCATGCATCGTCGTGCATTTGTTTGCATTATATTTATTGTTTCTTCCCCCTCTTCTCTCGCTAGACTCCGAGACCGACGCCACGGCTACCTAGATCGACTACTGTGTTGACGACCCCTCCTTCTTGCCAGAGCAACCAGGCAAGCCCCCCCTTGATCACCAGATGTCGCCTGTTCTTCTCTCTAGTGCTTGCATTAGAGTAGTGTAGCATGTTACTGCTTTTCGTTAATCCTATCCTGATGCATAGCCTGTCCTTGCTACTACTGTTGTTACCTTTACCTGCAATCCTACATGCTTAGTATAGGATGCTAGTATTCCATCATTGGCCGTACATTCTTGTCTGTCTGCCATGCTATACTATCGGGCCGTGATCACTCGGGAGGTGATTACGGGTATATACTTATATACATAATATATGATACCTGCGGTGACTAAAGTCGGGCCGGCTCGTAGAGTACCCGCGAGTGATTCACGGATTGGGACCGAAAGGACGTTTGTCCCGACGGCCCTCTGAGTGAACCTTTGTGGCGGAGCGACAGGGCAGGTTGAGACCACCTAGGAGAGAGGTGGGCCTGGCCGTGGTTGGCGTCCGCGGTTACTTCATAATAACACGCTTAACGAGATCTTGGTATTTGATCTGAGCCCGCCTTTGGCGCTACGCACTAACTAACTCACGCGGAAGCAGTTATGTGCACTCGGCGCCGTGGTATCGACCAAAGCCTTCATGGCGTCGGTATTGAAGCGTAGCGCCACGGATTAATTTGGAGCGCTTGCTCTTGTATTAGGGGGCTAAGATGCCTTCCGCCGCCCACGCATAGCGTGCAGGTGTGCAATGGGCGATGGGCCCAGACCCACATGCCATAGGATTTAGGCGGCGTCTTGACCTCTCTGTTATGCCTAGGTGGGGCTGCGATGTGTTGTTGATCTTCCGAGGCGGGCATGACCGAGGAAAGTGTGTCGGCCAAAGGGGATCGGCGTGTTAGGTAATCTGGTGCACCCTGCATGGGAAGTTTATCTATTCGAATAGCCGTGATCTTGATAGCAGAGACGACCGGAGTTGTACCTTGACCTTATGACAACTAGAACCGGATACTTAATAAACACACCCTTCCAAGTGCCACATACAACCCGGTGATCGGCTCTCTAGCAGCGGCGACGAGGAGAGGATCGCCGGGTAGGATTATGCTATCGTTGATACTTGGTGAACTTACCATCTACTCTCTTCTACATCTTTGCCAAGATGGAGGCTGCCGAAGAGTAGTCTTCGATAGGATTAGCTATCCCCTCTTATTACGGCATTCTGCGATTCGGTCCAATCGATATTGCCCCTTTACATAGATACCCAAGCATAAGTAGTGTAGATCCTTGCTTGAGTACTTTGGATGAGTACCGGGGTTGCTTTTCTCCCCTTTCCTTTCTTCACGGTTTGTCGCAACCAGATCTTTGGAACCAGAGCGAGGCGCCACCGTCGGCGGCGACTCCTACTACGGTGGTGCCTACTACTACGTGCATGCATGCGGCGACGACCGTGAGTAGTTTAATTAGGAGGATCCAGGCGGGAGGCCTGCGCCTCTTTCGATCTGTATCGATTTGTGCTAGCCTTCTTAAGGCAAACTTGTTTTAACTTATGTACGTACTCGAGATATTGTTGCTTCCGTGACTTCGTCTATGATCGAGCACTTGTATTCGATCCTCGAGGCACCTGGCTTGTATTATGATGCTCAGATGACTTATTTTACTTTTTAGAGTTGTGTTGTGATATCTTCCGTGAGTCCTCGATCTTGATCGTACACGTTATGCGTATGATTAGTGTCTGATTGAATCGAGGCGTCACGATTTGACACAAAAATAAGCAGCAGACTGGCCTGCCGATGTACAAAGTACACAAAGAAAAGGCATAGGGAAATATGTATTTTATTAATCTCCAGCCGAGAAAAAAATTACAAAGTCCCTATTAAGGATGCTCCGTGCTTTCTGGCGCTTGACCAAAGTGACTTGGGGATGTGAGGTTACGGTTCATGGGGCCTCGAAAGCTCCGGCTTAATTACGTCCATGAGTCAAGCTCGCGAACTACCTCCGATTAAGCTGCTGCAATGGTCGTCGTCTTCTAGTCTCATCTTCTCCGTGAGGTTGGTGTAGATGGTGGTGATGTGGCAATGAAGTGGAAGGAGCGATACGCCCGTCGCTCCGGCGATGCTTGGCCATGTCCCTCCGTCGCGTTGATGTCCGATGATGAAGATGTGGGTGGCCTTCATCTCGTCGGTGCCTGGCCTGGTGATGTCCGCCTTGTCGGTGTCGGTCTGGATGACTTAACATTGCCTCGTCGGCATGTCAAGTAGTAGTTTGCTACATCGGATAAATACATGTCAGTGGAGTATAGCTTCGCCTCGTTGGCGCTAGGATGATGTTGATTATGTGCGTCGATGTGGGTGTTGGAGTAGACTTGGGCAGCATCGCCCACTCAACAAGCGTGTCGGTGTAGCCAGCAGCCTTGTCGAGCCAAGAGTTAGCACAGACGAAGCCCATCGATGGGCCGTGTCGCGATAATGCTGACGGCTTTGCTTTGCACGAGCTCTATGGCGGTGGCCATGTACATGTATCATTGCTGCGGCCAAGCTACGTGTCGACGGAGGCATAGGCAGCGCCCTCCTTGGGGCGCTTCGATGTATCGGAGGTGTAGAGCGGCGCCCACCGATACATCGTCATCACAAGTGAAGAAGGGCGCGTCGAGGGCTACGCACGAGCAGCAGTCCAAGCACGCCGTCGCCGGTAGTGAGTCCGGCATGAAGGAATCTCCGGGGGTTGCACACGAGAGGCAACCCCGGCGCCATCGTCTTCAAGGCAGTCGTTGGTGGAGAGTGCACCGGGAGCTACGAGGCCCCGGCGTCATCTTTGTCGTCGTCCTCACGAGAGTCGCCGGTGGAGTGCACCGGGGGCTACAAGGCCCCGACATCGTTGTTGTCGTCCTCGCGGGAGTCGCCGGTGGAGTGCACCGGGGGCTACACAGCCCCAGCGTCATCGTCGTTTTCCTTGCGGGAGTCGCCAGTGGAGAGTGCACCTGGGGCTACTAGGCCCCGGCACATCGTCGTCGTTGTTCTCGCGTGAGTCGCCGATGGAGAGTGCACCGGGGGCTACAAGGCCCCGACGCATCATCATAGTCCTCGCGGGAGTCGCCGGTGATGGGCCGGCGTGAAGGATCGCTGGGGGCTGCACACGAAACGGCAACCCCAGCCCGTTATCGCCGGTGATGAGTCCGGTGAAGGATCGTCGGGAGCTGCGCATGAACAGCGACTACGGCGCGTCCTCGCCGGTTATGGGTCCGGCGTGAAGGGATCGCCAAGGGCTGCGCATGAACGGCAACCCCGGCGCGTCGTCGCCGGTGATTGGTCCGACATGATGGGGCTGCATATGAAACGATAGCCCTGGCGCATCATCGCTGGTGATGAGTTTGGCGTGAAGGATCGCCGGGGCTTGCACATGAATAGCTACCACGGCGCGTCGTCACTAGTGATGAGTCCGGCGTGAAGGATCGCCATGGGCTGCACATGAAAGGCCACCCCGGTGCATCGTCGCCGGTGATGGGTCCGGCGTGATGTTTGTCGCCGAGGGCTGCACATGAAATGGCAACCCCGGCGCGTCGTCTTCAAGAACGAGGGCCGACGGCGGTAGCCAACTTCATCGTTGGCCGTGTGGCCGCACCTCCAGACGCCACCATCGGGATGTAGAGAGAGAAGGGGGAAGAGAGATCAAAGTTGGTTCTCACCTTCCCTTCCCGGCCGCCTGCATGAGAAGGAAGACAAGCGCACGTCTGGCCGTGTCGTGCTGAAGTTCGTCCACCTTGGTGCGGGTTTCTCGGCTAGATGCAAGCCAATAACCACATATGCTGGCTCCTCCTAGATGCGGGAGTTCCCGGGCTCTCCTAGGTCCATCCTCCGGCGCCCGAGCTTCCGTTGGACAACACCAGGCCACGCACGTGTTGCCAGCAAGCGCGCTGGCGCATCCTTTTGGTCTGCTCGACGTGTCTCCGTCCGCCCCTGCCCATGCGCTGCAGTGTCTGGACAGACCGAGGGCTGAGCCGCAGAAGTTGCCGGTGATACGTCTCCAACGTTATCTATAATTTTGATTGCTCCATGCTATATTATATTCTGTTTTGGACATTATTGGGCTTTATTATGCACTTTTATATTATTTTTGGGACTAACCTATTAACCGGAGGCCCAGCCTGAGTGCTGTTTTTTTGCCTATTTGAGTTAGCGAAAAAGAATATCAAACAGAGTCCAAACGGAATGAAACCTTCGGGAACGTGATTTTTGGAACGAACGTGATCCATAGGACTTGGACCCTATGTCAAGACATCAACCAGGAGGGCACGAGGTTGGGGGGCGCGCCTACCCCCCCTGGGCGCACCCTCCACCCTCGTGGGCCCCACGTTGCTCCACCGACGTACTTCTTCCTCCTATATATACCTACGTACCCCCAAACTACCAGATACGGAGCCAAAAACCTAATTCCACCACCGCAACCTTTTGTACCCGTGAGATCCCATCTTGGGGCCTTTTCCGGAGCTCACCGAGGGAAGGCATCGAAAGCACTTAGGGCTTCTACATCAACACCATAGCCTCTCTGATGAAGTGTGAGTAGTTTACCTCAGACCTTCGGGTCCATAGTTATTAGCTAGATGGCTTCTTCTCTCTTTTTGGATCTCAATACAATGTTCTGCCCCTCTCTTGTGGAGATATGTTCGATGTAATCTTCTTTTGCGGTGTGTTTGTTGAGACCGATGAATTGTTGGTTTATGATCAAGTTTATCTATGAACAATATTTGAATCTTCTCTGAATTCTTTTATGTATGATTGGTTATCTTTGCAAGTCTCGAATTATCAGTTTGGTTTGGCCTACTAGATTGATCTTTCTTGCAATGGGAGAAGTGCTTAGCTTTGGGTTCAATCTTGCGGTGTCCTTTCGGTGTGATGAGGGGTGACAAGGCACGTATTGTATTGTTGCCATCGAGGATAACAAGATGGGGTTTATATCATATTTCATGAGTTTATCCCTCTACATCATGTCATCTTACTTAAAGCGTTACTCTGTTCTTATGAACTTAATACTCTAGATGCATGCTGGATAGCGGTCGATGTGTGGAGTAATAGTAGTAGATGCAGGCAGGAGTCGGTCTACTTGTTTTGGACGTGATGCCTATATACATGATCATACCTAGATATGCTCATAATTATGCTCAATTCTATCAATTGCTCAACAGTAATTTGTTCACCCACCGTAATACTTATGCTCATGAGAGAAGCCACTAGTGAAACCTATGGCCCCCGGGTCTATTTTCCATCATATTAATCTCCCGTCAACAAGTTATTTCTACGCTTTTTTATTTTGCTTTCTTTTCTTTGCATCTTTATCATAAAAATACCAAAATATTATCTTATCATATCTATCGATCTCACTCTTGTAAGTGACCGTGAAGGGATTGACAACCCCTTTATTGCGTTGGTTGCGAGGGTTTATTTGTTTGTGTTGGTGCGAGGGACTCGTGCGTGGCCTCCTACTGGATTGATACCTTGGTTCTCAAAAACTGAGGGAAATACTTGCGCTCCTTTGCTGCATCACCCTTTCCTCTTCAAGGGAAAACCAACGCAGTGCTCAAGAGGTAGCACCGAGCGAGCGCGTCTCCGCTGGGTGACTCCCCGTCTCCTGTATAACACAACGATAATCCTACATCTATGTAGGGGCTATGAAGACTAAGGTAACTTTCCTAAATACTTAACTTCACCCCCCTGATTTTCAGGAGGGTGGGGCATTTCATCCTCCTACCTCTAATTTTGTTGGTCCACCTGGCACATTACGTAAAACACGTAAGTACTTTTACGTAGGTGTAGCATTACCCTTAAATACAGGATTGACCAAAAACAAAAGAAGTTAGTCAGCGGGGCTTGCTCCCCGTCCGTGAGCTCTTGGCTAGATGCAAGCCAGTGCCTCGTACGCAAGCCTCCTGGTGCGTGTCTCCAGCCGCGTGAGCTCTCACGGCACCTCCGAGCCCTGCTGGAGAAGACCTGCCCGGCAAGCGTGCCGCCGCCGTGGGCGCGTCCTCGCCTACGGGTCCCCTCAAGGCTCCGCATGTCGACACTGCCGCCATCGGGTGCCTCTTCCCTTCCTGTTCCATTGGCTTGGGACTTCACTTTATATAGGTGGTAGGAGCCGGGAGATAAGCTAGGGCTCCGGTGGTTGGGCACCACGAGAATCGCAACTTACAACCAAGTGGGACCTGGTTCTTCTCCCATCTTTGCAGTGCAACAATGGTCGTTGAATTCGTCTTCAAGATCTTCTCCAACAACATGAGATGGTGGCAATCCATGAGTGCAATTTAATTTGCCTCATAATAGTCAAGCTTCGAAGGTCAAGTTCCTGTCCCTAGATGTTGCCATTGTCTGGGGGCAATTCCTTGCTCCTATGTCACGGAGGTGACGTCTATGCATAAAGGTGGACCTAAGGAGCAGGGGGCATACTTTGTCTTCAAACGGCATCTTCAGTCATTTGTTGCAGCCTGCCAACATACTCCCAAATTTACATCGGGTCAACACCGATGCAAGCGGCCCGTGTCGGACCACTCCGGACCACACCTTGCCGGTTTACTCTCGGCTCCTACGTCGGGGCCTCTTTGGGCTGTCGGTGCATAGCTCGCTGGCGTACTCCTGACTCCTATGTCGAGATCAAACTTGGAAGACGGCGTCATCGAGCTGCTGGCATGCTTCTTGTTGGCGTCCTCCCGACCCTACGTTGGGGCCGACACCGATGAAAGGCGGCCGCGTCGGACCACTGGACCGCACCTTGCCGGTGTACTCTCGGCTCCTACGTCAGGGCCTCCTTGGGTTGTCGGTGCATAGCTCGCCGGCGTACTCCTTACTCCTATGTCAGGATCAAACATGGAAGACATCGTCGTTGAGCTTCTGGCGTGCAGCTTGTCAGCATCGTCCCGACCCTATGTTGGGGGCCGACATCGGTGAAAGGCGGTCGCGTCGGACCACTGGACCGCACCTTGCCGATGTATCTCTCGGCTCATATGTCGGGCTTCCTTGGGCTCTCGAGCACAGCTTCGCCCGGCGTACTCCTGACTCCTATGTCAGGACCAAACATGGAAGACGGCTTCCTCGAGCTGCTGGCGTGCATCTTGTCGGCGTCCGCTCGGCCCTACGTTGGGGCCGACACCGATGCAAAGCGGTCGCGCCGGGCAAGTAGAGCGTACCTCTTGGGTGTACTCGTGACTCCTATGTCAGGACCAAACATGGAAGAGGGCTTCCTCGAGCTACTGGCGTGCAGCTTGTCGACGTCCGCTCGACCCTACGTTGGGGCTGACACCGATGCAAGGCGGCCGCGCCGGGCAACCGGAGCGCACCTCTTGGGTGTACTCCCGACTCCCATTCGGGCTTAAACATGGAAGACAACATCGTCGGGGCTCTTGGCGTGCGCTTGGCGTACTCCGACCCCTAAGTCGGGCCGACACCGATGGAAGGCGTCCGCATCGGGCGGCTTGATACGTCCATTTTGCATCATGTTTTCTTACTATTATTTATGATGTTATTATCCATAATAATGCCTTTTGGAGTAATTCTAATGCCTTTTCTCTCATAATTTGCAAGGTACACACCAAGAGGGAGAATTTCATTTGAAAATCTAGACACAGAAAAGCTACGTCAAAGTTACCTATTCTGCACAACTCCAAACAAGCTGAAACTTCAAGGAGTTCTTTTATGGAATATTTAAGAATTATTGGAGCAAATAACTACGGAGGGGCCCACCAGGTGGGCACAACCCACTAGGCGCACCCGGGGAGCCCAGAGGCGCCTGGTGGGTTGTGCTCACCTGTGCCCACCTCCGGTGCCCACCTTCCAGTATATAGGTCATTTTGACCTAGAAAAAAAAGGAGAGGACTTACGGGTGGAGTGCCGTCTCGAGGCGGAACTTGGGCATGAGCACTTTGCCCTCCGTGGAGCTTGATTCTGTAGGGGAACTTCTCCTGAGGGGGAAATCATCGCCATCATCATAACCAACAACTCTCCCGTCTTGGGGAGCGAAATATCTATCAACATCTTCAACAACACCATCTCATCTCAAACCCTAGTTCATCTTTTGTGTTCAATCTTGTTACAGGAACTATAGATTGGTGCTTGTGGGTGACTAGTAGTGTTGATTACATCTTGTAGTTGATTACTATATGGTTTATTTGGTGGAAGATTATATCTTCAGATCCATTATGCTATTTAATACTCCTATGGTCATGAGCATGTTTATCATTTGTGAGTAGTTACTTTTGTTCTTGAGGTCACGGGAGAAATCATGTTGCAAGTAATCATGTGAATTTGATATGTGTTCGATATTTTGACAGTATGTATGTTGTGATTCCCTTAGTGCTGTCATGTGAACGTCCACTACATGACACTTCACCATATTTGGGCCTAAGGGAATGCATTGTGGAGTAGAAATTAGATGATGGGTAGCAAGAGTGACAGAAGCATAAACCACAATTTATGCGCTATTACGTAAGGGACCGATTGGATCCAAAAGTTTAATGCTATGGTTAGAATTTATTCTTAATACTTTTCTCATAGTTGCGGATGCTTGCGGGAGGGTTAATCATAAGTAGGAGGTTTTGTTCAAGTAAGAACAACACCTAAGCACCGACCACCCACATATCAAATTATCAAAGTACCGAACACAAATCGAACCAACATGATGAAAGTGACTAGATGAAATTCCGTGTACCCTCAAGAACGCTTTGCTTATCGAAGAGACCGTTTTGGCCTGTCCTTTGCCTCAAAAGGATTGGGATACCTTGCTGCACTTTTGTTACTACTATCGTTACTTGCTCGTTACAAATTATCTTGCTATTAAACTACTCCGCTACTTACAATTTCAGCACTTGTAGACATTACCTTGCTGAAAACCGCTTGTCATTTCCTTCTGCTCCTCGTTGGGTTCGACACTCTTATTGAAAAGAGCTACGAATTTATCCCCTATACTTGTGGGTCATGCGCATCTCATCGGCGTACTCATGGCTCCCCTATGTCGGGGCCAACATGCCAGACGATGTTGTCAGGCTGCTTGCACACAGCTTGTCGGCGCACTCCCGACCCTTCCAACGGGGCCTACACCGATACAAGATGGTATTGACGGGCTTCTGGCGCGTAGCTCCATGAGGTGAGGGCCAACTTCGATGGACGAAGACGTCATCGGGCTGTTGGCATGCAGGTCGTCGGCATACGCCGGCCCCTACGACTGGGCCAACTACGCTGGACGACGGCGTCTTCGGGCAGCTGGCACACATCTCGCCATCATACACCCGACCCCTACCTTAGGGCGAACTCCGATGGAAGACGGCTTGGGCTGCATCCGCGGTGATGGCTAGCTCTCCATGCTTACTGATGGAGTATATGGTGGCAAGCTCCACACTTGATGACGTAGTCGACATCATCTGTTCAGTCATGATGAAGGCTGGCTCTCCACACTTGAGGCGAGAGTCGACGGCATTGGGCTCAGCCTCGACGATGGAGGGTTCTCCACACTTGTTGCTGGAGTCAACGACATTGGGCTCAGCCTCAACGATGGCTAGTTCTCCATGCTTGTCGTTGGAGTCAATAGCGGCGGGCTCAGCGAGGACGAGGTCGACGACCTCTCCAACCCTGACGTCGGGGTCGACGCCGGCGGGCTCAGCCAGGATGAGGGCGACGACCTTTCCAACCCTGACCCGGGGTCGACGGCAGCGGGTTCGGCCTCGACAATGGCTGGTTCTCCATGCTCTTCGTCCAAGTAGATCGTGGCTAGCTAGGCCACAACAGGGCCTCTCCCCCTTCACACTTGACGCCAGAGTCCATGGTGTTAGGCTCAGCCACGTCGATGGTCGGCTCTCCACGGTTGCCTTTTTAGAAGGCGGTGGTGAGCTTGGCCATGACGAGGCCCCCCCTTCTCCAGGACCAGCATGCCACCTACACGGAGATGCACAAAAAAAGCTCCTCAAGCGGTGATTCTTTGGAAGGGCGAGCTCGTCCTCGTTCTCCGACGCCCCATCATCTTCACACACAAGACGAGGGGGAAGTTTGAGCCAAAGTGGGAAGGACCATACGCCATTGAGCATGCGTGTGAGGGGGCGTGTGTCGGTGGTTGATCCGCAAGGAGCCCAGTACAGTATCAACTGCAGGTTTTGAAAAAAATACTTTGCATAAAAAACTTTCTTTTCTTTGGCTTTCTTTCTTCGGCTTGTTTTCTTCTTCTTTGGCCTTGCAAGAAGGGGAGTTTTCGATGGCTTATCAAAGTTCGTATTGCACTCACAATTGCATGAAGCGGACTTGTTCGTGTTTCTTTTGTTTTCCTCTTCTTATGGATTGCAAAATCCTACAAAAAATGGCTTTTCCCAAACCACACTCAGTTGTGACAGACGATTCGGCCGCCTTGGGACTTTTCTAGCGGAGCGACTCTCATACCCACAAAACACGACACACACCCACCATATGCTCCCGGAGGCAGCGGAGAAGACTACTTGGGTTGCTTCTAGGCAACGAAGCCCCACACCCCCATGCTCCTGAATGTGTCCCAGGTTCCTAGAGACTCCACACCCTCCAGGGAAGACTATAGGCAAAAGGTCATGAAAGGTCAGCCCAATCCAACATAAGTTGGGTTTGGTGCGTAGCTGCTTGGCAACCCTGGGGCGTGCTAGCAAAGCTCCAGATAAAGTGCCTGAGGGTTTTAGTCCACACAGGTGGATGACTGCCTTCCAAGTTCTCAAGGCGGCCCCTGAAGAAACATGAAGTAAACCTCCAAGCGCGTGCAAACGCGCTGAAAGATCAAACAATCTCCCGAAATCCATGGCCACCAAGGCCCTCAATGAAGCAATCCTCTCCTAGAAGAGACGATCTCCAAAAGTTTGCAGCCACCAAGGCCGTCCATGAAGCAAACCGCGAGATTTAAATCTCGGAAAATTCGAGAAGCAAGCCACGACATGCAAGGAGTAAGGAACCACTTTGGAAAGAAGGCGGGAGGTAGTCATCAACCACCCTCAACAAAGGCATGAACATTTGTTTTTCAGCCGTTGTCCCAAAACCACATACCCTAAATACACCTTAACCTAGTCTCTAGGTTCTTGAGGCCCGGAAGGGAGCATGGTGGAGCTGTGGGGTTACGCCTTGCCATATGAGCTATGGTACAATTCCTTGCTATCTCTCGGGAGCATTCAAATCACGTCATCGTTATACACACATACTCACACACAAACAACAGACAGAAGGCAATAAGTTATTGAGTTGCAATCGTCATGGCTTTTCAACGATTCCCGATGACTAGGTCCTTCGGCAGCTTTTTCCGACGTCACACTCATAGCTAGTGTCCAGCGGAAAAGCCAATGTTTTAAACAAAAAAATCATTTTTTTTCTCTCTCTCTTCCTCTTCGTGAGTTAGTTTGCATTCGGTCTTTCCAGTTGTTTGGTTTCTCTAACTTTGTGCAAGAGTGACTAAGTTGTTATGCGGATGAGAGGCGGTGCACACATGCATGTGTGCTAGCGATGCACCTTTGGCTCGACATCACCACGAGCGCCGAGGGGCATCACCGCCCTTCAAATGTCCGCTTCACCGACAACCTCCACAACGCCTATGGCGGATGGGTTGGGGGCCGAGGTCCCCATTGCCAACGGCATCCTCACATGGTGCCCAGTCCCGCTGCCGACATGTTGGCAACCATTCTACTTCAACCTATGTCTCTAACATCGAGGGCGGCGTCGCCCCTCAGTGTTAGCACTTCATCGCTTCCAAACAACGACAACATTGGGGGCGACGCTACGCCCTCGAACATTGGCGTCGACGACGGCGTCCCCGCACGACATTGTCTTCAACACCACAAGTCATTGGCGTCATCAAATACGGCAACACCAAGCTTCAAGCTATGACGCTGACACTGAAGGTTGCCCTGCCCCTCAGTTGTCGATATTATGAAAACTCTACAACAACATCACCAGTGGCAATGCTATGCCCTCAAACATCTTCGGCGGCAACAACGGGCTTGCACAACGCTGTCATTGCCACACCAGCTCGGCCTTGTCACCGGCCCAACACACTCGGCGATAGGGTGAGACATCGATGGCGTTCCAATGTCCTGACCACATGGCCATGTCGAGCTTAATTATGGGAATAGTGTAGCGTGCCAGTGCAGCCAACGTGAAGCTGTGAAACCCTTCAGTCTTGTCGGCTGGCACCGTGCAGCTAAATGGTTCCGACTTGTCTGATAAAACCTTCAGCACTCAGCATGGTGTTTCGCCGCAAACTGAGAATGATGAGAGGAAGCCTTGTTGATGGGCGTCGTTGGAGCAATACGACCCAACAAGATACCTCAGCCACTCTTTCGCTTTAGCTTTGGCAGTCTGCGGTTAACGCAAAGTCGCGGAAACCCTTCGGTCTTGTACCTACCGGGCACCGTGCAGCCTAAACGGTCCCGACTTGTATGATAAAACCTTCAACTTGTGGCATGGCGTTTCGGTGCAAGCTGAGGATGATGCAAGGTTACTTGATTACCAGGCGCTATAGAAGTAAATGTGGCCCAATAAGGTGCCTATATTTTCTTGGCCCTTTTCCTGTCTTCTCTCTCTTGTGGCTAGCTTTCAGCCAAAGCGCCGATACAGGAAAGTAGTTTTGGGAGGGCAACCATATGACTTGCGTACAGCTCCTCGACAAACAAGATTTATTCGTCGAGTCGAGTTTGACTTGCTCCGCACTGAAGCACGACTCGGCGAGGGGGCATTTGTTCGACGAGATTTTGTACTACAAATCGTGCGAAAATTAAAAGAAGTTGTCTAATGATAACTTGTACCAATAACATTTTTTATACACATGGAGTAAGGAATGCCTATGTGTCCCTGCAAAAAAAGGAATGCCTATGTGTACATGTCTATGTTGAAAGGGTCATTGCATGTGTACGTACATGTGAGGCGCATGGGCTAGCTAGTGGCCAGATGATTAATTAGCAAGGTAAATAATTAAGCTGAGTAACTTAAGATTTGCACGGGCGTGATTGGCCTAAGCACCAATTTACACTTACGTGGCTAGCACATGGGCTTAAGGTGGATCGGTCCAGGACGCTGCATGGCTCAACGTGCGTGTCAAGGGCTGGTTGACCACGTACATGTATTTGCATGTTGCTATGATACGACATAGAGGGATGGATTGGCCGGGTTGTAAGTTGCGATTCTCGTAGTGCCCAACCGCCGGAGCCCTAGCTTATCTCCTGGCTGCTACCGCCTATATAAAGCGGAGTCCCAAGCCAACCGGAAGAGGTAGGGAAGACGCGCCCAATGGCGGCAGCGTCGACATGCAGAGCCTTGAGGGGACACGTAGGCGAGGAGACGCCCACGGCGGCGACACGCTTGCCGGGCAGGTCATCTCCAGCAGCGACGTCGTGCGCCAAGGAGGGCTCGGAGGTGCCGTGAGATCTCACGCAACTGGAGACACGCACTAGGAGGCTTGCGTACGGGGCACTGGCTTGCATCTAGCCGAGAGCTCACGTACGGGGAGCAAGCCCTGCTGACCTACGTAAAAGTACTCACGTGTTTTGTGTAATGTGATGTCTACTACACAACCTTCTTGTTGTAGACGTTGTTGGACCTCCAAGTGCAGAGGTTTGTAGGACAGTAGCAAATTTCCCTCAAGTGGATGACCTAAGGTTTATCAATCCGTGGGAGGCGAGGGATGAAGATCGCCTCTCTCAAACAACCCCGCAACCAAATAACACAGAGTATCTAGTGTCCCAAAAACACCAAATACAATGGTAAATTGTATAGGTGCACTAGTTCGGCGAAGAGATGGTGATACAAGTGCAATATGGATGGTAGATATAGGTTTTTGTAATATGAAAATATAAAAACAGCAAGGTAACTAATGATAAAAGTGAGCACAAATGGTATTGCAATGCGTTGAAACAAGGCCTAGGGTTCATACTTTCACTAGTGCAAGTTCTCTCAGCAATAATAACATAATTGGATCATATAACTATCCCTCAACATGCAACAAAGAGTCACTCCAAAGTCACTAATAGCGGAGAACAAATGAAGAGATTATTGTTTGGTACGAAACCACCTCAAAGTTATCCTTTCTGATCGATCTATTCAAGTGTCCGTAGTAAAATAACACGAAGCTATTCTTTCCGTTCGATCTATCATAGAGTTAAATCTTGGAATAACACCTTAAGACACAAATCAACCAAAACCCTAATGTCACCTAGATACTCCAATGTCACCTCAAGTATCCATGAGTATGATTATACGATATGCATCACACAATCTCAAATTCATCTATTCAACCAACACAAAGAACTTCAGAGAGTGCCCCAAAGTTTCTACCGGAGAGTCAAGGCGAAAACATGTGCCAACCCCTATGCATAAGTTCACAAGGTCCTTTGAACCCGCAAGTTGATCACCAAAACATACATCAAGTAGATCACGTGAATATCCCATTGCCACCATAGATAAGCACAGCAAGACATACATCAAGTGTTCTCAAATCCTTAAAGACTCAATCCGATAAGATAACTTCAAAGGGAAAACTCAATCCATTACAAGAGAGTAGAGGGGGAAAAACATCATAAGATCCAACTATAATAGCAAAGCCCGCGATACATCAAGATCGTGCCAAATCAAGAACACGAGAGAGAGAGATCAAACACATAGCTACTGGCATACCCTCAACCCCGAGGGTGAACTACTCCCTCCTCGTCATGGAGAGCGTCGGGATGATGAAGATGGCCACCAGTGAGGGTTCCCCCCCTCCGGCAGGTCTTAACAGGGTCCCATTGGTTTTGGTAGCTCTGAGAGGCTTGCGGTAGCGAACACCCGATCTATTCCGTTCCCCGATGGTTTTAGGGTATATGGATATATATATAGGCGAAAGAAGTCGGTCAGGGGAGCCACGAGGGGCCCATGAGGGTGGAGGGCGCGCTTGGGGGTGGGGTAGGCGCGCCCCCCTGCCTCGTGCTCTCCTCGTTGATACCCTGACGTGTACCCCAAGTCTCCTAGATTGCTTCCGTTCCAAAAATAACTCTCCCGAAGGTTTCATTCCGTTTGGACTCCATTTGATATTCCTTTTCTGCGAAACACTGAAACAAGGGGAAAAATGTAAAGCGGCAGCACTGGCTCGGGTTAATAGGTTAGTCCCAAAAATATTATAAAAGTGTTTAATAAAGCCCATAAACATCCAAAACAGATAATATAATAGCATGGAACAATAAAAAAATATAGATACGTTGGAGATGTATCAAGCATCCCCAAGCTTAATTCCTGCTTGTCCTCGAGTAGGTAAATGATAAAAACAGAATTTTTGATGTGGAATGCTACCTAACATATTTATCAATGCAATCTTCTCTATTGTGGCAAGAATATTCAGATCCGTAAGATTCAAAAAAAAGTTTAATATTGACATGAAAACAATAATACTTCAAGCATACTAATAAAGCAATCATGTCTTCTCAAAATAACATGGCCAAAGAAAGATGTCCCTATAAAATCATATAGTTTGGCTATGCTCTATCTTCATCACAGAAAATATTTAAATCATGCACAACCCCGATGACAAGCCAAGCAATTGTTTCCATACTTTTGATGTTCTCAAACTTTTTCAATCTTCATGCAATACATGAGCGTGAGCCATGGACATAGCACTATAGGTGGAATAGAATGGTGGTTGTGGAGAAGACAAAAAGGAGAAGATAGTCTCACATCAACTAGGCGTATCAACGGGCTATGGAGATGCCCATCAATAGATATCAATGTGAGTGAGTAGGGATTGCCATGCAACGGATGCACTAGAGCTATAAGTGTATGGAAGCTCAACAAAAGAAACTAAGTGGGTGTGCATCCAACTCGCTTGCTAACGAAGACCTAGGGCATTTTGAGGAAGCCCATCATTGGAATATACAAGCCAAGTTCTATAATGTAAAATTCCCACTAGTATATGAGAGTGACAACATAGGAGACTCTCTATCATGAAGATCATGGTGCTACTTTGAAGCACAAGTGTGGTAAAAGGATAGTAGCATTGTCCCTTCTCTCTTTTTCTCTCATTATATATATATATATATATATATATATATATATATATATATATATTATTTGGGCCTTTCTCCTTTTTTATGGCCTCTTTTTTTTTCTTTTTTTTCGTCCGGAGTCTCATCCCGACTTATGGGGGAATCATAGTCTCCATCATCCTTTCCTGACTTGGGACAATGCTCTATTAATGATGATCAACACACTTTTATTTTCTTACAACTCAAGAATTACAACTCGATACTTAGAACAAAATATGACTCTATATGAATGCCTCCGGTGGTGTACCGGGATGTGCAATGACTCATGAGTGACATGTATGAAAGAATTATGAACGGTGGCTTTGCCACAAATACAATATCAACTACATGATCATGCAAAGCAATATGACAATGATGGAGCGTGTCATAATAAACGGAACGGTGGAAAGTTGCATGGCAATATATCTCGGAATGGCTATGGAAATGCCATAGTAGGTAGGTATGGTGGCTGTTTTGAGGAAGATATATGGTGGGTGTATGATACCGGCGAAAGGTGCGCGGTATTTAGAGAGGCTAGCAATGGTGGAAGGGTAAGAGTGCGTATAATCCATGGACTCAACATTAGTCATAAAGAACTCACATACTTATTGCAAAAATCTATTAGTTATCAAAACAAAGTACTACGCACATGCTCCTAGGGGGATAGATTGGTAGGAAAGACCATCGCCGTCCCCCGACCGCCACTCATAAGGAAGACAATCAATAAATAAGTCATGCTCCGACTTCATCACATAACGGTTCACCATACGTGCATGCTACGGGAATCACGAACTTTAACACAAGTATTTCTCAAATTCACAACTACGCAACTAGCATGACTCTAATATCACCATCTTCATATCTCAAAACGATCATAAGGAATCAAACTTCTCATAGTATTCAATGCACTTTGTATGATAGTTTTTATTATATCCCTCTTGGATGCCCATCATATTAGGACTAAATTCATAACCAAAGCAAATTACCATGCTGTTTAGGACTCTCAAAATAATATAAGTGAAGCATGAGAGTTCATATATTTCTTCAAAATAAAACCACCGCCGTGCTCTAAAAGGATATAAGTGAATCACTAGAGCAAATGACAAACTACTCCAAAAGATATAAGTGAAGATCAATGAGTAGTCCTATAATTATGTAACTATGTGAAGACTCTCTAACATTTAAGAATTTCAGATCTTGGTATTTTATTCAAACAGCAAGCAAAACAAAAGAAAATAAAATGACGCTCCAAGCAAAACACATATCATGTGGTGAATAAAAATATAGCTCCAAGTAAAGTTACCGATGAACGAAGATGAAAGAGGGATGCCATCCGGGCATCCCCAAGCTTAGGCTCTTGGTTATCCCTGAATATTACCTTGGGGTTCCTTGGGCATCCCCAAGATTAGGCTCTTGCCACTCCTTATTCCATAGTCCATCGAATCTTACCCAAACTTGAAAACTTAACAAGACAAAACTCAACAGAAAATCTCGTGAGCTTCGTTAGCGAAAGAAAACAAAATAACACTTCGAGATACTGTATTGAACTCATTCTTTATTTATATTGGTGTTAAACTTACTGTATTCCAACTTCTCTATGGTTTATAAACTATTTTACTAACCATAGACTCATCAAAATAAGCAAACAACACACGAAAAACAGAATATGTCAAAAACAGAACAGTCTGTAGTAATCTGTAACTAACGCAAACTTCTGGAACTTAGAAAAATCTACCAAAATAGGAAGACCTAGATAATTTGTTTATTGATCTGCTGCAACTGGAATGAGTATTTTATCACGTTTTGGTGATGTTTAACAATTTTTTTCGTGAACAGAAAGTTTCTGGAATTTTCAGCAAGATCAAATAACTATCATCCAAGAAGATCCTATAGGTCTCACCTGGCACAAACACTAATTTAAACATAAAACCACGTCTAACTAGAGGCTATATAGATTATTTATTCCTAAACAGGAACAAAAAGAAAGGAACAAAGATAAAATTGGGTTGCCTCCCAACAAGCGCTAACGTTTAACGCCCCTAGCTAGGCATGATGCTTTCAATGATGCTCGCATAAAAGATAAGAATTGAAACATAAAGAGAGCATCATGAAGAATATGACTATCACATTTAAGTCTAACCCACTTCCTATGCATAGGGATTTTGTGAGAAAACAACTTATGGGAACAATAATCAACTAGCATAGGAAGGCAAAACAAGCATAACTTCAAAACTTTAAGCACATAGAGAGGAAACTTGATATTATTGCAATTCCTACAAGCATAAATTCCTCCCTCATAATAATTTTCAGTAGCATCATGATTGAATTCGACAATATAACCAGCACCTAAAACATTCTTTTCATGATCTACAAGCATAGAATTTTTATTTCTCTCCACATAAGCAAATTTCTTCTCATGAATAATAGTGGGAGCAAACTCAACAAAATAATTATCATGTGAGGCATAATCCAATTGAAAACTAAAATCATGATGACAAGTTTCATGGTTATCTTTATTCTTTATAGCATACGTGTCATCACAATAATCATCATAAATAGGAGGCATGCTTTCATCATAATAAATTTGCTCATCAAAACTTGGGGGACTAAACATATCGTCTTCATCAAACATAGCATCCCCAAGCTTGCGGCTTTGCATATCATTAGCATCATGGGTATTCAAAGAATTCATACTAACAACATTGCAATCATGCTCATCATTCACATATTTTATGCCAAGCATTCTATGTAATTCTTCTTCTAGTACTTGAGCACAATTTTCCTTCCCGTCATTTTCACGAAAGACATTAAAAAGATGAAGCATATGAGGCACCCTTAATTCCATTTTTTTGTAGTTTTCTTTTATAGGCTAAACTAGTGATAAAACAAGAAACTAAAAGATTCGATTGCAAGATCTAAAGATATAACTTAAAGCACTCACCTCCCCGGCAACGTCGCCAGAAAAGAGCTTGATGTATACTACACAACCTTCTTCTTGTAGACGTTGTTGGGCCTCCAAGTGCAGAGGTTTGTAGGACACTAGCAAATTTCCCTCAAGTGGATGAACTAAGGTTTATCAATCCATGGGAGGCGTAGGATGAAGATGGTCTCTCTCAAACAACCCTGCAACCAAATAACAAAGAGTCTCTTGTGTCCCCAACACACCCAATACAATGGTAAATTGTATAGGTGCACTAGTTCGGTGAAGAGATGGTGATACAAGTGCAATATGGATGGTAGATATAGGTTTTGTAATATGAAAATATAAAAACAGCAAGGTAACTAATGATAAAACTGAGCACAAACGGTATTGCAATGCGTTGAAACAAGGCCTAGGGTTCATACTTTCACTAGTGCAAGTTCTCTCAACAATAATAACATAATTGGATCATATAACTATCCCTCAACATGCAACAAAGAGTCACTCCAAAGTCAATAATAGCGGAGAAAAACCGAAGAGATTATTGTAGGGTAAGAAACCACCTCAAAGTTATCCTTTTGATCGATCTATTCAAGAGTCCGTAGTAAAATAACACGAAGCTATTCTTTCTGTTCGATCTATCATAGAGTTCGTACTGGAATAACACCTTAAGACACAAATCAACCAAAACCCTAATGTCACATAGATACTCCAATGTCACCTCAAGTATCCATGGGTATGATTATATGATATGCATCACACAATCTCAAATTCATCTATTCAACCAACACAAAGAACTTCAAAGAGTGCCCCAAAGTTTCTAACGGAGAGTCAAGACGAAAACATGTGCCAACCCCTATGCATAAGTTCACAAGGTCACTGAACCTGCAAGTTGATCACCAAAACATGCAACTAGTAGATCACATGAATATCCCATTGTCACCACAGATAAGCACGGCAAGACATACATCAAGTGTTCTCAAATCCTTAAAGACTCAATCCGATAAGATAACTTCAAAGGGAAAAGTCAATCCATTACAAGAGAGTAGAGGGGAGAAACATCATAAGATCCAACTATAATAGCAAAGCTCGCGATACATCAAGATCGTGCCAAATCAAGAACACGAGAGAGAGAGATCAAACACATAGCTCTGGTACATACCCTCAGCCCGGAGGGTGAACTACTCCGTCCCTCGTCACCGAGAGTGCGGGATGATGAAGATGGCCACCGATGAGGTTCCCCCTCCGGCGAGTCTTGGAACAGGGTCAATGATTGGTTTTGGTGGCTCTGAGAGGCTTGCGGTGGCGAGAACTCGATCTATTCTGTTCCCCGATGGTTTTAGGGTATATGGATATATATAGGCGAAAAGAAGTCGGTCGAGGCGAGCCACGAGGCCCACGAGGGTGGAGGCGCGCTACTGGGTGGGGTAGGCGCGCCCCTGCCTCGTGCTCTCCTCGTTGATTCCCTGACGTGTACTCCAAGTCTCCTGGATTGCTTCCGTTCCAAAAATAACTCTCCCGAAGGTTTCATTCCGTTTGGACTCCTTTATATATTCCTTTTCTGCGAAACACTGAAACAAGGGAAAAAACAGAAACTGGCACTGGGCTCTGGGTTAATAGGTTAGTCCCAAAAATAATATTGAAGTGTTTAATAAAGCCCATAAACATCCAAAACAGATAATATAATAGCATGGAACAATAAAAAATTATAGATATGTTGGAGACATATCATAATGTGCCAGGTGGACCAACAAAATTAGAGGTAGGAGGATGAAACGCCCCACCCTCCTGAAAATCAGGGGGGGGGGGAGGTTAAGTAGTTAGGAAAGTTACGTTAGTCTTCGCAGCCCCTACGTAGATGTAGGATTATCATTGTGTTATACAGGAGAAGAGGAGTCGCCCAGCGGTGACGCGCTCGCTCGGCAACACGCAGGTGGCTCGGCGGTCCTGTTCGGCACCTACATCGCATGGGCAGGGGCAGACGGAGACGCATCGAGCGGACCAGAAGGATGCGCCAGCATGCTTGCCGGCAACACGCGGCGTACGACCAAGCGCCTGGGCAATGAAGCTTCTAAGCACGGGAGGATGGACCTAGGAGAGCCCCGGGACTCCCGCATCCAGGAGGAGCCAGCGTACGTGGGTATTGGCTTGCATCTAGCCGAGAAACCCGCACCAAGGTGGAGGAACTTCAGCACGACACAACCAGACGTGCACTCATATTCCTTCTCGTGCAGGCGGCCGGGAAGGGAAGGTGAGAACCAACTTCGATCTCCATTCCCCTTTCTCTCTCTACATCCCGATGGTGGCGGCTGGCGATACGGCCGCACGGCCGAAGATGAAGCCGGCTACCGCCGTCAGCTCTCGTTCTTGAAGACGACGCGTCGGGGTTGTCGATTCGTGTGCAGCCCTCGGCAACAAACATCACGCCGGACCCATCACCAACGACGACGCGTCGGGGTGGCCTTTCGTGTGTAGCCCATGGCGATCCTTCACGCCGGACTCATCACTGGTGACGACGGTTGTGGTAGCTGTTCATGTGCAGCCCCCGACGATTCGTCGTGCCGGAATCATCACCGGCGATGATGTGCTTGGGCTGCCATTTCATACGCAGCCCCATCATGTCAGACCCATCACCGGCAACGACGCGCCGGGGTTGCCGTTTGTGTGCTGCCCCCGGCGATCCCTTCACGCCGGACCCATCGCCGGTGAGGACGCGCCGTAGTTGCTGTTCATGCGCAACCCCCGATGATCCTTCGTCGGACTCATCACCGGCGATAACGCACCGGGGTTCCCATTACATGTGCAGCCCCCGGTGATCATTCACGCCGGCCTATTACTGGCGACTCCCGCGAGGACTATGACGATGCGCCGGGGCCTTGTAGCCCCCGGTGCACTCTCCATCGGTGACTCATGCGAGGACGACGACGACGTGCCAGGGCCTAGTAGCCAAGGTGCACTCTCCACCGGCAACTCCCGCAAGGAAAACGACGATGGCGCCAGGGCCGTGTAGCCCCCTGGTGCACTCCACCAGCGACTCCCGTGAGGACGACGACGATGACGCCGGGGCCTCATAGCCCCCGGCGCACTCCACCGACGACTCCCGCAAGGACGACGCCGGGGCCTTGTAGCCCCAGGTGCACTCTCCACCAGCGACTGCCTTGAAGACGACGACGCCGGGGTTGCCTCTCGTGTGCAACCCCCAGAGGTTCCTTCATGTCGAACTCACTACCGGCGACGATATGCTTGGACGTGCGCAGCCCACGACGCGCCCTTCACTTGTGACAATGATGTATCAGCGGGGCGCTGTCTACACCTCCGATACATCGAGCGCCCCCAAGGAGGGGCGTCGTCTATGCCTCCGTTGATATGGAGCTCGACCAGGGCGATGAGCCATGTACATGGACACCACCATAGAGCTTGTGCAAAGCGGGCTTCGTCTGCATTGTCGTGGACACGACCCATCATTGGGCTCCGTCCGCGCTAACTCACGGCTCGACAAGGCTGATGGCTACACCGACACGCTTGTTGAGTGGGCGATGCCGTCCAAGTCTACTGGAACACCCACACCGACACACATAGTCAACATTGTCCTAGTGCCAGCGAGGCGAAGCTATACTCCACCGACATGTCTTTATCCGATGAAGCAAACTACTACTTGACATGTCGAGGAGGCAATTTCAAGTCATCCAGTCCGACACCGACAAGGCGAACATCACCAGGCCAGGAACCAACGAGGCGAAGGCCACCCACATCTTCATCATCGGACATCGACGTGGCGGAGGGACATGTCCAAGCATCCTTGGAGCGATGGTCGTATCGCTCTACCATTCCACTTCATCGCCACATCACCACCATTGACACCAACCTCACGGAGAATATGAGACTATAATACAACGACCATTACAGCAGCTTAATCGGAGGTAGTTCGCGAGCTTGACTTGCGGACGTAATTAAGCGGGAGCTTTTCGAGGCCCTGTGAACCAGAAACTCACATCGCCGAAGTCACTTTGGCCGCGCCATCAGGCCACGGAGCACATCCTTAATAGGGACTTTGTAATTTTGTTTCTCGGCACGAGATTAATAAAATACATATTTCCCTATGCCTTTTTCTTTGTGTACTTTGTACACTGGCACGCCCATGCGTTTATTTTTTCCGTGTCAAACAGGAGGTTGTGTGGAGAAGACAAAAAAAGAAAGTCTCACATCGATGAGGCTAATCAATGGGCTATGGATATGCCCATCAATTGATGTCAATGCAAGGAGTAGGGACTGCCATGCAACGGATGCACTAGAGCTATAAGTGTATAAAAGTTCAAAAGAAAACTAAGTGGGTGTGCATCCAACTTGCTTGCTCCACGAAGACCGAGGGGCATTTGAGGAAGCCCATCATTGGAATATACAAGCCAAGTTCTATAATGAAAAATTCCCACTAGTAATATATGAAAGTGACAAAATAGGAGACTCTCTATCATGAAGTACATGGTGCTACTTTGAAGTACAAGTATGGAAAAGGATAGTAACATTGTTCCTTCTCTCTCTTCTCTCATTTTTTTTTATTTTTTCTCTTTTTTTCTTTTGGGCTCTTTGGCCTCTCTTTTTTTTGGGGGGGGGGGCTCTTTGGCCTCTTTTATTCACTTTTATTCATAACACTTTTATTCACTTACAACTCAAGATATATACCTCGATACTAGAACAACGATATGACTCTATATGAATGCCTCCGGCGGTATACCAGGATGTGCAATGATCTAGCGTGACATGTATAAAAATTATGAATTGTGGCCGAGCCACAAATACTATGCCAACTATATAATCATGCAAAGCAATATGACAATGATGGTATGTGTCATAATAAAACGGAATGATGGAAGCTGCATGGCAATGTATCTCGGCTTGGCTATGGAAATGCCATAATAGGTAGGTATGGTGGCTGTTTTGAGGAAGATATAATGTGGCTTATGTGTGAAAGAGCGTATCATATCACGGGATTTGGATGCACCGGAGAAGTTTGCACCAACTCTCAAGGTGAGAAAGGGCAATGCACGGTGCCGAAGAGGCTAGCAATGGTGGAAGGGCGAGAGTGCGTATAATCCATGGACTCAGCATTAGTCATAAAGAACTCACATACTTATTGCAAAAGTTTTTTAGCCCTCTAAGAAAAGTACTACTACGCATGATCCTAGGGGGATAGATTGGTAGGAAAAGACCATCGCTCGTCCTCGACCGCCACTCATAAGGAAGACAATAAAAATAAATCATGCTCCAACTTCATCGCATAACGAGAGACATGCTTCGGGAATCACAAACCTTAACAAAAATATTCTTTTTAAACCACAATTACTCACTAGCATGACTCTAATATCACCATCTTTATTTCTCAAAACAAATGCAAGGAATGAAACTTCTCATATATTCAATGATCTTCATGAAAGTTTTTATTATATCCCTCTTGAATATCCATTATATTAGGACTAAATTCATAACCCAAGCAAATTGCGAACTATTTATAAGACTCTCAAAATAATATAAGTGAAGCATGGGAGTTCATCAATTTCTTCGAAATAAAACCGTCACTATGCTCTAAAAATATATAAGTGAAGCACTAGAGCATCTACCTAGCTCAAAAGAAATAAGTGAAGCACATAGAGTATTCTAATAAACTCATGATTAATGTGTGTCCCTCTCAAAAGGTGTGTACATCAAGGATGATTGTGGCAAACTAAAAAGCAAATATCGTACAATACAAGACGCTCCAAGCAAAACACATATCATGTGGTGTATAAAAATATAGCCTCAAGTAATTTACCTATGGATTGTAGACAAAAGAGGGGATGCCATCCGGGGCATCTCCAAGCTTAGATGCTTGGTTGTCCTTGAATATTACCTTGGGGTGCCTTGGGAATCCCCAGGCTTAGGCTCTTGCCGCTCCTTATTTCACAGTCCATCGAAACTTCACCCAAAACTTGAAAACTTCACAACACAAAACTCAACAGAAAACTCACGAGATCCGTTAGTGAAACAAAGCAAATAAACACTTTTAGGTATTGTTGTGAACTTATTCTAATTTCATATTTGTGTTATATCTAATGTATTCTAACTTCTCCATGGCTCATACCCCCCGATACTACCCATAGATTCATCAAAATAAGGAAACAACACAATGAAAACATAATATGTCAAAAACATAACAGTCTGTAGTAATCTGGACTTAAGCCAAACTTCTGTAACTCCAAACATTCTGAAAAATTGGGATAACGTGGGCAATTTTTATATCAACAAATCGTAAAAAATTCAGAATTTTTCGTCCCTCTAGTGATTTTTAACAATTCTGCTACTGGACGTAAAAGTTTCTGTTTTTTCACAGAATCAAATCAACAATCTTCCAAACCATCCCAAAGGTCTTACTTGGAACAAATACTAATTTAAACACTAAAACACAATCATAGCAGAAGTATATTTGCATATTTATTGAAAAACAAAAGCAAAAACATAAAAATAAAATTGGGTTGCCTCCCGACAAGCGCTATTGTTTTACGCCCCTAGCTAGGCATATTGCATAGATCTAGGTATTGTCATCTTTGGTATTCAATTCTTTTCTAATCAAATCTTCCAAAACTTTTCTTAGTAAATTCCTCTTATCATGTTCTTCCCTTCTAGCGGGAGAGATTAAAGTATGGAAAGGACTTCAAGTAGTAGTTTTGACATTCATAATTTCATATTCAGGATCATCCACATAAATATCTACATAAGAAACATGTATCTCATTTTGAATGGGTTTTCTAGACATCTCTTCAATCCATTCTTTATTAAACCCTTCATAAATTCCCTTAGTAACCCAATCAAATCTATCGTAAGCATCAATGTACAAAGCTGGGATAACTTCCGGATAAGGGACTCTTTTTCTTAGAGTGTTACTAAAAGCGACATAATCCTTAGATTCCAAACCACGTAAGGTTTCTTTATCATAAAGAATTTCTTCTATTGTGGGATACTCAAAATTATATTATAGTAAGCAAATATTCCCCTAGCCTCTCGGACTATGTAATTAAATGCACGCATAAGGATAATGGTAGCAATTTTTTTAGCCATAGGATCAAGTACATTGGGGAGTTCATAAAAAAATATGTAAAGCTGGATGGATGTGTAGAAATTCTCTTTCTAATTTAACCACAAGCATAGAAATAGCATCTGCATAGCAATTTGTACTATCAAGGATGGTTCCCCTATATATGGGCATAATTCCCACACAATCAACGAAAATCATGAATAACATTCTTTCCAATAATGTTCCCATCACCCACATGATAGATCTTGGTTTTTAAGATGAGTGGGAGTTTCAACTTCAAGAGATTCATGATTAAGAGCACAAGATTCAAATTTTTCCTCAAGATTATCACCAGTTTTTCAATGATAACATCCCCAAATTAAGACATGATGGCAATGTTGGGGAACGTTGCAGAAAATTAAAATTTTCCTACGGTTTCACCAAGATCTATCTATGAGTTCATCTAAGCAACGAGTCAAGAGAGAGAGTTTGCATCTACATACCACTTGTAGATCGCGTGCGGAAGCTTTCGAGGGAGTGGTGATGATGGAGTCGTTCCCAACGTGATTCCGATCACCGATGACCAAGCTACCGAAAGGACAGCACCTCGCGTTCAACACACGCACGGGACGATGGCGTCTCCTCCGCCTTGATCCAAAGCAAGGATGAAGGAGAGGTTGAGGAAGACAACTCCAATGGCAGCACGACCTGACGGCGTGGTGCAATTGGTATGATAGCCCGGCTGTGGCTTCGCCAAGCTCAGACGGAGAAAGAGAGGAGTTGGGGAGGGAGGCTGCGCCTTCAATTGTGTGTTGCAGCCCTCCCTCACCCCTCTATATATAGGAGGAGAGGGCAGGGGGCCGGCCATCTAGGGAAACCCTAGATGGGGCGGCGGCCAAAGGGGAGGAGGAAAAGGGTGGCTTGCCCCTGCCAGGGGGCGCCTTGCCCATTAGGGTTTCCCTCCCCAAGCCCTAGCCAAGCATGGGCCTCAGGTGGAGGCGCGCCCAGCCCACTAGGGGCTGGCTCCCTCCCACACAGCCCATGTGGCCCCCGGAGGTGGCCCTCCGGTGGACCTCCGGAACCCTCCCGGTGGCCCCTTGACATTACAGTATACCCCTAAACTTTCCTGAGTCCATTTAACCACTTTCCATATATAAATCTTTACCTCCGGACCATTCCAGAACTCCTCGTGACGTCCGGGATCTCATCCGGACTCAACAACATTTGGTAATCACATACTTGTCTTCCTAATAACCCTAAAGGCCACAGAAAATTATGTGTAGACCCTACGGGTTCGGGAGACATGCAGACATGACCGAGACGACCTCGGTCAATAACCAACAGCGGGATCTGGATACCCATGTTGGCTCCCACATGCTCCTCGATGTTGTCATCGGATGAACCACGATGTCAAGGGTTCAAGCAACCCCGTATTCTATTCCCTTTGTCGACGGTATGTTACTTGCCCGAGACTTCGATCGTCGGTATCCCAATACCTCGTTCAGCCTCATTACCGGCAAGTCACTTTACTGCATGCGTAATGCATGATCCCGTGACCGCACACTTGGTCACCTTGAGCTCATTATGATGATGCACTACCGAGTGGGCACAAGGATACCTCTCCGTAACACGGAGTGACAAATCCGATCTCGATCCGTGTCAACCCAATGACACTTTCGGAGATACCGTAGTGCACCTTTATAGTCACCCGATTCGTTGTGACGCTTTGGTACACCCAAAGCACTCCTATGGTATCCGGGAGTTACACGATCTCATGGTCTAAGGAAGAGATACTTGACATTGGAAAAGCTCTAGCAAAACGAACTACACGATCTTGTGCTATGCTTAGGATTGGGTCTTGTCCATCACGTCATTCTCCTAATGACGTGATCCCGCTATAATGACATTCGATGTCCATAGTCAGAAACCATGACTATCTATTGACCAACGAGCTAGTCAACTAGAGGCTTACTAGGGACGTATTGTAGTCTATGTATTCACACGTGTATTACGATTTCCGGATAATACAGCTTATAGCATGAATAAAAGACAATTATCATGAACAAGGAAATATAATAATAATGCTTTTATTATTGCCTCTAGGGCATATTTCCAACAGTCTCCCACTTGCACTAGAGTCAATAATCTAGTTACATTGTGATGAATCGAACACCCATAGAGTTCTGGTGTGGATCCTGTATTGCCCCCGAGAGACGTTTAGTCACCGGATCGGCGACATTCAGCTCCGTATGCACTTTACACATTTCTCTGGCTCCATCTTGAACATTTTCACGGATGGAGTTGAAGCGACGCTTGATGTGCCTGGTCTTCTTGTGAAACCTGGGCTCCTTTGCAAGTGCAATAGCCCCAGTGTTGTCACAGAAGAGTTTGATCGCCCCGACGCATTGGGTATGACTCCTAGGTCGGTGATGAACTCCTTCACCCAAATTGCTTCATGCGCTGCCTCCGAGGCTGCCATGTACTCCGCTTCACATGTAGATCCCGCCACGACGCTCGCTTGCAGCACCGCATCTACCATCGCTCCACCATTCAACATATACACGTATCCGGTTTGTGACTTTGAGTCATCCAGATCTGAGTCGAAGCTAGCGTCGACGTAACCCTTTACAACGAGCTCTTCGTCACCTCCATAAACGAGAAACATGTCCTTTGTCCTTTCGTGTACTTCAGGATATTCTTGATCATTGTCTAGTGTTCCTTGTCGGATTACTTTGGTACCTTCCTACCAAACTTATGGCAAGGTTTACATCAGGTCCGGTACACAAAGATGGCATACATAATAGATCCTATGGTCGAGGCATAGGGATGACGCTCATCTCTTCTTTATCTTTTGCCGTGGTCGGGCATTGAGCTGAGCTCAATCTCACGCCTTCTTGATGTGCAAGAACCCTTTCTTGACTGATCCATTTTGAACTTCTTCAAAATCTTATCAAGGTATGTGCTTTGTGAAAGACCTATGAGGCGCCTCGATCTATCTCTATAGATCTTGATGCCTAATATATAAGCAACTTCTCCAAGGTCCTTCATTGAAAAACTTTTATTCAAGTAGGCCTTAATGCTGTCCAAGAGTTCTATATCATTTCCCATCAAAAGTATGTCATCTACATATAATATGAGAAATGCTACCGAGCTCCCACTCACTTTCTTGTAAACGCAGGCTTCTCCATAAGTCTGCATAAACCCAAACGCTTTGATCATCTCATCAAAGCGAATGTTCCAACTCCGAGATGCGTGCACCAGCCCATAAATGGATCGCTGGAGCTTGCACACTTTGTTAGCATTCTTAGGATCGACAAAACCTTCTGGCTGCATCATATACAACTCTTCCTTAAGATATCCGTTAAGGAACGCTGTTTTGACGTCCATCTGCCATATCTCATAATCATAGTATGCGTAATTGCTAACATGATTCGGACGGACTTAAGCTTCGCCACGGAGAGAAAGTCTCATCGTAGTCAATCCCTTGAACTTGTCGATAACCCTTAGCGACAAGTCGAGCTTTATAGATGGTAACATTACCATCCGCTGGCCCGCCTTCTTCTTCTTAAAGATCCATTTGTTTTCTATCGCCGCCGATCATCGGGCAAGTCTGTCAAAGTCCATACTTTGTTTTCATACATGGATCCTATCTCGGACTTCATGGCTTCGAGCCATTTGTTGGAACTGCCCGCCATCGCTTCTTCATAGTTCAAGGTTCACCGTTGTCTAACAACATGATTTCCGTGACAGGGTTGCCGTACCACTGCAGTGCGGAACGTGTCCTAGTGGACCCACGGTTCAAGAGCAACTTGATCCGAAGTACCTTGATCATCATCATTAATTTCCTCCTCGGTTGGTGTAGGCATCACAGGAACATTTTCCTCAGCGGCACTACTATCCCGCTCAAGAGGTAGTACTTCATCGAAGTTCTACTTTCCTCCCACTTACTCCTTTCGAGAGAAACTCTTTTTCGAGAAGGTTCCGTTCTTGGCAACAAAGATCTTGCCTTCGGATCTAAGGTAGAAGGTATACCCAAGGGTTTCCTTAGGGTATCCTATGAAGACGCATTTTTCCGACTTGGGTTCGAGCTTTTCAGGTTGAAGTTTCTTGACATAAGCATCGCATCCCCAAACTTTTAGAAACGATGACTTAGGTTTCTTCCCAAACCATAATTCATACGGTGTCGTCTCAACGGATTTAGACGGTGCCCTATTTAAAGTGAATGTAGCTGTCTCTAGAGCGTATCCCCAAAAGATAGCGGTAAATCGGTAAGAGACATCATAGATCGCACCATATCCAATAGAGTGCGACACTGACGTTCGGACACACCGTTATTGAGGTGTTCCAGGCGGCGTGAGTTGTGAAACGATTCCACATTTTCTTAAGTGCGTGCCAAATTCGTGACTTAAATATTCTCCTCCACGATCTGATCGTAAGAATTTTATCTTTCGGTCACGTTGGTTCTCTACCTCATTCTGAAATTCCTTGAACTTTTCAAAGGTTTCAGACTTGTGTTTCATCAAGTAGACATACCCATATCTACTCAAGTCATCTATGAGAGTGAGAACATAACGATATCCTCCGCGAGCCTCAACACTCATTGGGCCGCACACATCGGTATGTATGATTTCCAATAAGTTGGTTGCTCGCTCCATTGTTAGGAGAACGGAGTCTTGGTCATTTTGCCCATGAGGCATGGTTCGCATGTGTCCGGCATGGAGCTTCTTCATGCACTTGACACCAATGTGACCAAGGCGGCAGTGCCACAAGTTTGTGGGACTATCGTTATCAACTTTACATCTTTTGGTATTCACACTATGAACATGTGTAACATTACGCTCGAGATTCATTAAGAATAAACCATTGACTATCGGAGCATGACCATAAAACATTTCTCTCATATAAATAGAACAACCATTATTCTCGGATTTAAATGAGTAGCCATCTCGTATTAAACGAGATCCAGATACAATGTTCATGCTCAAACTTGGCACCAAATAGCAATTATTAAGGTTTATAACTAATCCCGTAGGTAAATGTAGAGGTAGCGTGCCGACGGCGATCACATCGACCTTGGAACCATTCCCGACGCCAAGATCGTCACCTCGCCCTTCGCCATCTCCGTTTATTCCGCAGCTCCTGCTTTGTGAGTTACAAATATGAGCAACGGCACCGTATCAAATACCCGTGAGTTACTACGAGTCGGTAAGGGACACATCAATTACATGTATATCAAATATACCTTTAGTGTTGCCGGCCTTCTTGTCCGCTAAGTATTTGGGGCAGTTCCGCTCAAAGGCCCTTCCCTTGCAATAAAAGCACTCGATCTCGTGCTTGGGTCCATTCTTTGACCTCTTCTTCCGGCAACTTGCTTACCGGGCGGCAACCTCTTTTGTCATTCTTCTGAAGTTCTTCTTGCCCTTGCCCTTCTTGAACTTAGTGGTCTTATTGACCATCAACACTTGATGTTCTTTCTTGATTTCAACCTCTGCCGACTTCAAAGATTGAGAATACTTCGGAATGGTCTTCACCATCCTGCATATTGTAGTTCATCACAAAGCTCTTGTAGCTTGGTGGGAGCGATCAAGGATTCTGTCAATAATGACCGCCTTCGTCTCGGGAGGTTTATGTCCACCGGGACAAAGGCGGTGATGCAACCTGACATTTTGAGTATGTGCTCACCGATGTAACTGTTTTCCTCCATCTTACAACTATAGAACTTGTCGGAGACTTCATATCTCTCGACCCGCATGAGCTTGAAAAACCAGTTTCAGCTCCTCGAACATCTCATATGCGCCGTGATGCTCAAAACACTTTTGGAGCCCCGGATCTAAGCTGTGCAGCATGCCGCACGGAACGAGGGAGTAATCATCAAGACGAGACCGCCAAGCGCTCATAACGCCTTGGTTTTCCGGGATGGGTGCTTCACCTAGCGGTCCTTCTAGGACATATTGTTTCTTGGCAGCTATGAGGATAATCCTCAAGTTCGGACCCGATCCGAATAGTTGCTGCCATCATCTTTCAGCTTGGTTTTCTCTAGGAGCGTTGAAGTTCATGGTGACATGAGCGTTGGCCATTTGATCTACAAGACATATTATGCAAAAGTTTTAGACTAAGTTCATGATAATTAAGTTCATCTAATCAAATTAAAATGAACTCCCACTCGTATAAGACATCCCTCTAGTCATCTAAGTGTTACACGATCCGAGTCGACTAGGCCGTGGTCCGATCATCACGTGAGACGGACTAGTTATCGTCGGTGAACATTCTCATGTTGATCGTATCTTCCATACGACTTCGTGTTCGACCTTTCGGTCTCCGTGTTCCGAGGCCATGTCCGTACATGCTAGGCTCGTCAAGTTAACCCTAAGTGTTTCTGCGTGTGTAAATCTGTCTTACACCCGTTGTATGTGAACGTAAGAATCCATCACACCCGATCATCACGTGGTGCTTAGAAGCGACGAACTTTAGCAACGGTGCATCACATGCAATTATATAATAGTGACATGATATGGCCAATATCATAAAACTCCATTGATCTCCATCTTCGGGGCTCCATGATCATCTTGTCACCGGCATGACACCATGATCTCCATCATCATGATCTCCATCATTGTGTCTTCATGAAGTTGTCACGCCAACGACTACTTCTACTTCTATGGCTAACGCGTTTAGCAATAAAGTAAAGTAAGTTACATGATGCTCTTCAATGACACGCAGTCATACAAAAATAAAGACAACTCCTATGGCTCGCCGGTTGTCATACTCATCTACATGCAAGTCGTGATTCCTATTACAAGAACATGTTCTCTTACATCACATATATCATTCATCATTCATCACAACTTTGGCCATATCACATCACCTGTCAATTGCTGCAAAAACATGTTAGACGTCCTCTAATTGTTTTTGCATCTTTACGTGGCTGCAATTGGGTTCTAGCAAGAACGTTTTCTTACCTCACGAATAACCACAACGTGATTTTGTCAACTTCTATTTACCCTTCATAAGGACCCTTTTCATCGAATCCACTTCAACTAAAGTGGGAGAGACAGACACCCGCCAGCCACCTTATGCAACTAGTGCATGTTAGTCGGTGGAACCGGTCTCACGTAAGCTGCACGTGTAAGGTTGGTCCGGCCACTTCATCCCACAATACCGCTGAAGCAAGATACGACTAGTAACGGCAATCAAGTTGACAAGATCCACGCCCACAACAAAATTGTGTTCTACTCGTGCAAAGAGAACTACGCATAGACCTAGCTCATGATGCCACTGTTGGGGAACGTTGTAGAAATTAAAATTTTCCTACGGTTTCACCAAGATCTATCTATGAGTTCATCTAAGCAACGAGTCAAGAGAGAGAGTTTGCATCTACATACCACTTGTAGATCGCGTGCGGAAGCTTTCGAGGGAGTGGTGATGATGGAGTCGTTCCCAACGTGATTCCGATCACCGATGACCAAGCGCTGAAAGGACAGCACCTCCGCGTTCAACACACGTACGGGACGATGGCGTCTCCTCCGTCTTGATCCAGCAAGGATGAAGGAGAGGTTGAGGAAGACAACTCCAATGGCAGCACGACGGCGTGGTGCAATTGGTACAGCTTCTCGGCTGGGCTTCGCCAAGCTCGTGACGGAGAAAGAGAGGAGTTGGGGAGGGAGGCTGCGCCTTCAATTGTGTGTTGCAGCCTCCCTCACCCCTCTATATATAGGAGGAGAGGGCAGGGGGCCGGCCATCTAGGGAAACCCTAGATGGGCGGCGGCCAAAGGGGAGGAGGAAAGGGTGGCTTGCCCCCAAGCTAGGCGCCCCTTTGCCCCTTATAGGGTTTCCTCCCCAAGCCCTAGCCGCATGGGCCTAGGTGGGAGGCGCGCCCAGCCCACTAGGGGCTGGCTCCTCTCCCACAGCCCATGTGGCCCCCGAGGGGTGGCCCCTCCCGGTGGACCTCCTGAACCCTCCCGGTGGCCCCGGTACATTACAGTATACCTCGAAACTTTCCTGAGTCCGTTTAACCACTTTCCATATATAAATCTTTACCTCGGACCATTCCGAACTCCTCGTGACGTCCGGGATCTCATCCGGGACTCGAACAACATTCGGTAATCACATACTTGTCTTCCTAATAACCCTAGCGCCACCGAACCTTAAGTATGTAGACCCTACGGGTTCGGAGACATGCGTGAACATGACCGAGACGACCTCGGTCAATAACCAACAGCGGGATCTGGATACCCATGTTGGCTCCCACATGCTCCTCGATCTTGTCATCGGATGAACCACGATGTCAAGGGTTCAAGCAACCCGTATTCTATTCCCTTTGTCGAGACGGTATGTTACTTGCCCGAGACTCGATCGTCGGTATCCCAATACCTCGTTAGGTCTCGTTCCTACGGCAAGTCACTTTACTCATCAGTAATGCATGATCCCGTGACCGAACACTTGGTCACCTTGAGCTCATTATGATGATGCACTACCGAGTGGGCCCAGTGATACCTCTCCGTAACACGGAGTGACAAATCAGCCTCGATCCGTGTCAACCCAACAGACACTTTCGGAGATACTGTAGTGCACCTTTATAGTCACCCGATTCACGTTGTGACGTTTGGTACACCCAAAGCACTCCTATGGTATCCGGGAGTTACACGATCTCATGGTCTAAGGAAGAGATACTTGACATTGGAAAAGCTCTAGCAAAAGCGAACTACACGATCTTGTGCTATGCTTAGGATTGGGTCTTGTCCATCACGTCATTCTCCTAATGACGTGATCCCGCTACCAATGACATCTGATGTCCATAGTCAGGAAACCATGACTATCTGTTAACCAACGAGCTAGTCAACTAGAGGCTTACTAGGGACGTATTGTAGTCTATGTATTCACACGTGTATTACGATTTCCGGATAATACAGTTATAGCATGAATAAAAGACAATCATCATGAACAAGGAAATATGATAATAATGCTTTTATTATTGCCTCTAGGGCATATTTCCAACAGGCAAACCAAGAAATCTAGCACACAAGCAAACGAAAAGACGAACGGAAAGAAGGCGAATAAAAAGGCAAATATTTTTATGTTTTTCTGAAAACGTTTTAGAAGTGTGGAGAGGGAAACGAGAGGCAAATGGCGAATAATGTAAATGCAAGTGATGAGAGTTTATGATGGGTACTTGGTAGGTTTGATGTAGATCCTCCCCAGCAACGGCGCCAGAAGTTATTCCTGCTACTTCTTGAGCTTGCGTTGGTTTTTTCCTTGAAGAGGAAAGGGTCATGCAACAAAGTAGAGATACATATTTCCCTCAGTTAAGAACCAAGGTATCAATCCAGTATGAGGAACACACAAGTCTCCAACGATAGCACCTACACAAACAAACAAATACTTGCACCCAGTGCGATAAAGGGGTTGGCGATCCCTTAACGGTTACTTGCAAGGATGAGATCTGATAGAGATAGGTATAAAAGATAAATAAAAGTGCAAAATAAAGTAAAGGTAAATAAATTGTATCAAGGTATTTTTTGGGTTTTTTGGTTTTATAGATCTTAAATAATACGATAAGAATAGACCCGGGGGCCATAGTTTTCACTAGAGGCTTCTCTCTTGAAACAACGCATATGGTGGGTAGACAAATTACTGTTGAGCAATTGATAGAAAAACGAATAATTATGACGATTTCTAAGGCAGTGATCATGAATATAGCCATCACGTCCATGACAAATAGACCGACTCCTGCCTGCATCTACTACTATTACTCCACACAACGACCGCTATCCAGCATGCATCTAGTGTATTAAGTTAACAAGAAGGAGTAACGCCTTAAGCAAGATGACATGAAGTAGAGGGATAGATCCAATCAATATGAATAAACCCCACCTTTTTATCCATAATGGCAACAATACAAATATGTGCCTCGCTACCCTTTCTGTCACTAGGTGAGGACACCGCAAGATTGAACCCATTATAAAGCACCTCTCCCATGGCAAGAAAAATCAATCTAGTTGGCCAAACCAAATCAATAGACCGGAGAGAAATACAAAGCCATCTTAGTCAAGCATAAAAGAGTTCAGAGAAAACTCAAATAATATTCATAGATAATCTGATCACAAACCCACAATTTATCGGGTCTCAACAAACGCACCGCAGAAGAAGATTACATCGAATAGATCTCCAAGAACATCGAGGAGAACATTGTATTGAAGATAAAAGAGAGAGAAGAAGCCATCTAGCTACTAGCTATGGACCCGTATGTCTGTGGTAAACTACTCACACATCATCGGAAGGGCATCAAGGTTGATGTAGAGGCCCTCCGTGATCAAATCCCCCTCCGACAGAGTATCGGAACAGGTCTCCAGTTGGGATCTCACGAGGAAAAAAACTTGCGGCTGCGGAAAAGTATTTTTGGTGTGCCCTCTGGTATACCGGGAATATTTAGGTATGTATAGAGCTGAGATTAGGGTTGGAGAGGCATCAGGAGGCCCACAAGCCTGGGGGCGCGCCTCCCGAGCTTGTCACCAACTGGTGGCCCCTCTAACCCCTCCCGAAGGTTCGTGGGTGTCTTCTGGTCCAAGAAAAATCCTAAAAAGTTTTGTTCCGTTTGGACTCAATTTGGTATTGGTTTTCTGTAGAAGACAAAAACAAGGATAAAACAACAACTCGCACTTGGCACTAGGTTAATAGGTTAGTCCCAAAAAATGATATAAAATAGCATAATAATGCATATAAAACATACAAGATGGATAATATAATAGCATGGAACAATAAAAAATTATAGATACATTGGAGACGTATCATTGGTTAGCATGGGATGGTGTAACTTAGAGAGTTCTTGTGTGTTTGTTTATTAAGAGGAGGCACAATAGGGGAGGATTTAGAAGAGTCATAGTGTTTTTTCTTTTTCAGGTTCTCTTTACATTTGTTTTTATCCATGTTAAATTAGTGGTTTGGTTATTGCATCATGTGATACTCTACGTGGTAGACATTTTTTAAATTATCATACTCTGTTTCAGTGAGCTAAGAAAAAAAGGAAACTTGAGAGGTCCTGACAATTTTGGGCGCTTGTTCCTTGGATTTTAGCTATCCCTTTTTTCCTCATCTTCCTTCTTACATTTTCCTTTTCTTTGTCTTTTCCTTGATAGTGTATTGTTTTGCAGGTGCTGATATCGGTGTCAATTGTTGCCTCACATTTCCGTCGGCTTCAGTTGGTTTCATGTTTTTTGGGAGTTCAGGTAGTTGATTCACCCTCTAATTTATCTTATCGTAGGTTTGATGCTATGTACATATTGCTTGGTGCCCTTTGGATTCATGGTCCAAAGCACGAGGCGGCGGCGGTGACGTGATCTACTCAGGAATAAGAGAATGATATAATTATGATCTCAATTTGGTCGGCAAATATTGTTGCTTATGGGATCTCGTGCATGTACACCGCTATGCATGTTGCGAGCAATGAACTCTTCTACAAGAGAAAGTACCAGAAGTAGCAGCTCACTATACCGGAACAATGAAAAAGAATCCAAATGAGCTGCGGTAAGGATTTGGTTCGTGATTATATTTTATATAGCCTCGGTGAGGCAACTTTAGCTCTGGTTAAATTTCATTCTCCGTTCAATTGGTTAAATTTGGTTCTCCTTCAAGTTAGATGAGCCTCTCGATAATGTAAATCCAGGTCACATAACATATCATTTATGAGTTATCTTTTTGTTATACATTGTTAAATGTAATACTTCCTAATTATTGTAGTGTTTTTACTTTGATGATATTGTTATGATTGACCATCCACGTTTGTAGCAACATAGCTCAATTTGAAATCTTTCTAGGAGATCTACTTGAAGATTTTGAAGATGCAGAAAATGTATTGAGCTGGTTCCTAATTTTCTAATGGGCTATATGTGTCAAGTGAAGGTTCAAGCCCTTAGGTGTAGTGATGAAAGTGCTCAGGCAACATACATAGAGGGTTTGGAGTGTGATCCAAACAACCCCGATGTAATTGATGGCTTTAACAGGTAGCTTTCCAACCTTTTGTTTGCCTTCTTGATATTGTAACAAGAACTGACTTTTTTTGTTCGACTAGATGTTTAGCATGCATTAAGAGGTCTGAAGGCTGTGACATTGGGCCTGATGATTTGAAAGACATTTTGTTTATTATATTTATTTTTGACAAGTCTTCCATCGCCACCTTCAAGCAAACACATGTCTCCTCCTCGCCCCTAATACGTCTCCAACGTATCTATAATTTTTTATTGTTCCATGCTATTATATTATCTGTTTTGGATGTTTTATATTATGCTATTTTATATTATTTTTGGGACTAACTTATTAATCTAGAGCCCAGTGCGAGTTTTTGTTTTTCCCTTGTTTTAGAGTTTCACGGAAATGGAATACTAAACGGAGTCCAAACGGAATAAAACTTCATTATGATTTTTCTTGGACCAGAAGACACCCAGAGGACTTGGAGTCCAAGCCAGAAGAGCCACGAGGCGGCGGCAAGGGTGGAGGGCGCGCCCTAGGGGCGCCCTACCTCAGGGCCCCCTGACTCCCACGACCTAGAGGGAGCCATGAAAATACTTTTCCACCGCCGCAACCCTCTGTTCCTCATGAGATCCCATCTTGGGACCTTTTCGGCATCTCACGGAGGGATTCGATCACAGAGGGCATCTACATCAACCCTATTGCCCTTCCGATGAAGCGTGAGTAGTTTACCTCAGAACTACGGGTCCATAGCTAGTAGCTAGATGGCTTCTTCTCTCTCTTTTATTCTCAATACCATGTTCTCCTCGATGTTCTTGGAGATCTATCCGGTGTAATCTTCTTTTGTGGTGTGTTTGTCGAGATCTGATGAATTGTGGATTTATGATCAGCTTATCTATGAATATTATTTGAATCTTATCTGAATTATTTCATGCATGATTTGATATCTTTGTATTTCTCTTTGAATTGTCGGTTTGGTTTGGCCAACTAGATTGTTTTTTCTTGCAATGGGAGGGTGCTTAGCTTTGGACTCAATCTTGCGTGATTTCACCCAGTGACAAAGTAGGGGTAGCGAGACGCATATTGAATTGTTGCCAATCGAGGATAAAAAATGGGATTTTTATCATATTGCATTGCTTGAGTTTATTCCTCAACATCATGTCATCTTACTTAAGGCGTTACTCCATTCTTTATGAACTTAATACTCTAGATGCATCTTTGGATAGCGATCGATGTGTGGAGTAATAGTAGTAGATGCAGGCAGGAGTCGGTCTACTTGACACGGACGTGATGCCTATATGTATAATCATTGCCTTGGATATCGTCATAACTTTGCGCTTTTCTATCAGTTTCTCGACAGTAATTTGTTCAGCCACCGTATTATTTGCCTTCAAGAGAGAAGCCTCTAGTGAACCTATGTCCCCGGGTCTATTTCCATCATAATAGTTTCTGATATACAATTTTGCAACCTTTTATTTTCAGATCTATAAACCAAAAAACCCAAAAATATTTTATCTTTTATTTAGTTTTATCTATCTCTATCAGATCTCACCTTTGCAAGTGACCGTGAAGGGATTGACAACCCCTTTATCATGTTGGGTGCAAGTGTTTGATTATTTGTGGAGGTGCATCTATTTGGGACTTGCGCGTTTCTCCTACTGGATTGATACCTTGGTTCTTAACTGTGCTGCATCACCCATTCATCTTCAAGGGAAAAACTAACGCAAGGTCAAGAAGTAGCAACCCCTTTCTCGCTTTTCTGGTGCCTTTGCATGTTGTTCCAAATAAGCTAGATTTGACATTCTATTTCTACTTTTGTACATCAAGGGATGCAGTGAGAATGGAAGTTTAGAATTCAGATGGACAAATTAAATTGGTTCCATACAGTACTTCAATCTATTAGATAATTTTACAACCTACCTTTAGTTTGCATAGGCTTGGTACCCCCACACCAAACAGGGTAGTGTAGCACTTTCGTAGAAGTATGTCAATGAGTAATGGCCCCAACGAAGAGTGGAGGAGAGTATTTATAGTGGCGTTTCTGTCACACACAAGCTGTCATAGTTCTTGTGTGAAGTACTTCTTGAGCTTCTGGAAATACTATTAGTGTCCTAGATAAACGATAAACTAAAAATGCTACTAAAAAGAGGATTTAAAGATGTCTACTAAATAACTAAATAAAGTAAATAACATGAGCTTAAAATGTAAAGGGTGTTTCTTGCAATGAAGAGATTAGGTGCAGAGAGATTTCAGTTCATGGTAAGAATATATGAATTGTGCCAGTGCGATGGTAATACCAGTTGCCTTATATTGTACTCATAGTATTTGATATAAACTTCCTATAAGCGGTTCTACCTAGAGCCATGAAACTCTATGTTCTTGCTTCTCTGTTGCCACAGAGTGGTCATTTCCACAATTAAGGTTGTAAGACCGGAACCAAGCATTAAGTTCAATGGATAACTGTTATCTCATATTGTCTTCGATTCTCATAGATATCTCCACCTGTCACATCAGAGGTCATAGAGTTAATAAACAACTTGTGTTATGTGTGTAGTGATACATATCCAACGTATCTATAATTTATGAAGTATTCATGCTGTTATTTTATCATTCTTGGATGTTTAACAATCATTTTATAGCAATTTTATATCATTTTTTGGGACTAACCTATTGACCCAGTGCCTAGTGCCAGTTGCTATTTTTTGCTTGTTTTTTACATTGCAGGAAATCAATATCGAACGGAGTCCAAACACCACAAAACTTTTTGTGGATTTTTTATGGACCAAAAGACCACCAGTGGGCCAGAGCAGCACCTGGGAGGGTGCCCCGAGGGGGGCACAATCCACCAGGGCGCGCCCAGGCGGGTTATGCCCACCTCGATGGCCTCCCACACCCCCTCTTTACCCTATAAATTCACAAATATTCCAACAACCCTCGGGGTTAACCTAGATCAGAAGTTCCGCCACTGCAGGCCTCTGTAGCCACCGAAAAGCAATCTAGACCTCGTTCCGGCACTCTGTCGGAGGGGGGAATCATCTCCGATGGCCATCTTCATCATCTCGGCGGCCACCATGATGAGGAGGGAGTAGTCCACCCTCGGGGTTGAGGGTTTGTACCAATAGCTTTGTGTTCAATCTCTCTCTCTCTCTCTCGTGTTCTTGAGATGTCACGGTCTTGATGTATCGCGGTGTAACAACCCCAAAATTGGGTTATCAATTTTTGTGCTGTTATTCCTTTCTCGCAATCATTTTCAAAATTTCTCCACGAGTTTGTTGGATGACTCTGACAATACTTGTCATTTTCAACTTTTCAAAACGTTGCTCATGTCTTTGTTACTGGGAAAGACCCCATTTGCATCATCTCAAATCCATCAAAACCCTAATTCCAATTTTTGGAATTTAAATATTTCCTTTGTGCTTACAAAGGAGCCATCATCTGTTGATCTTCCAAATCCTCTTAGAGATCCTCCTACCCTTTCCAAACCTTGGATATGCAAAAATATTGTTATGTCCAATGTAGTATTTTTCATTTGTGATTTATTCCTTTTCTTGTATATCCGAGGAATAAAATCCAAAGGCATAGCTAGTCATCTCCTAAATTCATGAATTTTTTTGGAGATGATATTTATGTCTAATCCTAGCTCTGGCAAAAATATTGGCCATAATTAAATAAGGGAAATTGCTTTTTCCTATTTTAAGCCAATATTGCATTTCGGCCATTTTCCAAAGGAGCTACCATTTTTATAGCAAGGAAAATTTCCAAATAATTTGTGGAGCTTGTACTTGCTATATCTTCACCATTTCCATCTAAACCCATGCTTGAAAGGTCATAATTTGTGCACATGATCCAATGCAAGTTTCTGTCATGTCTGAAATTTTTGCAAAGGAAGTGCTTGAACCCTTGATCCATTTGAGCTGAAATTTGGCAGGATGATTAACATTAATAAATATCCTCTGGATACCAAAAATAAGCTCAATCCATCTATCCAATCTTCATGGGCAATTTTCTCAAGTTTCTGTTCATATTTGCTTGTTTGTGAAGGAAGTACCCTCATAGATGATCAAAATGAGCTGAAACTTTTCCAATCAGTCTCTAATGATCATATCATCACCCTCCTCCAAATTTCATCCCATTCCATTGATCCATGTGAGCCCAGGATCAATTCTTTGTTTCTGTCCAAATTTTCAGTTTGTGAAGCATGTATATTTTATCTTGCTCCATTATGGCTAAATTTTTTCCCAAGTCTTCTCCGACTCATATAACCTATCTCCAGAAGATTTTGGATCATTTCATCTAGCCATTTGCCCTAAGGATTTTTCTCAAGCTTCTGGGCAGAAATAATAGCTGTGAAGGAAGTGCCATTTTGGCAAGTCCATTTGGTATGAAATTTTTACAGCATCATTATATGTCCAAATCATCAAGCTTTGCCAAGTTTTAGCCTAATCCAACACTCATAGTGAGTGTTACTTCATGATTTAGCTTCTGGGCCAGATTTGGCAGTTGCACTACAACTATGTTAAATTCTTGTCCTAATGCCCTCATAATTCCCAGGATCGTAGTTCTTACTACCCTAAACCTCACAGACATCAAGTTTACTTTTTAACCTCCCTGGTTTGATCTCAAGCATGTGGCCAAGTTTGCTATAGCAAACTTGTGGAGCTTGGTTTACTCCACTCCCTATGTCTTTGCTCGTCTATTTACCGCAGTATTGCTCTATCTTGGACGGACTACGCTGTAGACATGAGCTGGCATCATTAATGAGTCCAGAGCGTGCCTTGTCGGTGGTGATCACGAGAGCTGCCGGCCAAAACGGTGGTCTGCGCATTGTAGTTGTTGGCAGCGTAGCTCCATCCTGCTCTGGCCTCCCCATTAATGTCCTATAGTTCCCCCTCGACGTCCTCTTCCTGCTAGACTCCTCTCCCCCTTCATTTTCTTCCCCAACGAGTTTAAACCGACAAGTCAAGACATGCGCCTTCGCTTGCACCCGTCGCCTTCCTCCTCTCGTCCCCAAGCACTGCTCGTCTCTGTGGGCCTCTGCTGCTCGGTCGCTTCCTCCTCGTCGCCTTCTCGCCGCTTCCCGTGAGCCTTGGCCGCGCCTGCCAACACTGCACCCGTCGCCGGCGCACGGACACGTCGCCAGCCGCATGCCACCTCCTCCCCTCCTTCCCGAGCTCTCCCCGTGGCTATAAGTAGCCCTCCCGAGCTCCCTCGCAGTCCACAACCCTCCCCAACCACTTGCAGCTCCTCCCCGAAGCCTCAGAGCTCCCCATCCCCTCCAATGCCCGAGCCATCGCCGCCGTCCCCTCAGCCATTTCCGGCCCTTGGCCCCCCCCTCTCCCACTCCTAGGCGTCCGTACCCTCCTCTGGACCCTGCGGAGCCGACGCCACCCTCAACTCCGGCGAGGGAGCCCTGCCTATGCGCCTTACCGCCGAAGCTCTCTGGCAGCCGCGAACCTCCACGGCCCCAGCGTTGCAGGCCGCTTCAAGCCCCTCCGAGGCTACCTACGGGCATGACGTGGAGTGGCGAAGCTACCGTGCGCGTCGCCCGACCCTCCCGTGCCGCCAGTCGCCGGCTCCGGCGAGAGCCGCCGCGCTCCTTTGCCTCAGCGTCACTATGGAGAAGAAGAACCAGGCGAGGGAGAGAGAAGATGCCGTGGGCCCTTTGTCATCATCTCGGTGACGGCGTGGCGGGACCGCTGACTGGATTAAGTGGAGACGCCTTCCGTGTAGTACGCTTTCCCCTGGAGAAGGCGCATTCTGCCGCGGCCTCGCGCTAGAAGGCGCTCTCCCTTCGCGAAAGCGTATTCTTGGAAGTGCGTTTTCAGCTCAGCCCCGCCGGCCGAAGTGGCTATTTTGTGAACGTTCACTGTTTAGTGCCTTTTCTGTCTAAAAAGTGAATGGCCACAACTTTTCAACCATAACTGCGATTGAGGTGATTCCAACGCTCACGTTCTCTGTTCGTCGAGCTCTTTCCGTTGGTATCATTTTCATTATGTTTTCACACAGTCAAAATGACCACTTTGCCTTTGCCCGTAAACAGCCCCCTCCAAGAGAGAACTGTTTCCGGCAAATCTTTCCATGATCATTCTACACTTTTTCCTGGAGTATTCCTCGACCCCCAGGCAAGCCAACCTCTTATCATGAGCCCCGAACTTGCATGTTAACTTTGCTTGCACCTTGTGTGTGGGTAGTTGCAGTCGTTTCTTATCATTTTCATCTGCAATTATTCCGTTATGCTTTATGTTGATCATGCATGCTGGTGTTTTCATGATATCTTTTGCCATGCTAATTAGGATGTTGTTATCGATAGTGCCATATCACTACTCTACTTTATTTTATGTCATTGATATAAATGTTATGATGATTGTAGTACATTGTTGGTATGCTAGTACCTGGTATTGCCATGTTCTTTATGCTATAGTTGTTCACTCGAGAAGCTTGGTATTTTGTTCATGCATTTGTATGTTCATGATCATTATTGCGTCCATGTTAATCATGCTTGCATGTTTATGATGATGGAAAAGATGATAATGTGACTTAATAATAACAAACCTCCTCCGTCATCGATGGGATCGAGTCATAGTGCCACCAAATCGAACTCCTTTAGTGCAGCCACATTTGCCTTTATGGGAAGGCCTTAATGCGATCTCTTGTCATGCCTCTTGCCGGTGCCTCCAACGAGAGAAGGTTATGGGCGTGCGCTACCGTGATCAGGTAGGCGGACATAAGCCTTGTGTGCCCGAGTTTGGTTTTGAGCTCATGTCCCTGTTTGGGACCGTTTATTGTTTTGCCACGACGGTGGGTGTTGATGCCTTTGGTAGGCATGGGGCCACCCATGACTGAACCCAAAAGGGGTGTTGGTGGAGCTGCCGGGAGAGTGTCATGGCGGTAGGTCGGTTTGCCGGAACGCCGTTGGTCCACCCGAATGAGAGTGCAAGGCCATGGGTTCTGTGGTGTTGGTAAAGTGCGCTACCTCTGCAGAGTGTATGTTAAATCTATCGATAGCCGCGTCCTCGGTCATGGGCACAGTTCGTAGTAGGTCACACTATCGGGTCTTGGTCGAAATGGAGGATAATCCTAGAATAACTAAGTTGATAACTAATGTGGGATAAATAATGTGGTGACTTGGACTATGAGATAGTCGCGAGAAGTCACGGTGATGTTCTGATATGATCACGAGATGAGATCTCCGTGAGTCACGAGTTTGCTCCGAGGAGCCGTGGCAGAGTAAGAGGTTGCTGCATAAAGTTAATACGATATGTCTTCACAGGAGGTAACCGGTAGTGTATTTTCAGCATAGTTTCATGATGCCATGCCATGCTTTGATTGATATGCTAAATTATGCCATGATTGAGATGATATGCTATGCCATGTTATGTCATTGCCATGTTAGCAACATGTTTTGATATGCCTCATTATTGTCATGCTAGTAGATGCTATGATGTTGTTCATGCTTAGTTTGATTTATGTCTCTAGTTAATATCATGCCTTTCTTAGTTATTGATATGAGGTAGGTTGTTTCATGCGCTTGGTTCTTGCTTTGTCGTCTGTTTGTTTGGATGCTATGTATTTGGTTGTCTTGCAAGTACATTCAATGTACTGACCTGGCGTGTCATGCCAGTTTGTAGGTCGTGCCTGGATTGTTCGCTTGTTTGGTCGTGCTAGGCCGTAACCTTGCCAGTCCTGTGAGTTATGGAGCCCAGCCAGAGTTGATGAGCCGCCAAACCAAGACTTCCTACGCCTTTTGAATAGCCTTAGAGCTATGCCAGATGATTGTATTCATCAATGATGTAATCCTCTATACATGTATTTGATGAATATTCTTGTACCTGGAATGATGTATCATGGACCTGTCGTGCGTCAGGTGTTATCCTGGGCTGACGTGCGAAGGCCCCCTGCTCCATGCGGATCGGGACGGGCTTGGTTAATATAGTCAGATCATATGGTGGTTTCCCCTCTCCATCTTGTTGTGAATTGAGTTTTCCCTTTGAGATTTCGTTTTATCGGATTGAATACTTTTATGGATTTGAGAGCACTTGATGTCTTGCAGATGAATACTCATGGTGACAATGGGGTATCATATTGATTCACTTGATAATGTTTTAGCACTCAAATCGGGGATTCCCAAGGTGACATTGGGGTAATCTATGCATAGGGGTTGATGCACGTTCTTGTCTTTGTTTCTCTGCTAGAAATCTTAGGGCACTCTTTGAGGTTCCTTGTGTTGGATTGAGAATTATGAATATGAAATTATTTGGTGTTATTTAGTACGAACTCTTGGATAGATCGATCGGAAAGAATAACTTTGAGGTGGTTTCGTACCCTACAAATGATTTCTTCTTATGTTCTCCGCTAGATAGGAACTTTGGAGTGATTCGTCATCGCACTTTGAGGGGTTGTTATATGATCCAATTATATTAGCACTGTTGAGAGATTGCACTAGCGAAAGTATTGACCCTAGGCCTCATTTTCAAGCATTGCAATACTGTTTTTGTGCCCTTTACTATTTGCTACCTTGCTGTTTTTATTTATTCAGATTATAAAAATATATTTCTACCATCAATATTACACTTTTATCACCATCTCTTCGCCGAACTAGTGCACCTATACAATTTGACATTGTATTGGGTGTGTTGGGGACACAAGAGATTTCTTGTATTTGGTTGTAGGGTTGTTTCAGAGAGACCATCTTCATCCTACACCTCCCATGGATTGATAAACCTTAGGTCATCCACTTGAGGGAAAATTGCTATGTCCTACAAAACTCTATGCTTGGAGGCCCAACACGAGTCTATAAGAATAAAGTTGCATAGTAGACATAAAGCTCTTTTCTGGCGCCGTTGCCGGGGAGGTTAGGTAAGCGGCACTCACATCCCGTCAATGAAGCTCTTTTCTGGCGCCGTTGCCGGGGAGGTGAGTGCTTGAAGGTATATCTTTAGATCTTGCAATTGAATCTTTTAGTTTCTTGTTTTATCACTAGCGTGGTTTATAAAACAAAACTACATACAAAAATGGAATTGAGGTTGCATCATATTATTGATCATCTTTATAATATCTTTCTTGAAAATGATGGTTCGGAAAATTGTGCTCAATTGTTAGAAGAAGAAGTCAATAAAATGTTTGGCACAAAATATTTGAATGATGAGCATGATTGCAATGTTGTTAGTATGAATTCTTTGAATATCCATGATGCTAATGATATGCAAAGCCATAAGCTTGGGGATGCTATATTTGATGAATATGATATTTTTTGTCCCCCGAGTTTTGATGATAAAATTTATTATGATGATTCCATGCCTCCTATTTATGATGATTATATTGAAGAAAGTGGATTTGGAGAGGTCGTGACTTTATTTAATGATGAATCCACTATTTTGGAGGAGGTTGCAATTGATTATGACAACAAAATTCCTATATATGATGATTATGGTGATGACATGTATGCGATATTGAATAATTATAAACATGAAACTTGTCATCATGGTTTTAATTTCCAATCACATGAGAGTTATTTTGTTGAGTTTGCTACCACAATTATTGATGAGAATAAATTTGCTTATGTGGAGAGTAATAAAATTTCCATGCTTATGGGTCATGAAAAGAATGCTTTATGTGATAGTTATATTGTTGAATTCATTCATGATGCTACTGAAAATTATTATGAGGGAGGAACGTATGCTTGTAGGAATTGCAATAATATCAAGTTTCCTCTCTTGATGTTGAAAGCTTTGAAGTTATGCATGTTTTGCCCTCCTATGCTAGTTGATTCTTTTTCCCATAAGTTGTTTGCTCACAAAATCCCTATGCATAGGAAGTGGGTTAGACTTAAATGTGCTAGTCATATGCTTCATGATGCTCCCGTTATGTTTCAATGCTTATCTTTTATGCGAGCATCATTGAAATCATCATGCCTAGCTAAAAGGCATTAAAGAAAAGCGCTTGTTGGGAGACAACCCAACACTTTTACCTACTGTTTTTGTGTGTTCACATGATTATGCTTCTGTAGTAATCATGTTTTATAGCTTTTGTTTCAATAAAGTGCCAAGTAAAGCTTTGGGATAGTGTGGATGATAGTTGACTTTATTCTGTCCAAAAACAAAACCTTTTGCACTCAGTCCAGGAATTTTTAAAATTCACTGGAGCGTGATAAAATTCTGAATTTCTTAAAGATGATAGATATACAAATTACCCAGGTTTTCCTATTTTTTCAGAATATTTGGAGCAACAGAAGTATGGTAGTTATCCAGATCATTACAGACAGTTCTGTTTTTGACAGATTCTGTTTTCAATGCATAGTTTGCTTGTTTTCTAGTTTCTATGGCTTATATCGCTCAATATAAATTGTGGAAATGATATGCTACAGTAGGCATTGTGTGGAAATAATTATGAATCTTGTCTTTGACAGTACCAAAAGTGAAATAGTTTGCTCGTTATCATACTAACCTATCTCATAAAGTTCCGTTAAGTTTTGTGTGATTGAAGTTTTCAAGTTTTGGGTGAGATATCGATATGAGGGGAATAAGGAGTGACAAGACCCTAAGATTGGGGATGATCAAGGCACCCCAAGGTGATATTCAAGGAAGATCCAAGCAACTAAGCTTGGGGATGCCCCGGAAGGCATCCCATCTTTCGTCTCCAACATTATCGGTAACCTCACTTGGAGCTATGTTTTCATTCGTCACATGATATGTGTTTTGCTTGGAGCGTCAATTTATTTTGTTTGGATTTGCTTGCTGTTATATAGAATAATGTTTTTCATCTTTTATTTCCATAAATGTGGCATTGATAGCCTTTACCATGCTTATTTTGCAAGTCTACATGTTGCTGTTTCAAAACAGAAAGTTTATCACTGTTGCAAAAATTCCCTAGAAAAGTCAGAATGTGATAAAATGTTGAAACTTTTTGCATAATAAGCTCTGATAAATTTTCTCCAGTATGGTAATTTTTCATAACTTTTGGAGTTAGAGAAGTATTGACACTCTTGCATTCTTTGAATTTGTCTTTCGGTTTGGCAGATTGCTGTTATTTTTGCATTGTTTGCATATGGTTGCTTGTTTAATGATTCTATTTGAGGATAGGAGTTTTAAATATGCAGAGGCATCTAGTATGCAATGTTGAATAATAATATTAGTGATTTGCTACAGTAGAGAATGATAAGGTTTTTGCATTGTTTTATACTAACTTATCTCACATGTTCTTGTTGAGTTTTTGTGTGGATGAAGTTTTTAAGATTTAGGGAAACCGTGATATAAAAGGAATTAAGGAGACACAAAAGCTCAAGCTTAGGGATGCCCAAGGCATCCCGAGATAATATTTCAAGAAGTCTTAAGCATCTACGCTTGGCGATGCCCCGGTAGGCATCCCACCTTTCTTCACCAACAATTATTGGTTTGTATCGGGGTATCCTAAGTTTTTGCTTCTTCACATGATGTGTGCTATTGTTGGAATGTCATTTTATTTTGTTTTGCTTGCTATTTTAATAAAATTCTTAGATCTGAAAGTTTTAAATAAGAGAGAGTCCACAATTAGCTACCTATTTACTTAACTACTCGCTTGATCTTCACTTATATCTTCTTGGAGTAGCTTGTCATTTACTCTTGTGCTTCACTTATATCCTTTGACTAAATTGTTGAATGAATTGAAAATCATGAAGTTGAAATTATGTCATGCCTAGTGGTAGCTTCACATTGGGTTTACAAAGTGAAATCTTTTGAAGCTTGACAATCACAATATTGGTCATACAAGAAATTCATGAATGATTAGTAGAAGGAAGAGAACTTTCACATGCAAATACAATATCTTGGAAATCTTTTGTGATTATGAGCCCCCATCAAAATATTATATGCCAAAATTTTTGATGTTCGACAAGGAAGACAACGTAATGATTTATGTTTGCTCATATTCACATAGAAGTTATATTGTCATAGATCCTTCAACATGTGGTGCTTGCCCCCTATCTTTGCTAGCCAAAAATTCTGCACCAAGTAGAGATACTACTTGTGCATCCAAAAGCCCTTAAACCCAAATCTTATTTTCAAGAGTCCACCATACCTACCTAAGGATTGAGAAATATCCTTCAAGTAAGTTGTCATCGGTGCAATAAGGCAATAAAAATTGCTTCTAAAAGTGTGAGATCATTTAGTGTAAGAGAAAATTGAGCATTGTACGAACTTGTATGGCAAAGAATAAAAGCGGCTGCATCGCATAATAAAGGTTGCTATCATAAGGGCAATATAACATGACGTTCTTTTGCACTAAGGGGTTGAGCATACAAACAAATAAGCGCATGGCAACCTCTGTTGGGGAACGTAGCAGAAATTCAAAATTTTCCTACGAGTCACCAAGATCTATCTATGGAGAGACTAGCAACGAGGGGAAGGAGAGTGCATCTACATACCCTTGTAGATCGCTAAGCGGAAGCATTCAAGAGAACGGGGTTGAAGGAGTCGTACTCGCCGTGATCCAAATCACCAGAGATCCTAGTGCCGAACGGACGGCACCTCCGCGTTCAACACACGTACAGCCCGGGTGGCGTCTCCCATGCCTTGATCCAGCAAGGAGAGAGAGAGAGGTTGAGGAAGACTCCATCCAGCAGCACGACAGGCGTGGTGGTGGTGGAGGAGCGTGGCAATCCTGCAGGCTTCGCCAAGCACCGCGGAGAGGAGGAGGACTTGGGAGAGGGAAGGGCTGCGCCCGAGAACTTGGGGTGAAGCTCCCATGCGCCTCCCACTATATATAGGGGTGGAGGGGCTGGTTTCTTGCCCTCCAAGTCCATTGGGGCGTTGGCAAGGTGGGAGGAAAGAAATCCCATCATTTCCTTCCCCATCGATTGTTATCCCCCCTTTTTAGGGATCTTGATCTTATCCGCTCGGGATATGATCTTATTCCTTCTAAGGGGATCTTGGTGCGCTTTGACCAGGGGTGTGGAGCCTTGCCCCACTACCCCACGTTCATGTGGGTCCCCATGCAGGTGGGCCCCACCCCGGAACCTTCTAGAACCTTCCCGGTATAATACCGAAAAATCCCGAACATTTTCCAGTGGCCAAAATAGGACTTCCCATATATAAATCTTTACCTGCGGACCATTCCGGAACTCCTCGTGACGTCCGGGATTTCATCCGGGACTCCGAACAACATTCGGTAACCACGTATATCTATTCCCTATAACCCTAAGCGTCCATCGAACCTTAAGTGTGTAGACCCTACGGGTTCGGGAACCATGCTGGAACATGACCAAGACGCGTTCTCCGGTCAATAACCAACAGCGGGATCTGGATACCCATGTTGGCTCCCACATGTTCCACGATGATCTTATCGGATGAACCACGATGTCAAGGACTCAATCGATCCCGTATACAATTCCCTTTGTCTAACGGTATTGTACTTGCCCGAGATTCGATCGTCGGTATATCGATACCTTGTTCAATCTGTTACCGGCAAGTCTCTTTACTCGTTCCGTAACACATCATCCCGTGATCAACCCCTTGGTCACATTGTGCACATTATGATGATGTCCTACCGAGTGGGCCTGTAGATACCTCTCCGTTTACACAGAGTGACAAATCCGGTCTCGATTAGGTACCTACCCAACAGACACTTTCGGAGATACGTAGTGCAACTTTATAGCCACCCGATTACGTTGTGACGTTTGGTACACCCAAAGCATTCCTCACGGTATCCGGAGTTGCACAATCTCAAGGTCTAAGGGAAAGATACTTGACACTAGAAAAGCTTTAGCATACGAACTACACGATCTTTGTGCTAGGCTTAGGATTGGGTCTTGTCCATCACATCATTCTCCAAATGATGTGATCCCGTTATCAACGACATCCAATGTCCATGGTCGTGAAACCGTAACCATCATTGATCAACGAGCTAGTCAACTAGAGGCTTACTAGGGACATGGTGTTGTCTATGTATCCACACATGTATCTGAGTTTCCTATCAATACAATTATAGCATGGATAATAAACGATTATCATGAACAAGGAAATATAATAATAACCAATTTATTATTGCCTCTAGGGCATATTTCTAACATCTCCCACTTGCACTAGAGTCTATAATCTAGTTCACATCGCTATGTGATCAACACTCATAGGTCACATCTCCATGTGACCAACATCCAAGAGTTTACTAGTGTCATTAAACTAGTTCACATCATCATGTGATTAAGACTCAATGAGTTCTGGGGTTTGATCATGTTTTGCTTGTGAGAGAGGTTTTAGTCAATGGGTCTGCAACATTCAGATCCGTATGTACTTCGCAAATCTCTATGTCATATTGTAAATGCTGCTTCCACGCTCCACTTGGAGCTATTCCAAATGGTTGCTCCACTATACGTATTCGGTTTGCTACTCAGAGTCACTCGGATAGGTGTTAAAGCTTGCATCGACGTAACCCTTTACGCCGAACTCTTTATCACCTCCATAATCGAGAAACATGTCCTTATTTACTCCAAGGACAATTTTGACCGGCTATCCAATGATCCATTCACGGATCACTCTTGTACCCCTTGCCGCACTCATGGCAAGGCACACTTCCAAGGCGGTACAAGATAGCATACTCTGAGCCTATATACGGAAGCATAGGGGCGACCTTTGTCCTTTCTCTCTCTTACGCCGTGGTCGAGCTTTAACTCTTAACTTCATACCTTACAACTCGAGGCAAGAACTCCTTCTTTGGTGATCCATCTTGAACACCTTCAAGATCATGTCAAGGTATGTGCTCATTTGAAAGTACCATTTAGCGTTTTTATCTATCCTCATAGATCTTGATGCTCAATGTTCAAGCAGCTTAATTCAGGTTTTCTATTGAAAACACTTCTCAAATAACCCTATATGCTTTCGGAGAATTCTACATCATTTCCGATCAACAATATGTCATTCACATATACTTATCGGAAATTCTATAGTGCTCCCACTCACTTCTTTGGAAATACAAGTTTCTCACAAACTTTGTATAAACCCAAAATCTTTGATCATCTCATCAAAGCGTACATTCCAACTCCGAGATGCTTACTCCGGTCCTTAGAAGGATTCTTTGGAGCTTTGCATACTTGTTAGCATCTTTCAGGATTGACAAAACCTTCTGGTTGTATCACATACAACCTTTCCTCAAGTATAACGTCGAGGAAACAATGTTTTGACATCCTATCTACAAGATTTCATCAATCATGCAGTAATTGCTAATCCAATTCCAACAGACTCTTAGCATCGCTACGAGTGAGAAAGCCTCACCGTAGTCAACTCCTTGAACTTGTCGGAAAACATCTTTAACGACAAGTCAAGCTTCTTAATGGTGATACTTACCATCATTGTGCATCTTCCTTTTAAAATCCATCTTTACCCAACGTCCTTACGACCATCAAGTATTTCTTCCAAAGTCATGGATCCTCTCTCGGATGTTATGGCCTTGAGCCATTCATCGAATCCGCCCACCGTCACTTCTTCATAGCTCGTAGGTTCATTGTTGTCTAGCAACATGACCTTCAAGACAGGATTCTTGTACCACCCGGAAGTAGTACGCATCCTTGTCACCCTCACGAGTGCAGTAGTGACTTGATCCAAAACTTCATGATCACTATCATAAGCTTCTACTTCAATTGGTGTAGGCGCCACAGAACAACTTCCCGTGCCCTGCTACACACTTGTTGAAGTGACGGTTCAATAACCTCATCAAGTCTCCACCATCCTCCCACTCAATTCTTTCGAGAGAAACTTTTCTCGAATGGACCTAATTCTAGAAACAATCCTTTTGCTTCGGAATCGAGATCGGAGGTATACCCAACTGTTTTGGGTGTCCTATGAAGAAGTATTTTATCCGCTTTGGGTTCAAGCTTATCAACCTGAAACTTTTTCACATAAGCGTCGCAGCCCCAAACTTTTAAGAAATGACAATTTAGGTTTCTCCAAACCATAGTTCAAACGGTGTCGTCTCAACGGAATTACGTGGTGCCCTATTAAAGTGAGTGTGGTTGTCTCTAATGCCTAACCCATGAACGATAGTGGTAATTCGATAAGAGACATCATGGTATGCATCATATCCAATAGGGTGCAACTATGATGTTTGGACACACCATCACACTATGGTGTTCGGTAGGTATTTATTGTGAAACAATTTCCACAATGTCTTAATTGCGTGCCAAAGCTCGTAACTCGAGATACTCATCTCTATGATCATATCATAGACATTTTATCCTCTTGTCACGATGATCTTCAACTTCACTCTGAAATTACTTGAACCATTCAATAATTCAGACTTGTGTTTCATCAAGTAAATACACTCGGTATCTACTCAAATCATCCGTGAAGTAAGAACATAACAATATTCCTTTGCATGCCTCGGCACTCATTGGACTGCACACATCAAAATGTGTTACTTCCAACAAGTTGCTATCTTGTTCCATCTTACTGAAACCGAGGCTTTTCAGTCATTTTGCCCATGTGGTATGATTTGCATATCTCAAGTGATTCAAAATCAAGTGAGTCCAAACGATCCATCTGCATGGAGTTTCTTCATGCGTATACACCAATAGACATGGTTCACATGTCTCAAACTTTTCAAAAATGAGTGAGTCCAAAGGTCCATCAACATGGAGCTTCTTCATGCGTTTTATACCAATATGACTTACATGGCAGTGCCACAAGTAAGTGGTACCATCATTACTATCTTATATCTTTTGGCACGAAAATGTGTATTACTATGATCGAGATTCAATAAACCATTCCTTTAGGTGCAAGACCATTGAAGGTATTATTCAAATAAATAGAGTAACCATTATTCTCCTTAAATGAATAACTTGGTATTGCGATAGACATAATCCAATCATGTCTATGCTCAACGCAAAACACCAAATGACAATTATTCTGGTTTAATACTAATCTTGATGGTAGAGGGCGTGCGATGTTTGATCACATCAAACTTGGAAACACTTCCAACACATATCGTCGACTCACCTTTAGCTAGTCTCCGCTTATTCCGTAGCCTTTTATTTCGAGTTACTAACACTTAGCAACCGAACCGGTATCTAATACCCTGGTGCTACTGGGAGTACTAGTAAAGTACACAATAACTTAATGTATATCCAATATACTTCTATCGACCTTGCCAGTCTTCTCGTCTACCAAGTATCTAGGGTAATTCTGCTCCAGTGGCTGTTCCCCTTATTATAGAAGCACTTAGTCTCGGGTTTGGGTTCGACCTTGGGTTTCTTCATTAGAGCAGCAGCTGATTTGTTGTTTCATGAAGTATCCCTTCTTGCCCTTGCCCTTCTTGAAACTAGTGGTTTCACCAACCATCAACAATTGATGCTCCTACTAGAATCCAACTTCAGCGGTGTCAAACATCGCGAATATCTCAAGGATCATCAAAAATATACCAGATTTGTTATAGTTCATCACGAAGCTCTAGCAGCTTGGTGGCAATGACTTTGGAGAAACATCACTATCTACGGAAGATCAACTCCCACTCGATTCAAGTGATTGTTGCACTTTCGGACAATCGAGCACAAGCTCAACGATTGAGCTTTTCTCCCTTAGTTTGCAGGCTAAGAAAATCGCCGAGGTCTTATACCTCTTGACATGGGCACGAGCCTGAAATTCCAATTCCAGCCCTCGAAACATCTCATATGTTCATGACGTTTGAAAAACGTCTTTGGTGCCTCAACTCTAAACCGTTTAACTGAACTATCACGTAGTTATCAAAACGTGTATGTCCGATGTTCGCAACATCCACATACGACGTTTGGGGTTCAGCACACTGAGCGGTGCATTAAGGACATAAGCTTTTTTCTGTCCGCATAATCGCTACTGTCAACTTTCAACTATATTTTCTCTAGGAACATATCTAAACAGTGAAACTAAAGCGCGAGCTTACGACATAATTTGCAAAGATCTTTTGACTATGTTCAGGATAATTAAGTTCATCTCATGAACTCCCACTCGAGATAGACATCCCTCTAGTCATCTAAGTGATTACATGATCTCGAGTCAAGTAGGCCGTGTCCGATCATCACGTGAGACGGACTAGTCATCATCGGTGAACATCTTCATGTTGATCGTATCCTCCATACGACTCATGCTCGACCTTTCGGTCTCTTGTGTTCGGGCCGTATGCGTACATGCTAGGCTCGTCAAGTTAACCTAAGTGTTTGGCGTGTGTAAATCTGGCTTACACCCGTTGTATGTGAACGTAAGAATCTATCACACCCGATCATCACGTGGTGCTTCAAACGACGAACTTTCATAGCGATTGCACAGCTAGGGGAACACATTCTTGAAATTTTAATGAGGATCATCTTATTTACTACCGTCGTACTAAGCAAATAAGATGTATAAACATGACAAACATCACATGCAATCAAATAGTGACATGATATGGCCAATATCATATTGCTCCTTTTGATCTCCATCTTGAGGGCTCCATGATCATCATCGTCACCCGGCATGACACCATGATCTCCATCATCATGATCTCCGTCATCGTGTCTCCATGAAGTTGTCTCGCCAACTTATTACTTCTACTACTATGGCTACCGTTAGCAATAAAGTAAAGTAATTACATGGCGTTGTTCAATGACATGCAGGTCATACAATAAATAAAGACAACTCCTATGGCTCTCGCCGGTTGTCATACTCATCGACATGCAAGTCGTGATTCCTATTACAAGAACATGATCAATCTCATACATCACATATCATTCATCACATTCTTCTTGGCCATATCACATCACATAGCATACCACCGCAAAAACAAGTTAGACATCCTCTAATTGTTGTTTGCATGTTTTACGGGCTGCTATGGGTTTCTAGCAAGAACGTTTCTTACCTACGCAAAAGCGACAACGTGATATGTCAATTGCTATTTACCCTTCATAAGGACCCTTTTCATCGAATCCGATCCGACTAAAGTGGGAGAGGCGGCACCCGCTAGCCACCTTATGCAACAAGTGCATGTCGATCGGTGGAACCTGTCTCACGTAAGTGTACGTGTAAGGTCGGTCGGGCGCTTCATCCCACAATGCCGCCAAATCAAGATTGGACTAGTAACGGTAAGCATATTGAACAAAATCAACGCCCACAACTACTTTGTGTTCTACTCGTGCAAAGAATCTACGCAATATACCTAGCTCATGATGCCATTTGTAGGGAACGTGGCGAAATTCAAAATTTTCCTCTGAGTCACCAAGATCTATCTATGGAGAGACTAGCAACGAGGGGAAGGAGAGTGCATCTACATACCCTTGTAGATCGCTAAGCGGAAGCATTCAAGAGAACGGGGTTGAAGGAGTCGATTGCTGCCGTGATCCAAATCACCGGAGATCCTAGTGCCGAACGGACGGCACCTCCGCGTTCAACACACGTACAGCCCGGTGACGTCTCCCATGCCTTGATCCAGCAAGGAGAGGGGGAGAGGTTGAGGAAGACTCCATCCAGCAGCAACACGACGGCGTGGTGGTGGTGGAGGAGCGTGGCAATCCTGCTGGGCTTCGCCAAGCACCGCGGGAGAGGAGGAGGACTTGGGAGAGGGGAAGGGCTGCGCCAGAACTTGGGGTGAAGCTCCCATGCGCCTCCCCACTATATATAGGGGTGGAGGGGCTGTTTTCTTTCCCCCCACGTCCATTGGGGCGTTGGCATATGTTGGAGGACAGAAATCTCATCATTTCCTTCCCCGCCGATTGTTATCCCCCTTTTTTAGGGATCTTGATTTTATCCCTTCGGGATATGATCTAATTCCTTCTAAGGGGGGATCTTGGTGCGCATTGACCAGGGGTGTGGAGCCTTGCCCCCACTACCCACGTTCATGTGGGTCCCCCCATGCAGGTGGGCCCCACTCCGGAACCTTCTAGAACCTTCCCGGTACAATACCGAAAAATCCCGAACATTTTCCGGTGGCCAAAATAGGACTTCCCATATATAAATCTTTACCTCCGGACCATTCCGGAACTCCTCGTGACGTCTGGGATCTCATCCGGACTCAACAACATTCGGTAACCACGTATATCTATTCCTATAACCCTAGCTGCCATCGAACCTTAAGTGTGTAGACCCTACGGGTTCGGGAACCATCTTGAACATGACCGAGACGTTCTCCGGTCAATAACCAACAGCTGGATCTGGATACCCATGTTGGCTCCCACATGTTCCATGATGATCTCATCGGATGAACCATGATGTCAAGGACTCAATCGATCCCGTATACAATTCCCTTTGTCTAACGGTATTGTACTTGCCCGAGATTCGATCGTCGGTATATCGATACCTTGTTCAATCTCGTTACCGGCAAGTCTCTTTACTCGTTCCGTAACACATCATCCCGTGATCAACCCCTTGGTCACATTGTGCACATTATGATGATGTCCTACAAGTGGGCCCAGAGATACCTCTCCGTTTACACAGAGTGACAAATCCGGTCTCGATTCGTGCCAACCCAACAGACACTTTCGGAGATACCAGAGTGCACCTTTATAGCCATCCATTACGTTGTGACGCTTGGTACACCAAAGCATTCCCTACGGTATCCGGGAGTTGCACAATCTCATGGTCTAAGGAAAAGATACTTGACATTAGAAAAGCTTTAGCATATTTAACTACCACACGATCTTTGTGCTAGGCTTAGGATTGGGTCTTGTCCATCACATCATTCTCCAAATGATGTGATCCCGTTATCAACGACATCCAATGTCCATGGTCGTGAAACCGTAACCATCTATTGATCAACGAGCTAGTCAACTAGAGGCTTACTAGGGACATGGTGTAGTCTATGTATCCACACATGTATCTGAGTTTCCTATCAATACAATTATAGCATGGATAATAAACGATTATCATGAACAAGGAAATATAATAATAACCAATTTATTATTGCCTCTAGGGCATATTTCTAACAACCTCTACTTCCCTCTGCGAAGGGCCTATCCTTTACTTTTATGTATTTACCTTTATGCAAAGAGTCAAAGTTTTTCTCCCTATTCCTTTTTATTTTTCTCTTTTGGCAAGCATCATGTGGTGAGGAAAGATCTAGGCACATATATCTAGTTGTATATGGGTAGCATGAGTTATTATTGTTGACATCACCCTTGAGGTGAATATGTTGGGAGGAGAAATTATAAGTCCCTATCTTTCTATGTGTCCGGCTGGAACGTTTTGCTCATGTGTATGCGGTGAGTGTTAGCAATCATAGAAGACTATATGATGGTTGAGTATGTGGAGCTCTTACTTAAACTCTGCTGAATAAGTTGAATTACAATTGCTTGGTGACTGAGAATATAGGTTGTTGAGTTTCAAGAGAATTCATTGTTTGAACCTTAACATGTGAATTGGTTGCTACTTTAACATGATAACTTTTATAAGAAAGAATTGCTGTTATGTTGCTAGGAAAAGTGATTGAAATTATGATTGATCAAACTTATGCACTTTGCTAGCATTCACACTTCATAAATTATTTATTTTATCATTTACCTACTCGAGGACTCCAGTAGAATTAAGCTTGGGGATGCCGATCGTCTCCGATGCATCTATAATTTATGAAGTATTCATGCTGTTATTTTATCATTCTTGGATGTTCTACAATCATTTTATAGCAACTTTATATCATTTTTGGGACTAACCTATTGAACCAGTGCCCAGTACCAGTTGCTATTTTTTTGCTTGTTTTTACATCGCAGGAAATCAATATCAAACGGAGTCCAAACACCGCGAAACTTTTTGTGGATTTTTGATGGACTAGAAGACCACCAATGGGCGAGGCGAAGACTGGGGGTGCCCGAGGGGGCACAACCCACGAGGCACGCCTGGGGCCTGCAGCGCCTGTGGGTTGTGCCAACCTCGGTGGCCTCCCGCACCCCCTCTTTACCCTATAAATTCACAAATATTCCAAAAAACCCTCGGGGTTAACCTAGATCAGAAGTTCCGGCGCCGCAGGCCTCTGTAGCCACCGAAAAACAATATAGACCCCGTTCCGGCACTCCGCCGGAGGGGGGAATCATCTCCGGTGGCCATCTTCATCATCTCGGAGGCCACCATGATGAGGAGGGAATAGTCCACCCTCGGGGTAGAGGGTTTGTACCAATAGCTATGTGTTCAATCTCTCTCTCTCTCTCGTGTTCTTGAGATGTCACGATCTTGATGTATCATGGGCTTTGTTAATATAGTCGTATCATATGGTGTTTTCCCCTCCCCATCTTGTTGTGAATTGAGTTTTCCCTTTGAGATTTCGTTTTATCGGATTGAATACTTTTTTGGATTTGAGAGCACTTGATGTCTTGCATATGAATACTCGTGGTGACAATGGGGTATCATATTGATTCACTTGATAAATGTTTTAGCATTCAACTCGGGGATTCTCGAGGTGACATTGGGGTAATCTATGCATAGGGGTTGATGCACGTTCTTGTCTTTGTTTCTCCGGTAGAAATCTTGGGGAACTCTTTGAGGTTCCTTCTGTTGGATTGAGTATTATGAATCTGGAATTATTTGGTGTTATTTTAGTACGAACTCTTGGATAGATCGATCGGAAAGAATAGCTTCGAGGTGGTTTTGTACCCTACAAACGATTTCTTCTTATGTTCTCTGCTAGATAGGAACTTTGGAGTGATTCTTCATCACACTTTGAGGGGTGGTTATATGATCCAATTATATTAGCAATGTTGAGAGATTGGACTAGCGAAAGTTGCGTAGTAGACATCACGTAGGTCTTGAGATCATGTTGCCTGGACCCTTAAATTGGACAACAGGCATAGAGTTCACCATAGTATAACAACATACTAAATAGATCATACTACTATGAATTCAAATGATGACATATAGGATAGGCACACATCAATCTTACCACTCACCTACATTTCCCACACCTAGGGGAATTACTCACACATCATAAGAGGGGAATCAATAAAACAGAGAGAAAACTCATGAAAACCATATCCATAATATTGAGGGGATCCACAATGAGATGAAATGGTACTCAAATAGTCTTGATCTCAGATGAGATAGAGTAGACATTACAAGTTCCAATCCCTCTTACTATAGTGGAGGAGGTGATGATGATGATGATGATAGAGATGAAAGGACCAAAAACTACCATGATCTTCTCCTCTCCTGTTCAGGATGGTGTGGCGGCGGCTAGGGTTCTCTTCTCCCCTTGGCCCCTTCATGAAAGTTACTTTTATAGATGAGAGGGGTCGTGGGCACTCCAAACGACTGCTCAAACAAGCATGTGCAGTCGTATGGAACGCCATCTTTCACTCTGGTGTGCCTGTTGACAGTGCTCTCTTCAGGAAAGTTGCTCAATTGACTTGATTTGCACCAATCTCCTTTGGTTTCCTTCCAAATGTGATATTTCCTATCATCCAAAGGACAAAGTAGATTTCCTCTCTTTTGTTGGATTAGCATTAGAAATATCCGAAGAATAATAAAAATCCAATGAAACCAAATGGAAATCACTATGAAAAACATCGGAAATTCTCGAGCCATCAAGCCTTTATTTTCCGTGCATCTACACAAAAATAAAAAAGTGAAATACTTCACCTTGCTGCTTCATGCTTTTCGTTAAGTGTATGATTGTTTTCTAATTGAGCAAGATTAGATTCTCATCTGTTGCTTTATATGCTCACAGTCAAACATGTTACGTTGTCATGTGACATATCACATGTATAGGCACACTTTGAGTATCAAGTCAGGATTGTTAGGAGGTTGGACTAGTTAGAGATATTTCGCTTATCTCTCCCTGTATCTTATCATGACTCCTGTAATTCCTCTGGTCATTAGCCACGACTGCACCACCCTCTGTAACCCTCTCAATCAATCAATATATACCAGTGGGTCTCCATGTATGGAGATTGAGACGCTCCCATCAAGTTTGACATGGTATACAGAGCAGGCCCTTCCATCACATCTAGCTAGTTTCCATCGATCCCTGATGAGTTATATTTTTACACTCATTCACCTTTGTTTAAACCGAGATATTTCATTTAAACAAAGATATTCGCTTTGATATTGCTACTAATGACTAATGAATGCAAAGGGTTCCACAAATCCCCTCTTTGATGTGTTTCACAGGAAATGGGATAAAAGGGAAGAAATCTCATGTGGGAATGAAAAGGAAGGAGAGTGGAAGAAGAATGAATCGACAGGAAGTGCATACGTGAAGACAGAACAAAAGATGGCGTTCCATATGGGCGCACAGGCCCGTATGAGCGCCCGTGGACGTGGATTTCGAGGCAGATCGCCCACCTGTACAACTTTTATTAAAGGGACACCATCGAAATGTCAACAGACCAACAAGCATGGGAGCAGCCAAAACTTCTTAATCATCATCTTCATCCATAAACCCTAGTCATCACCGTTTCCATCTCGATAGCCATCAACACCGCCATAGTGCTTCCTCATTTAGTTCATACTTGTAATCGTGCATCACACAAGGCATCCATTGTAAGACATATTTGCAATCAATCAATCTCCAAGACGTGTTCTTCAATGTTTTTTCTCGTGATTTGATCTCCATGTGTGAGTAGTTCGGTAAGGTATGGGTTGAGGCATCAGCCTTGCAACCCAAGGTATTGGTTGAGAGGATCAATGGAAGGTCTTTGACATAACATCACGTATGTGTGAAATAATTTTTTTCATGAAGATGTCTCTTGTCTTGTCCGTGATCTTCATCCCCGCAGGTACCCAGGATCATGGAGATCGAGCACTGGTGAGGTTAGGAGCAAGGAGACCGTGAAGTGTTATACCGAACACCGGTGGCAGTAAGGTTGAATAGGGTAACATGAATCATATCCTTGGGGATAAATGAGGTCTAGTCATTGAACGCCCAAAGATCTTGTTTGATTTCATTATCTTAATTATCAAGGAAACCCCGCAGGATGGATAGGGCCTGCGGTAGGACAACTGATTCTTGATGCAGGACTCGTGCCGGACAAGATGTTATTTGGACACATCCCCCACTTGAATCCGTAACAAGCACATCTCGATCGGTGACTTCCAGCGCACAAATTAATATCCTATTTGATCCCAACACAAATACAAGGTTGTAAGAACTACGACCTCATACTCATACCTCTTTTTGTTATAAGTGTTTGAATCACTATTTGCTTGCTTGATCCGGTCAAAAGCTGAATTTGACACTTTGGCAAAAGCTTGCTAGAGACCATTGCTTTAAGGGAATCTTCCTCTTGTGGGTCCGATAACCCAGGGACACCTCTGGGGAAAGAGGTGCAGGATACACTTTTTTGTTCCATTACCTGATCAATAAAAGGAGGTATCTAATAACCCACAAGTATAGCGGCAACCTTTTTAGGGTACTATTTAACCCAAATTTATCAATTCGACGCAAGGGGAGCCAAAGAATATTTGCAAGTATTAGCAGTTGAGTTATCAATTCAACCACATATGGTGAACTAAATATCTATAGAAAAGTGTTTAGTAGCATAGTAGTATGATAGTTTGATAGCAGTAGTAACAGTACCAGTAACAGTAGCAGTTTTGTAGTGACTGTAACAACAGCAACAACAAAAGCAACTTATCAAAGATCAATATGCGAAAAGTGCAGGCATTGGATCAGTGATGGATATTTGTGTTGGATGACATTCATCATATAATAGTCACAACCTAGAGTGATACACAATAGCTCCAATTCATCAAAATGTAGGCATGTATTCCATATATAGTCATATGTGCTTATAATAAGAACTCGCATGACATCTTTTGTCCTACCCTCCCGTGGGTAGTGGGGTCCATAAGGAAATCTAAGGGATATTAAGTCCTCCTTTTAATTAGATAACTGGAACAAAGAATTAACACATGGTGAATACATGAACTCCTCAAACTACGACAATCACTAGAAAGAATCCCGATTATTGTCACCTTGGGGTATGCGGATCATAACACGTAATAGGTGCATATAACTTGCAAGATAGGATCAAGAACTCAAATATATTCATGAAAACATAGAGGGCTCAGATATGAAATCATGGCACTCGGGCCCTAGTGACAAGCATTAAGCATAGCAAAGTCGTGGCAACATTAACCTCAGAACATAGTGGATACTAGGGATCAAGCCCTAACAAATTGACTCGATTACATGATAAATCTCATCCAACCCATCACCGTCCCAAGAAGCTTCATTTAAGGAATTACTCACTCCCGGTGGTGAGCATCATGAAATTGGTGATGAAGAAGGGTTGGTGATGATCATGGCGACGAATCCCCCTCTCTGGAGCCGCAAATGGACTCTAGATCTAGCCTTCCGATGAAGAACAGGAGGTGGCGGCGGCTCCGTATCATAAAACACGATGAAATTTCTTCTCTTATTTTTTCTCGGGTAAAAGGAATTTATAGGCTTAAGATTAGGGTCAGCGGAGCCATGTGGGCCCCACAAGGCAACTGGGCGCGCCCAGGGGGTGGTGATACGTCTCCAACATATCTATAATTTTTATTGTTCCTTGCTGTTATATTATCTGTTTTGGATGTTTTATATGCATTAATATGCTATTTTATATTATTTTTGGGACTAACTTATTAACCTAGAGCCCAGTGCCAGTTTCTCTTTTTTTCCTTGTTTTTGAGTTTTGCAGAAAAGGAATATCAAACGGAGCCCAAACGGAATAAAACTTTCGCGATGATTTTTCTTGGACCAGAAGACACCCACGTAACTTGGAGAGAGTGCAAGAAGAGTCCCAATGGGTCGACAAGCCCTCAGGGCGCGCCCTAGGGGGCACCCCCTAGCTTGTGGGTCCCTCGGGAGTCCACCGACCTCCTTCTCAGCTCTATAAATTCCCAAATATTCCCAAACCACTAGAAGCGTCCACCAAAAATTCTTTTCCGCCACTGTAACCATCTGTTCCCGTGAGATCCCATCTTGGGGCCTTTTCCGGCACCCTGTCGAAGGGGGATTCAATCACTGAGGGCTTCTACATCAACCCTATTACCCTTCCGGTGAAGCGTGAGTAGTTTACCACAAACCTACGGGTCCATAGCTAGTAGCTAGACGACTCCTTCTCTCTCTTTGATCTTCAATACAATGTTCTCCTTGATGTTCTTGGAGATCTATTCGATGTAATATTATTTTGCGGTGTGTTTTTCGAGATTCGATCAATTGTGGATTTATGATTAGACTATTAATATTATTTGAGTCTTTTCTGAATTATTATATGGATGATTTGATATCTTTGTTTTTCTCTTCGAATTATCGGTTTGGTTTGGCCAACTAGATTGGTGCTTCTTGCAATGGGAGAGGTGTGATACATCTCCATCATACCTACTTTTCCAAACTCTTTTGCCCTTGTTTTGGACTCTAATTTGCATGATTTGAATGGAACTAACCCGGACTGACGCTGTTTTCAGCAGAATTGCCTTGGTATTATTTTTGTACAGAAATAATAGTTCTCGGAATGACATGAAAATTTACGGAGAATATTTTTTTAATATATAAAAAATACTGGCGAAAGAATCAACCAGAGGGGGTCCACCCATTGGCCACAAGCCTGGAGGGCGCCCCCCTGGGGCACGTCCTGGTGGCTTGTGGGCCCCTGGGCCTCCTTCGACACTAACTCCAACTCTATATATCCATATCCGGAGAGAAAAAATCAGAGAGAAGGATTCATCGCGTTTGACGATGCAGAGCCGCTGCCACCTCCCGTTCTTCATCGGGAGGGCTGATCTGGAGTCTTTTCGGGGCTCCCGAGAGGGGGATTCGTTGCCATCATTATCACCAACCTTCCTCCATCACCAATTTCATGATGCTCACTGCCGTGCGTGAGTAATTCAATCGTAGGCTTGCTCTATGGTGATGGGTTGGATGAGATTTATCATATAATCGAGTTAGTTTTGTTAGGGTTTGATCCCGAGTATCCACTATGTTCTGAGATTGATGTTGCTATGACTTTGCTATGCTTACTGCTTGTCACTAGGGCCCGAGTGCCATGATTTCAGATCTGAACCTATTATGTTTTCATGAATATATTTGTGTTCTTGATCCTATCTTGCAAGTTGTAGACACCTATTATGACTTATGATCCACATACCCCAAGGTGACAATAATTAGGATTCTTTCCGGTGATTAGCGTAGTTTGAGGAGTTCATGTATTCACTAAGTGCTAATGCTTTGGTCCGGTTCTCTATTAAAAGGAGGCATTAATATCCCTTAGCTTCCATTAGGACCCCTCTGCCACGGGAGGGTAGGACAAAAGATGTCATGCAAGTTCTTTTCCATAAACACGTATGACTATATACGGAAGACATGCCTACATTATATTGATGAATTGGAGCTATTTCTATGTCACCCTAGGTTATGACTGCTACATGATGAATATCACCCGACATAATTATCATTGCGATCCATTGCCTACGAGCTTTTCACATATTGATCCTTGCTAAGTTACTTTCGTTGCTATCCGTCATTACGATCGCAAAACTGCTATTTACTTTTGCCACCGTTACCGTTACTTCCATATTACTTTGCTACTAAATACTTTGCTGCAGATATTAAGTCTTTCAGGTGTGGTTGAATTGAAAACTCATCTGCTAATACTTGAGAATATTCTTTGGCTCCCCTTGTGTCGAATCAATAAATTTGGGTTGCATACTCTACCCTTGAAAACTGCTATGATCCCCTATACCGTGGGTTATCAAGACCTTTTTCCGGCGCCGCTGTCGGGAGCATATCTCTATTCTCTGAGTCTCTTGGGACTTATATCTGTTGATCACTATGAGGAATCTGAAAGATACTAGAACCAAGATTTTTTCCTCTACTACGAGGGGAGGTAAGGAACTGCCATCTAGCTCTGCACTTGATTCAACTTCTCTTTTTAGTAAGCTTGCGGCACCTACATCTGCTATTGATTCTGATATGTCGCATGTTATTGATGATGCTACTTCTACTATGAATGATGCTTATGATGCTACTACTTTGCTTGATAAAACTGTGCCACTGGGTGAGTTACTTGATGACCATCTTGCTAGAGTTAGAACTATTGATTATCTTTGAAGATGATGACATTTCTGAAACTGATGAAATTATTGACACTGAACACTTTGAGACACCTGTTAGACCTAGCTCTCCTAGATATGAGTTGCCTGTTATGCCTGAAGGTTATGTTATGAATGGAGAGGTAGCTTGGGACTTTCTTGCTTGTAAGGATATAGATGATCTTAAGAAATTACTATGCCAGTGGAAAGAAAAATCTTTGAATGCTAGAATGCAATATGATCCTAAGTTTGCTACTTCTCATATCTTTGTTACCGATAAGGATTATGAATTCTCTGTCCATCCTAAGTTAATTGCTTTGGTTGAATCTGATCCTTTTCATGGTTATGAAATGATATAGCCACCCTATTTGCTCATGAGGAAAAAATTCGTTATTACTATATTCTTAAGTTGTTTCCTTTCTCGTTAAAGGGTGATGCTAAGTTATGGTTTAATTCTCTTGCTGCTGGTTGTGTGTGTAGTCCCCAAGATATGATTTACTACTTCTCTAAAAAATATTTCCCTGCTCATAAGAAACAAGTTGCTTTAAAGGAAATATTTAACTTTGTGCCAATTGAAGAATAGAGTCTCCCACAAGCTTGGGGGAGGCTTCTCCAGTTACTTAATGCTTTGCCTAATCATCCTCTCAAGAAAAATGAAATACTTTATATCTTTTATAATGGACTAACCGATGCTTCTAGGGACCACCTAGATAGTTGTGCTGGTTGTGTTTTCAGTGAATGAACTCTTGAGCAAGTTGAATTGCTATTGGACTGAGTAATGATAATGATTGGACTCTTCCTGATCCAACTCCGAAGAAAAGAGGTATTCTATTTCTCAGTCCTGAAGATATGCAAGAGGCAAAAAAATCTATGAAAGACAAAGGTATTAAAGCCGAAGATGTTAAGAATTTACCACCAATTGAAGAAATACATGGTCTTAATAACCCGAAACAGTAGTAGAGGTAAATTCTCTTTATAGATTTGATGAAGGTGACAGTCCTCATAATAAGTCTGCTAGTCAATGCTTGGATGAGTTTGATAAGTTTACTGTTAAACAAGAAAAATTTCAATGCTTTTGTTAGTAGACAATTGAAACATAATGCTTATATGCTTGACTGCTTGGGTGATTATATGAGTAGAACTATTAATGATCTTAAGATTATTAGTACGCATGCTTCCATGGTGAAAACTCAAGTAGAACAAGTTCTCCAAGCTCAGAGTGAATTGTTGAATGATTTGAATAGTAAGAATAATGATAATGCTGTTAGGGTTATGACTGGAGGTGGTAAAATAACCCAGCAACCTTTGTATCCTGATGGCCATCCTAAGAGAATTGAGCAAGATTCTTAGAGATTTAATACTGATGCACCTAGTCCTTCTAAAGGAAAAAGAAAGGTGATAGAACTTTGCATGCTTCTAGTGAACCTATTATAGGTACACCTGAGAATCCAAATGGTATTTCTATTTCTGATGCTGAGACACAATCTGGTGAAGAACATGAACCTAGTGCTAATGTTAATAATGATGTTCATGTTGATGCTTAGCCTAGTAATGATAATGATGTGGAGGTAGAACCTGCTGTTGATCTTGATAACCCACAATCAAAGAATCAACGTTGTGATAAGAGACTTCATTGCTAGGAAACATGGTAAAGAAAGAGAACCATGGGTTCAGAAACCCATGCCCTTTCCTCCTAAACCTTCCAAGAAAAAAGATGATGAGGATTTTGAGCGCTTTGTTGAAATGCTTATACCTATCTTTTTGCATATGCGTTTGACTGATATTCTGAAAATGTCTCCTTATGCTAAGTATATGAAGGAGATTGTTACAAATAAAAGAAAGATACCGGAAGATGAAATTTCAACCATGCTTGCTAATTACACTTTTAAGGGTTCAATACCAAAGAAATTAGGAGATTCAGGGATACCTACTATACCATGCTCCATTAAAATAAACTATGTCAAAACTGCTTTATGTGATCTTGGAGCCGGTGTTAGTGTTATGCCTTTCTCTTTATATCGTAGACTTGAATTGAATAATTTGACACCAACTGAAATCTCTTTGCAAATGGCTGATAAATCAAGTGCTATACCCATCCGTATTTGTGAGGATGTACCTGTTGTAGTTGCAAACGTTACTATTTTAACGGACTTTGTTATTCTTGATCATCCTTGGTAGACCCTTTTTGAATACTGCGGGTGCTATTATTGATTGCAACAAGGGCAATGTCACTTTTCATGTTAATGGTAATGAGCATACGGTACACTCTCCGAAGAAACAACGTCAAGTTTATAGCATCAATTCTATTGGAAAATTTTCAACTATTGCTATGGGAGGTTTTGAATTCCCTATTCCTACTATCAAAAACAAATATGATATTCTTATTGTTGGGGACATGCATATCCCTATTGAGATAATCTATTGTTATTTGAAAATTCTCCGGTTTCATGTCATTCGGAAGAAAGTTGTTAATAAGACTTGATCAACCTTGTTAATGGATTCCTTTTGATGGGCATGAGATGGATGAATTCAGAAGGCACGACTTTCTGTACGCACTTTTTACCTTATGTTATTTAGATTAAATAAAGCAAAAAAATAGTATTATTAAATGCATTTTACGAATTATCCGTGCAATAAAAAATGTCCCAAAAATAAAAGTTCTCCAAATGCCTTGAAATTTTAGTATGATTTTTTATATAATATCTAAGAATTTTTGGCACTGAGAACACACCAGGGGCTGCACCAATGGGCCACAAGCCCTAGGGGAGCGCCCACCCCCCTTGGTGGCTTGTGGGTCTGTCGGATGTGGAGTTCCGGCAAAACCCTTAAGGTTCGAACTCTGGGGTGCGCGCGAAGTCTTTCCCTCCTGCCGATCCACGCCCTAGCTCACTAAGATCTCACGAACGAACTCGACGCACTCGCTACACAGAAAGACACGAGATTTATACGGGTTCGGGCCACTGTTGTGGTGAAATACCCTACTCCAGTGTGGTGGTGGTGGATTGCCTCTTGGGCTGATGGTGAACAGTACAAGGGGAAGAACAGCCTCCTGAGGTTGAGGTGTTCTTGTGCCTAGGGTAGGCTCTCGATCAGATCAGATCAAGCTGAGATGCCCCTACTGTGGTGGCTAGTTCTACTTATATAGGCCTGGTCCTCTCCCCAAATATTGAGCGGGAAGGAGCCAACAACGGCGGCGGGCAAATTTGAAGGGGGACAGCTAGTACAAGCTATCCTGACAAAAGTGGTCTTCGCCTACGAAAGGCTCTGGTGGTGACGCCGTATTGGGCTCCACGATGACGTTCATCTTGCCGTCCTTCTGGTCTTGGTCTCGTTGCACCGATATGGCAACCTTTGCCTGATGCCTCAGTACACCTCGCCTGCTCTTGCCTCCTTAGCACCAAAGAGGAAACAAGGACCTTGTCTTGTGGCGCCTACCTTTGTCTCTTGCGTCATGGCTCAGCGTCCTGAAAGCCTCGTGGAGGTTTGCCTGTCGGCGTTAAGGAGCAGGGGTACCCAGGACTTGCTCGCTGCGGGTTTCAAGGAGTGGCCCAAGACGGCCCATCTTCATCAACACAAGCTCAAGACCCTCGCGAGGGGCCAAGCCTGCCAGGCGGATGATGTGAAGCTTCCTCGTGCACGGCCTCGTCCCGAGTGGCTCATGAGGAGGCGGAGAGATCAAGGAAGGGGTACCTCACGAGGTGCCCGTGACGCAAGCCATGACGACCAAAGCCAAGCGGGTGCCAGGCGGGTGCCGGCCTGCGCAGAGTCCTTGTTTCCTCTTTGGTGCAAAGGGAGCAAGCGCAGGCAAGAGTATCAAGCAAAGGCAACCATTTCGGTGCAACAAGACCAGGACCAGCAGAATGACAGGAAGGAGGTCATCGTGGAGCCCAAGCCGGCGTCACCGTCAGAGTCTTTGGCAGGCGAGGACCGACTTTAGTCAGGATAAGTGTACTAGATGTTCCCCTTCAAAATGGCCAGTTGTTGGCGCCCTTCCCGCTCAATATTTGGGAAGAGGACCAGGGCCTTGCTCTATAAATAGGACTAGCCACTCTCAGGGAAAAGGGAGGAAGAACCTTAGCCAGATCCACCACCACAAGAACTCCTCCCCTCGCGAGGCAGTTCTTCCTTGTATTGTTCATCATCAGCCCCTGAGGCAATCCACCACACCACAAACTAGAGTAGGGTATTACACCACAATGGTGGCCCGAACTAGTATAAACCTCGTGTCCCTTGTGTTGTTCTTTGTGTAGTTTAGATCCTTGCGAGGCGACGAGACGTAGGTAGATTGGAGGTGAGATCTCCGCGTGCACCCCAGAGTTTGAACCTAGAGGGTCCGTCGGAACCCGAAATCCGACAGCCCCGCCTTGATATCTCCGCTCCTCGTGAGCCTGCCTGACTAGGCCACTCTTGAAGAGGTCTTGCGTCGTCCACCTCACGAGGCTTGGCCCCTCGCGAGGTCTTGGATGCCTTGTTGACGAAGACAGACCGTACGACCTGCTAGCTTAGCCACGCCGTGGGCCGCAGGCAGGCAAGTCAGGGGACCCCCATTCCCAGAACGCCGACAGTAGCCCCCGGGCCCAACGTGCGCTCGGGCTTGGCTTCGCGGCGAAGCCAAGGTTCAAGTATGGAGCGTTGCGGGCCCCAAAAGCCTACGGCCTCGGTTGACGCATGGCGGTTGATTGGACGTGGGTGTCTCCGCTTCCCCACGCGGCCTCGGCAACTGCTCGACTTGACAAGTCCCTGCGACATGCAAGGAAAACCATCATTACTGCGATGCGTGGGGAGGCGCCATTGGCCTTCTCTTGCTATAAATGGGGAGGGGGCGGAGCCCCCATCGCCCATCTTTTCCTTGCTTGATTACTTCTTCCTCCTCGCTCCACTACTAGCGACAATGGTGCCTATCAGAAGGTTCTCCACTGAAGAGAAGGGAAAGGCCCCGCGCGATGATCCGGGGCCGCTTCCGCCGAAGAAGAGGTCGGTCCACCACCGTGATGAAGCGGCGATGCAGGTGGTGACGAGGCCTTGGTGCGAGCGGCCTCCTCCAGGGTATCCGCTACCCGCGTACGCCCGGGCCGAGGGCTCTGGAGGGCGGAGTGATGAGCGGCGCCACCCGCGCCGTGCCAGTGGTCGCCGTGTAGTGGCAACGCGCGCGGTCGCTCCGGGAGTCCATGCTGGGGACTCCTCGCGCGAGCTTGTGCTATGGACGCTGATGCCCCCAAGCTCTTGGATTCGCTTCCCGCGGTTCTTCTCCTATGTGATGCCACCGAGGGGGCCCCTCGAGCTTTGGTTGCAGCACGCTGACTGCGACACTCCTGCGACCGGAGCAGAGATTGAAGCGGTCCCCGCCGGCAAGATCTTCATGACCTGCGGCTGGGGTGAGGTCGCGCGGGTTTGCCGTGCGAGGGGTGCCCTCGTGATCCACTTCGTGTATGACGGCACCACCACGCTCTTCTTCAAGGTCTTCGATGCGGAGGGCCGCCACCTAGAGTGTTATACCGGAGGGAGCGCCAGTCGACATCGCGGCCTCCGCCAGCGGCTACTCCAAATGACAGCCCCGGGAGTCTAGTGACTCTCCCGAGCTTTAGGAGACTCCGAAGACGAGCGACGACAACTACGTGCCCCCGAGCTCTCGTCGGGCCCGAAGCAGGGCCGCGGCGTCCAGCCGCCGCCGCCGCTGATCTGGATGGGGTTGGCGCCGGCCTCCCGTGGCCCACTGTTGGTGATGGCATCCGCCACGAGAGGGTGTAGATAGGATCCCTCTTAGTTCTAGCTTTTGTTCCCTGCGATGAATCATGAAGTACCCCGTGGGGGCATGTAAGGATCTGTAATGCCTTTTGTGTATATTTTCCTTATTATGAAAGTTTGCGAGCGCATGTTCCGTCAAGGCTCGGTCGCCGCTTTCCAACCTCGCGATAGCTCGTTGCTCTATCTTTGTGGTCCAGTCCCAGGCAGGCTACGGTTGTAGCCGGCTGGTATGGCAGGTCGCGTGCCGTGGTCAATGCCTGGAGGTGTGCGTCCCGAGGTCCGGTAAGAGCCCCTGAGGCGCGATGCTCAGGAGGTCCCCTTTAGCGCTCAAGCAGCCATGGTAAGGCAAGAAAGGGAGGCGACGTGGCTGTAATAGGGATGCGGCGAGCACGAACACCTAGGCTCCAATTAGCTAGCCAATCTGAACGCGAGACTTATCTTGCCGAGTCCGAGCCGATTCCTTGTGATGCGTCAGGCATGTGCGCAACCATTCGCAGCGTAGCCAGGTTAGGCCCTGTCGGTGTACTAGAGTAGGGGTAGCCTAGTATCCCGAAATTGTGCACGGGCAGTTGCAGCACCCCGCGGCAAGGCTTGCCGGGTGACCGCCAAGGTCCTCCATGGTTCCTTTGGAGCCATTCAAGAACAAAGTATTCAAGCCAAGGAGACAAGGCCCCGGCAAGAGGAGCTTGCCGGGAAGGCCAACCAAGGCATCTCAAGGAACTTGGCACGACGTACACGGCCGTGCCGCGTCCGGCGAGGCAGTGAGCGACAAGCTTCCGGACGCGACAAGACAACGACGCGGCAAAGCGCTTACCACGGCAAACTACCACTCTGTACCGGCGCTCCAGCACATCCTGGCGTGTCGCCACAGGACCTTTCCGGTAGCAGCGTGGCAAGAGGCTGTGCGGCCAGCGGTGCGTGGTGGCAAGCGACGCTGACAAGATTGCCATCATGGCAAGCGGTGGCGTCCCTGACGGTCCCTTTTTGCACTATTTGGGCGGCGTGAAGCGGGCATTTAATGCCTTTGTCCCATGCCGTCGGGGTTAGGTATGATACCTTGTCATGCGGTGGTTGTACCAACCGCAATTCCTTTTCCATTTTTACCCTTGTCTATGTTGCCACCTGCCGGAGACCCCTTTAGCATATAAAAGGAGGCCCATGCGCAACGTAGAGGGGGGTTCGGAGGCAGAAAAACACTCATGCTCGGTCTCGTTAGCAGCTAGTGTGTACTGTAGCACTCAGCGCTCCCGAGCAAAAACTCAATACACTCAGACATGCAGCAGTAGGAGTGTTATCTCTCCGGAGAGCTCCGAAGCTGGGAAAACTGCTGCTCCTGTCGGTGTACTAGAGTAGGGGTACCCTAGTATCCCGAACTTGTGCACGGGCAGTTGCAGCACCCCGCGGCAAGGCCTGCCGCGTGACCGCCAAGGTCCTCCGTGGTTCTTTTGGAGCCATTCAAGAACAAAGTATTCAAGCCAAGGAGACAAGGCCCCGGCAAGAGGAGCTTGCTGGGAAGGCCAACCAAGGCATCTCAAGGAACTTGCCACGACGCGCCACGCGTCCCGGCGAGGCCCGGTGGCGACAAGCTTCGACGAGACAAGACAACGATCATGACAAAGGCGCTTGCCACGGCAAACTACCACTCTGTGCACCCGGCTCCAAAGCACATCCACCAGCGTGTCATACAGGACCTTTCGGCGCGGCGTGGCAAGAGGCTGTCTTGCGGCGGTGATCTTGGTGGCAACAGCGGCTGACAAGATTGCCATCATGGCAAGCGGTGGCGTCCACGACGGTCCCTTTTGCACTATTTGGGCGACGTGAGCGGGCATTTAATGCCTTTGTCCCATGCCGTCGTGGGTTAGGTATGATACAATGCAGGTAGTTGTACCAACCGCAATTCCTTTTCCATTTTACCCTTGTCTACGTTGCCACCTGCCGGAGACCCTTTAGCATATAAAAGGAGGCCCATGCATAGCGTAGAGGGGGGGAAGGCGAAAAAACACTCACACTCGGTCTCGTTAGCAGCTAGTGTGTCTTTGTAGCACTCAGCGCTCCCGAGCAAAAACTCAATACACTCAGACATGCAGCAGTAGGAGTGTTATCTCTCCGGAGAGCTCCGAAGCTGGGTAAACTGCTCGTGTGCTTCGCCTCGATCCGCTCTTCGTGCGATCTCCGCCCCCCGCCGAACCGAAAGGGGCTCGGTCCGCCGGTCCCGTAGGTGTTCGTGGATCAGTTTCCCCGACATCTTTGGCGCGCCAGGTAGGGGGCGTCGAGGTTGTGTGAACCTGATCCGACGTTCACACGAGCTAGATCTTCATCTTCTTCATCGACATGCCACGAAGAAGAAGGCTTCGGGCGGTAGCTGTTCTCATCGCCGTCGATCCCACCACCACCGGAGCAAACGGATGGTGGGGTAGACGCCGGCGGAAGAACGGGCATCGACGAGGGAGCTCATGGTGCTACCAGGTCCAAGGACAAGGCTGCACAGACCTCGGCGTCCGTACATGCACCGCGCCCATCTCAGGAGGCGCAGGACCGACAGCGTCATGGTATTCGCAGTGCCATACGTTCGTCGGACCAAGATCGAGCTGGTGGATCTCGGGGTGCTCAAGACCAGCATGCACGCCAACATGCTGGCACGAGCGAGACACGGTCGCCTGGACGGGATACTGCTCCTTCTAACATAGTTAGAAGTCCGAGCATATCCGCTCCTCGCGCCGTTCGCCCTTGCCGCCCGCCACTCCAGTGAGAAGCTTTGCGCGAGCTCAAGCTGCTCTGGATTACCCTCCAACGGCGAACAAGATCGATGAATGGAGGGCCACCATTGAAGTCTCATCGGCTTCGCCAACGGCGACATTCCGCGGCAGCAGTACATATCGCTGGCGGCAGGACTGCTGTGCACGCAGCCGATGGCGGCGAAACCGTGGGTGTGCAACCACCATGCACTCTCCACCGAAGGCCAAGATCGCCGACTCGCGGATCCACCTCAACAGCGAAGTCCACCGCATCATCAGATCCACGAGCTCGTCGCGATCAGCGCCAAGTTCTTCACGAACGACAAGAAGAAGACGCCGAACTGACGAGCGCCAAGAGAAGCGGCGTCAATCGGACCAGCGTTGGGCCCTCTGTCGACATGCATGCACCAGGGAACCAGCGACTTGCCGTTACACGGTAGGTTGCCCTGCGTTCACTCGTGAGCTGCGGCAAGTCCAAAGGGCCTCAAAGACGAAGAATTTCAAGCCGACGCATTTCAGAAGTACGACGGCAAGTCGCATCCGCCGAGTTCCTCAAGATTCTACACCATCGCGGTGCAAGCTGCGGGGCGGACGACAAGATCTGGCCAACTACTTCCCGGCGGTGCTCAAGCCCAATGTCGGATCCTGGCTCATGCACTTGTCGGACAACTCCATATCCTCTGGGCAGACCTATGCCATCAGTTTGTCGGCGCCTTTACAGCGGCCACAAGCCTCATGGCCTAGAGAGCGACCTTCATCTCGCCGCCTGAAGGAAGGAGAGCCCCGCGCAAGTACATTCAGAGATTCAGCCGCAGTCTGGCACAACATCCCAGATGTTCACCCACCGTCATGTAATCGCTGCGTTCCATCGAGCGTGCGAAACCGCAGGATGCGGAGGAGATGGCAATGTGCAAGATCGTAGACGCGTCGATGAGCTATATGCCTGGCCGGCTAAGTGTGCACGCGTCTTGAGGAAGGGAGGAAACTCCCGGAGAGAATCTGAAGCGGGAGGATCTGATAGTGAGGAGGCTGCCCGGCAAAGAAAAACCATGTGGAACAACAGGGAAGAAGAAAGGCAAAGATGTGATAGTCGTTGAGCAGTCCGACAATGGAGGTGGCGCCAAGAAAGCCAAAAGCTGGTAGCTCCGGGCGAGGAGATTGCCGCTGGCACCAACTACCAGCTGTGGCGATCGCCGACAAGCAGAGACGGAACCAACAAGTAATCTTGCAAGATCCACCGCACCAAGGGCCATGACCTCCAGAGCTGCAAGAAGGTCGAAAGCAGCTTGTCGAAAGCAAAGAAAAAGGCTGAATACGAGCGAGAAACGCCAAGCCGAGGAGGACGCTGCAAGGCCAAGCAGCGTGCAAGGAGACGTAACCTCTCCGGGCCGCGACAAGGATGAAGATGACAACGGCGATGAAGATATGGATGATGACGAGACCGATGAGCGGGAGTTCGAGAAAGCCACGAGAGGTCCTGTATGCTGACGGTGGTGCTTCTTCGCATACTTCACACCGCCAGCTCAAGCGGTGGGTGCGGGAGGTCAATCTGGCAGAACCACCCGCCGAGTCACGCAAGCCTACGAAATGGTCCAAGACGCCTTATCATCTTTTGATATTGAGGACCACCTCGATCGCATAACTGCGGTCGGGTGCTTGCCGATGTTGGTTTCACCAACTATCCGCAACCTCAAGGTCACTAAGATGCTAGTTGACGCGAGGCCGGCTTGAACCTCGATCTCCTCCGCGGTACTCCGAAACTCCGGATCCACGATGGCGAAGCTCGAAGAGACCGGCACATTCCAAGGAATCAATCCGGGAAGGAGCAAGCTGAAGGGAAAGATCACGTTGCCGGTGACATTTGGCAGCGAGTTGAACTTCAGGACTGAGAGGGTCACTTTTGACGTTGCTGACTTTCCATTGCCTTACAATGGGATACTCGGCCGTCCAGCACTCGCCAAATTCATGGCAGCCTCTCATTATGCATACAACATACTGAAGATGCCAGGCCCGATGAGTGTCATCTCTGTCCCTGGTGACAAGAAGGATGCTCTTATCTGCGTCGACAAGATCTACCGGGAAGCAGCAGCCGCGATAGATCGCAAGTCACTTGCCGTTGAAGCTCCCGGGGCGAAGAAGAAGACCAAGTCCGGCAAGAGTTACGATGCCCACTCCGGCAAGCGCACCTCTTGAGTGCTGCGCCACCGTCGAGGACACACCATCGAGCTCCACCGCAAGTGTAAGAAGATGATGGCAGCTCCACCAGAGACCAAGAAGGTGTCCGCCAAGGAGGATGGCACCGGTGGTACCTTTACCATCGCGCCACTCTCGACCATAAATAGGAAGCGCTTCGTTGCTTTCCTCAGGCTTAACGTCGGCGTATTTGGCGTGGCAACCGTCGATATCCCGGTGTTCCTGTGAAAGTAATCGAGCACCATCTTGCCGCCTGTCCTCATCGCGCGGCCCGTCAAGCGTGAAAGTCGAAGCGGTGTAGTGGAGCGCCAAGAATTCATCGCAGAAGAAATCAAGAAATTGGAAGCAGCAGGCCTTGTCGAGGAGTGCTCCATCCTACGTGGTTGGCCAACCACAGCGTAGTCGTGTGCAAGGCAAGCGGAAATGGAGGCTTTGTATCGACTTTACCGATGTCAATAAAGCTTGTCCCAAAGACCCATTTCCCTTGCGGCGCATCGACCAGATTGTTGACTCCACGGCGGATGTGACTTGCTTTCATTTCTTGATGCATACTCAGATACCATCGTGATCTTCATGGCGTAAGAGGATGAGGAGAAGACCGCATTCATCACCCCATGTGGCACATCTTTGCATTTTACGTACGGATGCCTTTCGGTTTAAAGAATGCTGGTTCAACATTTGCAAGGGTAGTCCATGACACTTTTGAGCCGCAAATACACAAAATGTGGAAGCCTACATGGATGACATAGTGGTCAAGAGCAAGGACAAGGCGACTCCGATTCAAGATTTAGACGAAACCTTTGCAAATCTGCGCAAGATCAACCTCAAGCTTAACCCCGAGAAGTGTGTGTTTGGAGTCCCCTCCAGCAAGCTTCTCGGGTTCTTCGTGGTCTCAGCTGGGAATTGAAGCCAATCCCGACAAGATCAAGGCCATTGAATGCGATTGAAGCACCAAAAGCGCGTCAAGGATGTCACGAAGACTTGCTTGGCTATGTGGCTGCTCTCAAACAGGTTTATCTCTAGGTCTGCTTTGAAGGCCTCGCCATTTTCAAAATATTGAAAAGGCAGGTCCAATGAAATGGACTCAGGAAGCGGAGGCTGCACCGCAGGACTTAAAGAGATACTGTCCTCCACTCCAACACTTGTCGCACCTAAGCCACAAGAGAAGTTGCTGCTATATATAGCGGCAACCAATCAAGTGGTTAGTGCTGCGTTAGTAGCGGAGAGGAGGCGGATGATGAGCCGGCACCCACGGCGGATGCATCCGGCGACAAGCGAGGGACTTCACCGGTAAGCTCTGGTCTCGACAAAAGATGGATCTGCTTAGCGGTAGCGTGAGAAGATCGAGAAAAAGAATGGTGCAGCGCCCGGTTTACTTTGTCGGTTCCCTTCTCGCAGGGGCTAGGTCAAGGTACTCGGTGTGCGTAAATTGCTTTTCGGCCTTCTCATGGCCTCGAGAAAGCTGCGCCATTACTTCCAAGCACATGAGATCACTGTCGTCACTCGTTTTCCGCTGAAGAGGATACTGCAAAATCCAGAAGCAACAGGCAGGATTGTCGAGTGGGCACTGGAACTGTCAAGCTTTGGCCTCAAGTTTGAGAGCACTTCAACTATCCAAAGCAGAGCATTGGCGGAGTTCATAGCGGAATGGACGCCAACACAAGATGAAGAAATTCCAGAGACGAGCATCCCGTGGCCAAGGAAGCAAGCAAAGAGTGGCTGATGTACTTTGATGGTGCCTTCTCGCAGCAAAGCGCCGGTCTTGGGCGTGCTACTTGTTGCACCCACGGAGAGCACCTCAAGCATCGTAGTCCAGATGCACTTTCCCAAGAAGCAAGCAACGAACAATACCGCAGAGTATGAAGGTTTGCTTGCCGGTCTCGAGATCGCAAAGCAGGACCTTGGGATCAAGAAGCTCATTGTCGGGGTGACTCCACGACTTGTCGTCCGCCAAGTGAACAAGAATTATCGAGTCCGATTGATGGAAGCTTACGATGATGAAGTGAGAAAGCTAGAAGAGCACTTTGACGGCCTGCAGATGGAACATGTTCCAAGAGCTCGAACGACATTGCCGATGGCTTTGTCGAAGCGCCAAGACTTAAGTTACCTGTGGAACCAGGGATATTTGTGCTCAAACTGACTCAACCGTCACGTAACTCCATCAACCGGACAGAGCAAGAAGAGGAAGTTGATTTACGGTGACTATTTTCGGCGAGAGCTCCCGAAGCCGCCGCCAAGAAGGTCCTCAAGATCAACACCAAGGTGCCGAGGGCGATCTGCTCCGCAAGCCCTAGGGTTTGTTCCGTTGAAGCCAGACGCTCCCGACAAGTTTTGCTCCGGCAAGCTTGCCGGGAACGCTGTTCCAACTCGTGAGCCCTGATTCTCTCCGTGAAGCGGATGTTCCCGCAGCAGATGTGCCTTTAGTCCTTGTTGTCGAGCCGCAAGCTCCAAAGATGGGCACGCAGATTGTCCGCTTCTTGAGACGTGAGAACTTCCCGAAGAGCAAGAAGAAGCGGAAAGAGTAGCCCGGCAGTCAAGTATGTACCGGTTTGTCGACAACACACTGCATGTAAGAAGAAGACTCAACGGTGTGAAATTGAAGTGTATTCACCGGGAAGACGGACAAAAGCTGTTGGCGAAGATACATGGAGGCATATGTGGTCACCACATTGGCGCCAAGAGCACTTGCCGACAAGCGTTCGGCAGAAGGTTTCTTTTTGGCCGACACCCTCCGGGATGCAGCTGCACAAGTAACCAAGTGTGAAGCGTGCGGTTCCATTCAGCCAGATACACCAGCCAGCTCAAGCTCTCGGGACGATCCCTTTATCACGGCCATTTTCGATCTGGGGGCTCGACATCTCGGCCCCTTTCCCCGAGGCACGTTTGGGGCTTTGAGTACTTATGCGTTGCAATCGACAAGTTCACAAAGTGGCCAAGTGGAAGCGGTGAGGAAGGTGACAGCACGGTCGGCGATCAAGTTCTTCAGGTCGATTGTTTGCGCCGGGATCCCTAACAGGATCATCAACGACAACGGCATGCAATTCACGAGTCGCACCTTCATGCAGTACGTCCAAGATCTTGGCGCCAAGGTCTGCTTCGCTTCTATTGCTCATCCGAGAAGTAACGGTCAAGCGGAGAGGGCGAATGCTGAAGTGCTGCGTGGGCTCAAGACCAGGACTTTCGACAGGCTGCGCAAGTGCGGAAAGAATCGATTGAGGAGCTGCCGGTGGTTCTTTGGTCGATCGGGGCGGCGCCAAATCGAGCCACGGCGGACACCTTCGCTCTAGTCTATGGAGCGAGGCAGTTCTCCCCACGGAACTCAGATACCGGGTCACCTCGAGTGCTCGCTTATGATGAGCTTGAGCAAGAGCGATATGCGACAAGATGACGCTGCTCCTTGAGGAAGACCGATCTTCGTCATTAACGAGCTGCTCGATACCGGCAAGCTTTTGCGCTGCTACCATAGCCGCATAAAGTTAATGCCGTAAGTCTCGAGGAAAGCGACCTTGTTCTTGGCGGCGTCGATCCGCCAAGAATTCCAACAAGTTGACGCCGAAGTGGGAAGGCCCTTACCGGGTAAAACGAGTCACTAGGCCTGGCGCTGTCCGCCTTGAGACCGAAGATGGCATTCCGGTGAGCAACTCCTGGAACATTGAGCATCTTCGTAAGTTTTACCCGTAGAAGCGGCGGTTTGAACCTGTTCGGCAACCACCTTTATACAAGTCTTGCCGATGTTGCATGTAATCCTTTATGTGAAGCAGCGCAGACCCGTGCATAAGTAAAGCTCATGTGCTCCGCACATCTTGTCAATTTCATGCTTTCTACTTTTTTTGCATGCGTTATCCGACACTTTGTGCAGCGCCTACCCCGATAGCAATAACGAGCCATAAGGCTCCATATCTTTATTTTCTCTTCTTTCCCTTTCTCAAAGAAAGGAAGGTTCCCTCGCCCACAAGTTTGCCGGGGAAAGGAGAAGATAATAGTGTGGACCAAGCATCGTTCGAGGGAGTTTAAGCTACCGGGAAGCAAACGACGTAAAAGCTAAGTTGCTAAAGTTTGAGCAATCAGTTTTAAAATTTTAAGTTATCTTCCTCGAACGACCGTGCTTTTGTATGGAAAACCCGTGTAACGCGGAGGAACCAACTTCGTAGCTAGTTGCGCCCTTACTTTGTTTCGAGTCCGCTCAACAACTTAAGTGAGCTGCGGCTAGTTGCGACAAGGTTTCTTATTAAGCTAAGCGGCACCGCCAGCAGGCTGCCGACGTCCACTTTTCGGCGCTTCGTGGCTAAGGTGCCTGCGGCAAACAAGTTCCACTCAAAGCGTGGGGCAAAAACATACAAAGGAAGGAATCAAGTAAAGGAAATAACATAGCAATCGCTACCCGAAATAGAGTCATATTACAAGATAGCTTGTCGCAGCTTCTAATGCATTGTTCTCATAACATGACCAAAGAGCGACAAGAAAAAGAGAAAACGGGCGGCCTAATCTACGCGATCGCCCTCAACCCTCTTGATCCCGCTCACCTTGTCCACAATGGGTGCAACAAGGGTCTTGAGCGCTTCAGAGATCGGCATCCGGCGGCAAGGTCACGAGGACGTTGGTGAGGTTGAGGCCAGGTTGCGGAAGGCCACCTTCACTGCACCTTTTGAAGAGCTCCGCGCAGATCTTCTTGGCGACTTCGTCGGCCGATTGCTTTGGGATCTTCTCCGAGTCATTTGGAGGGCCGTCGCCACGCCTTTGAAGAACAAGCTGAGCTTGGCGCTGGGTTGGAGGTGCTCATCGGAGGAATACCCGAGATCCTCCATCCCCGGCTGCGCTAGCTCCCCGCCGATGGCTGCGGCAACATCCACGAGACCCTCGGTCCAGTGCTCCACATTCTCCCTAAAAGTGTTACAGGCGGCGGCAAGAAGACTCGCCAAAGAGTCACTCGCCGGCCTTGATCTTCTCCTTCAAGGCCACCTCCTCGCTCCTGGCGCCGTCAGCGTCTTGGTCAAAGTAGTGAGCTTCAACTCAAGATCTGCGTTGGAGTCCTTGGCGGCGCTAAGCTCTTGCTCCTCTCGGCGAGACGACCCTGCGGCTACCGCCAGCGGTGTAGGCGTCCTTCTCGGCGCTCACGCTTGAGCGCAAAGCTCCTCGCCGCTCACCTTGAGATCGCCCGCAGCCGCGCCCACTTTGCCTCTCGGCTCCTTCTTGGCGGCCCTCGGCAGCTGCGGCAGCATCCTGCGCTTCCTTGAGAGCCCCGCCCGAATGTTTGCTTTCATGGCAAAGCTCCTCATCGTGGCTGTCAAGGTTAACCTTCCGCTGCACCAACTTCGCCTTCCTGTGAGACGGCTCCTCGGCAGCAAGCCGCTGTGCTCTTCAACTTCAGCCTTCTCGAGGAGGAAGGCTTTACGCTCCTCGGCGAAGTTGCTCCCGCTCCTCCGCGGGGACATGAGCTTCTGGTTGAGGCCCCGGAGCTCCTCAGCGCTTCTTGATGTCCACTCGCCGCCTTGACAAGCGCTTCTCGGGATACCCGGCTTGGCCGCCAGGCGCGATAGAGCGACAACAGCTTCCGCAGCAGCTCCTCCTCCTCAGGCTCGCCGCTGCTGCTGTCCGGCGCGTCGACCAGCGTCAGCCCAGCGGAGGCGAGCAACTCTTCATCAAAGATTTCTCCTTCGATCGGCGCCCTGGAGCTCGACGCCCAGGGGAGCTTGATGAAGACGCCGTCGCCGGCCTTCAAATAGGGCGCCCGGGTTGGGGCTCTCCGAACTCGGCAGCTGCCGGCGGCGGAGAGGATCGGCGGTCGGCGTGGCGCTGGCGCTCCCTGACCTCGGGGCCGTCGGTCGCGATCGCGGACCCTCGCCCGGCTTCTGCGGCGGCAGCTGGCTGACCTCTCCGCTGGCGGGATCATCACCGCCGGCTTCTTCTTCGGTGGCAGCGGCGTCGTCGGTATTGCCGCGCACGTTCTCCTCGCCGGCGACCTCGGTTTCCATCGACTCCGTGGCAGATGGACCTGACGACCGGAAAAGGAAGAAAAAGTCAAGCAAATATTCAAAAAGAAAATCAGAAGAAGAAGAACCCAAGGGAAGTTTTCAAGCAAGAGGATTACCTGTACTAGGATGTACAGTCATGGTCTCCGCCACCGGGGGGTCGTTGGTGCTGTCCCTTGCCGGAGAACTGTCCCTTGCCGGAGACTTCTCCCTTACCGGAAAATTCTCCCTTGCCGGGGAATCCTCCCTTGGCAGTGTAGTCGAAGCAGATGGCATGTCGGGAGCGGCTTCCGGGCACTCCTGGTGAGACTGCTCTGCTCTGCATAAACCTATAGTCGATGTCAAGCAAGAAAAGAGCACCCATGCGCGCCTAACAGGCGGAAGTAAACCATATACTTACGCTGGGGCTGCTGGAAATACTGGGGAAATAGTTGCGGGTCGGTGAAGGTGGTCTCGGACACACCCCTGCGGTCATGGGTGGGTTAGATCCTCGGCGACAATCACGGGACCTTGGCTCTCTTCGCCGCTCTCTGGGCTAGAGTCCTGAAAAGGAATGGGTTCGGAGTAAAGCAAATCAGATACAAGATAAAACGACAAGAATTGAAGAACTACAAGTACAACAAAGAATCTTACTCTTCCTCTTCCTCGTCGGAGCTGAGCGCGGAGAGGTCGAAGTCCGGCCCACCTTCGGCGCGACAAGGCGGAGGAGTAGGTTCCCTTAGCCGCTTGGCGAGAAGCAGAAAGCGGTGGTCGGAAGGGCCCCGCTCCGGTTGCCGCAGCGGGCGTGAGGTGCTCCCTGCGGCAACATGCTGCTTGCCACGGTGGAAGCGCGTCGGTCTGTGGCGCGCGGGCGGTGGTGACCGTCTGCCCGCCCGCTCGTCCCGACCTTGCGGAGACGCCTTCTTGGTGGAGCTGGGGGCTCCGCTTGCGGCGAGCTATGCGAAGGTGAGAAAGAGGAGGAGTCGATCTTCAACGCAGTCGCTTCGCGCCCTCGGCGGGCTCAGCTCGACTCAGCCAGGCCCGACAAGCTCTCCCTCGCGCCGGCAAGCTCCTCTTGCTCGGCAAGGCTTGCCGCCTCTGCTGCCTCTGCCTCCTCCACGGTGAATCCAACCGCCCACGGGCAGCGGCTGCCGCCGCCTCTTTCCAGCCTAGTGGCGATGGCGCTGCATCTCCGCATCGGTGGTGTCGCATGAGTAAGGCTCTTATGTTCATCGGGCGGACCGGCATTTCTACCAAGCCGCCAAAGAACTCCTGCACGACGTCCGTCCGCAGGCTCTTACCAAGTTGGGACAATTCCATGCGAATCGCCGCGGCGGCATCATTGCACGCGGATGCGGTTGAGCGAGGAGTTGTTACCAGTGAGCGACACCCCTCGGCAACCCTGAACGCCGGGATGTTCAGGATCGTGCTTGAAACGATTCGTGAGCATCGCATCCAGTTCGAGACAGTGAAGTTGAAGTTGAGGCCCGGCGCAGCTCTCATGATATCCGCCGCATTACGGAACTCCGGCGGGTCTCCTCCTCTCCTGCTTGAGGCGATGCGGCGGTGAAGAAAATCTCGCGCCAACGGCGCCTCGGTGAGCCCGGCAAGCCCGAGGCATAGGATCCGGGTGACGGCAATCTTGACCTATCGTCTTCTGGGGCCCGCGTTGCTCCAATCGTTGCGGCGCCATCGGGGCTTGGCGCTGGGCGGTAAATGGCTGCGGGTTCTCCTCGACAATCCAAAGCACCGATCTGCTCTCCATTCATCCCACTTCGCGGAGCTCTCCTCCGCATAAGCTTCCTTCTTGCGGTTCTCGAGATCCGAAGCGATTCCGCCGGATAAAGAGCTCCCTCTCTCAACTCGGGGCATAAAGAAGTGGCGAAAAAGAGCTACATTTGGATAGACTCCGACAAAGTTTTCGCAGAGATGTGCGAAAACTGCCATGGTCGAAGCGGCGTTGGGGGTGAAGTCAAGGAGGCGGAACCATAGGTGTTCATAATGTCACAAAAAAAGCTCAGAGAAAGGCGGCGAGCCCGCAGAGAAGAACAACACGAAGAAGGGATATCCATTCGAGCGCCTGCCGGCAGCCGAGAGTACCTTCGCATGCGGATCTTTCCGCGTCTCCGTCGACCGAGAAGAGGTAGTAGTAATACTCCTCAGATCCTTAGCGCAGCTGAGGGGGGAAGGTTGCCCGCTCCTTTTCGCGGCGCCCGCGAGTCACGTTCGTCCGACTTCACAACCTTCCCGGCTTTGAACCATGGCGGAGGTGGTGAGAAGATCGACGGCGTTGGTAGTGCGGTGGCGATGAAGCGAGCGCTGCTCTCTTTTCAGCTTTGGGAAGAAGGGGGGAGCGGCGGAGGTTTTTGAGATTGGAATAGCAACCGGCGAGATGGGCGAACTGCCCATGTTTCCCCTGCTTACAAAGAGGGAGGGGGCAGACGTTCCGTCTTTCCGAATAAAGAAACCACCCATGATCTCTCCCACGACGCCGCATTCGACGCGTGCCGTTCGAGGACGGCGCGGTGGATACAAAGTGAGGTACGGCGTAACCCAGGCCGCGTGCCGTGCCTGTTTTGGGCCACAGCCCAACAGCGCGCTTCGGCTTTGCCGTGTGGCCCAGCCCGGGGCTCTGCCGTGTACTAGAGCAGGGCTACCCCAGCATCCCGAACTTGTGCACGGGCAGGTGCAGCACCCCGCGGCAAGGCTTGCCGGGTGACCGCCAAGGTCCTCCGTGGTTCCTTTGGAGCCATTCAAGAACAAAGTATTCAAGCCAAGGAGACAAGGCCCCGGCAAGAGGAGCTTGCCGGGAAGGCCAACCAAGGCATCTCAAGGAACTTTCCGCGACGCGCCACGCGTCCCGGCGAGGCCAGGTGAGCGACAAGCTTCCGGACGCGACAAGACAACGACATGACAAAGGCGCTTGCCACGGCAAACTACCACTCAGCCCGCGCTCCAAAGACATCCACCAACGTGTCGCCACAGGACCTTTCGGTAGCGCTGTGGCAAGAGGTCAGTGCAGCCCGGTCTTGCGCTGTGGCAAGCGTGACAAGATTGCCATCGTGGCAGCGGTGGCGTCTCGACGGTCCCTTTTTGCACTATTTGGGCGACGTAGATGGGCATTTAATGCCTTTGTCCCATGCCGTCGTGGTTAGGTATGATACACTGCATGGTAGTTGTACCAACCGCAATTCCTTTTCCATTTTACCCTTGTCTCGTTGCCACCTGCCGGAGACCCTTTAGCATATAAAGGAGGCCCATGCGCAACGTGGGGGGGTTCTAAGGCAGAAAAACACTCACGCCGGTCCTCGTTAGCAGCTAGTGTGTATCAGATGCACTCAGCGCTCCCGAGCAAAACTCAATACACTCGGACATGCAGCGGTAGAGAGTGTTATCTCTCCGGAGAGCTCCAAGCTGGGTAAAGCGCTTCGTGTGCTTCGCCTTGATCCGCTCTTCGTGCGATCTCCGCCCCGAACCGAAAGGGGCTCGGTCCGCCCGGTCCCATAGGTGTTCGCGTGGATCAGATTTCCCAGCGACGGCCCGTGACGGGTCCTTCCCTTCCAACAGCTTTCGCTTCGTGCTTTGCATCCTCGTCGCCCCGCCGAGCGGCTCACGCCCTCTAGTATGCCGGTCGCTGGCGTGCCGTGGTCAAGGCTGCTGTGGTGAGGGCTGGAGAGCCAGTAACAGCTCCTGAGTCGCGATGCTCACGAGCCCCCCTTTTAACGTGCAAGCGGATCGCATGTCAGAGGAGAGGGTCCGTGGTACCGCCCGCTATTGTCCTCGGGAAGTTCCTGCAGGTCATCACAAGGAGAAACACAGTTTTTCCGTTATGGTTGCCAGCCCGCCGCTGGTTGCTCTGAGATGAGATGAAGGCACTGAGGGCCTGGTGAGGTGACGTGCGCGGGGCGTGCCGCTAGCCAGAGCTCGACCGCTCAGATTTGTCGATGTGGCAGGGACGGACCCATGCACCAACGTCGTGCCTATGTGAGGAGGCCCCATGGGAGGCGACAATCGAGCAGGTGATAACCGTAGGCAGGTTAAGCATGGAAGGCAAATCAGCTTGGGTAAATGCAGGAAGATACATGCCACTGGGTCCGGCCCGAGCGGCTTGGGGATGATACAGCCCGAGGGGCGCCCCCAGCAAGGTAAGCTAAGACATAAGCAAAGGGATACATGCCACAGGGTCGGACCCATGCGGCCTGGGAATAATGTAGCCCGAGGGGCGCTCCCAGCTAAACGAGCTTGGAAAATGTCACCTGGTTCTGTAGACGAGGTAGAGTTGGTGCAGCTGAGGGCGTGCGTCGAAGGAATGGCTCCTCACGAGCCACCGGGGCCCTGAGCCTCGAGAGGCTCTGGAGGCTCGGGAGGTTCCTTGAAGACCGTCTCCATCTCTTCCAGGACGGCGTGGTACCTGGCCTCCTGAGCCGCCAGTACATGCCGCATGTTGTGCTGATAGGCTGACGCCCACGCTCGGCAAGCCAAAGGGCATGCGAACGTAGCTATGTGGTGGGCCTCAACTTGGCAGCCCACCTGCCAAGGCCGAAACAGCTCTGAAGTTGTGACCCCGCTGTTGAGCCCTGACAGGGGCGTCAATGCGTACACGCTGCCCCGTGCATCCCGGATGGGATCTGCGCTGGTGAGCCCGGGCGGTCGCCAAGGCGCATGGCCTGCGTCTTGTAGTTCTGAGTGGTCTTGGTGATGAACTCCTGAGTGGTGGGCATCCCTTGCCCTGTGTTCTCCTGAGGGAAACATGCCGCGAGGAAACATGCCGCGAAGCACGCCTCCAATTGGTGCCCGAGCGCCTCCCTTGTGAGGTTGGCAAGGTCTGAGGCCCTCTAGAAGAGAGCCCCAGGCCACTTGCCGAGGAGGACGCCAGGAGGCGGCCATGGGCACCGATCTGACGAGGCTCAGCTGCGATGCCACCCTCCACGAGGCCCCGACAGCGTGTAGGCTGCTTCTTCTTGGGGATGGCCTCCGGAGGGCCCTCACTTCTGCTGTCGGGGTCGTCAATTGCTGCGGCTTGGAAGGCGTGCTCGAGGGAGCACACCGCATCTCTTTCTTCACATGGGACCGTGATGATTCCGTCGCTTCCCGGCATCTTGAGGACGTTGTAGCCGTGGTGGGTGATGGCCATGAACTTGGCCAGGGCCGGATACCCGAGGATGGCGTTGTATGGCAGGCGAATGTGCGCGACATCGAAGTCGATGAGCTCGGTGTGGTAGTTCTTGCGCTCCCCAAAGGTGACAGGGAGGCGGACCTGCCCTATCGGTGTGGTGGAACTGTCGGTCACTCCTGAGAAAGGCATGGTAGGCTGAAGTTGCTCATACGGGACCTGGAGGTTGTCGAACGTGTCGACTGATAGGACGTTGAGTTCTGCACCGCCGTCAATGAGGGTCTTGGTGACTTGTGCATTGCTGATAACCGGGGAGCAGAGCATCGGGAGGGTGCTAGTAGTGGCTGCGCACTTGAGCTGATCTGCCGAGTTGAAAGTGATGGTGCACTGGGACCACTCGAGCGGGCCCATGGCCTCGAGCTTGGGGAGCACCGCGTTTACTTCATAAGCGAACTGTTTGAAGATGCATTGAGAGGCTGGGTCCTGCGCGCCGCCCAAGATGCAGGCGATAGCATCGACTGAAGCCCCAGCCCCTCGTCCCCGACATGGTGATCGTTGTTCCTTCTTGGTGGTGGTGGCAGTGGGGGAAGACCGGCGTTGCCCTGAGGGCGATCCTCACGAGGCTGGTCGCTCCAGGCGCCCTCGCGAGGATGGTCCTGCCAGCGGTCCTCACGAGGCATGTCGCGCCACTCCTGGCGCGGGCCACGGCCGTCGTCCATCAGCGTCGCCTCCACGCTCCTGCTCCACGGGCCGTAGCCCCGGCTGCGCCGGCGTCGACCAAAATGTCCTTCGCGAATGGCTCACGAGCTCTGACGGTCGGCGGTGTTGTGGGTGTTCAGGTTGTGGAAGGCGCAGAACGGTCGACTGTTCTTGGATGACTCGGGCTGATCTTCGCCTTAGGTGTCCGGCTCCGCCCGCAAGCCTGGCTTCCTTGCGCTTCACGTCCTTGGCCTTGGCCTTCTTCTCCTCTGCACCCGCAGCTGGCAGCTCGAGGAGGGAAATACGTCCCCCCCAGCCCTTGCGCACTTGGTTGCCAGGTTGAACAGCTCCTGAGACGTGCACAGCTCCTCGTGGATAGCGAGCTCTTCCTTCATCTTGACGTCACGGACGCCGTCAGAGAACGCGGAGATGGTGGCCTCGTCCGTGACCTTGGGGATCTTGAGGCGAGTTTTGTTGAAGCGCTGGATGTAATTCTGGAGGGTCTCTCCCGGTTGTTGCTTGATGCGGCGCAGGTCACCCGCGGTCGTGGCGGTCGCGAGTGCCACGGAAGTTGGCGACAGCGGTCGCGCATCTCATCCTGTGAGGAGATCGAACCGTGCTGCAGGTTCAGGAGCCGTGAGCGGGCTTCATCGCTGAGAACCATGGAAACCAGTTCGCCATGACTTTCTCATCGCCGTTGGCAACCCGATGCTGGCTACCGTGAGAGCTGCAGGAACTCAGCGAGTCGGCCCGGTGCCGTCGTAGCGAGGGGGCAGATCTGGCTTGAACTTGCCCGGCCAGGCGACGCTACGCAGCTCGGGAGTGAAGGTGCGGCAGCCGGCCGTGGTTGCCAAGGCCCGCCTCGGAGGTGGAGCTTGGTCTTGGTGAGGTCCACGCATCGCCATTGCGGGCAGCGCGCGGTCTTGACGAAGCGGCGCGGGGAGCGCGGGTGCAGCTTCTCTCTTCACGCGCATGCACCGGGCATGGCGGATCATGCCGTGGGGTCAGCGCCTTGGCGCCAAGGCGCGATCTTGAGGCAGAGAGGTGAGGTGCGCCATGAACCACGCGTCGCCTATTGCTGGCGGAGGTGAAGCGAGAGGGGCGGTGGGGAGCCTCAGCGGCGGACGAGACGGCTCGGCGACACGGTCGAGCCACTCCTCGTAGAGGTCATCAACCGGGCGGTAAGCGCGAGGAGCTTCGCCAGCGGCAGCGAGTGCGGGCAGCGCCTCCATGCGTGGCCAGCGCGTGCGCGTGAGACGAAGAACCGGCGGGTTACGCTGATGGAGTGGCGATGCGGCCGAATCTGCCGCACCAATGGGTGCAGCGAGGACGCTTGCTACTCGTTCCCTCGCCGAGCAGTGGCGGCGTTAGCGGCGGGAGGCGGAGAAAGCGGCGCGGTGGCTCGCCGACAGAGCGCCGTCTGGCGACGCGAGGCGGTGAGCAACTGGCGCCAGCCTCGAGTGCCGTGAGCTTCCGCCATGGAGACGACGGAGTAGCGAACAACGAACGGCGGAAATCTCTGGCGCACCCCTACCTGGCGCGCTAGATGTTGGATGTGGGGTTCCGGCAAAACCCTTAAGGTTCGAACTCTGGGGTGCGCGCGAAGTCTTTCCCTCCTACTGATCCACGCCCTAGCTCACTAAGATCTTGCGGGCAAACTCGGCGAACTCGCAACACAGAAAGACACGAGATTTATACTGGTTCGGGCCACCGTTGTGGTGTAATACCCTACTCCTGTGTGGTGGTGGTGGATTGCCTCTTGGGCTGATGGTGAAAAAGTACAGGGGAAGAACAACCTCCGAGGTTGAGGTGTTCTTGTGGCTAGGGTAGGCTCTCGATCAGATTAGATCAAGCTAAGATGCCCCTACCGTGGTGACTAGTTCTACTTATATACGCCTGTCCTCTCCCCCAAATATTGAGCGGGGAAGGGAGCCAACAGCAGTGAGGGAAATCTTGAAGGGGACAGCTAGTACAAGCTATCGACAAAAGTGGTCTCGCACGCAAAAGGCTCTGGTGGTGACGCCGTCTTGGGCGCCACGATGACCTCCATCTTGCCGTCCTTCTGGTCTTGGTCTCGTTGCACCGATATGGCAACCTTTGCCTAATGCCTCGGTACTCCTCGCCTGCGCTTGCCTCCTTAGCACCAAAGAGGAAACAAGGACAATGCGCCTTTGGTGCGCCTTTGGCGCCCGCTGGTCTCGGTCGTCATGGCTCATCCACGAAAAGCCTACGTGGAGGTTTGCCCAGCCTTGATATCTCCGCTCCTCGTGAGCCTGCCGACTAGGCTCCTCGTGAGGTCTTCGTCGTCAGCCTGAGCTTGGCCCCTCGCGAGGGTCTTGGATGCCTTGTTGACGAAGACGGGCCGTATGGCCTGCTAGCTTACCCACGCCGTGGGCCGCAGGTAGGCAAGTCTGGGGACCCCCGTTCCCAGAACGCCGACAGGGTCCCACGTGGGCCCCTAACTTATTCCAGCACCCATTCACTTCGTCTTCCTCTAGAAAAAATCATCCCGTAGCTCAATCCCATGTTCTTACTCATCTTGCTGCCATTTTCGATCTCCTTGCTCAAAGCTCCATTCGCAAAACTGTTTTGGGGGATTGTTCTTCGGTGTGTGACTCCTCCAATGGTCCAATTAGTTCTTGTTCTAGTGCTTTATTTATTGCAAACTTTTGCTGCTATGGTGACCTTGTTCCTGAGCTTGCATGTCAAATTTATATGGTCCAAAGTAGTTTTGATGCATGATATAGCCTCTAGACACTTGTAGGAGTAGTTGCTATCAATCTTGTTGAGTTCGATTCACTTTTATTTTGAGTCATTAGCATTTTTAGAAACTTTTAGAGAAAAGAAATGATGAAGAGATGGTTAAGAGGCTCTTCAAGCCGGGGTTCTAAAGAAAATGAGAATGAGGAGACGAAGAAGTACAACCTTCCTCGTGCCGCGGAGGTATTCGGCCGTGTGAATGGCCAAGTGATGCGTTGTTGAGCGCGACCGGAATTTATGAGGTTTTCTATTATTTGGCGGAGAATGCAGGCATCACCGACTTCCTCCATGATAAGTGTGACCAATACCTCCTACTCACTAATACATTCATGCAAATTTTCACTTTCATGCTAGGAAATCACAACCCACGGTAGAGTTTTATTTATATGATGAACATAAGGAGATGACGCTTTATGATTTTTGCGAGGTTTGCAAATTACCTTATGAGGGCAGCGTCAGTGAACCACGTCCTAGACATGTGGAAGATTTTATTGATGAAGTTACCGTAGGGGAAGAGAGAGGGGTCTCGGAAGCGAGTGTGGCTACCTTACATTTTCCTGTTTCACACTATTGTTCATTATTTGCTGGGAGGTGTTTGATTGGTCATGGGGAGAGTGGAGGCCTTAGTGCCCCTGACCTTGCTATTTTGCGCCATGATTTATATTGTGATAGAACTTTTAGTTTGGGCGTCATTGTTTCTCGATGGTTGAGTTTAAGCTGTTCGAGGGGTCCTACCTTTGGAGGTATCTATGCCTCCCGCCTTGCTAAACACTTTGAGATACCCACTAGGCACGATGAGGAGGAGGACATGCTGCTACCCACTAGATACTTAGACTATAACAGTATGGTAGCACACGATTTTGTTAAGAATGATAAGGACAAGAGACTCCTCTACAACCTAGTATTTAGCCAGGATACTTGTGAGACTATTAGGTTGCCTGCTTCTTCTTTGTTCGATATTCGATTCGAAGAGGTACACTATTTTGCCCGAGGACATCTACGATTTTGGGGTCTTCCACAACCCCGAAGAATCGAGCCAGCACCAGTTCTTGATCCATATCAGGAGCCTGTTTTTTAGTGGGAGCCACAGGAGCTCACCACCCAGTGGAACCCTCAGGACCCTCTGGAGTATCGAGGAGAGGGTTATTTCCAGCCATGGCCATAAACCAACTTAGGCCAAAAGCCTAAGCTTGGGGGAGAACGTATTTCTCACCGACATTACATTCATTTTCACACACTCATTTCAGTTGTCGGTGCTCATACTTTTTCATTGTACTATCCATGTTAGTTTATTTCTTTTTCTCGCTTTCTTCTTGTGTGTTTGAAAAACTGAGAGAAACAAATAGTTCTCGCTTTTTTTAGTTTTCTTTCTAATTTACTTAGGAGTAGTATTAAAGAAAACCCAAAAAGATTTCTCATTCTTCTTTTTCTTGTTGGGAGCTTTCCCGTGTAAATAGTTTTTCTCGTTCTTGTTTTACTTTCTTCAGAAAACAAAAACTTCAAAAAAATCGATGTGTTTCTTTTGAATTTCTTTTTTCTTTCTTTTGAAGTGAGAGAAGACCACTATGAAAATGCTGAGTGGCTCTCGTATGCATTATTGTTGATCTAGCAAAGAGCCCATATTACCTTTTCTTCTGCTTTGAATAAATGTTTGCAAATTCCGTCTTAGTCCAGTGCATGTGCACTACTATTATTATCCACACCGTTCGGTCGTGCAAGTGAAAGGCAATAATGACGATATATGATGAAATGATTGAAATGAGGAAAAATCTGGTATGAACTCGACCTTTTTTTGTAAATATGATTAGTTCATCCTTCTTGATTAAGTCCCTTATGAATGAAACATGTTTGCAATGACAATTAGAGATTGTAGTTACTCATGCCATGCTCAATTAGCCAGGAGTTGATAATGGTTTACCTTGCATGCCAACATGCTTTAAAATGGTTGTGATGTAGTATGATAGGATGGTATCCTCCTTTGAATGATTCAAGTGGCTTGACTTGGCACATGTTCACGCATGTAGTCAAAACAAAATCAACAAAGCCTCCACGATATTTATGTTCCTGGTGATTTATATCCTACTCATGCTTGCACTCAATGTTGGTTAATCTCAATGCATGTTGGTCGGTGTACTAGAGTAGGGGTACCCTAGTATCCCGAACTTCGTGCAGGCGATTAATAGCACCCAGCGGCAAGGCTTGCGGGGATCGTCAAGATTCTTCGTGGCTCCTCTTGGAGCCATTCAAGAACAAAGTGTTTTAAGTCGAGGGAACAAGGCCCGGCAAGAGGAGCTTGCCGGAAGGCCCGCCAAAAGGCACTTGAAGACAAGTCCCGGCAAGAGGAGCTTGTCGGAAGGCTCGAGAGCGACAAGTCTCCGAGCGCGACAAGGATTCAGCTCGGCAAGTCACTTGCCGGGCACCCTTTCTCTTCATCTCCGCTCGGCTCATCCACCAGCGATCGCCATGGGGCCATTCCAGCAGGCGTGTCAAGAGCTGTGCAGCCCGGCGGAGAACAGCGTGATAGCGGCGACAAGATAAGCCATCGTGGCGGGCGGTGGCGCCCGTGGCGACCACTTTTGCACTTTTTGGGAGACTTAGGCGGGCATTTATTGCCCTTGTCCCCTACCGTCGAGGTTAGGTATGATACAACATACACCTGTGCAAGTAGGTGTACCGACTCTTTGTTTTTCCATTTGTACCCTCATCTACATTGCCACTGTCGGAGACCCTTGAGCCTATAAAAGGAGGCCCATGCATAGCGTAGAGGGGGTTGATTCGTTCAGTTCAGCTCATTCGAAACCCGAGACACTCGGGCTAGGTTTGTAGCTCTCATCGCTCCCTAGCAAGAACACAATCAATCGGACAAGCAGCGGTAGGAGTATTATCTCTCCGGAGAGCTCCAGAAGTTGGGTAAACTGCTTTCGTGTGCATCGCTTTGATCTGCTCTTTGTGCAATCTCCGCCCCCACCGAACCGAAAGGGACTCGGCTTCCGGTCCCATAGGTGTCCGTGGAATACGATCAACCTCCCCGACATCTTTGGCGGCGCTGTAGAAGCGGCGTCGAGGTTGTGTGAACCTGATCCGGCGTTCACACGAGCCGCATCTTCATCGTCTTTTCGACAACATGCCACCAAGAAGAAGAAGGCTTGGCGGCAGCGAAGCCGTCCGTCGAACCCACCGCCACGGAGCAATCAGGTGGTGGGTAGACACCGGCGGAAGAACGAGGGCGATGGACGAGGGAGCCCACGACGCTGCCAAGTCAAGGACAAGGCTACGCGAGACCTCGGCGTCTGACATTCACCGCGTCCATCCGGGGAGAGCCGCGAGACCGATGGCGTCATGGTGTCCACAACACCATACGCTTCGTTGGACCAAGGCGTCGAAGCTAGTGGATCTCGCGATCTTTGGGGACCAACATGCTCGTCGACATGCTGGCGTGAGCGAAGGCACGGTCGCCCGGGACGGGGGCTGCTCCTTCTAACATCAATAGAAGTCCGAGCATATCCCCGCCTCGCACCGCTCGCCATCGCCGCCCTGCGAGAAGAAGCTGGCGCTGAAGCTCACTTGCTCCGGATTACCCTCCGACGTCCGACAAGGTCGATTGTGAATGGAGGGCCACCATCGTAGTCTCGCCGGCTTTGCTAACAGCGATGCTCCCGGCAACCAAGCGCGCCGCTGCCGCGGGAAGACAACAAAGGTACGAGCGGTGGCGGCGAAACCTGTGGGGTGCAACCACCATGCACTTCTCCACCCGAAGGCCAAGATCACCAACTCGTCGGATCCACCTCGGCGGCGACTCCGCTGCGTCGCCGGATCCACGAGCTCGCCGTGATCGGCGCCAAGTTCTTCAAGAACGGCAACAAGAAGACGCTCGAACCCGCATCGGCGCCGGAGAGAAGCGGCGTCGGTCGGACCAGCGCTGGGCCCATTGTCGACATGCATGCGCCCGGGGAACGAGCGACTTGCGTCGTGGTAGGTTGCCTTGCGTTCACCCGTGAGCTGCGGCAAGTCCGGTGGCCCGACAAGAAGAATTTCAAGCCGATGTGCGGAGAAGTATGATGGTAGGACGCATCCGTCGGAGTTCCTCAGCATCTACACCATTGCGGTCCAGGCTGCAGGGGGACGAGACGACAAGATCCTCGCCAACTACTTCCCGCTGGTACTCAAACCCAACGTCAGATCTTGGCTCATGCACTTGCCGGACAACTCCATATCCTCTTGGGCGGATCTGTGCCATCAGTTTGTCGGCGCCTTCACAGGCGGCCACAAGCCTCATGGCCAGGAGAGTGACCTTCATCTGCTCGCCCAGAAGGAAGGAGAGTCCCTGCGCAAGTTCATTCAGAGATTCAGCGTGCACTACAACATCCCGGATGTTCACCACCTCGCCAAGGATCGATCAAGCGTTCATCGAGCGTCGCGGAACCGCGAGATGAGGGAGAGATGGCGATGTGCAAAGTTAAGGATGTCGGTGAGCTGTGCCTGGCCGACAAGTGTGCACGACGCCGAGGAAGGAAGGAGACTCGAGGGGAGAATGCGAAGCAGGATCAGCGGTGAGGAGACCGCCCCGGCAAGGAAAAGCCGGCGGCGGAACAACAGAAAAAAGAAGGGCAAAGATGTGCTAGTTGTCGAGCAGTCCGGCAATGGAGGTGCCGCCAACAAAGCCAAAGTTGGCAGCTCCGGCAAGGAGGTTGCCGCGGGCACCAACGACCAGGCTGTGGCGATGGCCGACAAGCGAGACAACTCCAACAAGCGGTATTGCAAGATCCACCGCACCAAGGGCCACGACCTCCGAGCTGCAAGAAGGTCGAGAAGCTCGCCGGCAGTGCCAGAAGTCTAATGAAAGCGGCGCCGAAGCGACAAGGAGAAGGCCCAGGGAAGGTGCTGGGGGAGTCGGCAAGAAGCGCCTACGGGGAGGACGCCAGCGGCAAGGCCAAGCAGCGGCAAGGAGACGGACTCCCAGCTGCCGCGTGACAAAGACGAAGAAGCGAAGACAACGATGAAGACATGGATGATGATGAAGCCGATGAGCAGGGAGTTTGAGAAAGCCATGAGAGGTCCTCTGCGTTGGCCGGTGGTGCTTCTGCGCATACTTCACACCGCCAACTCAAGCGGTGGATGCGGAAGTTAATGCAGCAGAACCATCCGTGGAAGTCGCGCAAGCCTCTAAAATGGTCCAAAGACGCCTTATCATCTTTGACATTGAGGACCACCACGATCGCATAATCATGCGGTCGGTGCTAGCGATGTTGGTCTCACCAACTATCCGCAACCTCAAGGTCACCAAGATGCTAGTTGATGGCGGGGCGGCTTGAACCTGATCTCCTCCAGAGTGCTCCGAAGCTTTCAGATCCACGACAAATGAGCTCGAAGAGGCGGCACATTCAAGGAATCAATCCGAGAAGGAGCAAGCGAAGGCAAGATCACGTTGCGGTAACATTTGGCAGCGAGCTACACTTCAGGGCCGAGAGGGTCACGTTCGGCGTTGTTTGATTTTCCATTGCCCTACAATGGGATACTTGGTCAGTCCAAAGACTTGCCAAGTTCATGGCAGCCTCTCATTATGCATACAACTTACTCAAGATGCGAGGCCCGATAAGTGTCATTTCTGTCCATGGCGACAAGAAGGATGCTCTTATCTGGCGCCGGCAAGATCTACCGGGAAGCGGCAGACGCAGCAGATCGCGAGACACTTGCGCTTTGAAAGCTCCGGGGAAGAAGAAGTCCATGTCCCAAGCAAGAGTTCCGATGCCCATCGCAAGCGCACTTCTTTCGAGTGCTGCGCTACTGTCGAGGACGCACCATCGAAGCTCCACCGGCAGTAAGTGCAAGAAGAAGACAATGGCAGCTCCACCAGCAACTAAGAAGGTGTCCGCCAAGGAGGTGACGCAGCTGGTGGTACCTTCACCATCGATTGCCACGCTTGACCCTAAATAGGAAGCGGCGCTCGTTGCTTTCTGCGGGCGAATGTCGGCGTGTTTGCATGGCAACCGTCGACATCCCCGTGTTCCCAGGAAAGTGATTGAGCACCACTTAGTGTCTGTCCTCATCGCGACCCGTCAGCAAGCGTAAAGTCGAAAAGCAAGCGGTGGGCGCCAAGAATTCATAGTAGAAGAGATCAAGAAGTTGGAAGCAGCAGGCCTTGTCAGAGGAGTGCTCCATCCCACGTGGCTGGCCAATCCTGTAATCGTGCATAAAGCAAACGGGAAATGGAGGCTTTGTATCGACTTTACCGATGTCAATAAAGCTTGTCCCAAAGACCCATTTCCCTTGCCGCGCATTGACCAGATTGTCGACTCCACGGCGGATGTGATTTGCTTTCATTTCTTGATGCATACTCGTGGATATCATCGAGATCTTCATGGCGAAGAGGATGAGGAGAAAACCGCATTCATCACTCCATGTGGCACATCTTGCTTTATCACGGATGCCTTTCGGATTGAAGAATCTTTGGTTCAACTTTTGCAAGAGTAGTCCATGAAGCTTTTGAGCCGCAAATGCACGCGAAATGTAGAAGCCTACATGGATGACATAGTGGTCAAGAGCAAGGACAAAGCTACTACGATCCAAGATTTAGATGAGACTTTTGCAAATCTGCGCAAGATCAACCTCAAGCTCAACCCGAGAAGTGCGTGTTTGGAGTCCCTTCCTAAGCAAGCTTCTCCGGGTTCTTCGATCTCTCGAGGGGAATTGAAGCCAATCCCGACAAGATCAAGGCCATTGAGCAGATTGAAGCACCGAAGCGCGTCAAGGATGTCACGAAGACTTGCCGGGTTATGCGTGGCTGCTCTCGACGGAAGTTTATCTCTAAGTCTGCTGAAGCGCATACGCCATTTTTCAAAATTTTGAAAAGCAGGTCCAATGAAATGGACTCCCCTAGCGGAGGCTACTTGTTGCCAAGACTTAAAGAAATACCTGTCCTCCACTCCAACACTTGTCGCACCTAAGCCACAAGAGAAGTTGCTGCTATATATAGCGGCAACCAATCAAGTGGTTAGTGCTGCGTTAGTAGCGGAGAGAGAGGCGGAAGATGAGCCGGCAACCAAGGCAGATGCATCCAGCGACAAGCAAGGCACTTCACCGACAAGCTCTGGTCCCGACAAAGATGGATCCGCGTAGGAATGTGAGAATGTGCTTGAAGAGAATGGTGCAGCGCCCAGTTTACTGTCGATTCCCTCATTGCGGGGGCTAGGTCAAGGTACCGGTGTGCAGAATTGCTTTTCGGCCTTCTCATGGCCTCGAAAGCTGCGCCATTACTTCCGAGCACACGAGATCACGATTGTCACTCGCTTTCCGCTGAAGAGGATCTTGCAAAATCCGGAAGCAACGGGCAGGATTGTCGGTGAGCACTTTGGAACTGTCAAGCTTTGGCCTCAAGTTTGAAAGCACTTCAACTATCCAAAAGCGAGCATTGGCGGAGTTCATAGCAGAATGGGCGCCAACACGGATGAAGAGATTCTAGAGACGCAGCATCCCGTCAAGGAAGCAAGCAGAGAATGGATAATGTACTTTGATGGTGCCTTCTTCGCTGCAAAGCGCCGGTCTTGGGCGTCGCTTTGTCGCACCCACCGGAGAGCACCTCAAGTCGTAGTCCGGATGCACTTTCCCAAGGAGCAAGCAACAAACAATCTTTGCAGAATATGAAGGTTTGCTTGCCGGTCTCGGATCGCATGGTGGACCTTGGGATCAAGAAGCTCATTGTCGGGGTGACTCACAACTTGTCATCAAGCAAGTAAACAAGAGTTACTGTGAGCCCATTGATGGAAGCTTATGTTGATGAAGTGAGAAACCTAGAAGAACACTTTGTGACGGCTACAAATGGAACATGTTCCAAGAGCTCGAGAATGATATAGGCGATGGCTTTGTCAAAGTGTGCTGCACTAAGTTACCTCGTGGAGCCGAGGAACCTTTGTGCTCAAGCTGACTCAACCAAGCTGTATCACCTTCAACTGGGCGAGCAAGAAGAAGAAGTTGATTTCTGGCGACTATCTTCGGCCGATCTCCACAGGTCCGCCGCCAAGAAGGTCCCCAGATCAACGCTTAAGAGTCTTGAGGAAGCGGTCTGCTCGACAAGCCCTAAAGGTTTGTTTCGTTGAAGCAAACGCTCCCGACAAGTTTTGCTCCGGCAAGCTTGCGGGAGAATGTCAACTCCGGTGAGAACCTCGAGTTTTTGCCGTAAGCGGATGTTCCCGCAGCAGCGAGATATGCCTTTAGTCCTTGTTGTCGAGCCGCAAGCTCCAAAGCATGGGCACAACAGATTGTTCATTTCCTTGAGACAGAGAACTTCCCGAAGAGCAAGAAGAAGCGGAAAGAGTAGCCCGGCGATCAAGTATGTACCAGCTTTGTCGACAAAGACACTATCTGAAGAAGACTCAGCGGTGTGAAATTGAAGTGTATTTGCGGGAAGATGGGCGAATGAAGCTGTTGGCGAAGATACGGAGGCATATGTGGTCACCACATTGGCGCAGAAGCACTTGCCCGGCAAAGCGTTCGGCAAAGGTTTCTTTGGCCGACGGCCCTCGAGGATGCAAATCGCACAAGTAACCAAGTGTGAAGCGTGCCGAGTTCCATTCAAAGCAGATTCATCGACCGGCTCAAGCTCTCGGGCGATCCCTTTATCACGGCCATTTTTGCCGGTATGGGGGCTCGATATTCTCGGCCCCTTCCCGAGCTATCGGGGCTTTGAGTACTTGTACGTTGCAATCGACAAGTTCATAAAGTGGCCGGAAGTGGAAGCACTGAGGAAGGCGACCTTGTTCTTCAGGTCAATTGTTTGCCGCTTCGGGATCCCTAACAGGATCATCACCGACAACGGCACTCAATTTACGAGCCGCACCTTCATGCAGTACGTCCAAGATCTTGGCGCCAAAGATGCTTTTGCTTACATTGCTCATCAGAAGCAACGGTCAAGCGGAGAGGGCAAATCTTTGAAGTGCTGCATGGACTCAAGACCGTGGACTTTCGACGGGCTGCACAAGTGCGGAAGAAACTGGATTGAGGAGCTGCCGGTGGTTCTTTAATTCGATCGGAGACTGACGCCAAATCGAGCCACTGGCCCGACACCTTTGCTCTAGTCTATGGAGTGAGGCGGTTATCCCCACGGAACTTCGTACACGGGTCACCTCGAAAGTGCTCGCTTATGATGAGCTCGAGCAAGAGTAGTTGCAACAAGATGACGCGCTTTGCTCCTTGAGGAGGATCGTCTTGAGGCTGCTTCAGACGAGCTGCTCGATATCGACAAGCTTTGCACCGCTACCATAACCGCAAAGTTAATGCGAGAAGTCTCGAGGAAGGCGACCTTGTTCTTGGTAGCGTTCAGTCCGCCAAGAATTCCAACAAGTTGGCCTTGAAGTGGGAAGGCCCTTATCGGGTGAAACGAGTCACTAGGCTGGCTATTTGTCCGCCTTGAGACCGAAGATAGCGTTCGGTGAGCAACTCACGGAACATAGAGCATCTTCGTAAGTTTTACTCAGAAGCGGTTCTTAGGAACTGTTCCGGCAACCACCTTTAATACAAGTCTTGCCGATGTTGCATGTAATCCTTTTGTACAAAGTCAGGCGCAGACCCGTGCATAAGTAAAACTCATGTGTTCCGCACACCTTGTCGGGCTTTTATGCTTTACCCATTATATTGCATATGTTATCTCGACACCTTGTGCAAAGCACCCACACCCGGTAAGCACTAACGAGCCATGAGGCTCCATATCTTTATTTTCTCTTCTTTCTTCTCTTCAAAAAAGGGAAGGGCTCCTCGCGCACAAGTTTGCCAGGGGGGAAGGAGAAGATAACGGTGTGGACCAAGCGTCGCTCGAGGAGGTCAAGCCTTTTTACCGGGAAGCAAAGCAAGAAAAGCTAAGTTGCCGGAGTTTGAGCAATCAGTTTTAAATTTTTAAGTTATTCTCCTCGAGCGATAGTACTTTGTATGGAAAACACATGCGGCGGAGGAACCAACTCGTAGCTAGTTTGCGCCCTTACTTTGTTTCGAGTCCGCTCAACAACTTAAGTGAGCTGCAACTAGTTGCGACAAGGTTGCTTGTTGGAGGCGGCACCGCCAAAGGACAGCCGACGTCTCCGCACTCTAAGGCCACAAGCAGCAAAGGTGCTACCGACAAGTTCCCTAAAAGCGTGAGGGCACAAACATACAAAGGAAGGAATCGAGTAAAGGAAATAACATTGCCATCATTGCCTAAGATAGAGTATATTACAAAATAACTTGTCGCATGATCTAATAAATTGTTCTCCTAAACATGATCAGCGGCGACAAGGGAAAGATAAAATGGGCGGCCTAATCCACACGGTCGCCTTCAACCCTCTTGATCTTGCTTACCCTGTCCACGATGGGAGCGACAAAGGCCTTGAGCGCCTCTACATCAGCATCCGGCGGCAATGACTTGAGGATGTTGGTGAGGTCGAGGCCTGGATTGCGATGAGCCACCTTCATCGGCACCTTTCCGGAGAGCTCACAGCGCGGTCTGGCGCGACTCCTCGGCCGATCGCTTTGGGATCGCCGCCGAGTCGCCGGAGAGCCGTCCTGCGCCCTTGAAGAATATGCTGAGCTTGACACTGGGCTGGAGATGCTCGTCGGAGGAGTATCCAAGATCCTCCATCCCAATCTCCGTCAGCTCCTTGTCGATGGCGGCGGCAGTATCCACAAGGCCCTCATCCGGTCGCGTCACGTTCTCTCGAAGGTGTTACGGGGCGGTTGTGGCACTTTCGTCGGCAGCTCCTCGGCGGTCTTGATTTTTCTCCAACAAGGCCACCTCTACGCGCTCCTTGGCGTCGCCTGTGGTCTCCATCAAGGTGGTGACCCAGCTCAAGATACGCCTTGAGTCCTTGGCGGCATCGAGCTCTTTGATCCTTTCGGTGAGGCGATCACGCAACTTCGCCAAGAGTGTAGGCGTCCTTCTCGCTCATGCTTCATGCGGCAATCTCCTCGCCGCTCTTCGGAGGTTGGCCTCCGGCTGTGTAACTCTTGTCTCGGCTCTTTCTTGGCGGCCTCTCGGCAGCTGCTGGCGGCGTCCTTTGCTTCCTTGAGCGCTCCGCCAAGTGATTGCTTTCATGTGGCAAGCTCTTCCTCATAGCTGTCAAGGTTGATCTTCCGTTGCGCCAGCTTTCGCCTTCTTCTTGCAGATAGCTTCTCACCGGCAAGCCGTTGCTGTTGCTCCCTCGACCTCGGCCTTCTCAAGGATGAAGGCTATGCGCTCTTGAAGAGTTGCCTCCGCTCTTCTCGCTATGTCGAAGAGCTTCTTGGTTAGCGGCCGGAGCTCTTCTGCGCTTCTCCATATACGCTCCCGCCCTCGCGACAAGTGCTTCCCGGGACTCCAACTTGGCTTGTCGGGCGCGGTAGAGCGACAGCAGCTTCTTCAACAGCTGCTCCTCCTCAGACTCGCCGCTGCTGCTGCTTGGCGCGTCAACCAGCGACAGCCCAGCAGAGGCGAGCAGCTCTCCGTCGAAGGTCTCCCCTTCGACCGGCGCCCTGGAGCTCGACGCCCAGGGGAGCTTGATGAAGACGCCGTCGCCGGCCTTCAGATAGGCGCCGGGCTGAGGCTCTTCGGAGCCTGACGCTGCATCGGTGGCGGGGGGATCGGCGGTCGGCGTAGCGCCTGGCGCTCCTGCGGCCTCAGGGTCGTCAGTACGATCGCCAGACTCCTCGCCGGCCTTTGCGGCGGCAGCCTTGGCGGCCTCTTCGCGGCGGATCCATCGGCACCAGCCTCCTCCTCCATGGTGGCGGCGTTGTCGATGCTCGCCCGCCGCACGCGTCCTCCTCGCCGGCGACCTCAGTCTCCATTGGCTCTGCGGCGGATGGATCTGATGACCAGAAAAAGAAGGAACAGTCAAGCAAATGTTCAAAAGGGAAAAACAGAAGAAAAGAAGAACCCAAAGGAAATTTCCACGCAAGATGATTACCTGCAATGGGGTCCGTGGCCATGGTCTCAACCACCGGAGGATCACTGGTGCTGTCCCTTGCCGGAGTGGTCTCCCTTGCCGGAGTGGTCTCCCTTGCCGGAGAACGCTCCCTTGCCGGAGAACCCTCCCTTGGCGGCGAGTCGGGCAGATCGTGATCTCGGGGGTGACTCCTGCCCTCCCCGGGACAGGCTGCTCTGCTCCTACACAATTTGTGATCGGATATCGACAAAGAAGAAAACACCCATGCACGCCTAACGGTAAAAAGTGACTCAACACTTCTGGCTGGGGGCTGTCTTTGAGAGCTACTTTGAGGAAAGGTTGCCGGGTCCGGCAAGGTGGTCTCGGCGCTTCCTCTGCGGTCTCGTGGGCTCATCCTCGATGACAACCACTGGAGTCTTGACCCTTTTGGACGCTCTCTGGGCCAGCGTCCTGAAAAGGAAAGAATTCAGAATGAAGCAAGTCAGATTCAAGATGAAGCAATAAAATTGAAGAAATACAAGTGCAGCATGGAAGCTTACTCTTCTTCTTCCTCATCGTCGGAGCTGAGCGCGGAGAGGTCAAATTCCGGCTCGCCTCCGGTGCAAAGAGGTGGAGGAGTGGGCTCTCTTGATCGCTTGGCGGGAGTGGTAGCGGCGGCCTGTGAGGATCCCGCCTCAGTTGTCGCAGCAGTGTGGGGTGCTCCCGTGGCTGCTTGATACTCTGCAGTGAGAGCTCGTCATGTGACACAGCTGTTGGCCCGTCTGCCGTCCGTCTCGTCTCGGCCCTGCGAAGACGCCTCCTTGGCGGAGCCGGGGCTCCGCTTATGCAAGCTCTCTTTGGATGATGGGGCAGAAGCGTCCTCGGCTGGTTCGCTCGACTCGGCCTCGGTTTCGGCAAGCTCTTCCTCACCGGCGAACTCCCTTCGCTCGGCAAGGCTTGCCGCCTCCGCTGCTTCCGCCTCCTCCACGGTATGCCCGAAGACGCCAGCGGCAGCAGCTGCTGCCGCCTCCTCCAACCTTGTGGCAATGCGTACCATCTCTTGGTCGGTGGTGTCGCGGGTGAGCCACTTCTGCTCGTCGTCGCGGACCGGCACTTCTTCCAAGCTGTCGAAGCGCCAGACGACGTCGTCGGGGGGCTCTTGCCAGGTTGGAACGATCCCATGTGAATCGCACAACGGCATCATGGCGCGGATGCGGTCCAGCGACGAGTTGTTGCACAAAGGGACGACCCCTCTCGGCAACCTAAACCACTCGGGGTGCTCGGGGTCATGTTTGAACAGCTCCTGCAGCATCGCCGTCAACTCCAAGACAGTGAAATTCCAGTTAAGGCCCGGGCGCAACCTCATGATGTCCGCTGCATTTTGGAACTCCCAAGCAGGCCTCCTCCTCTCCTGCAAGGGAGCGATGCGGCGGCGAAGGAAGTCTGCGCCAACTGCGCCTACGGTGAGTCCGGCAAGCCTAAGGCGCAAGATCCGGGTCACGGCAATCTGCAACCTAGCATCCTCCGGCGCCAAGTTGCTCCAATCGTTGCCGCGCACTATTGGGGTTTGGCGCCTGCGGCTGTCGAAAGAAGGGCTGCGAGTTCTCCTCAACAATCCGACACCAGTTGCCTCTCCACTCATCCCACTTGCTGCGGAACTCTCCTTCCAAGTAGCTTCTTTCTTGCCGATCCTGGAGACCCAAGCAATCCCTCCGGCAAGCGGCTCTCCTCTCTCGGCGCGGGGCATGAAGAAGTGACGGAAGAGGGCTACATTTGGGTGGACTCCGACAAAGTTCTCGCAAAGGTGTGCGAAAACCGCCATGGTGAGAACGGCGTTGGGGGTGAAATCAAGGAGGCGGAGGCCATAGGTGTTCATGACGTCGCAGAAGAACTCGGAGAAGGGCGGGCAGAGCCGCAATAGAAGCGCTGTGTGAAAAAGGGTACCCAGTTGGGGCTAATTCAGAGGCGTGGCGGAGAGTACCTTAGTGGATGCGGATGCCGAAGTCTCCGTCGACTGTAACAAGTAGTAGCCTCCCTCGGCTCCTTTTTACGCCGAGCTGCGGGGAAGATGGCCGCTCCTTGCGCAAGGCGCCGCGAGCCGCTGCGCTGGCCGATTTCACGCCCTTCCCTTGTCGGCTTTGGAGCCATGGCGGAAGCGGTGGAGGTGACCGGCCAGGCGTTGGTGGAGGCGGTGGCGGCGGGCGCTGCTCTCTTCCGGCTTGGGAAGCGAGGGGAGAGCGATGGTGGTTTTCAAGATCAAGCAGCAAATGGCGAGGTGAGCGGAATACCCTGTTTCTCTCGCTTATAAAGAGGAGGCGGACGTTTCGCCCTTTCCGGATAAAGAACTTCCCCACAATCTCGCCCGATCTCTCCCACGACGCCGCGTTCGATGCGTGCTGATTCGTGGAGGACGTGGTGGGTCGAGGTAAATAACTTGGCGTGATTTAAGCCGCCGTGCCGATGCCTTTGTTTGGGCCTGGCCCAACAGCGCAAGACCGGCAGGTGGCCCAGGCCCCGGGGCTCCTGTCGGTGTACTAGAGTAGGGGTACCCTAGTATCCCGAACTCGTGCACGGGCAGTTGTAGCACCCCGCGGCAAGGCTTGCCAGGGGATCGTCAAGATTCTCCGTGGCTCCTCTGGAGCCATTCAAGAACAAAGTGTTTTAAGTCGAGGGAACAAGGCCCCGGCAAGAGGAGCTTGCCGGGAAGGCCGCCCAAGGCACGCAGAAGACAAGTCCCCGGCAAGAGGAGCTTGTCGGGAAGGCTCGGAGAGCGACAAGCCTCCGGCGCCGACAAGATTCAGCTCCGGCAAGTCACTTGCCGGAGCAGCCCTCTCTTCATCTCCGCTCCAGCTCATCCACCAACGTGTCGCCATGGGGCCATTCTAAGCGCGCGTGTCAAGAGGTTGTGTAGCCAGCGGAGAGCAGCGGTAAGCGGCGCTGACAAGATAAGCCATCGTGGCAGGCGGTGGCGCCCGTGACAGCCACTTTTTGCACTGTTTGGGAGACTTAGACGGGCATTTATTGCCTTTGTCCCCTGCCGTCAGGGTTAGGTATGATACATCGCATAATCGTGCAAGTAGGTGTACCAACTACTATTTTTCCATTTGTACCCTCATCTACGTTGCCACTGCCGGAGACCCTTGAGCCTATAAAAGGAGGCCCATGTAGCGTAGAGGGGGTTCGATTCGCTCGGTTCAGCTCATTCGAAACCAGAGACACTCGAGGCTAGGTTTTGTAGCTCTCATCGCTCCCTAGCAAGAACACAATCAATGAGACAAGCGGCAGGTAGGGAGTATTATCTCTCCGGAGAGCTCGAAGCTGGAGTAAAGCTGCTCGTGTGCATCGCCTCGATCTGCTCTTTGTGCAATCTCCGCCCCCTACCGAACCGAAAGGGACTCGGGCTTCCGGTCCCATAGGTGTCCGTGGGTACGATCAGCCTCCCCGACAATGTTTATGATTGTTGTCGCTCTCTAGTTGGTCGCTCCTCAATCTTTTGCTAGCCTTCACTTGTACTAAGCGGGAATACTGCTTGTGCATCCACTTCCATAAAACCAAAGTTGTTCCATATGAGTCCACCATACCTACCTATATGCGGTATTTCCCTACAGTTCCAAGTAAATTTGCATGTGCCAAACTCTAAACCTTCAAATAATAATTTGTTTTGTATGCCCGAATCGCTCATGTAGCGACTGAGGGCTGTCAGTATCTTCCATGCTAGGTGGGTTATTCTCACGATGAGTGTTTATTCACTTGTCATTCACAAGAAAGTGGATGGTAATCGGGATGCCCTGTTCCATGCTCGAAATCAAATCAAATTATAACTTCAAAACAAAACTCCCCCAGGACTGTTGTTGGTATGGACGGTACCCGTTGTTTCGGACCAGCCGTGGAGTGTGCTTGTTGGTGGAGGGGGAGTAAAAACATTACCATTCTGTTTGAGAACCGCCTATAATGTATCTAGCATGGAAGGTAGTGAGGTCTCTTGGTTGTTATGTTGACAATGAAAGTATACCGCTCAAAATTATATTCATCTCTGTTATAAAAGCTCGAGCTCTGGCACCTCTGCAAATCCCTGCTTCCCTCTACGAAGTGCCTATCTGTTTACTTTTATTGCTGAGTCATCATCCTCTTATAAAAAGCACCATTTAGAGAGCACCACCGTCATTTGTATGCTTTGCTATTTATTGATATCGAGTATGAGTGTGACCAGATCTTTGTTGCCATGAATTATAAAGTCCAGTCCGTCCTTGATCTTCACGGGTGCTCTACATTTATGTTTTGCGGTCTCAGAAAGGGCTCGCGAGATACCATTTCATCATATTATATCATGATTGATTTGAGAAAGTGTTGTCATCCGAGATTTATTATTATTACTCGCTAGTTGATTATGCCATTGATATGAGTAAATATGAGACCTAAATGTTATTGTGAATATGGTTAGTTCATAATCTTTGCTGAATACCTGAATCTTGGCTATACATATTTGCAACAAGAAGATCAAATCGAGTTTGTAAAAGTTTTTCTTTGTTACTTTCAGTTTGTCAACTGAATTGCTTGAGGACAAGCAATGGGTTAAGCTTGGGGGAGTTGATACGTCTCCATCGTATCTACTTTTCCAAACTCTTTTGCCCTTGTTTTGGACTCTAATTTGCATGATTTGAATGGAACTAACCCGGACTGGTTTTCAACAGAATTGACTTGGTGTTATTTTTGTGCAGAAATAAAAGTTCTAGGAATAACTAAAAATTTACGAAGAATATTTTTGGAATATATAAAAAATACTGGTAAAAGAATCAACTAGAGGGGGCCCACCCATTGGCCACAAGCCTAGGGGCCGCCCCTCGGGGCACGCCCAGGTGGCTTGTGGGCCCCTGGACCTCCTTCAACCCTAACTCCAACTCTATATATTCACATCCGGAGAGAAAAAAATCAGAGAGAAGGATTCATCATGTTTTATGATACGGAGCCGCCGCCGCCTCCCGTTCTTCATCGGGAGGTCTGGTCTGCAGTCTGTCCGGGGCTCCGGAGAGGGGGGGGGGTCATCGCCATCATCATCACTAACCTTCCTCCATCACAAGTTTCATGATGCTCACCACCGTGCGTGAGTAATTCCATTGTAGGCTTGCTGGACGGTGATGGGTTGGATGAGATTTATCATGTAATCGAGTTAGTTTTGTTAGGGTTTGATCCTTAGTATCCACTATGTTACGAGATTGATGTTGCTATGACTTTGCTATGCTTAATGCTTGTCAGTAGGGCCCGAGCGCCATGATTTCAGATCTGAACCTATTATGTTTTCATGAATATATTTGTGTTCTTGATCCTATCTTGCAAGTTGTAGACACCTATTATGAGTTATGATCCGCATACCCCAAGGTGACAATAATTGGGATTCTTTCCGGTGATTACCGTAGTTTGAGGAGTTCATGTGTTCACTAAGTGCTAATGCTTTGGTCCGGTTCTCTATTAAAAGGAGGCCTTAATATCCTTAGTTTCCATTAGGACCCCCCTGCCACGGGAGGGTAGGACAAAGATGTCATGCAAGTTGTTTTCCATAAGCACGTATGACTATATACGGAATACATGCCTGCATTATATTGATGAATTGGAGCTAGTTCCGTGTCACCCTAGGTTATGACTGCTACATGATGAATAACATCCGACACAATTATCATTGCCGATCCATTGCCTACGACCTTTTCACATATTGATCCTTGCTAACACGGGTACAACGACGTGCTATACAAACGGTTTTTAACCCCTTTCCACGACAGTGTTTGGAACCGTCGCCAAGTGAGTGTGGGCGATAGGGGGGTCCTTCCCACACGACCCAGAAACCGTCGGGGATAGGCCCTCCTGGCTCACTGGCTGGGGCAAAATGAGCTCGTGTGCGATCTGGCGGGGCATCGAAACCCAATTGTTTCCGTTCGTATGTACATCCCACACGGTGAATCCCAGAAAATCATTTCCGTTCGTATGTATATCACACACAGTTCTTTGTGTGGAAACGTTTGTGCAAGGTGGCCTAACGCAAAAAATTTGGTGCCGGAAGCCGTGTGTGATTGTTAGTTGATCGAACACGCTAACTTTCTAGAAACTGTGCAGGTTGTTTGAGTTCATCACCCATGGTGATGTCTGAGTAACCGTCTGCAATAGAAAACCCCAATAAGCAGGGTAATTAGCATATTATTGATAATCCATGTACTAATCAAATTGATATTTCTTATAAAACACACCGGATATTTTATATCCGTATAACAGCAACCAGGATTTCATAATCGAATTACATCAGATAGCTTCGGCACTTCGCCACGCCTAATACACAATAGCACCAAGTTTCACATGCAACATCAAAAACCTTTGGAAAGTAGCATCATACATGGTAAATAGACAGATGAATCTCATCTGGGAAACTGCAAAAGCGGAAGGCAAATATTGAGCCTTGAGTGATGTTGAATGTCCTTGCAACTTTATGCCCGTGTCTATGGATAATTGCACGCCCAACCTTCATCCTCTTCAGCAAGACTTCGATATTGTACCGTGGGTGTTGAATGAATACCTTCCTCACCTCTTGACCATGCAGGTGGTTTGAGAGGTAATCATCGATGAACTGCTTTGAAAAGTACTGAAAACAAAGATATGCATAAATCGCTGTTATAAATTTTGAAATGGCGCAAAGGGTAAAAACAAGGTAAAAGTGTTATTACCATCCTATAGTTGACTAATGTCTTCTTCATTGTGCAAACAAAGATCTTGTAGTTATTCGTCGCAAGTTTCTTCATCCGAACAATCTTACTGAGTTTCTTGACTTGACTGATATTCATGGACATCTCATTTCCCCATATGCAAAAGCGAATTGAGAGAGGTAGGTCTAAGCCTATGACAGTAGGACCTACATGTGCAAGACCAAATCGCAAGAAACCTAAATATTAGAATGATTCCTGCAACTGCACAATATTGTGCTATTAGACAAAGGACCATGCTTGAACAAACCTCGATGGTAAATCGCAGTGTCTCCCATTGTTTCCCTGCAACACACATAAGGAAGATCTTGATCAGGTTAACTGAGAGTTGCCATACTATCAGTAGAATATGTGTTGAGTACAGCCAAATTCGATTGGTGTCACATGCATACCAATACAAAATTGTGCCCACATCAAATGAAAATCAAATTGCAGAACTGAACCAAACAATTAAACGGACATCAGACCAAATGAACCAAAATAGTTAACTGAGCACAATATTGCAGAATAGAAACATGTACTCGAAGATAAGACAGTTAACAAAACAAAGAATGCTTGAGAATAGTACTACGAAATGTAGCAATTGTTGGACCAAAGTGTTAACTGAACATTACATTTCAGAGGACCAAATTGTTAACTGAACATCAGATTTCATATTAACATTACGGAGGACAAATCACTAGAAGGCACCGGCGGTGGCCTCGAGAAAACAGCATGACTGTATTTTAAAGTAGACAACCGCGTGGTGGTGTCGATGGTGGCCTCGAAGACGAGGTGCACCTCCAAGATCTGGTGGTCGACACGCATGGCAGCCATGGCGACCTCATGCATGCGTGCGGCCGCATGCTACTAAGCTCCATGTTATACTGCGTGCGAAATGGCTGTGGGCGACGCTTAATTGGAGGAGGGGGACAGTGATTTCTGCGAAAGGTGTAGCGCAGTCGATCGGGGCATGTGGGACGGGAAAGGAGGAGGATGGTGTGGGTGTGGTGTGGATTACCTGACCATATCGACGAGGCCGTGCAACAAGAAGAAAGGTCGGTGGTGAGGAGGCCGCACATCAAGAAGAAGGGTCGCCGGCGAGGAGGCGGCGCTGCAAGAAGAAGGGTCACTGGCGAGGAGGCGGCGCCGCAAGAAGAAGGGTAGCCGGCGAGGAGGCGGCGCTGCAATAAGAAGGGTCGTCGGCGAGGAGGCTGAGCTGCCAGTAAGCAGCAGTGAAAGTTTGAACTTGGGAAGCAAGGAGGAACAGTGGAAATGTGGCTTTTGGTGGGAGGGAGGGGCGGGGAGATAGATATTTCCACGGTGGCAAATTTTTTTCGCTCGGTGCCGTGAGAAACTGGCGCGCAAGTGTTGTTCGAGCGGGGGCGGTGGACTGTAGACGATGAAGCTTCCTGCGTAAGCTAGACAAGACGGTGCACCAAGATATTTTATCTCGTATCCCACACTATTCTTTCTAGTAAACTGTTTGTGGTATACCTGATTTTTTTCATTATGTTTTGAAGACAAAATGGTGTTATGGAGGGAAAGGATGGTGTTTGAATTGCTAGAACATTTATGTACAGTGAACATGCAACTAGTACATGAGTGTCATGTTTGAATTTGGAATTATTCCGGGTTCGTTTGGTATTTTTATGCATTAATTGAGTTTCTGGGCAATTAATGTGCATAATTAAAATTTCATCTACAAGCACATGCTCCAGTGCACCAAAGTTGGTTCAAAAATCACAAGTGTGTCCTTGCGTGATTTTCTCGGTCCCATGCAACAAATGGGAATGAAATTCAAACATCTGGGCGTCGTGGCTCGGCCGGAAAGATTGAGAAACTTGGTTTTTTAATTCCTGTAAATCCAAAATACGCTTGAAAATCATGAAACTTGGCATGGTGTCATGACATGGCACCAACATGTTGCGGTAATTTTTTTGGCTGAATTGGGACAATCTTTGGTGTAAGCTTCTTGCAAACCGGAGCTTCCCTCAAGAAGGCTCATGGTTCCGAGAGGGAACGTGTCACCTCCGTGTGCGAAACGACATACGTACACTGCCTTCTCGTGCCTTAATTTTTTTACACAAGCAAATTAGACCAAATAGAAGTATCGTGCTAAATTTTGGAATTATTCCGAGTTCGTTTGGCCTTTGTTATATATTAATTGAGTTTCTGGGCATTTAATGTGCATAATTCAAATTTTAACTACAAGCACATGCTCCAGTGCACCAAAGTTGGTTGAAAAATCACATGTGTGTCCTTGGGTGAATTTCGAGGTCCCATGCAAGAAATGGGAGTGAAATTCAAACATCTCGGTGTCATGGCTCGGCCGGAAAGATTGAGAAACTTGGTTTTTTAATTCCTGTAAATCTAGAACACGCCTGAAAATCATGAAACTTGGCATGGTGTCATGACATGGCACCAACATGCTGTGGTAATTTTTTGGCGAATTGGGACAAGCTTTGGTGTAAGCTTCTTGCAAACCGGAGCTTCCCTCAAGAAGGCTTGTGGTTCCGAGAGGGAACGTGTCACCTCCGTGTGTGAAGCGACATACGTGATAATCGCCTTTCTCCCGCCTTTAAATTTTTTACAGTGCAGATTAGACCAAATGGAAGTATCGTGCTAAATTTTGGAATTATTCCGGATTCATTTGGCCTTTTTTATACATTAATTGAGTTTACGGGCATTTAATGTGCATAATTCAAATTTGAACTACAAGCACATGCTCCAAAGGCACCAAAGTTGGTTGAAAAATCACATGTGTGTCATTGGGTGAATTTCTAGGTCCCTTGCAAGAAATGAGAATGAAATTCAAACATCACAGGCGTCGTTGCTCGGGCCGGAAGATTGAGAAACTTTGTTTTTTAATTCCTGTAAATCCAAAACATGCCTTGAAATCATGAAACTTGGCATGGTGTCATGACATGTCACGAACATGCTGCGGTAAATTTTCCGGCGAATTGGGACAAGCTTTAGTGTAAGGTTCTTGCAAACCGGAGCTTCCCTCAAGAAGGCTCGTGGTTCCGAGAGGGAACGTGTCACCTCCGTGTGCGAAACGACATACGTACACTGCCTTCTCCCGCTTAATTTTATTACACAGGCATATTAGACCAAATAGAAGTATCGTGCTAAATTTTGGAATTATTCCGGGTTCGTTTGGCCTTTTTATACATTAATTGAGTTTCTGGGCATTTAATGTGCATAATTCAAATTTGAACTACAAGCACATGCTCAAGTGCACCAAAGTTGGTTGAAAAATCACATGTATGTCCTTGGGTGAATTTCTAGGTCCCATGCAAGAAATGGGAATGAAATTCAAACATCCAGGCGTCGTGACTTCGGCGGAAAGATTGAGAAACTTGGTTCTTTAATTCCTGCAAATCCAAAACACGCCTGAAAATCATGAAACTTGGCATGGTCTCATGACATGGCACCAAAATGTTGTGGTAATTTTTCTGTCCTATTTTGAGAAGGCGCACGCATTAACAATCAACAAATTCATTTTGGAACAAGTGTTGTCACGTTACAAATCGGAAACACAAGTATTATTGAAACCATGGGCATTCTACTTACCAATTATGTGCCGCCACGCGTCCCCTTTTTTTATTGGCTAGGAGGTGTCGTGCGGGGTAGCTATTTGAGTACGGGAGGTGTGCGATCAGACCCCTGTGCGTGCTCATCGGGAGGAGAGCCCTTTGAACTCTATCCGCCGCACACCTCCCTCCCAACGTCTCCATTGATGGCGCCCGAGCCCCTATTCTACGACGTAGCTATATGTCTCACTGGACTAAGATTTAAGAGAGAAAAATGAAAATCTGAAAAGAAAGTTTTGCACGGATCTTGATGTAAGATCCGACGGACCTATATAGCATCGACTGCAACTTATAGCAAGCATGATGAATATAAGGACGATGAGAGTTGATAATAATTGTCTTACATATTTAGGAACATAATTAAAAAAATGCCACATGCGGCAACGCCCAAAATACACAAGGGAAAAAGAAGAAGGAAGACAACGATCTGGCCCGCTGATCTCAAATTTCTTGATGCGTTGTTGCAGGCCGCGGGAACTAGTCTCCGCGGCAAGAGCGATGAGCTCTTTCTTGTCCGTATCCGCGGCAAGCGGCGATGAGCTCTTTCTTGTCCTCAACATGCTGCTTGAGAGCATCCACATATTCCTCCACCAGCCTTCCGCGCTCGATGCGCAGCTTGGCATTCTCGTCCATAAGTTTCTCGACGATGATGCCAGTCCTCTTCAACAAGGCAGTGGTCTCCTCCTGCTGCTCTGCACTTCCGACGATCTTCGCCCTCAGTAGGTTGTGCTCGGCCAGGAGCTTCACATTGCTCTCATTTAGTTGCTGGATGACGCCGGTAGCCTGTTCAAAAGAGACTTTCATGTCGTCCTGCAACCTCGCCCAGCCGGAGATCTGATCCATCTGGCTATGGACGATCGCATTCATGCGCCTGTAAGGGTCCTCGCTTTGCCTGAGACATTTTTCCAGGCTGCGCGCTGGAGGACATCTTCGCTGCATTCGGCGGTGGCGGAACATCTCATACGCTTCATGACGGCAGCCGGACGATCTCTGCATCGGCGACGACGGCGGGACCTCCGTCTTTGCCGCCGTGACGCGGCGGGGCCCTGTCTTTGCTTCTGACCACGTGGCCGGGGACATGCCGGCTGCGTTTGCGGCGCAGGCGGACATCTCTCGTAAGCTTCCGCTTCCATGCTCGTGCATCTCCTCGTGGCAATCTCTCAACCCGGAACTCACGCTGGCCATGGCAGATGCAAGGGAACGATGATGAATGACTTGTTTGTTTTTGTGGATGAGGAGTTGAGGGGGAATGTGCAGTCATCTTGGAGTAGTAGTATTTATAATCGAGTACTAGTATGCTCCTAAGTGGGAAACCGTTTAGGTTTTGATTGGTGTGAACAGGTTTGCAATTTGGAATGTGACGGGACGTAGGTTCAAAATTTATTGACGGTTATAAGTGCGGCACTATTCCCGGAAGGCGTAACGTGGGCATGTACGCCTTCTTGGCCGAGTACGTGGCGTTTGCACCATAGGGTGCACCGCAATAGGCAATGTCAGCACACGTCTTGTTCCAACAACCGTGCGCGTTCGTTCTTACCCTCGCACACGCTTCTTTTAATTAGAATGTGTGTGCCTGTCTAGCGCACACACGTTGATCTATCTAACTGTTTCAGTTTGTTGTGGCTAATCACAAACAGTTCATCCGTGTGAAGTGTATGCCATCAATCGCAAACACTTTAATCTGGCTGACCCGTTTCTTTTCTGTTGCCTAATTGCAAACAGTTAATCCTTCTGAAGTGTATGCCCTCAATCGCACACACCTTTATCTAGCTGCTTGTTTCTATTGTTCCTCCTCATCACAAATAGTTCATCCGAAAGTGAACTGTGATCTTTGTATATCGCACACGCCTTCATCTGGCTGCCCGTTTCTTTTGTTCCGGCTCATTGCAAACAGTTCATTGAACTGAACCGTATGCCCTGCATCACACATGCAACTAAAATCTGAACCATGTTTGCTGGCTCCGTCATCGCAAATGTTTTGAACCTTTTTTGACGGTTCTTTTACACCGCCGTTTGCGATTATTGCATCGCACACAGTTTCGTCGAAGGGTCTCTGATCGTTGTGTCGCGTTAGCAGCATCCTGCAGTAATGTAAGTTACTTTCGTTGCTACTCTGTTACGATCACTACAAAACTGCTACTGTTACTTTTGCCACTGTTACCGTTACTTCCACATTACTTTGCTACTAAATATTTTGCTGTAGATATTAAGTCTTTTAGGTGTGGTCGAATTGACAACTCAATTGCTAATACTTGAGAATATTCTTTGGCTCCCCTTGTGTCGAATCAATAAATTTGGGTTGAATACTCTACCCTCAAAAACTGTTGCGATCCCCTACACTTGTGGGTTACCAAGAAGGTGCTTAGTTTTGGGTTCAATCTTGCGGTGTCCTCACCCAATGACCAAGTAGGGGTAGCGAGGCACGTATTGTATTGTTGCCATCAAGGATAAAAAGATGGGGCTTTCATCATATTGCTTGAGTTTATCCCTCTACGTCATGTCATCTTACTTAAGGCGTTACTCCGTTCTTATGAACTTAATACTCTAGATGCATGATGGATAGTGGACGATGTGTGGAGTAATAGTAGTAGATGCAGAATCGTTTGGGTCTACTTGATACGGACATGACGCCTGCTGTCTACTACTCAACCTTCTTCTTATAGACGTTGTTGGGCCTGCAAGTGCATAGGTTTGTAGAACAGTAGCAAATTTCCCTCAAGTGGATGACCTAAGGTTTATCAATCTGTGGGAGGCGTAGGATGAAGATGGTCTCTCTCAAACAACCCTACAACCAAATAACAAAGAGTCTCTTGTGTCCCCAACACACCCAATACAATGTAAATTGTATAGGTGCACTAGTTCGGCGAAGAGATGGTGATACAAGTGCAATATGGATGGTAGATATAGGTTTTTGTAATCTGAAAAATATAAAAACAGCAAGGTAACTAATGATAAAAGTGAGCAAAAACGGTATTGCAATGCTAGGAAACAAGGCCTAGGGTTCATACTTTCACTAGTGCAAGTTCTCTCAATAATAATAACATAATTGGATCATATAACTATCCCTCAACATGCAACAAAGAGTCACTCCAAAGTCACTAATAGCGGAGAACAAACAAAGAGATTATTGTAGGGTACAAAACCACCTCAAAGTTATCCTTTCTGATCGATCTATTCAAGAGTCCGTAGTAAAATAACATGAAGCTATTCTTTTCGTTCAATCTATCCTAGAGTTCGTACTAGAATAACACCTTAAGACGCAAATCAACCAAAACCCTAATGTCACCTAGATACTCCAATGTCACCACAAGTATCCGTGGGTATGATTATATGATATGCATCACACAATCTCAGATTCATCTATTCAACCAACACAAAGAACTTTAAAGAGTGCCCCAAAGTTTCTACCGGAGAGTCAAGACGAAAATGTCTGCCAACCCCTATGCATAAGTTCACGCGGTCACGGAACCCGCAAGTTGATCACCAAAACATACATCAAGTAGATCACATGAATATCCCATTGTCACCATGAGATAAGCACATGCAAGACATACATCAAGAGTTATCATATCCTTAAAGAATCAATCCTATAAGATAACTTCAAAGGGAAAACTATCCATAAAAATAGAGTAGAGGGGGTGGGGAGAAACATCATAAGATCCAACTATAATAGCAAAGCTCGTGATACATCAAGATCGTGCCAAATCAAGAACACGACAGAGAGATCAAACACATAGCTACTGGTACATACCCTCAGCCCCGAGGGTGAACTACTCCCTGCTCGTCATGGAGAGCGCCGAGATGATGAAGATGGCCACCGGTGAGGGATCCCCCCAGCAGGTGCGGGAACAGGTCCCGATTGGTTTTTTGTGGCTATAGAGGCTTGCGGCGGCGGAACTCCCGATGTAGGTTATGTTCTGGAAGTTTGGGTACATATAAGAGGTTTTGGCATCGGGAACAAGTCAGGGTGGTCTCCGAGTCGGCTACGAGGTAGGGGGGCGCGCCCAGGGGGGTAGGGCGGGCCCCCACCCTCGTGGGTGCCTCAGGACTCTTCTGTCCCATCTCCGATACTCTGTGGGCTTCTTCTGGTCCAAAAATAATCTCCGTGAAATTTCAGGTCAATTGGACTCCGTTTGGTTTTCCTTTTCTGTGATACTCAAAAACAAGGAAAAAACAGAAACTGGCACTGGGCTCTGGGTTAATAGGTTAGTCCCAAAAATCATATAGCATATAAATGCATACAAAACATCCAAGATTGATAATATAATAGCATGGAACAATAAAAAATTATAGATACGTTGGAGACGTATCAATGCCTATATTCATAATCATTGCCTTAGATATTATCATAACTTTGTGCTTTTCTATCAATTGCTCTACAGTAATTCGTTCACCCGCCTTATGTTTTCTTTCAAGAGAGAAGCCTCTAGTGAAACCTATGGCCCCCGGGTCTATTTTCCACCATATATTTTCAGATCTATAAACCAAAAACCCAAAAATACCTTGCTGCAATTTATTTACTTTTATTTTGTTTTACGTTTTAGTAATCTTTTATATCTTTCTCTATCAGATCTCATCCTTGCAAGTGACCTGAAGGGATTGACAACCCCTTTATTGCGTTGGGTGCAAGTGTTTGATTGTTTGTGCAGGTGCATAGATTGGAGACTTACGTGTACCTCCTACTGGATTGATACCTTGGTTCTCAAACCGAGGGAAATACTTATCTCTACTTTGCTACATCACCCTTTCCTCTTCAATGGAAAAACCAACGCAAGCTCAAAAGTAGCAGGAAGAATTTCCGACGCTGTTGCTGGGGAGGTTCTACATCAAGCCTACCAAGTACCCACCATAAACTCTCATCTCTTGCATTACATTATTTGCCATTTGCCTCTTGTTTTCCTCTCCCCCACTTCTAAAACATTTTTAGAAAAACACACAAATATTTGCCATTTTATTCGCCCTTCTTTCTGTTCGTCTTTTTGTTTGCCTTTATGTCTTGGTTGGTTTGCTCGTTCGCTTGGTATAATTGTGTGTTTATTAAAAATCAGAAAGAAAAAAGTTTATGAATCCTCATCCACTTTCTAATCTTTTTAAGAGATCCAATTATCATGAACCAATTTCCAGTGAGTTGCGTGCACTAGATTATATTTATGAAGTTTTGCTTGAAATTCATGAATCTAAAAATTGTGATGAAATTTATGAAGTGATTCATGATAGCTCGTTGAATGAAAAGCATGATTGCAGTGATGTTATTATAAATTCTATTAATGTTAATTGTGCTAATGATATGCAAAACCCCAAGCTTGGGGATGCTAATTTTGCTATGACCACTACTTATTGTACTGATCATGATTGGGTTGATGCATCTTATGATCTTGAAAATTTGTTTAAGCCTCATGATATTGATAATAATGTTTGCAATATTATTGAAAGTGGGTTTGGAAGAGTGTCAACTTTAGTAAATAATAATCCCACTACTTTGGAGTTTTAGCAATCTTATGAATTTTTAATAAAAGTGGGCTTGGAGAGGTCATGACTTTATTTGATGATAATCCCACTATTTTGGAAGAGTGTGAACTTTGCATGCATGTGGATCATGTAGAGAATATGTTATGTGATAGATATATTGTTGAATTTGAATATGATCCCACGTGTAATTATTATGAGAGAGGGAAATATGGTCGTAGAAATTTGCATGTTACTAAATTACCTGTTGTTACGATGAGATTGCTATTGTTTCTTTCTTCTTCCTTGCACATGCTTGTTTTTGCTCGCCTTGATAATTTGTTTGCCTGTAAGATGCCTATGCATAGGAAATATGTTAGACTTAAATGTGTTTTCCACATGCTATATGATGCTCTCTTTGTGCTTCAATTCTTGTCTTTCATGTGAGCATCATTAAATTTATCAACGCCTAGCTAAAAGGCTTTACAGAAAAGTGCTTGTTGGGAGACAACTGATGTTTGCTAGAACTACGTCAGTATTTCCCCAAAGACGAAGGGATGATGCAGCACAGCAACGGTAGGTATTTCCCTCAGTGATGAGACCAAGGTTATAGAACCAGTAGGAGAACCATGCAACACCACGTAAATAGCTCCTACACGAAAAGAACAAATACTTGCAACCCGACGTAAGAGAGGGGTTGTCAATCCCTCACGGGTAAAAATATAGATAAAATTGTAGTATATTGGATAAATAGATCTCGCGGGAACGCGAGATAAAATAAATAAACAAAAATTGTAGCAAGGTATTTTTGTATTTTTGGTTTAATAGATCTGAAAATAAAAGCAAATGAAAATAGATCGCGAAGGCAAATATAATAAAGAAGAGACCCCGGGGCCGTAGATTTCACTAGTGGCTTCTCTCTAGAAAAATAGCAAACGGTGGGTAAACGAATTACTGTTAGGCAATTGATAGAACTTCAAATAATCATGACGATATCCAGGCAATGATCATTATATAGGCATCACGTCCAAGATTAGTAGACCGACTCCTGCCTGCATCTACTACTATTACTCCACACATCGACCGCTATCCAGCATGCATCTAGTGTATTAAGTTCATGGAAAATGGAGTAATGCAATAAGAACGATGACATGATGTGGACAAGATCTATTTATGTAGAAATAGACCCCATCTTGTTATCCTTAATAGTAACGATACATACGTGTCGGTTCCCCTTCTATCACTGGGATCAAGCACCGTAAGATCGAACCCATCACTAAGCACCTCTTCCCATTACAAGATAAATAGATCAAGTTTGCCAAACAAAACCAAATATATACGTGTCGGTTCCCCTTCTATCACTGGGATCAAGCACCGTAAGATCGAACCTATCACTAAGCACCTCTTCCCATTACAAGATAAATAGATCAAGTTTGCCAAACAAAACCAAATATCGGAGAAGAAATATGAGGCTATAAGCAATCATGCATATAAGAGATCGAAGAAGACTCAAATAACTTTCATGGATAAAAACATAGATCTGATCATAAACTGAAAGTTCATCGGATCCCAACAAACACATCGTAAAAAGAGTTACATCATATGGATCTCCAAGAGACCATTGTATTGAGAATCAAAAGAGAGAGAGAGAGAGAGAGAGGAAGCCATGTAGCTACTAACTATGGACCCGTAGGTCTACAATGAACTACTCATGCATCATCTGAGAGGCACCAATGAGGATGATGAACCCCTCCCGTGATGGTGTCTAGATTGGATCCGGTGGTTACGGAACTTGCGGTGGTGGAATTGATTTTTGTCGACTCCCATAGGGTTTCTGGAATATTGGGGTATTTATAGAGCAAAGAGGCGGTGCAGGAGGCCACCGAATGTTGGGGAACGCAGTAATTTCAAAAAAAATTCTTACGCACACGCAAGATCCATCTAGGTGATGCAGAGCAATGAGAGGGGAGAGTGTTGTCTATGTACCCTCGTAGACCGAAAGAGGACGCGTTATGACAACGTGGTTGATGTAGTCGTACGTCTTCACGCTCCGACCGATCCTAGTACCGAAAGTATGGCACCTCCGCAATCTGCACACGTTCAGCTCGGTGACGTCCCACGAACTCTCGATCCGGATGAGTGTCGAGGAGAGCTTCGTCGGCCTGACAGCGTGATGACGGTGATGATGAAGCTACCGGTGCAGGGCTTCGCCTAAGCACTACGGCGATATGACCAAGGTGGATTATGGTGGAGGGGGGCACCACACATGGCTAAGACAATGATCAACTTGTGTGTCTATGGGGTGCCTATCGGTGTCAAAACCGGCGGATCTCGGGTAGGGGGTCCCGAACTGTGCATCTAGGCGGATGGTAACAGGAGACAAGGGACACGATGTTTTTACCGAGGTTCGGGCCCTCTCGATGGAGGTAAAACCCTACTCCTGCTTGATTAATATTGATGATATGGGTAGTACAAGAGTAGATCTACCACGAGATCAAAGAGGCTAAACCCTAGAAGCTAGCCTATGGTATGATTTTTTTGTCCTACGGACTAAAACCCTTCGGTTTATATAGACACCGGAGAGGGTTAGGGTTACACAGAGTCGGTTACAATGGTAGGAGATTTACATATACGTATCACCAAGCTTGCCTTCCACGCCAAGGAAAGTCCCATCCGGACACGAGACGAAGTCTTCAATCTTGTATCTTCATAGTCCGTGAGTCCGCCAACGGTGATAGTTCGGCTATCCGGACACCCCTAATCCAGACTCCCTCGGTAGCCCCAGAACCAGGCTTCAATGACGCAGCGAGTCCGGCGGCATATTGTCTTGACATTGCAAGGCGGGTTCCTCCTCGAATACTTCATAGAAGATTTTGAACACAAGGATAGTGTCCGTCTCTGCAAAATAAGTTCCACATACCACCGTAGAGAGAATAATCTTTACACAAATTCAATCTGGCTGACGATTCGCGGCAAGGTGATGTCACACCACGGCCAAGCCTTTATTGGAATCGTTTTCTTGTCCCACCTCGGCGTGTTTAGCGAGGCGGTTTCTTCGACACGTCTTGTCAAAGCAGAGTTCGTGTCCCCTTATTCCGGGATTCTCATTAATTCGGGTGTGGGTAACCGAGTCGTGCCCGTTGGCACGCCTCCTCTATCGAAGGCGAGTCCCGAACGGTCACGGGGAGGGCTCTTGGTATTCAACCTCTTTATAACGAGACCAAGGCCCACTCCTTTCTTTCAATCTCAATCGAATCCGCCCCTCGCCTCGAGTTCCAACACCCAAAGCTCTAGATTCAGGCGCTTCGGACCTCCGAGGATGTCCGGCTCCGACCTGCAAGGCCGGTGGATGCCTTCCTCCACCACAAAAGAAGACGTATAAAGCCGAGAGGCGCCCGGTACATCTAACCGGGCGTAATTTCGTGACAGGCTGCCTGCCCAAGGGCAGATTATTCCCACTCCCAAGCCTTGTGAGAGCGTGGTGTTCGTGTCTCACTTCCTTCGGGGGTTAGGCTTCCCGACGGACCCCTTCGTGAGGGGGCTCATGTTTTATTATGGGCTGGAATTTCATGACTTGGATCCGGAGTCCATCCTCCACACCTCATCGTTCATTGTCGTATGTGAAGCCTTCCTCCGCATTACCCCTCACTTTGGGTTGTGGCTCAAAACCTTCAAAGTGGAACCAAGATGATCCAAGGGCGAGAAGGAAAAGTGGAGGGGCTGTTATAAGCAAGAATGTTGACGCTCCATGGCCCGAGGGCTCTTTCCAAGAGGAGCTCAGTCTGTGGCAACAAGAGTTGTTTTATGTCACAGCTCCCAGGGGCACCAAATGGGTGGCGCCACCTGCCTTTCGCTCGGGTCCTCCACCGCGGCTGGTGTCATGGGTCAATAAAGGGCTCGACTAGGGGCCGTCCAAGGACGTGCCCTTGTTGCAGGGCCATATTCGAGACCTCCTAGAGAGAGATCAATCTGGTCGTAGTAGCGCAGGTCATGCTGATTCGTTGCACCACGCCTGCAAGCGTCGCCCCCTCACTTTGTGGGAGTTCAATCCGGAGGGACCACGAGCTCTCCAACATCTTATGGGCGTAACACCCGTGGAGATGTACCAACTGTTCTTCGGATCACAAGCAATGTGTCCGGACTTGACCGAGGACGAGGTCTGAGCGGCAATCGTCACGGATACTCAAGTAAGTAGTCCTGTGCCGGACATGCTATCCGTATATCTATCATAAACTTGCCTTTAAAAGAGCTGTCCCTTGAACAGGAGTGGATAGCGAAAAGCAAAACTGATCCGGTGTCGGCCCCCTCCACGAGACCATGCGGATCTGTGTTAACCAGATGCTAGAGGCTGCGCCTTTTGAAGAAGGCGAGGGGGGGGACGAGGGAGCTACTGCCTCCCATGAAGGAGTTTATCAAGAAAGGAGGGATCGAGAATCCCTCCTCCAAGGGGAGAAGAGGACCGCCTCGAAGATCCGGAGACCAAGGCCTCAAGCGGGGAAGAAATCTTCGCCCGGAGGGTCTCAAGGCCGGAGATGCCCCGCCGCACTATTTCCCCAAGGAGATCAGCCCTCCAAATGAGCCGTAAGTAAGTAAAGAGGCGTTTCTTAAAATGAGAGACATCCCTGTTTTATTTCTGAAGATAACCGAAATATTTCCTTGTAGTTCGGATCTCAGCCCTTCTCAGCAGAGCTCGTCTTTAGGGGATCTTGGTCCGGAGATGATGGAGAGAGAAACGCCTCCGCCTGCCGTACCGTCATGCGAGGCGGACGGCCCTGAGGTGTCGTCGTGGAGGGTTTCTCCGAATCCGGCGGGGCCCGAAGGCAGTCATATGTCCCCTCAAAGCCCTCTGCGTCCGGCCTTCGAAAAAGGCCATCGGATGAGTCCAGCACTGACTGGTGTACGGTCGGAGGAGCTAAAAGATCTGCTCGGGCGAGCGTCTATCTCGGAAGATCACCGTGCGCTGATGGGTACGGTGATTGAAAGGATTTCATCCGTTGAAAGCGGATTGCATGAAGCCATCATAAGTTTACTGACGGGTTTTGAGGTACACAAAATGATGTACCTTCTGACAGTTTTGCATATAGAATGCGCCCTGTATAGATAGTAGCCCCTGAGACTCGGTGCGTTGTCAAAAATGACAGCGCGCCAAGGATCATAATCCCAGGAATAATATGCGCTCTTCCTATGTATGTGGCAAAGCGTCCGGTGGCAGCCGGACTGATGAATTTGCCGAACTAAAGCGGCAACTTGACGTGGCGGATGCTGACATCGCGCTTGTCAATAAGCGGCTTGACGAGTCACAAGGAATGCAGCTTCTCCGCGGACACCCGGTAAGGTAGCTTAATGTCTGTGCCTTACAACATGTATGCTTGACGCAGATGGTGCCGCTGTCATGGAGAACCTTCGGGCAGAACCCGCCCGAGCCAAGGAGCAAGCCCGAAAAAGTGATGTGGCTGCCTTAAAAGCGGCCGAAGAGCTGAGAGCCGAACAGGCTGCTCACTGCCGAAGCAAGGAAGAAATGGCCGAGATGGCCGTAAAGTTGAAGAATGTTACCCACCGTTGCGAGCTTCTTGAAAAAGAAGGTCGAGCGGAACAAGAGGACCTGAAAAGGCCGCTATCGAGGCCAAGGATGCTCGCTTCTGCGATGAGAGCTATGAAAGAGGAGCTACGTCGGGCCAAAGATATTGCGGTGGAAAGCCTTTTCTGCTGTGGAGGAAATTCACGAATCCTAAGTATGCTCAGTTGGGCCACCGTGGGGTGCGGAGGATGCTTATCACGGACTTAGCGGAGAGTGCCGCAGACGCGGCGAACACTTCCGAGGCCAAAAGGATCACGGAATGGAAGAGCTTTTTTGGTCGCAGTTCCATAGTCCAGCGTCACTTCCATTGACCGATCGTTTGGCGAATGGGCTGAGCTGAATAGGTTGTCCGGACTTGCCATGAAGGATGTCGTGACTCATTTGTGGCCGAACAGGCCCGAGCCGAAGAGTTATTTTGGCTTGGTGCGGCAGTTCCTTGGTGCGGTGCCACATATTGGTGCAATGAAGCGGTCAGGATGCATAGAGGGTACGCGGATGGCTCTTTCCCGTGTCAAGACATCCTGGGCGGAGATGAAGGCCACCGACGTTGCATCCCAGGATTCGGACGTAAGCTGAGTACCGCCAGCACTATTTTGAGGAAGTCTGCAGGCGCTTCGTTTAATAGAGGCCTTGATGCTCGAAGGATATTATGTTCTAATGACATGTATGATTTGTGAAACAATGTTTCAATATAATATAAGGGCTTTTTATACTTGTGCGTTCAAGTATTAAAATACCTCCTGCGGCCGTTAATGTATATGTGTATATAACTCCGAAGATGGCAGTCTTCGACTTGACCCCCCACGCACATAGTGCGGGTGTTTGCAAAAAAGGCGCATTTCCACACTTAATCCAACGTCTTGGTCACGTAAAGGAGGTGATAGCGAGCAAACTAGGCAACCGGACTATAATGCTTTATCACTTTCACTTAGCCATAGGAGTTCGATGGTGGGGCTACTATATAGCCCCTAGGGGCACCAGCGCTCTCCGAATTCGGGCGCGTATGTGCTGACCAGAAACGGTCCTTCGTTAATGCGGATGAATTCTAAACATTCTGGTGGGTCATCAAGTGGTTGACCAGTCTCACGCTACATCATGGCGATCAGGTTTCGGCTTTCTCTCGAGGTGCTCACGGGCCGAACCGGGGCACAATCGCAGTAGTTCTCCACGGTGCAGCGTTAGCCGATAGAACGGAATGTAAGGCAGCAAAACACAGGAGCTGGGCAAACCCAACATTTGACCAAAGACATGATTCGGAGTTGATGCATATAAGGCCCTAACTCGAGACTTGAACACTCCACGAGGTATTTGGTCTTTATGAAAGCGGGCGAGAACAATGCCCTAAGCCCCGGTGTCCAGTGCAGCGCAAAAAATTCATGTGGCGGCCCGATGCCAAAACGCCACCTCCTCCTCGGTTATAGCAAGAAACCGGGGATGTGTATCAACAAGAGGCGGTAAAAAAGGTTTACGCAGGGTCTTAATCTGAAAAGAATCCTTGCAACGGGTCCCTACCGCACGCGTCGCGCTGTGTCTCCGTTGTCAGTATCTCGGACGGGTGTAGCACGGTGTTCATCTATAAAAGAGAAGAACTTAGTTGAAGAAAGATCGTGCAAAAATGTACTTTATATTAAATAAACAGAGTACGATTCCAAAAAGCGAATAAAATTGAGCCTTATTGTCTCTTGTTATACATGCATGCAGCCCTTTATGCGGGGTGTGCGGCTAGTAGGCCTTTATATGTTTACGCCGGACTCGTCTAGCCGTGTCCGGGGTACGAATGACGTGTTCAGGAGCTTGGTTTAGCGGAGCCGGATTAGTGTGTGACTGTCCAGGCAGTCTCATGTTCTTCCGTGCTCGAGTAACACTTGATACTTCCCTTTAATGAGATGATGCCGCGTGGACCGGGCATTTTAAGTGTAAGAGATGCATAATGCGGTATTGCGTTAAAGCGGGCGAAAGCTTCATGTCCCAATAGTGCTTGATAGCTACTTTTGAATGGGGCGATATGGAAGGTTAACTTTTCGCGGCGGAAGTTGTCGGATGAGCCGAACATAACTTCTAGCGATGAGGGAGCCATTACAATGGGCATATAGGCCTGGCATTACCCCTTGAAGGAGGTGTTGTTGTGGTGAATTTTGGTTCGGCCTATCCCCATTTTGCGGATTGTGTCACGATATAGCAGGTTTAGATCACTACCTCCGTCCATTAGGACTTACCGTGAATTGAGTCCGTCGATTATAGGATCTAATATCGGGGCAGTCCATCCTGCGTTCCGGATACTTCGTGAGTAATCTCGATGATCAAAGATGATTGGTTTTGACAACCAATGTCGGGACTCGGCCAGGATAGGCCGTGTGGTGGCGTGATTTCTATGGGCGCCACTGCGATTTTCCTTTGTCACTTGAAGTGAGTTTCTTGTTTTGACTTCTTGTGGGAAATTCTTTGTTTTCCGATTGCTCTGCTTGTGGGGTTCGTCATCGTCCTCGCTTGGTGTGTCGAGCCCCTTGTGTTCGGACATTCAGTTCTTGACTGCTTGAAGACCCAACAATCTCTGTGGGTATGGTTTGCGGGCTTCCCGGTACCGTGGATTTGGCATATTTTGTCCAAGATTTTGTTTAAGTTGGATAGCTCGTGGTCGTTATCCTTGAGGGGCAGTTTTTATGATTCTCGCCGAGAGCTTTTGAATCCGGCGTTGATCGCCGTGCTCTTGAACTGTTTCCCCTTGTCCGTGGCTGGTCCTTGCTGCGTCGTGGATTCCCGTTTCCATCTCGACTTCGGATGTACTTGGGTCGTTGGTACTACATCTTGCCAGATAACTATCCTCTCCAGCATAAAAGCGGGTCATGAGGCTTGTTAGTGTGGCCATTGTTCTGGCTTTTCTCGGCCAACGTGTTCGGCGAGCCATTCGTCTTGGACGTTGTGTTTGAAAGCTGCTAAGGCTTTGGTGTCCTGGACGATCGATTATTTGGTTCTTTTGGTGAGGAACCCGTTCTGCAATTGCGGGCTGACTCTCGGGTTATTGAGTTATATGATTTAAATCGATACGCATCCTGAGGCGGACATAAGTCCCTTGAAAATTTGCGAAAAGCATCCTCGAGCTCTTCCCAACTTCCAATGGTATTTTCGGGAGGCTTTTAAGCCAGGTCTGCGTCTTGGCCTTTGAGCTTGAGGGTTAAGTATTTTATGGCGTCGAGATCATCTCCTCTAGCCATGTGTATGTGGAGGATGTAATCCTCAATCCAGACTCGAGTCTGTTGTTCCGTCAGATGCCTCTATGTTTACGGGTTTAAATCCTGGCTGGAAATTGCGTGATCCAAAGCACCTCATCGGTGAAACATAGGGGTGTGCGGCACCCTATATTTGGGTGTGCCGTGATGTCCTGGATATTTGGCGTGTTGCATTTCTTAGAAGAGCTTGCTTTCTTGGCCCGTGAGATGGACCTAACTGGGCCATCCTTTTGATGCTTGAATCCTTGCGCGGATCTCGTCGGGCTTGTAGTGCGGCGCCGCTTGCCGCTCTATGCTTGTCATGTGGTCGTCTATCCGGACCGGGCAGCCTCTTTGTTCTTTGATTGCGGGGCTCTAAGGCCTCCTCATCGTCGGGCAGTAGTTTGCGCTTGGTAGCTCTTTGTTTGGCGGCATCGTCAGATTTGTCTGCGGTGTTGAGTACTTTGCTCCGATGCCTGATTCTGAATGCATCTTCCGCTGTTTTGAGCTTCCGCTTACGCTTTTTCAGGCTACGCGCAGCGATGGCGGCGAGCCTTTTGTGGAGGTTCTTCTGCTCCAACAACTTGTCCGGTGTGAGATCGTCCGTTTGTTATCTTCGCAGGACGGGTTGTTTATCCAAGTTGTCTGTTCGGACGGTTGTTCAATTGCATGTTAAGTTGCCCACCGGTTCGACCTGCTCTTTGGCTGGTCTGTATGGTTGCCGTCTTTGTCGAGGCGGGACTTTGTGCGGTGCTTTCGTCGCCGTCTTGACTGCTTTTCGAGGGATTTATCCTTCGTAGCGTCCCGTTGTTCCTCGTCGTTACTTCCTTTAGGTGTATCCACCATGTATACATCGTGGAGATGGGGTGGCTGTCGGTACCACAGCAGAGGTGCTGGTTGCGTGGTTGTCTCCTACATCGCCGTCCATACCGTCGATGTCTTCAGAGTCGAAATTGAGCACGTCGTTTAAACTTTCGGCGATGGCTATGTGAAGTGGGTGGTGGGTGGGTGTTGAATTTCTTCGTCAGTCTGCATTCCAACCTTCCCGACCATATAGTCCGCCAGGCTCTCCTGATAAAGAGAGACTTTAGTGAATTCAGGATGTCGCCAAGGGGCGAGTGTTGAAAGATGTCCGCGACAGTGAACTCCATAACCGGCGCCCAATCGGATTTGATTGGCAGGGGCGCGGGAGGTTTGGAGTCCGGAGAGGAGTCCGGCACCTCGGAGTCACGGGCTTCACAAAGGACAGAGATGGTGTTCGGCTCAATCGCCGTAGAGATCGTAGCCCCCGAGGCGGTGTCCAGCCACTCGTCCTCGATCGGCGGAGTCGGCTCCGAGCTAAGGGTCGGAGCGGACGCTGGTGCGGCCTCCAGGGCACTGTTCGGCGGCAGAGCTAGATCGTGCCCATCGAAACAGTGCAGCATGCTTGGTTGTGGGTCGAACCCGTCGAAGATCAAGTCTCCGCGAATGTCGGCCATGTAGTTCAAACTCCCAAATCTAACCTGATGGCCAGGGGCGTAGCTTTCGATCTGCTCCAGATGACCAAGTGAATTGGCCCCGCGATGCAAAGCCGCCGAATCTGAAGATCTGTCCGGGAGAAAAGTCTCACCTGGACCGCGTCATTGTTGATGATCGAAGCGAGCCATCGGACCTAAAGGTGACTGACGCAGAGGAACTCTCAATGAAAGCACCAATGTCGGTGTCAAAACCGGCGGATCTCGGTAGGGGTCCCGAACTGTGCGTCTAGGCGGATGGTAACATCGAGACAAGGGACACGATGTTTTTACCTGTGTTCGGGCCCTCTCGATGGAGGTAAAACCCTACTCACGCTTGATTAATATTGATGATATGGGTAGTACAAGAGTAGATCTACCACGAGATCAAAGAGGCTAAACCCTAGAAGCTAGCCTATGGTATGATTGTTGTTTGTCCTCGGACTAAAACCCTCCGGTTTATATAGACACCGGATAGGGTTAGGGTTACACAGAGTCGGTTACAATGGTAGGAGATCTACAAATCCGTAACGCCAAGCTTGCCTTCCACGCCAAGGAAAGTCCCATCCGGACACGGGACGAAGTCTTCAATCTTGTATCTTCATAGTCCAGGAGTCCGGCCAACGGTGATAGTTCGGCTATCCGGACACCCCCTAATCCAGGACCCCCTCAGTGCCCCTCCCCCATATATAAAGGAGTGGAGGAGGGGAAGGGCCGGCCCTCTCTATGGCGCACCCTAGGGGAGTCCTACTCCCACCGGGAGTAGGATTCCCCCTTCCAAATGGGAGTAGGAGAGGACGGACGGAGGTGAGCGGGAGGAAGGACAGGGGGGCCGGCCCCCATCCCAATTCAGATTGGGCTTGGGGGGGGGGCTCCTAGGCAGCCTCCTCCTCTCTCCCACTAAGGCCCAATAAGGCCCATACACTCCCGGGGGGGGGGGGCTCTGGTAACCTCACGGTACTCCGGTAAATGCCCGAACTCACCCGGAACCATTCCGATGTCCAAACATAGCCATCCAATATATCGATCTTTATGTCTCGACCATTTCGAGACTCCTCATCATGTCTGTGATCACATCCGGGACTCGAACAACCTTCGGTACATCAAAAACACATAAACTCATATAATACCGATCGTCATGAGCGTTAAGCGTGCGGACTTACGGAGTTCGAGAACTATGTAGACATGACCGAGACTCATCTCCGGTCAATAACCAATAGCAGAACCTGGATGCTCATATTGGTTCCTACATATTCTACAAAGATCTTTATCGGTCAACCGCATAACAACATACGTTGTTCCCTTTGTCATCGGTATGTTACTTGCCCGAGAGTCAATCGTCGGTATCTCAATACCTAGCTCAATCTAAATTCTTGGCAAGTCTCTTTTACTGGATACGTAATGCATCATCTCGTAACTAACTCATTGGTCACATTGCTTGCAAGGCTTATAGTGATGTGCATTACCGAGAGGGCCCAGAGATACCTCTCTGACAATCGGAGTGACAAATCCTAATCTCGATCTATGCCAACTCAACAAACACCATCGGAGACACACAGAGAGCATCTTTATAATCACCCGATTCGTTGTGACGTTTGATAGCACACTAAGTGTTCCTCCGGTATTCAGGACTTGCATAATCTCATAGTCAGAGGAACATGTATAAGTCATGAAGAAAGCAATAGCAATAAAACTCAACGATCATAATGCTAAGCTAATGGATGGGCCTTTTCAATCACATCATTCTCTAATGATGTGATCACGTTCATCAAATGACAACTCATGTATATGGCTAGGAAACTTAACCATCTTTGATTAACGAGCTAGTCAAGTAGAGGCATACTAGTGAAACTCTGTTTGTCTATGTATTCACACATGTACTAAGTTTCCGGTTAATACAATTCTAGCATGAATAATAAGGAAATAAATAATAACTTTATTATTTCCTCTAGGGCATATTTGTTTCAATCTCCCACTTGCACTAGAGTCAATAATCTAGTTCACATCGCCATGTGATTTAACACCAATATTTCACATCACCATGTGACTAACACCCATAGTTCACATCGTCATGTGACCAACACCCAAAGGGTTTACTAGAGTCAATAATCTAGTTCACATCGCTATGTGATTAACACCCAAAGAGTACTTTAAGGTGTGATCATGTTTTGCTTGTGAGAGAAGTTTAGTCAACGGATTACGCATACATTTAGAGTTGTATGTATTTTGCAAATATTCTATGTCTACTATACTCGCGACTTGAGCTACTCTAGCTAATTGCTCCTACTTCCAATATGTATCCAGATTGAGACTTAGAGTCATCCGGATCAGTGTCAAAACTTGCATCGATGTAACCCTTTACGACGAACCTTTTGTCACCTCCATAACCGAGAAACATATCCTTATACCACTAAGGATAATTTTGACCGCTGTCCAGTGATCCACTCCTGGATCACTATTGTACCCTCTTACCAAACTCATGGTGAGGTACAAAATAGGTCTAGTACACAACATGGCACACTTTATAGAACCTATGAGTGAGGCATACACTACAAAAAAAAGACACATCCGTGACATTTGGGGCTGGACGAAAAAAATTTCTGTCATACATATGACACTTCTATGACGATAATTGTGACAAAACCGGTATCATCATAGATGTGGTGGGCTCCTACTTCTATGACAAAAATCATGATGAAAATGGGTTTTTCGTCTCTGGGCGGCCGGAGACTTGAAAGCGCATGACATTCTTTGGGCGTCCCATGACGGAAAAACCGTGGTAGAAGCGAGGGGAGGAAAATTTGGGGAGTTTCGGTTCACGGTGGGAGGTCGGGGCAGCGATCGCTGCTTTCTCGTGACACGTACACGCGTGTGCGTAGGCGTTGGTTTCTAATCGACCCGAAGCGAGGCGTTGGGCTCTAAATCGAACCCGACAATTGCAAGAAAGTTACGCTACATCGAACCTCAGCGATCGATCGATGGCTGTTAATCGAACCTAATCAAGTTTATTCCTTCGCCATCGCCGCTAACCGAAGCCGATCGATTGGACTAATAGTGAGCGCTATGCGGGGAGGGGTTTGGATGAACAAAGGAGCGGTAGCGTTACCTACGGGTGAACAGGGACCCGTGGTGTGGTGGAGGCTGGATGAACAGTGAAGCGGTGGAGGGGTGCCCGTGGAGGGGTGGTTGAACAGGACCTCAGCGGTGTGGAGGCTGGATGAGCAGTGAGATGGTGGAGGGGTGGTTGAATAGTAGCGGTGGAGTAGCACGCGGTGGAGGCTGGATGAACAGGGAGCCCGTGGAGGGTGGAGGAGGTCGACGGTGGCAGCCGTGGAGGCTGGAGGAGGTCGACGGTGGAGATGAAACGGTATCACGTGGAGTCCTGTTTCTGATGCGCCACACCCCTCCCGATGAAACGGGACCCGTTTCGACCGTGAGTAGGAGGTCCGTTTAAATCATTTTGCGGCACGCCACACCCTCGATCAACAGGACCCCGTTTCGACCATAGGAGGTCCGTTTCCTCCATTTCTTGATGCACGCCACACCCTCCCGATCAACAGACCCCGTTCGACCGTAGAAGGTCCGTTTCCTCCGTTTTCAGACGCCACACCTCCCCTATCAACGGGACCCCGTTTCGGACCGTAGGAGGTCCGCTTCCTCCGTTCTTGATGCATGAGACCCCTCCCGATTAACAGGACCCCGTTCCGAACGTAGGAGGTCGTATTCCTCCGTTCTGCGGTACGTCAGGCCTCGTTTCCATCGCCTGTTCCGTCCAAGCCCTCCCGATGAACACGACCACGCATTTCGTTCCGACCCAGCCGGTTGGCTCCCACGCGTTCCGTTGCCTCCCGATGAACACGACGGATTCCTTTGCCTCCCCATGAACACGACGCATTCCATTGCCTCCCCATGAACACGACGACGACGCTGTTTCTCCGTTCCGACCCAGCCATGTACACGAGCCCTCGCCGTACGTATGCGTGAGTAGGCGTTCGAGACCCTGCCCGTATGTACGTACATGGCCGTATTTTCTTTCTTGCACACTGCCCGCTGTACGTACGTGTACATGCTACGTCGGCGCCTCTGACGACCAATATGTACGTACGCGTTCGCGACCGTAATGACAATGCTACATACGTTTCGACCAGGTGGGTCCCGACTGTCATGCACTTCTTGGCTGCGAAGATGTAGCTGGTGGGTCCCAGAAGTCAGGGGGGCGAATCATTTTGGGTTTTTTTTTTTGCCCGGACGCACTTCCTTGCGTCTTGAAGGTGTAAACTGCTGGTCCCTAGCGGTCGAGGCGAATCGCTTTTTTTGCCCGGACGCACTTCCTTAACGGCGAAGGTGTAGCCCAGTGGGTCCCGCAATGGGGGCGAATCGTTTTTTTCGGATGCACTTCCTTGCGTGCGCGAAGATGTAGCTAGTGGGTCCCGGCGGTCGAGGCGGTCGCTTTTTCGAGCGCACTTCCTTGCATGCGAAGATGTAGCCTCGTGGGTCCCAGCGGTCGGGGCGAATCATTTTTTCGAAATCGGTGGCCCGTCCTGTGGGTCCCTGGCCGTTAGGTGGAGGAATAATTATTTTATGCGGCGTAATAAGGAGGTACTTCCTTGCGGGCCAAGTGGACCCGGTGTCGACCTCTCCACGTCTGATCCACGTCCGATGGAAGTCGTTCCTTGACCATGTTGACCACGCTGCGCCGAGAGCACCCGCAGCGGTGGGCGGACGGTGAGGCTTAGGAAGGGGACGACGCTGAGCCGGGAAGATGCGGCAGTGGATGCACACGTGGAGAGGAGTACGAGGTTCACTTTCGGTTAATTCTGCCGTCGCCGCTTGAGAATAACGAGGTGTGGGTGAGTGGAGGGATGGCCTGGCGATGGTGGGAGTAGTAAGGGGCGGTGAGGCCTCCATGGGGAGCACAGCCTGCCACGAGAGGCAGGAGCAAAGCGGCACGGCCGGCTGCTTTTGGCGGCCGGGAGCAAGAAGACCAGAGAGGTTGAAGAAGCACGACGGCCGTTGGATGGACATCGTCACGCTGATCCTTGCAGCTAGAATCGTTTATATTGACTAAGTTGACAAAAGCCCTTGGTACGTCAACTTAGTAGGCCCATAGGTCAGCTTCCAAAGCGGTGCACCCAGGATGTCGGGGAGGAATCTTTTTGGGCGGGTGAAGCTAGAATATCCGAGATTGAAGAAGAAGCACGGCATCCGGTTGGATGGACATCCAATGGCCCCTTTCTGCTAGAACCGTGTGTTGACTATAAGTTGACAAAGCCTTGCATGCGCGTCAACTCTGTTTTTTAGGGACACATCAACTTAGTAAGGCCAGAAGTGTGTGGCAGAGAACTTATAGCCCATTTGAGATTTGTAAGAATGTGTAGCGCATTTTTGAATTCTAATGGAATTTACTACAGCCCATTTACAGTTTGTTAAAAGTACATCCCATTTGAACCAACTTTTCAAAACAGAATTCAATAAAATTTCCCACATTTTGATGGGATCCGAAATATTTTTATCCCGAAATTTCTAGTCAGATTAAATACAATTTCAATATAAATTTATATTACGTAAAAATCCAACGAAACATTGCGCTTCAACAATTAATGAAATTAAAATTTTCAATATCCAAAATAATATTTTATAAAGTAATCACGTGTTTGGTGCATTTTTATAATTACTGCTTGATTTTATAATTACATCCCATATATTATTTCTTAAAGCCCATTTTCTTGTTAAGCCTAATGCATCCCTCCTAGGAAAGATCTGCAGCCCAGCGGGGCGGAGAATAACAACTTGACCTTGCCTGGGTATTCCTAAAAAAGGGCCATTTACATTTGTGCCCCTAACTCGAACCCACTACTCAGATTTGCCCCTAATTTCGAAGCATGCTCAAATTTGCCCCTCCGCCGTTAGTTGCACTTACAGAAATACCCTTCCGCGTTGCTTCGATCAAATAAAGCTTTGTTTGACCGTTGTCACACTGTTTCTTTGACACTTTTGCCCCTGTCTCAATGTGTCACTTACTGGTGGGGCCCACTCTTAGAAAATAAAACAAAAAACCCTTTCTCTCACCCCCTCTCCCTCACACACTTACAGGTGGGGCCAATCTAAAAAAACTATTTCTCTCTCCCTCTCCCTTACCTCTCCCTCGGCCCAATGACAGGCGGGCGGCCACTATCTCTCTCTCAACTCCGTGAGAGTGTCGAGCCAGGCGCCGCCTCACCGCAGGTCTCCCCTGCGGCTGCCCTCTCGCCCTCCTTCTCTCCCCGCCGCTCGCCCTCGTTCTCTCTTCCCTCCTCTAGCCCTCTCCCGCAAGCTCGTCGGAGGCTGCCCCATCACCGTCGTCTGTCTAGCACATGGCCAACAGCAGCCCCAAGCTTCACCACCTCGCCAGGACGCTCTTACAACATGACATCATCATCCCGGCCAACCAATTTGAACAAACAAGTCCAGGACCAAGCGCCCGGACGCATCTTCCCCGCCTCCGGCCTCGGTCCGCCGCCCTCGATTGGATGCCGTTGAAGCAAGCCAGCAGATCTCAGTCGCTCCCCGGGCGTCCTGATGTACAGCAGAAGCCGTGGCCATCCTCCATAGCAAGCCACATGATCTCAGGCCATCTTCCCGCTGAGCTCCGAGATCTGTCCATGGCCGCCATGGTGAAGTCCTTGCTCGTCTTCCCGAGCCCCAGTGGCGTCTCGCCCGTGCTCCTAGTGAGCTCGGTAATGTCACACAACCTTCCCTCTCTCCCCTTGCATCGTAGGTCCCCCACTTGAGCCGCCAAAAGGCACCGCGGGAATGGTCGCCGCCGTTCACTCTGACGACCATATGGTCCAAAGAATGCATCCCTGGATGCGGTAGATCCAGAGCTATCATCTGCTTCCCTCGTCCGGCCTCCTCGTAGCCTCCCGGCATGCCTCCGCCGCGAGAATTGGTTGCCGTCGGCAACTATCAGCCTAATCAACAGTTAATTAAAACAAAATATTCAAAAATATTGTTAAGCCAATGACAGTGGGCCCACTACCTAGTTTGATTAGTCTTTTTCTTTTTATTCTTTCAAAATTGGCCCCACCTGTAAGTGTGTGAGGGAGAGGGGTGAGAGAAAGGGTTTTTTGTTTTATTTTCTGAGAGTGGGCCCCACCAGTCAAACGGCTTTGACTGACGGAAACGGCACGGAAGGGTATTTCTGTAGGTGCAACTAACGGCGGAGGGGCAAATTTGAGCATGCTTTGAAATTAGGGGCAAATCTAAGTAGTGGGTTCGAGTTAGGGGCACAAATGTAAATGGCCCTAAAAAAGTATAGCTGGGCTAGCCATTTTCAGCTTGAAAAAAATTAATATCTGGGCTGGATATCTGGCCTAGGCTAGAGCGGGCGAGGCCTGATTAATACTGCATGATGTTTTCGTTGTTGTTGTTAGGAGGAGAAAAATTAATATCTGAGCTAAACATCGAAAAACTCTGCAAAGGTTTCACACCTCAAAAACACAAATACTGCCGAGCTTGCTTGGTCCCGGTGTCGGCCGCTTCTTGTGCAATTATCTAGTTGTATTGACTACTACATAGGTTGACAATGGTGTGGGGCCAGTCATGTCAGAAACCAGGAGGAAGCAAAATAAATTATAGTTATATATATATATATATATATATATATATATATATATATATATATAATAAGGAGGCACTTGCGTATGTGAGGCTATGGACTGGTGGGTCCCCATTGTCATCCTCTCCAAGTAAAGTCATCTCCTCGTATGCTTCCACCAAATGTCGAACAGCGCCGCCGCCCAGCTTCCCGGTGGCAGGCGTATTGTTCGCTTTTCAAACGACACAAGTGCCGTCCGTCCGTCCATCTGCCGCCCACATTAATGATATGGGGTTGTCGAGGCGGCTACTTTGGTGCCACACGTCCGTCCCTCTGCCCGCCCACCATTGCTATATAAACTGCTGCGCCGGTCATAGCCGCAGTCATCCGCATCCGTTCCCTTTCTCCTGTCCACACCACTACTGCGCACCATGGCTTCCTCGCGCTCTAGCGCTCTTCGGGATGGGCGGACGACGGACCACAAGGAGATGGCAGCCATTGCTGCCGACCGGCTGTCCAGCAGGCAGCCGGAGGACGACGACGTCCCAATGGAGAACATGGTAGTCGACGATCCGGCGCCAACCCCCTCCTCCGCACCATCCTCGCCGGTTCATTGCACCATGACCATCGGCGAGGCTTGTGCCCAATATATGGACAGGGTGAGGCAGATGCGTGTGGAGCAGTTCCGGGAGGCACAGGCCGACGCCGCCTACAACCACCATCTCCTCCAGAGCACTGCAGCGGAGGAGCAGATCGCATGGAGAGGGCGGAGCAGGAGGCGCCGCCGACCTGCATCAGCCCGCAAGGGCCGCCGAAGGCCGGGCGGTACCGCAGCGCGGGTGGCGAGGCTGCAGCCGCCACAAAGAGGCTAGCAAAGAGGGCGACAAGCGGGCGAGGCTTTGTTGGCGAGACCGAGGGGCAGGCAGAGGACAATGCCGGCTCGACGAAGTCCCCGCTGGTGTCGACGAGGCCCTGCTCCGCCAAGGCCCTGCGGCGCGATCAACGAGGAGAGGACACCGCCGGCTCCGCCGAGGCTCCGCCCCGCCAACAACGAGGCAGAGGACATCGCCGGCTCAGCCGAGGCCCCACCCTGCCGGCAACGTGGGGGAGGATTTCCACTTCTCATTGGCGCCGCCTCACGCAACGAGACAGGATATCGCCCGGCTCCGCCGAGGCCCCGCACCGCTGCCAACGAGGTCGCGCCACGTAAAACGAGGAAGAGTAGAACACGGTGAGTCGCCGCCGCCGGGTCCAGTAAGGCCACCGCTGCTACCCTCGGTTGAAGCCAAGCTAGGCGGGTTGACCATTGACAAATGTTAGCTTCTTTGGCGGCGACGATGAGTCGGAGAGCTGCGCTGGAGAAGAACTGCTTCTACTTAGCTTTGGTGCAGTTGGGTGACGACACATGGGCCCAACAGGCCACATGTCGCTTACGCAACTCGCACCTGCAGTTAAGTCAACAAGTTTCTGTTCGCCTCGGCGGGACACGGTGGGTAGCTTCGGTTAATTAATTATACCTCGGCGCACCCTTTTTAGTTGAAGAATGTATGAAATGTAATGAAATCCGCATGTTTATATGAAATCCGATAGTGTATGAATGAATTTATTTCGATTAGTTCAATTGCTGTACTAGCGGCATTGGATGAACATGCAAAACAATACGCATTTAGCATTATTCCTGTGGTGATCACCTCATTTGTAGCGAGTTTCACATGTACTCCCTCGGTCCTTTCTTGTGCGCATACAAGTTTTATCTGCAGTCAAAGTATCTCTACTTTGACCAATCTTATGCACTTTCACAATGTGCGAAGTATAAAGGCAGTATGAGTACAAAGAGTTTGAGCAGCTTTTAGCATTTACGTACATTGCAAGCAAACACACAGCCCCGCAATTCATAGAGAACATTCAAAACAATTGATGATTATGCATCTCGGCGACTCACATGTCGGAGGCAATATTTACTTCACAACTAAAGAATAAAGAAAAAATTGATCACAAGATCATGACAAAAAAAATGGAGATTTGTCATCCTTCCGAAATTTGAAGTTAGTTTGGTCTTGTGGGGAGTAATGTAACCATCCTTCAACTGCTCCTTCTAATGAGAAGATAGACATGGCTTCTTCATCCTGGCATAATCGGAACTTGCCACTTCACGTACTCCATATTCTTCTTCAGAGGAAGATGATCCTGTTGTGCAAAGACAAGAAGACTACTAAATGCTAGCTTCCCTGTTTGGTCGAAAAAAAGGAAAGGAAATATTTAAAACAGCACAGATGAAGCACTTCTCAAGGACAATACCACTTTTTCATGACAGTATCTAAACAGTAGCACAACACCAATAGAGATGACAAAGCTCAATCATATGGATGAAATCAGCATGAAGTACCAACCTTTGTTAGGAGGCTTATTGTGTAGAGCATACATATGAAGCACTTCTCAAACCATCCATTGCTATCTACGGTGGTGTCCATGCTTACTATATACTCCTCGATTAGTTTAATGTTTCCAATATCTTCTTGTGCGGTTCCACTAAAATATGCGGTATCTTCAAAGAAGATCCTGTTTGCACAAGTAGAGATAATTACGTTATTACATTAAGAGTGGCATCAAATCAGTGGAAAAACAATTGCTCGATTTCCAGCCATAGCAATAAATTAAGATGCAAAACTATATCATTACTTATGTCATCACAGTTCCAAAGTGCTTCATTACAGCATCGGAGTTGATTTTTGTTTTCTTCCGCTTGTTCTTCCCTTCATCACTTGGTTCAATAACGAGACAAGCTTCGCCTTCAATGTAAGATTTGGCATGTCAATTAGGGAGCACAAGTATAGTACTAAATATAATTTTCTCGATGAAAGTGGCAAAATACAGGCCAACAGTTGTGAAATATCCTTATCTTACCTCAATGGGATATTACTTGCACATATGGATTGGAAGTCTTGTCTCCATTTGTGCAGTTCACTAAATTCAAGCAACATTATCGTACAAGTAGCACAACATATGAAAGCACACTGTAGAATCATGCAAAAGAACGCTAGTACTGACCTCTCATGATGCTGAATTCAAACAACTCACAAGAAGAAGATCTGAACCAAATTCGCCTTAACGGATAGGAAGTAAGATCTCCTCTTGTGCAGTTCCACTAATATCAAGCAATCAATAAACGTTGTCTGTTTGACATTTTGGTTGAACTGCACAAAACACTCTTAAAACAAAAGTGTTTTTTGCAGTGCAACAAAAGGTCACAATGGCAACAAGGTGAAGTAGATAACCCTGTTTACACAGAGGTGCAAAGGAAGCAATTAGTGGTCAATAACGGTGGATGACACAGAAGCCAACAAAAATAAGCATCTACCTTATCTAAATGGGAAAGAAAGCAAGACAGTAGCATTTCTCAAACGGTGGCATTGATTAATATTAACATAGAGATTATATTAACGATAAAATTCGTTAAACATGTAATTTCCTTTTAACTGTGGCATTGCATCAATTTTCCAGCGGCATTATTAGAGGGTGTTTGTTTACAGGGACATTTTGGTGTAGCGACTAAAAAAACTCCGTGTCAGTCCCATCTAAACCAAACAGGAGGGACTTTTAGGGACTAAAAGTGGGCATTTGGGACTAAAGAAAGAAGACCCGAGGGAGTCTTTTGGGACTTTTTTCTAACAGTTGCCCCAGCCACGCGCCGCACCTTTGTCTCTATTAGTTCATTACTAGGGGTAACATGGTCTTTTAGCATGTCATTTAATAACCTCTAGTCCATGTTTAGTCCCCGGAACCAAGCAGGTAGGGACTAGGAGTTTTAACCAAACAGGGCCTTAGATTAACAACAGCTAATGAGTTGCAGACGGATAGTGGACGCACCAAAGACCATGTGCATCTACCGATGTCTTTGTGGTCATGCACGGTCTGTTGCGACAAAGAACAAACAACCAAGGAGCATATTTGTGTTGGTCCCAGTTTTGTTATCTTTAGACACCTTTCCCTATGTGAGCTGACAAATCTAGTCCTGCTTCAAACTCTGACCTTGTCCCTTCCTTTCCTTTTTGAACTAGTACTTTCGCCCCTTCCTTTCCTCTTTGAACCACGTCCCTAGATTTATGCGATACAACTTTCCCCACAACTTTCCCCATTCCTTTCCTCTTTGAACCACGTCCTAGATTCATGCTATACAACTTTCCCCTTCATTTCCTCTTTGAACCACGCCCTAGATTCATGCTATATACAACTTTTCCCACTACTTTCCCCCACTCCTTTCCTCTTTGAACCACGCCCTAGATTCATGGTATACATGTAGCTAGAGCAATGCATGTGGAGTAAGTAAATTATACCTTAAGGTTCTTGGGGCGTGGTTCGATGGGCAACGGACATGGGCGAAGAAGAAGAAGGATCGGAGGCCCTCCGTGCCGGCCACTGGGTGGAAAGTGAACAGCCCCAGTAGTCCTCGTCGACGGCGACATGTTAAGCAGCCTCCTTCCCTTCCGTGGACGGATCCGGCCGGCTCTTTGAGCAGCGGTGAGGGAGAGAGAGGCCAACGAAGTCTTGTTTAGATCTGGAGAGGGCGAGAGTGTGAAGAGAGTAGCTACAAGCGCCGAGGCACCAAATGGGTATATATATATACTGGAGAGAGAGTGTGAAGCGTCCAAACCCTAGAAAACATTTTGACCAGTCAAACAATCCTCCTGGCACAAATTATGCTCAAGTGTAGTTATCGAACCCGAGACCTCAAGTTTGATAGCGAACAGGCTAACCAGCTACACAACCCTCCCGTTATGTTCAACGAGAGGAAAATGACCTTTTATACATTCTTGCATTCGTGTGACAAGCATGCCATGTTTATTTTGTGTGTGTGGGAGTCATTGGGATTTCAATCATAATCGTGTCATGTGGCTTTGGTGGTAAGACTATCCACAGCAGTGCGAGAAATAATGCAGCCTTAGTCACCTTACCTCTCTCCACGTAGTCGTTGGGTCCCACCGGTCAGGAGAGGGTGAAACAAACAAATTAATAAGAAAAATTAAAAGCGCCAAATGTGTATCTTATTTCACACACCTCGCTACTGCTTTGGGAACACTGTCCAATTGATCCCTCATTGGCTCACATACTATTTTAAGTGAATCCTTATTATAACATGCACACAAATTTTGGGCACTTGTATTGACTTAAGTCGGTGGGCCATCAGATCTTGTATACTTACTACTCCCTCCATCTAGGTGTAATAAGTCACGTTAGAAGGTGCAACGGGACCAAGGTGCGTGCGTGTGCGTGTGTGTGTTTAACAGCATGTGTGTGTTAGAGAGAGCGATAGATAGACCTACTCCTACAGAGAGATGGTGTGTAGTGTACGATTTTAGCCGCGAGAGTCGGCGCATCCTCTCGTTTCCGGGCGTGTCCGGTAGGGACATGCGGACAGTTGCCACGCCTGCTCCTGACCAGCCTGGCCCACCCAAAGCCCCTCCATTGCCCGCGCGCGCTTCCCACCCAAAACGGTCAGCTCCACTCCAAAGAATCGGTGCCGCATTCATGCCCGGGCAGAGCGGACGCGACCTCTCACTGGTGCAAGAGTGATGGTTGCTTCGTCCGTCCAACTTACTGCTGGGTCTATGTGATTTGACGGCTCATTGGTCTTTATTACTGAGGTGGTAGGACTTCTGGATGTCCCACGCTTTCGGCGAAAGGAGGTACTACTACTAGATTACAGTTTTCTCCATTTTACAGCGGAGGCGTGCAAGAGCAGTGAAAACACGCAGGCTCAGTGATTACATGGCCCACCTCACATATCACCGTGAGACACCTAACTCTTTACATAGTACTCCCTCCGCTCCTAAATATTACTAGATGAGTCTCCGGCGTTGCCTTGAACAGCGGTATATCTCTCTCACAAGAAATTATCGATTTCATAGAACTAAAAAAACTCTATAACCAAGATGACAAATGTGGTAGCCAAACTAAATAAACTCCCATCATCATTTAGATCATCTCACGTAAGGAAAAAAGATCAGCCAACTCCTCTTGCATAATGGGATTATATTTTTCTTTTTTACATGATAATGGGACTTAAAAGCTCACTTACATGCATGCTACCGGTGCATGCTTGCATGCAGACACGTTGATGTCATTTAAAATCCACTCACATGCATGTGCCACGGTATTTCTGCATGCTTGCATGTGGCTTAGTGCGGAGCCTCTCAACGTCTAGATCAGACGGCTATTATGGACTGATTTACTTCATCTAACGGCTACATCAATTTTGATGATGTGGCTCAAGGAGAGGATAGAAAATTCCTAGTAGTGGGGGCTAGCTATTACTAGTAGATAAGTCTTTGTAGAGATTCCACTACATACGGAACAAAATGAATGAATCTACACTTAAAATGCATCTATATACATCCACATGTGGTTCATGGTGAAATCTCTACAAAGACTTATATTTAGGAACGGAGGAAGTACTCGTATAGTACGTACTGTAATTTATGAGTGAGATAAATTTGTACAATGCTATTAAGCTTCCAACCGTTACATGTATCTTGAGTCCAAGGTTGCCCGTTGCAACATTTCATCAAATACAAAGGAGACTAACATGCATGCTATTGCATCTCAATGATTGATGGATCATAGCAAATGTGTACTCCTCCGCTCCAAAATAAGTGTCTCAACTTTGTGCAAACTTTAGTACAAAGTTGTACTACTACTAAAGTTGACACTTATTTTGGAACAGAGGCAGCTAAAGAAAAAACGATCCATGCAGCCCCTAGCCCTTGAACCGTGAACCCGACTAGGCTTCAATTTGTCTTTGGCAATGTTCGAAGCTTCCTAATAAATGAAGTTTGCAACCTTTTGACCATCGGATCATTTTGTGCAGTTTCACCAAAATCGAGATGAGCATCCTGTGGCAAAGAAATTGAAGAAGCGTGATTAGAATAAGATTATCGGGACTAGTTGATGAGACATAAACTCATCACAAATACAAAGTATGTACAAGCCAAGAGAGGTATGTGCGGGGCAAAGAAGTAGAGAAATATCCACGAGGGAGTGATGTGGGCATTTGGAGCGATGGTGCAAGCCAGGCTGTAAAGGGAGTTGTACACGAGGGACGAGCTCAACCTTGAGGAGGGCGGCAGAGGCAAGAATCCGCCCACGCCGCGACAAAGGAGCAAGGGATGAAGGCAACCTCACCGGATTTGTGAGAGAGAATGGCGGGGACCCACGATCGACGTGCCGACACTGGTTTTCATTGCCGTCGGCGACGGCCAATGTGATCTACACTAAGCATCCACCCCTTCCCCAAGCGGGACGTGATCCGCCGGGATGTTAGAGATGTGGCCAGCGGTCGTTTTGTGCGAGAGAGTGTGAAGAGAGCAACCTCAAAGAAGCAACCGTGTAGGCTGGCCTGGCCCCGACTATGTATATAGTGGAGCGGTTTCTTTTCTCTCCATATGAACCTATCATATTGCGTGACGTGCATCAAGAAAAAAAAACTTTATTTATAAATGACGCAGCACCTACTACTCGCTTTCTCCTATAACCTTGCGCCAGCATCTCCAAAATATTAACCTTGCGATTGGCTCTTCGCCTCTTGGGAAGACGAGCAATAATGGTAGTGCAAAGATATATCGCTCGCTATATGAGACCGAATGAATTGCTGCACGCCCACCACATGGGCGAGGCTCGAGGGCGAGGGAGAGTGCTACATACGAGCAAAATGAGTGAATCTACACTCTAAAATACGCCTATATACATCAGTGTTTGGAGTATGTACTAGTAGTTCATATTGAAATCTACTAAAGGACATATATATTCCAAACAATATGATATAATCTCTATAACCAAGGTAGTAGGGACGAGGAGTAAACGAAGGGAGTAGTAAATTTTTCTCCTCGTCTCATGAGCCACCGCACATGGCATGGGCGAGGGAGCGGGCGTAAGGCGGAGCAAGCTTCACCTCATCCTGTGAGCCACCGCGCCCGTGGGCGGGGGATAAGGCGTACTAAGCAAGCTTCTCCTCATTCTGCGAGTTGACGAGACACATCAAAAGTAATCCAGCGTATAGAGCCTTGCCTCTAAGGTAGGCCCCACATGGTTTGCCTCTTTTTTTAATTTAACATAACGCGTCAAGTCGCAATTTGTTTGTTCACTCGTGCTAGACGATCCTCCCTCCACCAAGTGGACAACCAGTACACATGCCAAATTACCACGTGGGCTGCCTTTTTCAGACAGTAAATGAGCTCCACCGCAGTACCCAAGGCAGTGTGGTTGGGAAAGAGACGGAGTATGTTCGCCGTGCATGCACCTCTTCTCTTCGTGCACGTCCCCCACCTACGTGGTGTGTGTGAGAGATACAAACCGCTGCTCGTGAGTGTTTTTTGTTTTGGGGTGGGGGTGGGGTGGGGGGTTGATTTCGTGAATTATTTGTGGGAATATGTGCCGATGACATCTCAAACAAAAATTTGCATGCAATGTGTGTGAAATGGAGGCCTATCCATATCATACATAGAGGGTCGGGCAATCCACGAGAAGAGAGGGAGGGGTCATAGCTATCGAGCAGAGTCAAGAGAGGATCAAGTGGGTGGGTGCGAGATCGATGAAGAGAGCCATCAAATTGTGTGTGTTGTGCAAGTCAAAGATATGAGGCGACCGCCCACCGGAACGTTAGAGGGCACATGTCAAGTTTGTGTGTGGCAGGGAGACATGACTAGAGCGCTCGATGTATCGGTGTGTGTGTGGAGGAGGGGGTGGGGGGAGGGGTAGGCAGAGGCCTAACTATAGAGGTAGAACGACTCGTATATGTGTTGAGAAGGAGAGACCCAGCTATGTCTTGAGGGAGATCGGTCGACATCCATACATAACTGAAGGACGGGAAATATGATGGGACAGAGAGAGAGAGAGAGAGGGAGGGAGGAGGAGGAGAGGGGTAGAGTGCTGGATGGGTGATGGAGTTGCTTCTCAAAGATGGTGGGGAGGCCTACTAGACAAACCGAGGGTGGAACTGCAATGTTATCAATAAGAATGGGATGTGTTTCTATGTGTGCCATGCATGATAGATCCGTCGGGATGCATCCATGGATGATGAAGGGGAACCATGTGTTTGGTAAGCAAACCTAACTAGATCGGTAGATCAATTGTTGTTTGTCGGAGGAAGGAGAGACACAACTAATGAGGTAGATCCATCGACGTGTGGCTAAAAATGAGTTATAAGGACCTAGCTAGCTATATGTATAGCGAGAGATCGGTCGGTGTACGTCCATTTGTTAGAGGCAAATAAGGCCTAGCTGTTGGAGATATGCCCTAGAGGCAATCATGTATGATGATATTTCCTATGTGTTTATGAATAAAGATAGTCCTTGGACATTATCAATGATGTGTATCAGCAAGTACGTGACTTGTTTGTGGGACTATACATTGTATGATGACTGTCCTAAAAGGTCCCTAGTCGAGAAAGGGCTGTGTGGACGCTGGCAGTGACTAGACTAGCATATGACACGGTCGATGGCTCGGTCTCACTAGCCATGGAGCATTGGATGCTAACCGGATAATATGGACTTGGAAAGGTCTGGTCGGATTCGACATAGTCGGATCCGAAGTCGAGATAAGGTCCGAGTCGTATTGCACCCAACTATGAGACGCAGCGATATGTCATCTGTGAGTCTCTAGTACAACATACGTTCTATGTCCTAAGACCCGAGCCGACGCATGTACTTGAGATGGTGATAGACTTGCTTTGGGCCGACCAAACGCTACTCGCGGATCGGGTAGTTACAAAAGGTAGGTTTCGGTTTGTCCAATCCCATGCTGCGAGACATGGTCGAGCAAGATGGGATTTGCCCCTCCGATCGAGAGATATACTCTGGGCCCCTCGTGTGATCCGGACCAGAACAGCATGGCTATGCGACAAGGATTATGAGATAATCCGGATAGTGGTCGGTATCATCGAACGAGAAAGAGGTCGGGTTAGCACAAGGATGACAGTCTCGCCTTTGAGCCCGGCTAAACATATATCGCGCGGCAAAGGGAACAGAAGTGTGACACGTTGTACAGGTTTCGCCTAACCAGCTTCATCTTTCGCTTGGTGGTCGGCACGCCTTGCTAGAGGTCCGCTATCAACCGCATGTGTCGGAGGTGATCCGAATCGTGACCAAGCCGACTTGAACCTAAGGGGTCGCGCGCTTAAGGGAAGGAACCTATGCGAGGTCAGTTCAGAGACACCGTCGGATGTGATCCGAATCGACTAGGAACGTGACCGAATAGACTTTTGGCTTTAGGGTCCGTGGCGAGGCCCAAGTGTTGAGCCCGCGACGGACGCATATATAAAGTGGAGGTGCAGCACACTCAGGCAGTTGATCGCTTCGGCGCTGCGACTAGGGTTTGCATGTGTTGCGAATAGCCACCTCCACTCGCCGCCGACTTTGTGATCGGACCTAGCAGTCCACCGCACGACGTTCCTCCCGCACTCGAGGATACCGTTAGAGGAGGTGCACTTGCGCCCGCTCGCTTAACTCGTGACGTGGGATCGGACGGCCGGGCGCCGAGGGAGATCGAACGAGGAGGAGACGATCCACGCAGACGCCGCTGCCCAACTCTTCTTCCGCTGCAGACTGCGCGTTTAGTGGTAACGAATCGTGATCCATCTCCCGTAGCATGTTCCCGGATGTTCTCGCTGAGGAATTTTTAATTTGCAGTCGACGCACTGCATCAGAGAACCCAACAAAGGGTATCAGAGCCTCTGTTATAGGATTTGGATTCAGATCGTATGCATATTAGATATGTGGAGGCGGCAGATGAGATCTGTTGTCCTTGAAGAGATCGGCTATGTATTTCGTACCCGACACACAAACCGGTAGAATGCGATTCTATGCATAACTTTGTTTTGCAGGTTTGATGTGAATAGTATGGCTCATGTGTATGTGATGCATGTGTGTAATTTATACGTGGCTCATGCGTGTCATGTTTGTCACCGGCAGGAGCCAAAGTGATGTCATTATATTGTATAACGACTCATGTGGTCGACTTGTGACTCTATGTAAAATTCATTACTAGTTGTAATAGTTGGATAATAGAGATCAGGTTGGCGGCTTGGCGTCCGGCGTGAAAAAACAAGATGGAGTTTGTAGATGGTCATCTGAGTCGGAGCCGACCTAGAAGAACGTCCCGTGAAGGAGCCATACTATTTCACAATATGTGTTATTTGTGATTGTTATGCTTCTTTGTTTCTATGCATGTTAGAATGGTAGAAAGATCCCTCATGAATATCAAGTGAATTGCCATCCCCGATGTTGCACCTTCGCACGCCAAGTACGCCTAGTAGTGGGCTCATAAAATTGGGGTGCTGCTGGGTGTCCTTGAATCAAGGGTTCGGTGTGGACACGGACATGCACTCGCATCAAAGTTAACTTGACAAGGCTATCAAAATGGTTTTGGGCCTTGTGGCAAAGAAGGTTGGGGCCGGGTATGAGATACCTTCCTAATCGACAAGAGTCTTATAGAGATACGATTAGCAAGGAGTTGCTTATCGGATAGGTATGTTGGCTAGCAAGTGATGCTAAAGCTCACTAGTCGCATGCGCTAGTCGGATCCTGAATCACCGAGAGTTTGCGGAGGGATGCCGACTTCAAAGTGGGAGTATTTCTGTTTAGGCTAGAATTACTCTACATAAACACATTGCTTAGTGATTGCATGTTTTCTGTTGTAGATCAATGGCACCACCTGCTCAACCCAACTTTGCATTGAAATCAATTCGGAAAAGGATAAACTGAATCGAACAAACTTTACCACCGGTATAGAAATCGAGAATTGTTCTCAAGCACGATAAAAGGAACATGTTCTAGAGGATCCACTTCCAGAGGAACCTGCCGATAATGCTAGTGCCACAGCTAAAAATGCATACCAGAAACTCGTTGATGAATCAACGGAGATCAACTGTCTGATGATGGCTTGTATGGAGCCAGATTTGCAACAAAGATTTGAAAATGTTGAGGCTTACGATATGATCGAGAGTCTCAAGAGCATGTTTCGCATAATAACGCTAGGACCGAAAGGTTCAACGTCCGGCGATCCTTGATGGATTGCAAGCTGAAGGAAGGTGATCCACTAAGCCCACATGTGATCAAGATGATCGGATATGTGCAAGCTTTGGATCGTTTGGGCTTCCCGCTCTTGGATGAGCTGACATCGATGTCGTTTCGGGTTCTCTTCCGCCTAGCTATGGGATCGTTCATCTCGAACTATCATATGCATGGCATGGATAAGAAGCTCACCGAATTGCATGGGATGCTCAAGGTGGCAGAGCAGGATATTAAGAAAGGCACGCATCAAGTGTTGATGGTGCGTAAATCGCTAAGTTCAAAAAGAGTTGGTCCAAGAAAAGGCTAAGGCAAAGGGCACGGAGACGGTAACCTTCGCTGGCTGCGCCAAGTCTGGACTGCACTCAAGACCGCTTTGCTATCACCGCAAGGAAACCGGTCAACGGAAGAGGAACTGTAGCAAGTGGCTTGCAGAGCATGGCAAGAAGGCCGGAAATGCTTCTTCGTGCAAAGGTAGACTTGTTGCATATGTTATAGACATTTACCTTGCTGACATACCTAGTAGCTCTTGGGTATTTGATACCGGATCGGTTGTTCATATTTGCAACTCGATGCGAGGGCTGGTAAGAACTAGGCGTGTGGCACAAGGGGAGATTGACATCGTGGTCGGCAATAAAGCAAGAGTTGCTGCGTTGGAGGTCGGCACGATGCAGCTCCAGCTTTCCTTCCGGATTCATTATGGAATTGAATAATTGTTATTACATTCCTGCACTTAGTCGAACATTATTTCTGCCTCATGTTTGATGAGTCAAGGTTATGAATTCAATTTAAAGGACAATGGTTGTTCGATATTTTTTGAATGGTATGTTCCACGGCTATGCACCCATTTTTGATGGACTAATTATATTGAATCTAGAACGTGAACCGGTCTATAACGTGAATGTCAAGAGGCATAAGCCAAATGAGATAAATCCGACATACTTCTGGCATTGCCGGCTTGGACACATTAGTCTGAAACGCATGAAGAAGATCCATGATGATGGGCTCCTAACTTCGTCCGACTTCGGGTCGTTAGAGACATGTGAATCATGCTTGCTCGGCAAGATGACTAAGTCTCCTTTCGCAAAGAGTTGCGAGAGGCGCCCGAGCTATTGGAACTTATACATAGTGATGTGTGTGGTCCAATGAGCACAACCGCCAGAGGTGGCTATCATGCATTTCATTGACTTTTACCGACGACTCTGAGTAGATATGGATATATCTATTTGATGAGGCACAAGTCGGAGACTTTTGAAAAGTTCAAAGAGTTTCGCATCCAGGGTTGAGAATCAGCTCGGCAAGACTATAAAGCTTCGCGATCTCGATCGTGGAGGTGAGTACATGAGCCAGAGTTCGATGATCATCTCGAAAAGTCGAGGTATAGTACCTCAGCTCACACCTCCTGCACGTGCATACGTAGAAATGGCGTGTCGTAAGCGGAGGAATAGGACCTTGTTGGACATGGTCCGGTCTATGATGAGCAAATCGGATTTACCCTTGTCATTTTGGGGATACGCCTAGAAACCGCAGCTTTCACACTTAATAGGGTACCATCAAAATCCGTAGACAAAACACCGCATGAGATGTGGACCGGGAAGAGTCCCGCTTTGTCTTTTCTAAAGATTTGGGGTTGTGAAGCATTTGTCAAGCGACTTATGTCGAGACAAGCTTACACCCAAGTCGGATAAATGCATATTCGTGGGATACCCGAGGGAAACCTTGGGATATAGCTTCTACAACCGGAAGAGAACAAAGTGTTTGTTGCTCGAACGGGTTTTCCTTGAGAAAGAGTTTCTCGGTCGGGAGGCCAGTGGGAGGACGGTTCGACTCGAAGAAGAAATTCGAGGACCACTCGGGACGGCTCACCTGGTGATGAGATCATATCGAAGTCTGTCGGGAACCCGTAGTGGAAGCGGCACCGTAACCACGGAGGTCGTAAAGATTGCGAAGAGTGCGCGATGTATTGTTGCTAGAAAGCGGCATTTAGCCGCCACGTATGGCGCGGAAGCGATGGTGAGCCCAGATTCCGAGGCATGGCTAGAGGCCATGAGATCCGAGTTAAAGTCCATGGATGAGAATCAAGTCCGGGACTTGGTTGATCCGCCACTGGCGAATCTCCATTGGTTGCAAATGGGTCTTTAAGAAGAAAACCGATGTGGATGGAAATGTTCAGATCCACAAAGCTCGACTTGTCGCTAAAGGTTATGGACAAGTTCAAGGAATTGACTACGACGAGACTTACTTTCATTGCAGCGATGCCGAAATCGGTGAGGATCATACTAGCTATAGCTGCATATTTCGATTACGAGATATGGCGATGGATGTCAAGACGGCTTTCCTTCACGGAAATTTAACCGAGGACGTGTATATGATACAGCCCGAGGGTTTTGTCGATCCGACTAGCACTAGTAAGGTATGCAAGCTCAAGAGATCCATTTATGGGTTGAAGCAAGCATCTCGGAGTTGGAACATTCGCTTTGATGAGGTCGTCATCGGTCTCGGGTTTCATCAAAAGCTTAAGAGGATTCTTGTTTATACAAGAAGTTAAGTGGGAGCTCGATAGTGTTTTTGATCTTGTATGTGGATGACATACTACCGATCGGAAATAATGTTTCGATGTTAAACTTCGGTCAAGGGATCATTGAATGGCAAGTTTTCGATGAAGGACCTTGGTGAGGCGCCTATATTTTAGGCATTAAGATCTATAGAGATAGATCGAGGAGGCTCCTCGGCTTAAGCCGAGCACGTACATAGATAAAGTGTTGAAGCGGTTCAACATGAGTGAGGCGAAGAAAGGGTTCTTGCCGCTCTCACATGGTATAAGGCTAAGCGAGACTCGTAGTCCTTCGACATCGATGAGCGAAGCAGATGAGTAGGATTCGTATGCCTCAAAGAATCGGATCCATCATGTATGCCATGATATGTACAAGGCCCGATGTTGCTTTTGCAATAAGCCTAACAAGTAGATACCGAGCCAACCTGTGAGAGTCACCGGGCAGCGGTAAAGACTATTTTGAAGTACACGAAAAGGACTAAAGAGATGTTCCTAGTTTATGGAGGTGAGGAAGAGCTCGTCGTAAGGGGTTACGTCGATGCTAGTTTCCAAACCGATGAGATGATTGGTCGATCACAGTCCGGATTCGTCACGCCCCGAACGGAGGAGCAGCAGTAATCGGATGAGTTCCAAGCGAGGATACGGTGGCCGATTCTACCACGAAGTTTAATACATTGCGGCTTGTGAAGCTGCAAAGGAAGGTGTTTGGATCCGCATTTTCCGGATGATCTTGGTATTTTCCCAGCCTTGGTGAAACCGTTGGACCTTTATTGTGATAATTCGTGCCATCGCACATGCCGAGGAGCCGAGGAATCACCACAAGGTCGGACACATAGACCGGAAATATCACCGATACGAAAGATCGTAAAGAATGGTGATGTAGAGTTATTTAAGATTCACACGGATGCAAATGTTGCAGATCCGCTGACTAAGCCGCCCACAACCCAAGCATGAAGGGCACGTTAGAGCTATGGGCATTCGATGTCTATTTGATTGACTCTAGTGCAAGTGGGAGATCATGGAGATATGCCCTAGAGGCAATCATGTATGATAATATTTCCTATGTGTTTATGAATAAAGATAGTCCTTGGACATTATCAATGATGTGTATCTGCTAGTACGTGACTGGTTTGTGGGACTATACATTGTATGATGACTGTCCTAAAAGGTCCCTAGTCGAAAGGGCTGTGTGTGGACGCAGCCGACTAGACTAGCATATGACACGGTCGATGGCTCGGCCTCACTAGCCATGGAGCATTGGATGCTAACCGGATAATATGGACTTGGAAAGGTCTGGTCGGATTCGACATAGTCGGATCCGAGTCGAGATAAGGTCCGAGTCGGATGTACCCAACTATGAGGCAACGCAGCGATATGTCATCTGTGAGTCTCTAGTACAACATACGTTCTATGTCCTAAGACCTGAGGCCGACGCATGTACTTGAGATGGTGATAGACTTGCTTTGGGCCGACCAAACGCTACTCCGTGGATCGGTAGTTACAAAGGTAGGTTTCTGGGTTTGTCCAATCCCATGCCGCGAGACATGGTCGAGCAAGATGGATTTGCCCTCCGATCAGGAGAGATATACTCTGGGCTCCCTCGTGGTGATCCGACCAGGAACAAAGCATGGCCATGCGACAAGGATTATGAGATAATCCGGATAGTGGCTCGTATCACCGGAACGAGAAAGAGGTCGGGTTAGCACAAGGATGATGGGCTCGCTTTGAGCCCGACAACATATATCGTGCAGCAAAGGGAACATAAGTGTGACACGTTGTGGCCAGTTCGCCCTAACCAGCTTCATCGCTCAGCTGGTGGTCGGCACGCCTTGCTAGAGGCCGCTACCAACCGCATGTGCCTGGAGGTGATCCGAATCGTGACCAAGCCGACTTTGAACCTAAGGGGTCGCTGGCGCTTAAGGGAAGGAACCTATGAGGTTAGTTCAGGGACACCGGTCGGATGTGATCCGAATCGGACTAGGAACGTGACCGAATAGACTTTGTTTTAGGGTCCGTGGCGAGGCCCAAGTGTTGAGCCCGCGACGGACGCCTATATAAAGTGGAGGTGCGGCACACTCGTGCAGTTGATCGCCGGCGCCGCGACTAGGGTTTGCATGTGTTGCGAATAGCCACCTCCACTCGCCGCCGATCGTGATCGGACCTAGCAGTCCACCGACGACGTTCCTTCCCGCACGCCGGATACCGTTAGAGGCGGTGCACTTGCGCCGCCTCCGGCGAACTTCAGACGTGGGATCGGACGACCGGCCGCTCAAGGGAGATCGAACGAGGAGGAGACGATCCACGCAGACGCCGCTGCCCCAACTCTTTCTTCACGCACGGCAATCGCGCTGCCTAGTGGTAACGAACTGTGATCCATCTCCGGTAGCATGTTCCTGGATGTTCTGCGCGTAGGAATTTTTAATTTGCAGTCGACGCACCCTACCGTAGAACCCAACACCAGCGAGACGGATAGACAGAGAGAATGGAGCTAGGAGGTGGTGCGAGAGGCCCAACTACTAGCTAGATAGGGGGAGGAGTGTGCGGTTGTGAGATTGATGAAAAGAGGGCGTAGAGTTTACACGTGTGTCCTGACTGTATGAGAGACACGAGGCAAGGACACATAAAGGAGGAGATTGAAGGTGTGTGTGTATGTTGTAGGCAGGCATCACCGGAGAGGTTTATCGATCGGTGTGTGTCGGAAAGGAGTTGTGGATACTACAGGAGAATGACCTAAAGAAAAAAAATGAATGTGCCCGGGTGGATAGAATGCCGAGGGAGGGGGACGGCGAGGAGGGCGTGTGCATGCACGAGAGAAAGTTAGTGGTAGCTACAAAGGTTAGAGGATAGTGTGGGTGTAAGAGACTAACAAAGATCATAATTTGATATGAAAGCGGATTCATATATTTGAATAGGAGATCATAGTGTTTTAAACATTGCATGCATGAATATAGCGGTGATACACATGTTGTGCACATGTTATACCATAATGTGATAATGCATGGCGTTTGCAACTCACAGCTAAATGCCGAACAATCTAAACCATACTATACATCAAACAATCTCACATTTTATTTGAATTTGTGATAATGTGTGGCGTTTGCAGCTTACAACTAAATATCGAACAATCTAAACAATACTATATATCGAACATTCTCACATTTTATTTGAATTTGTGGTAATGTGTGGTGTTTGCAACTCACATCTAAATACTTGTAGGCGAGGGGCGGGCACCATACATAATGTGATAAACACATTATACATATGAGACCTGTCGGTGTACTAGAGTAGGGGTACCCTAGTATCCCGAACTTGTGCATGACGATTCAGCTTGCAAGACCATGGGTAAGGCTTGCCGGGGTGACCGCTAAGGTCCTCCGTGGTTCCTTTGGAGCCATTCAAGAATAAAGTATTCAAGCCAAGGAGACAAGGCCCGGCAAGAAGAGGAGCTTGCCGGGAAGGCCAACCAAGGCATCTCAAGGAACTTTGCCGCGACGCGCCACGCTGGGCCCCGGCGAGGCCCGGTGAGCGACAAGCTTCCGGACGCGACAAGACAACGATCAAGGCAAGGCGCTTTTGCCGTAACTACCTACTCAGACCGCACTCAAAGACATCCTCCAACGTGTCGCCTACGACCTTTCCAGCGCTGTGTGGCAAGAGGTCAGGCGCCGGTGCATTAAAGTGGCAAGCGACGCCGACAAGATTGCCATCGTGGTAAGCGGTGGCGTCCCCGACAGTCCCTTTTTGCACTATTTGGGCGACGAGAAGCGGGCATTTAATGCCTTTGTCCCCGCCGCCGTGGTTAGGTATGATACACTATGCAGGTAGTTGTACCAACCGCAATTCCTTTTCCATTTTTACCCTTGTCTACGTTGCCACCTGTCGGAGACCCCTTTAGCATATAAAAGGAGGCCCATGCGCAACGTAGAGGGGGGTTCGAAAGGCAGAAAAACACTCACGCTCGGTCTCGTTAGCAGCTAGTGTGTACTGTAGCACTCAGCGCTCCCGAGCAAAAACTCAATACACTCAGACATGCAGCAGTAGGAGTGTTATCTCTCCGGAGAGCTCCGAGCCGGGTAACCGCCGTGTGCCGCCTCGATCCGCTCTTCAGGCGATCTCCGCCCCGCCAACCAAAAGGGGCTCGGTTACGCCGTCCCATAGGTGTTCGTGGATCAGTTTCGACATCTTTGGCGCGCCCGGGTAGAAGGCGTCGAGGTTGTGTGAACTCGATCCGGCGTTCACACGAGCTAGATCTTCATCTTCTTCATCGACATGCCACCGAAGAAGAAGGCTTGGCTGCACCTGTTCCGGCTCCATCGATCCCACCACCACCGGAGCAAACGGGTGGTGGGGTAGACGCCGGGCGCAAGAACGGGCATCGACGAGGGAGCCCACGGTGCTGCCAGGTCCAAGGACAAGGCCGCGCAGACCTCGGCGTCATACATGCACCGCGCCCATCTCAGAGGCGCAGGACCGGCAAGCGTCATGGTATTCAGAGTGCCATACGCTCGTTGGACCAAGATCGACCGGTGAATCTCGGGTGCTCAAGACCAGCATGCACGCCAACATGCCGGGCACGAAGCGAGATGACGAACGCTGGGACGGGATATCGCCTTCTAACATAGTTAGAAGTCGAGCATATCCCGCCCGTCGCGTCGTTCGCCACTGCCGCCCGCCACTCCAGCAGAAGCTTTAGCGCGAGCTCAACTGCTCCTGGATTACCCTCCAACGGCAGACAAGATCGATGAATGGAGGGCCACCATTCAGAGTCTCATCGGCTTCGCTTAGCGGCGACACTACGGCACAGTACATCGCCGCCGCGGCAGGATCGCTGTGCACGAGCCGATGGCGACGAAACCGTGGGGGTGCAACCACCATGCACTCTCCACCCCGAAGGCCAAGATCGCCCGACTCGCCGGATCCACCTCGACAAATGACTCCACCGTGCATCATCAGATCCACGAGCTCGTCGCGACAGCGCCAAGTTCTTCACGAACGACAAGAAGAAGACGCCGAACTCGCATCGAAGCGCCAAAGAGAAGCGGCGTCAATCGGACCAAAGGTGCTCGGGCCCTCTGTCGACATGCATGCACCAGGGGGAACCGGCGACTTGCGTCAGACGCGGTAGGTTGCCCTGCGTTCACTCGTGAGCTGCGGCAAGTCAAGAGGACCAGCACGAAGAATTTCAAGCCAGACGTGCCAGAGAAGTACGACGGCCAGTCGCATCCGTCGGAGTTCCTCAGCATCTACACCATCGCGGTGCAAGCTGTCGGGGGGCGGGACGACAAGATCCTGGCCAACTATTTCCCGCTAGTGCTCAAGCCCAATGTCAGATCCTGGCTCATGCACTTGCCGGACAACTCCATATCCTCTGGCAGACCTATGCCATCAGCTTTGTCGGCGCTTTACAGCGGCCACAAGCCTCATGGCCAAGAGAGCGACCTTCATCTGCCGCCTGAAGGAAGGAGAGCCCCTGCGCAAGTACATTCAGAGATTCAGCACAGACAAAGACACAACATCCCAGATGTCCACCACGCCGCATGGTAATCGCTGCGTTCCATCGAAACGTCGCGAAACCTTAACCGAGGATGCGGAGGAGATGGCGATGTGCAAGATCAGAGACGTCGATGAGCTATATGCCCCGGGCCGACAAGTGTGCACGTCTTTGAGGAAGGGAGGAAACTCCCCGGAGAGAATCTGAAGCAGGAGGATGCGATAGTGAGGAGGCTGCCCCGCAAAGAAAAACCGGCACGGAACAACAGGGAAGAAGAAAGGCAAAGATGTGATAGTCGTTGAGCAGTCCGGCAATGGAGGTGGCGCCAAGAAAGCCAAAGCTGGTAGCTCGGCGAGGAGATTGCCGCAGCACCAACTACTGTGCTGTGGCGGTCGCCGACAAGGTGACGGAACCAACAAGCAAGATCGCAAGATCCACCGCACCAAGGGCCATGACCTCCGTGAGCTGCAAGAAGGTCGAGCAGCTTGTCGAGCAGCAAAAGGCTGAATCTGAAGCGACGCGACAAGGGGAAGGCCTGTGAAGGTGCTGGAGGAGCCGACGAAAACGCCTCAACGAGGAGGACGCCATGGCAAGGCCAAGCAAGTGACAAGGAGACAGACCTCCCAGCGGCGCCGACAAGGATGAAGATGACGACGACGATGAAGATATGGATGATGATGAGACCGATGAGCAGGAGTTCCGTAGAAGCCACAGAGGTCCTGTAGGCGTTGACGGCGGTGCTTCTACGTGATACTTCACACCGCCAGCTCAAGCAAAGGGTGCGGGAAGTCAATGCGCGTAACCACCGGTGGAGTCACGCGAAGCCTCGAAAATGATCCAAAGACGCCTATCATCTTTGATATTGAGGACCACCTTGATCGCATAATCGCGGTCGGGTGCTTGCCGATGTTGGTTTCACCAACTATCCGCAACCTCAAGGTCACTAAGATGCTAGTTGACGGCGGGCCGCTTGAACCTCGATCTCCTCCGCGGTACTCCGTAAACTCCGGATCCCTCGATGGCGAAGCTCGAAGAGACCGCACATTCCAAGGAATCAATCCGGGAAGGAGCAAGTCAAGGGAAAGATCACGCTGCCGGTGACATTTGGCAGCGAAGTTGAACTTCGTGATCGAGAGGGTCACTTTTGACGTTCTTGACTTTCCATTGCCTTACAATGGAATACTCGGTCATTCAAAGACTCGCCAAATTCATGGCAGCCTCTCACTATGCATACAACATGTCAAGATGCCAGCCCGATAAGTGTCATCTCCGCCTCGGCGACAAGAAGGATGCTCTTATCTGCGCCGACAAGATCTACGGGAAGCGCAGCCGCAACAGATCGCAAGTCACTTGCCATTGAAGCTCCCGGGCGAAGAAGAAGACCAAGTCCGCATGAGTTACGATGCCCACTCCGGAAGCGCACCTCTTGGAGTGCTGCGCTACTGCGTCGAGGACGCACCATCGAGCTCCACCGCAAGTGTAAGAAGAAAATGGCAGCTCCACCAGAGACCAAGAAGGTGTCCGCCAAGGAGGATGGCACCGGTGGTACCTTTACCATCGCTGCCACTCTCGACCCTAAATAGGAAAGCGCCGTTGCTTTCTCTGCGGGCTTAACATCGATCGGCGTATTTGCGTGGCAACCGTTTGACATCCCGGTGTTCCTGTGAAAGTAATCGAGCACCATCTTGCCGTTCGTCCTCATGCGCGCCCGTCAAGCGTAAAGTCGAAGCAGTGGAGCGCCAAGAATTCATCGCAGAAGAAAACAAGAAATTGGAAGCAGCAAGCCTTCTCGAGGAGTGCTCCATCTCACGTGGTTGGCCAACCTCAGTGGTTGCGCGCAAGGCAAACGGGAAATGGAGGCTTTGTATCGACTTTACCGATGTCAATAAAGCTTGTCCCAACGACTCCATTTCCTTGCCGCCAAGATCGACCAGATTGTTGACTCCACGGCCGGATGTGATTTGCTTTCATTTCTTGATGCATACTCAGGATACCATCAGATCTTCATGGCAGAAGAGGATGAGGAGAAGACAGCATTCATCACCCCATGTGGCACATACTGTTTACGTGACGGATGCCTTTCGGTTTAAAGAATGCTTGTTCAACATTTGCAAGGGTAGTCCATGACGCTTTTAAGCCGCAAATACACAAAAATGTGGAAGCCTACATGGATGACATAGTGGTCAAGAGCAAGGACAAGGTGACTCTGATTCAAGATTTAGACGAAAGCTTTGCAAATCTGCGCAAGATCAACCTCAAGCTTAACCCCGAGAAGTGTGTGTTTGGAGTCCCCTCCGGCAAGCTTCTCGGGTTCTTCGTGTCTCAGCGGGGAATTGAAGCCAATCCCGACAAGGTCAAGGCCATTGAGCAGATTGAAGCACCAAAGCGCGTCAAGGATGTACGAAGACTTGCCGGTTGCGTAGCTGCTCTCAGCAGGTTTATCTCTAGGTCTGCTGAGCGCGCCCTGCCATATTTCAAAATATTGAAAAAGGCAGGTCCAATGAAATGGACTCCGGAAGCGGAGGCTGCACTGCAGGACTTAAAGAGATAGCTGTCCTCCACTCCGACACTTGTCGCACCTAAGCCACAAGAGAAGTTGTCGCTATATATAGCGGCAACCAATCAAAGTGGTTAGTGCTGCGTTAGTAGCGGAGAGGGAGACGATGATGAGCCGACAACCATGGCAAATGCATCCAAATGACAAGCGAGGACTTCACCGACAAGCTCGGTCCCGACAAAGATGGATCTCAAGGCAGCGCCGTGAGAAGATGCAGAAAAAGAATGGTGCAGCGCCCAGCTTTACTTTTGTCGCCCTTCCGCAGGGGGCTAGGTCAAGGTACTACGGTGTGCGTAAATTGCTTTTCGACCTTCTCATGGCCTCGAGAAAGCTAACGCCATTACTTCCAAGCACATGAGATCACGATCGTCACTCGTTTTCGCTGAAGAGGATACTGCAAAATCCAAGCAAGCAGGCAGGATTGTCGAGTGGGCCTTTGGAACTGTCAAGCTTTGGCCTCAAGTTTGAGAGCACTTCAACTATCCAAAAGCGAGAGCATTGGCGGAGTTCATAGCAGAATGGACGCCAACACAAGATGAAGAAATTCCGTAAACGAGCATCCCCGCTAAGGAAGCAAGCAAAGAGTGGCTGATGTACTTTGATGGTGCCTTCGGCCGCAAGGCGCCCGGTCTTGAAGCGTGCTACTTGTTGCACCCACGGAGAGCACCTCAGAACGTAGTCAGATGCACTTTCCCAAGGAGCAAGCAACGAACAATACCGGGCAGAGTATGAAGGTTTGCTTGCCGGTCTCAGAGATCGCAGCAGACCTTGGGATCAAGAAGCTCATTGTCGGGGGTGACTCACGACTTGTCGTCCGCCAAGTGAACAAGAATTATCGAGTCCGTTGATGGAAGCTTACGTTGATGAAGTGAGAAAGCTAGAAGAGCACTTTTGACGCCTCGCAGATGGAACATGTTCCAAGAGCTCGAAACGACATTGCCGATGGCTGTCGAAGCGCCGCACTTAAGTTACCTGTGGAACTGTGGATCTTTGTGCTCAAACTGAATCAACCGTCTGTAACGCCATCAACCGGATGTAACAAGAAGAGGAATTTGATTTACGGTGACTATTTTCCGGCGAGAGCTCCTCAAGTCAGCCGCCAAGAAGGTCCTCAAGATCAACACCAAGGGTGCTTTGAGGAGCGGTCTGCTCCGGCAAGCCCTAGGGTTTGTTCCGTTGAAGCGGACGCCCCGACAAGTTTTGCTCCCGCAAGCTTGCCGGGAACGATCAAACTCGGCTGAGCCCCGATTCTCGCCAGAGAAGCGGATTTTCCGCCAGCAGCAGATGTGCCTTTAGTCCTTGTTGTAGCCGCAAGCTCCGGCATGGGCACAAAGCCAGATTGTCCGCTTCCTCTGAAAGGAGAACTTCCCGAAGAGCAAGAAGAAGCGGAAAGAGTATTCAGTCAAGTATGTACCAGTTTGTCGACAACACACTTGTATAGAAGAAGACTCAACGGTGTGAAATTGAAGTGTATTCACCGGGAAGACGGACAAAAGCTGTTGGCGAAGATAAACGGAGGCATATGTGGTCACCACATTGGCAAGAAGAGCACTTGCTTAAAGCGTTGCTCCGGCAAGGTTTCTTTGGCCGACAGACCCTCCGTGATGCAACTGCACAAGTAACCAAGTGTGAAGCGTGCTGGCCCATTCAGCAGATACACCAGCCAGCTCAAGCTCTCCAGACGATCCCTTTATCCTGGCCATTTTCGTGGGGGCTCGACATCCTCGGCCCCTTTCCCCGAAAGAAGTCAGGGCTTTGAGTACTTATGCGTTGCAATCGACAAGTTCACAAAGTGGCGGAAGTGGAAGCGATGAGGAAGGTGACGACACCGATCGGCCGATCCAAGTTCTTCGTGTCGATTGTTTATCGCTTCGGATCCCTAACAGGATCATCACCGGCTAACGCACGCCAATTCACGAGCCGCACCTTCATGCGACGTCCAAGATCTTGGCGCCAAGGTTCCGCTTTCGCTTCATTGCTCATCCGAGAAGTAAGGGTCAAGCGGAGAGGGCGAATCTTTGAAGTGCTGCGGCTCAAGAACAGAGACTTTCGGCTGTGCTGCACAAGTGCGGAAAGAACTGGATTGAGGAGCTGCCGGTGGTTCTTTGGTCGATCAGACGACGCCAAATCGAGCCACCGCCGAACACCTTTCGCTCTAGTCTATGGAGCAGAGGCGCTTCTCCCCACGGAACTTCAGGGACCAAGCGTCGATTCGAGGAAGTTTCGCCTTACCGGAAGCAAACGACGTAAAAGCTAAGTTGCTAAAGTTTGAGCAATCAGTTTTAAAATTTTTAAGTTATCTTCCTCGAACGACCGACCGTGCTTTGTATGGAAAACCTGTGCGCGGGAGGAACCAACTCGTAGCTAGTTGGCGCCTTACTTTGTTTCGAGTCCGCTCAACAACTTAAGTGAGCTGCGACTAGTTGCGACAAGGTTTTCTTGTCGGTGGCGGCACCGCCAAAGAAGCTGGCCGACGTCCCCGCACTCATCGCTTCATGACTAAGGTGCTCGCATGACAAGTTCCCTAAAAGCGAGGGCAAAAACATACATAGGAAGGAATCAAGTAAAGGAAATAACATAGCAATCGCTACCAAATAGAGTCATATTACAAGATAGCTTGTCGCGGCTCTAACAGCTTGTTCTCATAACATGACCCGGCAGCGACAAGAAAAAAGAGAAAACGGGCGGCCTAATCTACGCGATCGCCCTCAACCCTCTTGATCCCGCTCACGTTGTCCACAATGGGTGCGACAAGGGTCTTGAGCGCTTCGGTCGGGCATCCGGGCGGCAAGGTCCCGAGGACGTTGGTGAGGTTGAGGCCTGGGTTGCGAAGGCCACCTTCACCAAGACCTTTTGAAGAGCTCCAGCAGATCTTGGCGCGACTTCGTCGACTGCTTTTGGGATCTTCTCCGGAGTCGCTGGAGGGCTGCCGCCACGCCTTTGAAGAACAAGCTGAGCTTGGCTGCGGGTTGGAGGTGCTCATCGGAGGAATACCCGAGATCCTCCATCCCGAGTGCGCCCGGCTCCTGTCGATGGTCAGCGGCAACATCCACGAGACCCTCGGTCCAGTGCTCCACATTCTCCCTAAAAGTGTTCTGGGCGGCAGCAGCACTCGCCAGCAGCACCTCGTCGGCCTTGATCTTCTCCTTCAAGGCCACCTCCTGCTCCCTGGCGCCGTCCAGCGTCTTGGTCAAAGTAGTCAGCTTCAACTCAAGATCTGCATTGGAGTCCTTGGCGGCGCTAAGCTCCTTGCTCCTCTCGGCGAGAGCGACCTGCAGGCTCGCCAAGGGTGTAAGCGTCCTTCTCAAGGCGCTCACGCTTGAGCGACAAGCTCCTCGCCCGCTCACCTTGAGATCGGCCTCCAGCTGCGCCACCTTCTGTCTCTAGCTCCTTCTTGGCGGCCTCGGCATGCTGGCAAAGATCCTCTGCTTCCTTGAGAGCCCCCGGCCAATGTTTGCTCACATGGCAAGCTCCTCCTCGTGGCTGTCAAGGTTAACCTTCCGCTGCACCAACTTCGCCTTCCTCAAGGCAGACAGCCTTCTCGGCAAAGAAGTCATTGTTGCTCTTCAACTTCAGCCTTCTCGAGGAGGAAGGCTTTACGCTCCTCGGCGAAGTTGCTCCAGCCTTTGCCGTGGACCGGAGAGCTTCTGGTTGAGGCCCCGGAGCTCCTCCGCGCTTCTCGATGTCCACTCCGCCCTTCGCGACAAAGCGCTTCTCGGATACCAGCTTGGCACATCGGGCGCGGTAGAGCGACAACAGCCTTCCGCGGTAAATGCTCCTCCTTAGGCTCTCCATCGCCGCCGTCTTTGTCCGTGGCGTCGACCAGTCTGAGGAGGCGAGCAACTCTTCATCAAAGATTTCTCCTTCGATCGGCGCTCGAGCTCGACGCCTGTGGGAGCTTGATGAAGACGCCATCGCCGACCTTCAAATAGGGCGCCAGTTGGGGCTCTTCGAACTGGGACGCTGCAGCGGTCAAGGAGGGATCGGCGGTCGGCATAGCGCTGACGCTCCTGCGGCCTCGGGGCCGTTAGTCCGATCGCGGACCTCGCCCGGCTTCTGCGGCGGCAGCTTTATGGCGGCCTCTCCGTCGGCCCGGGATCATCAGCGCCCGGCCTCTTCTTTGATGACAATGGCGTCGTCGGTATTGCTGCTGCAGCTGTTCTCTCCTCGCCAGCGACCTCGGTTTCCATCGGCTCCGTGGCAGATGGACCTGACGACCGGAAAAGGAAGAAAAGTCAAGCAAATATTCAAAAAGAAAATCAGAAGAAGAAGAACCCAAGGGAAGTTTTCAAGCAAGAGGATTACCCAGCATTTAGATCTACGTGCGTGGTCTCCGCCACCGGGGTCAGGCCAGTCCGCCCCTTGTCGGAGGCCGTCCCTTGCCGGGAATTCTCCTTGTCAGAATCCTCCCTTGGCGGTGTAGTCAAGCAGATGGCATGTCGGAGCGGCTTCCGGGCACTCTGGTGAGACTGCTGGTTCTCACGCAAACCAATAGTCAGATGTCAAGAAGAAAGAGCACCCATGCGCGCCCTAACAGCGAGGAAGTAAACCATATACTTCTGGGGGCTGCTGACTGGGGCTGCTTTGAGAATAGTTGCCGGTCCGGCAAGGTGGTCTCGGACACACCCCTCGCGGTCGCAGTGGGTTCGATCCTCGATGACAATCACGGGACCTTGGCTCTCTTCGCCGCCTTCCGGGCCGTAGTCGTGAAAAGGAATGGGTTCGGAGTAAAGCAAATCAGATACAAGACAAAACAGCAAGGATTGAAGAACTACAAGTACAACAAAGAATCTTACTCTTCCTCTTCCTCGTCGGAGCTGAGCGCGGAGAGGTCGAAGTCCAGCCCACCTTCGGCGCGACAAGGCGGAGGAGTAGGTTCCCTTAGCCGCTTGGCGGGAGCAGAAGCGGTGGTCCGGGAGGGACCCGCTCCGATTACCGCAGCGGGCGTGAGGTGCCCTGCGGGCAACAAGATGCTTGCCACGGTGGAGCAAGGCTGCGCGCGCGGGCCGTTGTTGACTCCGTCTGCCACCCGCATACGCCCCCGGCCTTGCGGAGACGCCTTCTTGGTGGAGCTGGGGGCTCCGCTTGCGGCGAGCTATGCGAAGGTGAGAAAGAGGAGGAGTCGATCTTCAACGAAGTCGCTCGCGCCCTCGGCGGGCTCGCCGACTCAGCTTCGTGCCCAACAAGCTCTCTCACGGCAAGCTCCTCTCGCCGACAAGGCTTGCCGCCTACGCAGCCTCTGCCTCCTCCACGGTGAATCCAACCGCCACTTACGGCAGCTGGGCCGCCGCTTCTTCCAGCCCTAGTATGGCGTCGCTGCATCTCCGCATCGGGTGGTGTCACGGGTAAGGCTCTTCTGTTCATCGGAGCGGACCGGCATCTCTACCAAGCCGTCAAAGAACTCCCGCACGACGTCGTCTGCAGGCTCTTGCCAAGTTGGGACAATTCCATGCGAATCGCACAGCGGCATCATTGCATGGATGCGGTCGAGCGAGGAGTTGTTGCACAGCGGAACGACACCCCTCGGCAACCTGAACACCGGGATGTTGAGGATCGTGCTTGAACAGTTCCAGAGCATCGTGTCCGGTTCAGGGAGCGGTGAAGTTGAAGTTGAGGCCCGGCACAGCCTCATGATATCCGCCGCGATTCCGAACTCCCAGCGGGTCTCCTCCTCTCCTGCAGGGGATGGCGGCGCGGCGAAGAAAATCTGCGCCAACGGCGCCCTGATGAGCTCCGAAGCAAGCTCGAGGCGTGGGATCCGGTGACGGCAATCTTGACCTATCGTCTTCCCGGGCCACGTTGCTCCAATCGTTGCCGCTGCCATCGGGGCTTAAGCCGGGCGGTAAATGGCTGCGGGTTCTCCTCGACAATCCAGCACCAGTCGCTCTCCATTCATCCCACTTGCTGCGAGCTCTCCCTCGATAAGCTTCCTTCTTGCAGTTCTCGAGATCCGTGCAATTCCACGGATAAAGGCTCCCTCTCTCAACTCGGGGCATAAAGAAGTGGCGAAAAGAGCTACATTTGGGTAGACTCCGACAAAGTTTTCGCAGAGATGTGCGAAAACTGCCATGGTCAGAACAGCGTTGGGGGTGAAGTCAAGGAGGCGGAACCCATAGGTGTTCATAATGTCACAGAAAAACTCAGAGAAAGGCGGCGAGCCCGCAGAGAAGAACAACGAAGAAGGGATATCCATTGGAGCCGATTCAGCGGTACCGAGAGTACCTTCGTCTAGCGGATGCGCCGCGTCTCCGTCGACCGAAGAGGTAGTAATACTCCCTCAGCTCCTTCGCGGCATGAGCTGAGGGGGAAGGTTGCCAGCTCCTTTCGCGCAGCGCTGAGCCGCCGCGCCGGCCGACTTCACAACCTTCCCGGCTTTGAGCCATGGCGAGGTGGTGAGGAGATCGACGACGTTGGTGGTGCCGGTGGCGATGAAGTGAGCGCCGATCTCTTCAGCTTTGGAAAGAAGGGGAGCGGCGGAGGTTTTTGAGATTGGAATAGCAATCGGCAAGATGGGTGAACTGCCCCTGCTTCCCCGCTTATAAAGAGGGAGGGGCAGGCGTTGGCTCTTTCGAATAAAGAAACCACCCACGATCTCTCCCACGACGCCGCATTCGACGCTGCGTGCCGTTCGAGGAGGGCGCGGTGGATACAAAGTGAGTTATGGCGTAACCCAGGTCGCGGTGTCTGCAGCTGCTTTTGGGTCTGCCCAACAGCGCTTCGGCACTGCAGTGTGGCCCAGTCTGGGGCTCTGCCGGTGTACTAGAGTAGGGGTACCCTAGTATCCCGAACTTGTGCATCGGCAGATTGCAGCACTCATGGCAAGGCTTGCCGGTGACCGCTAAGGTCCTCCATGGTTCCTTTGGAGCCATTCAAGAACAAAGTATTCAAGCCAAGGAGACAAGGCCCCAAGAAGAGGAGCTTGCCGGAAAGCCAACCAAGGCATCTCAAGGAACTTGCCGCGACGCGCCACGCGTCCCGGCGAGGCCCTGTGAGCGACAAGCTTCCGGACGCGACAAGACAACGACCGCGGCAAGGCGCTTGCCGCGGCAAACTACCACTCTGTACCCACACTCCAGCACAGCCACCAACGTGTCGCCCTGGGACCTTTCGGTAGCGCTGGGTGGCAAGAGGTCGTCAGGCGTCACGGCGGCGATGTGGCGGGCAAGCGACGCCGACAAGATTGCCATCGTGGCAGCGGTGGCGCCCACGACGTCCTTTTTGCACTATTTGGGCGGCGTGAGACGGGCATTTAATGCCTTTGTCCCTGCCGTCGGGGTTAGGTATGATACACTATACGGTGTAGTTGTACCAACCACAATTCCTTTTCCATTTTACCCTTGTCTACGTTGCCACCTGCTCCGGAGACCCTTTTAGCATATAAAAGGAGGCCCATGCGCAACGTAGAGGGGGTTCGAAAAGCGATAAAACACTCACGCCGGGTCTCGTTAGCAGCTAGTGTGTACTGTAAAGCACTCAACTCCCGAGCAAAAACTCAATACACTCAGACATGTAGTAGTAGGAGTGTTATCTCTTCGGAGAGCTCCGAAGCTGGGTAAACTGCTCGTGTGCTTCACCTCGATCCGCTCTTCGTGCGATCTCCGCGCCCCGCCGAACCGAAAGGGGCTCGGTCCGCTGGTCCCATAGGTGTTCGTGGATCAGTTTCCCCGACAGAGACATGGTTTAGATTATGAAGATCTAGCTAGAGCTAGAAATGTAATGTGATTTGAAATCAAAATAAAGTGGATTCAAAAAATCTAGTTTGAGTTCATATAGTACACATAGTTCATATGTAACTCGAGACTAATCATGTGGTGTGCTGTGAAGATAATACACAAACGATGGTTTAACTTGACAATAATGATGATTGTAGATCTTATTAAAAGCAGTAGAAACAAATTCAAATGCTTTTGACTTCACAACAATCATTATCAGAGATCTTATTCAACTAGAGAAACAAATTCAAATTTAGGTCATATTGAAGCGGTAGTATATACGTTTGGAATGCACTAAAACGTTCATTTGAGTAGTAGGTTGCAAGCATTATACACGTAGCGAAATATTTTAATTGAATATAACATGAATTCAAAGTTTTGAATGACATTTGTAGTGCGATTGATTTGGTACAAAGACATGTTAGGCTTTGTCCGGAAATTTCAACCCACGCCTTTGTTAGCCCGAAATATTTAAGATATATCTTTGTCTCACAGTTCGACAATTCCCTCCATCTCAACCCGTGCCTTGCTATTCAAATTGCAATGCGCGCTAAAAAACTCCCACCTCCTGTGAAATCCCGACACGCTTGAAATGCCCGTGGTACCCTGAACCGAAAAGAACTGCTCAAATCGCCGGGGTACTTTCAGAATTTACCCCACATTTCAACAATGCGTCTCTAAGCCATGGTTCCCCGCTGCCATCCCATCCGCCCACCCATTCGCATACACCGGGCTTAATGAAACCCGTGGATGAAACCCCCACACTTCGCCTCCGTCCGGCCACCCAAATGAGAGCCTCTTCCCCGACGACATCGTCCACAGCAACACCTCGGCGTCCCTCATCCACCGTATCGGATGAGGACCCGTCTTCGATCTCATCGTCCCATGATTCCGATCCACCTCGTCCTCCACCTCCAAGGAGCTGCCCCGACGTTCCCCTCGTCTTTTCGCGCCACCTCCATTCCCACACCGCCGTCTTCACCTACACCACCGGAAGAGCATCATCATCAACGTTTCCTCGGATGAAGCTGCGGCCTAATCGGCGCCACCAAAGAGGTTGTACACTAATCGCCACATTTTCTTCTTGATTCGATCTCACGGTGCTGCTGGTGCTCTTTCCCGAGCCGACACGGCGCGGCTCCATCCACGGCGGCGTCGCTTCCCTCGGCGGCGGACGTCCACATCGTGAGGAGCTGCCGCTTTAGCTCTCGCTTCCTTCTTTGCTCTGCTCTTGCTCTCGGTCCCACTCGTGCACTCTTGCTATTGCTCTTGCTTTCATGTTTCTGCTCTCGCTCTTGCTCTTGCTTGCGATCTTTGCTCCGATTAGCTACACTTGACCGAATCGACTTTTAGGTCGATCGATTTTAGGGTGGGTGGGGCTGCTGGTGAAGGAAGAACCAGCGCGGCAGAGGGGCTCACGGAGAGGTACCCTACTATCTATCTTAAGGTTCGAGGATGGGGGCGATGGTTGCCGGCGGTGGCGGTGGCGGCGTTGGCGGCGGTGGCGTGGGGATCACCGGAGAAAAAGCTTCGGCACGAGGGCCTAGAGGATGGCAGGGGCGCGGCGGACCAGCGGTGGGGAGTGTTTTCGGGCGGTAGCGGCGACCGCCGAGCGGGCGTGAGGGGCTCTTGTTTGGCCGGTGGTGGTCAAGGCTCGAGGTGGAGGTTGAAGATGAACCATAGGCCCTTGATTTCGTGATCCAACGGCTGAAAATCGGATCGACCAGAGATGAAAAAGTCGATCGACCGACGTGTAGCATCACCTTGCTAGTGCGTTCGGTTTCGACAAGAAAATACGATTCCGACAGCAAAATTCAGTTTCGGCGGTTAAGTTTAGTTTGACAGTTAAGTTCATTTAAGCCGATTTAAGTTCAGCGATGAGCGGCTGATGTATTTTACATCTAGCACTTTGTGGTTATGTATTTTACGTCATGTATTGGAGATGCTATTAGAATTCCACTCAGGTTAACGTTGTTCGTTGTCTCTCTTGTCCTCGCTTTCAGCCTCGGCGTCAGACAACTCACCGGGCTGCTTCCAACGATGAAACCCTCCATCACAAATGAGCGATACCTCGGGCTCCATCTCGAGACAGCCTAAGATCTTCTTCCCTCCTCCGACAAAGCAAAGTCGGCGGAGCATCCTCACCGCCAACCCAATCATCTTTGAGATCGACATGGCTTTGCCAAAGAGGTTGTACACTTGTTGCATCTCTTTTTTTACTCTACATGTTATATATATTGTCCATCGAAAGCACACAGATTTGTTCCTTTAGTGTCTCCTTGAAAGAAAAAATGTAGGAATTTTAATTTTCACTTGTCCTCCTTTTCAAATTTCTATTCATGAAGCACAAGACTAAGAGATAGTAGCATAATAGCATTATAACCGTACATTTTCTTGTGGTTTGACTTAATCTCACCATGCTTCTTTGCATCCTGTGATCTTCCAATTGTTGTGAATCAAACACCAGTTGGCGAGAAATCACGTGTTTTTAGATTCTCTTGCTTTGCACGATGCATTCCTATCTACTCTGTCTATTTCCTATCCTGCATTGTTGGAATCCTCCAATTCAAGCGAGCCCTTACGAATTACTTCTCTTACAGATAGTTGTCAAAGAAAACCTTGCATGGTTTGTCCCGCTCTGCCATTGCCTGTCGTCCACCCCAAATTTCACCTGCTCTAACGATAGAAGGGTCCAAGACAGCCGAGGATCCGGCCCAGATCTGTCTTTTCACCGCCTCCGATCTTCTTCCCGCTGCTAGCAGCCATGAAAACTGCTACATAACCATCATCAACCCAGGCGAGATGACCTCGAGGGACTACATCGGGTCCACAAGAGAGGTCGCACTCTTTGTAATACGCTTATGTTATGCATCGCTTAATATTACATGCTACTTTATCGCCCTATTCACCGATTAGACTCGAGTCGACTCCAAACTAATGGTTAAACTTTAGTTTTTAAAATGGTTGTGGGGTACATATCGGGGCCGCTACCAATAGTATCTATCTACTATCCGGTTAATCTCCGTGTCTACTATGAGTTTCATGTTGGGTGGGAAACAAACAAGAAGAAGCCATTATCTGTATTTTTTACTTTGAAGCCATTATTCACCGCTATTATGCTATTATTGGTTTTGGGTCTATCCACAGGTTGCTACCATCACTGGATTTCTGCATGCACTCCTTACATAATCTCACTATGCTTTATTCCTATGCATAGCAGTTATTGTAAACAGTGGAACCGAACATGTAGAGCAAAAGAGACAAGCCTTGCGTGGCAATAAAATTTCATGGGGCGTCGCTCCATGGTAGGCGCAAAGGCAGCCCCCTCCACGCATTTCGGATTGTAATCGAGAGGAAGATATCTGCTCGAGGGGATTAGGAAGGAGAAGACAACTCCTATTTACCCCCGAGGTCTTCGCTCTAACTTGGCATCTTGATGTTGGTTATATCATGCATATGGTGTCTTGCATTGCTTACTTTATACATCAAATATGTCATCCGCTTAGTTTAGACATCCTTTGTGCAAATGCCATCTCGCTTAGTTTATTCATCGCTTTATGTGAATTATGCAACGCCATCGTGTTTAGCCGGGCATCATATATGTGAATTTTGCAATGCCATCCTCGCTTAGCCACCATCTTATATGTAAATTATATCGGGCCATCCTTTTTTTGTTACATATTACATTTGTCAACAATGTTAGTACATTCAATCGCTCTTCAGGTGTGCATCAGCCATTTGACACGGTGATGGCAAATTCTGGAGTGAAAAAAAAAGGTCTTACTGAAGCAGACTATGCTATCGACAAAGCGCATATCTCGCTGGTTACGGATAGCTCCTCGGAGGAGGATTGAGAGCAGATGATGACCAGGTCCTATTCCCCAGTGTGTATGCTCTAACTTGGCGGTGGTTATGTTGCTCATATCGTATGATTGTGTCTCGCATTGCTATGTCATTTGATTAGTTTAGACATGTTTTGTGTGAATGCCACATGTTAAGTGTCTAATTACCATATATGTGAATTATGCATTGCCATCTTGTTGCAAGACATTATATATGTGAATTATACAATGCTATCTTATTGCAAAGGCATTATATATGTGAATTATGCAATGCCATGTTGTTTAGCCAATCATCATGTATGTGAATTATATCATGCTATCATTTTTTTGTATTACGTGTTCCATTTGTCGACAATGTTTGTATATTCAACTACTCTTCCCGTGCATCGACCATTTGAAGCGGTGATGGAAGTATCTCGAGTGAAAACAAGGTATTCAGAGGCGTATAATGCTACCTCTTTGAAAGCGAGACATCTTCTTGGTTACAGAGAGCTCCTCGAGGAGGATTCGTAGGCCGATGACCAGTCCTATTTCCCCGAGGTCTATGCTCAAACTTGGCAGGGTTATATTACCCATGTCATTCATTTTGTCTTGCATTGCTTAGTTTTTACATCATATATGGATTGCCATCCTCTTACTTGCTTACTATATAAATCATATATTTGAATTATATCATGCCATCATGTTTACATTGTACATACACATCATCTATCTGAATTATGGCATGGCAAACCCATTAAATAAAGACATCATATAGTTATATCATCTCATCCTCGTTTAGTGTTTACAAATCATCATGTTTTGAATTATGGCATTCTATCCGGTGAATGTATGTGAATTATGGCATGCCAACCTATTTAATAAACACATTATATAGTTATGTCATGTCATCCTGCTTACATAGTCTCATATTTTGAACTATGTCTTTCCATCTTTTAGTTAGCCAAAGATAATGTGAAATTGTGTCATGCTATCTGTTTAGTTAGCCATCATATATGTGAAATTGTGTCATGCTATCCTGTTTGGTTAGACAACATAAATATGAATTATTTCATGCCCTCTTTTATTCCCCACTATCCATTGCACGTCTGCTTCATCATACAATGTCTATACTTTCAATTACTTTTTCTTGTTTATCACCCATTTGAATTGGAGAGCGTGATGGCGATCTAAGGGAGTAACAACACGGTCTTGAAAGGATAGTGCTACCGATTGATGCAGATAGAACCACGATTGTACTTGCCCAAGGACCAGATCCACCACACATAACCTGACTCTCAGAGATTGTACCCCTACCAGTTGGACAGAGAACCAGCTACACCCCTTCTAACCCCAACCCGGCGAGATAGTAACCAGCCCAGCTTGACATAGCACCGTCTCCACCACAGAGCACCCAGACACAAGCAATTAGTAAGGGAACTGCAGTGCCCAAAGCACGAGGACCACCACTCCGAATTCCAACTCAACGCTTAAAGGAGAAGAATATTTGTTCTCAGGTCAGGTTCTGTAGCTATGGTTCATACTCCTTTGCTCTTGCATTACTGTATTTACTCATACAAACTATTTTCAAATTTGAAGGATGGAATTGAAACTCCAATGGTGCAACAGGTATGTTTTAAACCTCGCTTTCTTTAACTGGTTTGCTGTTGTAACCTGCTCTATGTTGATTCCAGTTTCAATTGAATAAACAGTTATGTTCTCATGTCATGCACATTACAAGTGTTATTATTGCTCTATAGTTACCCACACTTATATTGTGTCTATTCTGCTTTGTCCTGAACAAATATTATTTGAACTATGTCTCTATCTTGATTTGGCAACAAAAACTAGAATGATATAGACCATAAAGTGACCATGGTACATAGATATATGTTTGTTTCATCGTTATCCTGTCCACTTTACTACTGAACTCATTTACCAAAATGAGTTTCATATACAACATGGTAAACATGTGATGTGTCCGCTTGTTTCTCTTTTTAGAATGCGGACAAAATATTGGAGAAGCGGTACGCTGTTATCCAATGGTATGCAGTAATGCTTGAGATAAGGTTCAAGATAGTGAGACATCCTGTTGGTCTCAAAGAAAGCTGATAAAAACTATCTTGACGACAAGTGAGGGAACCCAAAAGTCTGTCTTGATGTAGTGTTCGAGTTATCGGCTACTTTCATCACCTGGCACAAGCTCTTGAACTTCATTTGCTCGAATCAGTTAGTCTTCTTGAGTCTCAACTTCAAGTTGAAAGACATCGATCGGATGTGCTGCGACGGAAGTTGAAGGACTGAGGAAGTCCCCGCAGTAATTCGTAGATGCATATTTTCTAGTGCAACAAAGAATCAACTGGAGGATTTAAGCGCCAAACAAGAGAAAGTTAATAAGCTTGCTAAGCATCTTGCCAAAGATTATGGGTACCTGTGATATTGTTTCTTGAGATCTTCAAGTGGTTTCAGTTCTGGATTTGTTTTGCTCTGCGGCGTTTATTTATACTGGTTGCCAACTTTGACAACCAAATGTATATGATATCTGCTTTGTTCCCTATATTTGCACTGGTGGCGAACTTTGATGCCCAATGGATGTAATATGTGTAATAGCCATGATAGCCTAGCGGTAGTTGCTTGCTTATTTATTTCCTTGTTGTCTTGTTTATTTGTTTGCTTGTAGTCATTGCAGTTCTTTTTCCGCGGTTAGCTAGTGGCTGCAATAACCTATTTTTTAAAACTAGGCCACAATAACCATGAGCTAATATTCTTTGTAGTGACACTTTGGGCCTCCCATCGTCAGAGAAGCAGTGGGCCTTCTACGGGCCGTAGAAACAATGGGCCTTCTACGAGCCGTGAAACAATGGGCCTTCTGCGGGCCGTATCATCAATGAGCCTTATACGGGCCGTATGATCGACACAAACATGGGCCAAACAGACCGCATTATGGCCGTGAACGGGCTAGAGTTGGAATCGCCTGCTCATGTAATCGACCATAACGGGCCATCGTTAATAGGTCGATTGTTGATGACGCTATGAAAACGCCCAACGTATTAGCGGACCACAAACGGGCTGAATTGTAACCACGGGCTGAATTTGGCCCACAAGCAGAAAATGACAGTAACAGGCCGTAAGTAAACGAATGCTGGAAATGAGCCCAAGAATAAATGGGCTCTAAGAAGGCCGAACGATAACATGGGCTGGAAATGGCCCAACGGAATAATGGGCCGTTAATGGGTATAATGTGATACACTATTCATTACGGGCCAGTTTCACCACGGGCTGTTTATGGGTGTAAAGTGATACACTATTCATTACGGGCCAGTTTCACCACGGTCCGTTAATAGGCCAAGAGTTACATAGGGCCTCATATGGGCCGAAAGACGTCATGGGGCATACATGCGCCAGAAGTGAAAACGGGCTGGAATCATATTGGATGGCCCAGATGACGCCATCGGGCCTAATTCGGATAGGGCGAACGGGCCTTGGGTTAGCGGCCGTAAATGGGCTATATGCGAATAGGCCGTTAACAGCTTTCCATGGGCGACCCGCCACCTTTTGACCAAGTCAAACGGGCGGCTTTTTCACTGTGAATGGGCCACCGTTAGGCGTGCCACGTGTTGACGTATCATAGGCGCCTTCCGTCCAATGAGTGGATGACATCTGTCCCCAGCGATGAGCCGACACGTGTTTCCTCCAGCCAATGATGATTTTACACGTGGAAAATCCCCATTGGTCGGGGCTATTAACGGGTTATCGGATCCAAACCCAACCCGATAGCTTAACGGCGTTCCGTTATGGTGGATGCCATGTGTCGGTCACCCTTGAGGAAAGCACTTCTGTGACGCGCGATTTATCATCATGGAAGTGGACACTTCCGTGATGATAATTTTGGTAATGTCATGGAACACTTCTACGACAGCACAGGTATGACTATCTTGATTCTGTCATAAAATCATCATGGATGTACATGCATGACAAAAAATGCGACCTACTGTGACAAACACGTATCATCATGGAAGTGTATTTTTTTATAGTGATAGGGAATGACTTTTCATTCTATTTTCAGCCGTGGTCGGGTTTTGAGTCTTCACTCAACATCACACCTTGCAATACAGGCAAGAACTCTTTCTTTGATTGTTCCATTTTAAAATCTTGTCAAGGTATGTACTCATTGAAAAAACTTATCAAGCGTCTTGATCTATCTCTATAGATCTTGATGCTCAATATGTAAGCAGCTTCACAGATGTATTTCTTTGAAAAACTCCTTTCAAACACTCCTTTATGCTTCCAGAAATTCTACATCATTTCCGATCAACAATATGTCATTCACATATACTTATTAGAAAGGCTATAGTGCTCCCACTCACTTTCTTGTAAATACAGGCTTCACCGCAAGTCTCAGATAAAACTATATGCTTTGATCAACTAATCAAAGCGTATATTCCAACTCCGAGATGCTTGCACCAGTCCATAGATGGATCGCTGGAGCTTGCACATTTTGTTAGCACCTTTAGGATTGACAAAACCTTATGGTTGCATCATATACAACTCTTCTTTAATAAATCCATTAAGGAATGTAGTTTTGTTATCCATTTTCTAGATTTCATAAAATGCGGCAATTGCTAACATGATTCGGACAGACTTAAGCATCGATACGACTGAGAAAATCTCATCGTAGTCAACACCTTGAACTTGTCGAAAACCTTTTGCGACAATTCGATCTTTGTAGATAGTAACACAACCATCAGCGTCCGTCTTCCTCTTGAAAATCCATTTATTCTCAATGGCTTGCCGATCATCGGGCAAGTCCACCAAAGTCCATAGTTTGTTCTCATACATGGATCCCATCTCAGATTTTGTGGCCTCAAGCCATTTTGGGAATCTGGGCTCATCATCGCTTCCTCATAGTTCGTAAGTTTGTCATGGTCTAGTAACATGACTTCCAGAAGAGGATTAATGTACCACTCTGGTGCGGAATGTACTCTGGTTGACCTACGAGGTTCAATAGCAACTTGATCTGAAGTTTCATGATCATCATCATTAGCTTCCTCACTAATTGGTGTAGGAATCACTGGAAGTGATTTATGTGATGAACTACTTTCCAATAAGGGAGCATGTCTGATTACCTCATCAAGTTCTACTTTCCTCCCACTCACTTCTTTCGAAAGAACCTCCTTCTCTAGAAAGGATCCATTCTTAGCAACGAATATATTGCCTTCGGATTTGTGATAGAAGGTGTAGCCAACAGCCTCCTTTGGGTATCCTATGAAGACACATTTCTCCGATTTGGGTTCGAGCTTATCCGGTTGAAGCTTTTTCACATAAGCATCGCAGCCCCAAACTTTAAGAAACGCGATAACTTGGGTTTCTTGCCAAACCACAGTTCATATGGTGTCGTCCTCAACGGATTTAGATGGTGCCCTATTTAACGTGAATGCAATTTGTCTCTAATGCATAACCCAAAAATGAAAGTGATAAATCGTTAAGAGACATCAAAGATCGCACAATAACTAATAAATTATGGTTACAACGTTAGCACACACAATTATGATATGGTGTTCTAGGTGGCGAGAGTTGCGAAACTATTCCACGTTGTTTCAAATGAAGACCAAACTCGTAACTCAAATATTCGTCTCCGCGATCAGATCATAGAAACTTTATTTTCTTGTTACGATGATTTTCCACTTCACTCTGAAATTCTTTGAACTTTTCAAATGTTTCAGACTTATGTTTCATCAAGTAGATATACCCATATCTGCTCAAATCATCTGTGAAGGTCAGAAAATAACGATACCCGCCGTGAGCCTCAACACTCATCAGATCGCATACATGAGTATGTATTATTTCCAATAAGTCGGTGGCTCGCTCCATTGTTCCGGAGAACGGAGTCTTAGTCATCTTGCCCATGAGGCATGGTTCGCAAGCATCAAGTGATTCCAAAAACCCATCGACATGGAGCTTCTTCATGCGCTTTACACCAATATGACCTAAACGGCAGTGCCACAAATATGTTGCACTATCATTATCAACTTTGCATCTTTTGGCATCAATATTATGAATATGTGTATCAACACGATCGAGATTCAATAAACCATTTTTGTGTATGACCATAGAAGGTTTTATTCATGTAAATAGAACAACAATTATTCTTTGACTTAAATGAATAGCCGTATTGCAATAAACATGATCCAATCATATCCATGCTCAATCGCAAACACCAAATAACATTTATTTTAGGTTCAACACTAATCTCGAAAGTAAAGGGAGTGTGCGATGGTGATCTTATCAACCTTGGAATCTCTTCCAACACACATCATCACCTCGCCCTTAACTAGTCTCTATTTATTTTGCAACTCCCGTTTTGAGTTACTACTCTTAGCAACTGAACCAAAGATCAAATACGGAGGGGTTGCTATAAACACTAGTAAAGTACACATCAATAACATGTATATCAAATATACCTTTGTTCACTTTGCCATCCTTCTTATCCGCCAAGTATCTAGGGGCAGTTCCGCTTCCGGTGACCATCTCCTTTGCAGTAGAAGCACTTAGTTTCAGGCTTGGGTCTAGCTTTGGGCTTCTTCATGGGAGTGGCAACTTGCTTGTCATTCATCTTGAAGTTCCCTTTCTTCCCTTGCCCTTTTACTTGAAACTAGTGGTCTTGTCAACCATCAACACTTGATGCTATTCCTTGATTTCTACCTTCGCTGATTTCAGCATCGCCAAGAGCTCGGGAATTACTTTTGTCATCCCTTGCATATTATAGTTCATCACGAAGTTCTAGTACCTTGGTGATAGTGACTAGAGAACTTTGTCAGTTACTATCTTATCTGGAAGATTAATTCCCACTTGATTCAAACAATTGTAGTACACAAACAATCTGAGCCCATGCTCACTGGTTGAGCTATTCTCCTCCATATTATAGGCAAAGTACTGTCAGAGGTCTCATACCTCTCGACACGAGCATGAGTATGAAATACCAATTTCAACTCCTGGAACATCTTATATGCTCCGTGGCATTCAAAACATTTTTGAAGTCCCAGTTCTAAGCCGTAAAGCATGGTGCACTAAACTATCAAGTAGTCATCATACTGAGCTTTGTCAAACGTTCATAACGTGTGTATCTACTCCTGCAATAGGTCCGTCACCTAGCGGTGCATCAAGGACATAATTCTTCTGTGCAACAATGAGGATAATCCTCTGATCACGGACCAAGTCCGCATCATTGCTACTATCATCTTTCAACTTATTTTTCTCTAGGAACATATCAAAAATAAACGGGGAGCTATATCGCGAGCTATTGATCTACAACATAGTTATGCAAATACTATCAGGACTAAGTTCATGATAAATTAAAGTTCAATTTAATCATATTACTTAAGAACTCCAACTTAAATAGACATCCCTCTAATCTTCTAAGTGATCACGTGATCCAAATCAACTAAACCATGTCCGATCATCACGTGAGATGGAGTAGCTTTCAATGGTGAACATCACTACGTTGATCATATCTACTATATGATTCACGCTCGACCATTCGGTCTCAGTGTTCCGAGGCCATATCTGCATATGGTAGGCTCGTCAAGTTTAACCCGAGTATTCTGCCTGTGCAAAACTGGCTTGCACCCTTTGTATGTGAACGTAGAGCTTATCACACCCGATCATCACGTGGTGTCTCAGCACAAAGAACCGTCGCAACGGTGCATACTCAGGGAGAACACTTATACCTTGAAATTTTAGTGAGGGATCATCTTATAATGCTACCGCCGAACTAAGCAAAATAAGATGCATAAAAGGATAAACATCAGATGCAATCAAATGAGTGATATGATATGGCCATCATCATCTTGTGCCTTTGATCTCCATCTCCAAAGCACCGCCATGGTCAGCATCGTCACCGGCTTGACACCTTGATCTCCATCGAAGCATCGTTGTCATCTCGCCAACTATTGTTGTCACGACTATCGCTGCTGCTTAGTGATAAAGTAAAGCAATTACATGGCGATTGCAGTTCATACAAATAAAGTGACAACCATATGGCTCCTGCCAGTTGCCGATAAATGTGTTACAAAACATGATCATCTCATACAACAATTTATATAATCACATCTTGACCATATCACATCACAACATGCCCTGCAAAAACAAGTTAGACGTCCTCTACTTCGTTGTTGCAAGTTTTACGTGCCTGCTACGGGCTTAGCAAGAACCGTTCTTACCTACGCATCAAAACCACAATGATTTTTCATCAAGTTTGTTGTTTTAACCTTTAACAAGGACCGGGCGTAGTCACATTCGAGTCAACTAAAGTTGGAGAAACTGACACCCACTAGCCACATTGCGGTGCGAAGCACGTCGCCAGAGAACCAGGTCTCGCGTGAAGCGTCTGGCGTAATGTCGGTCTGAGCCACTTCATCCAACAATACTGCTGAATCAAAGTATGACATGCTGGTAAGCAGTATGACTATTATCACCCACAACTCTTTGTGTTCCACTCGTGTATATAACATCTACGCATAGACCTGGCTCGGATGCCACTGTTGGGGAACGCAGTTATTTCAAAAATATTCCTACGCACACGCAAGATCCATCTAGGTGATGCATAGCAATGAGAGGGGAGAGTCTTGTCTACGTACCCTCGTAGACCAAAAGCGGAAGTGTTATGACAACGTGGTTGATGTAGTCGTACGTCTTCACGGTCCGACCAATCCTAGTACCGAAAGTACGACACCTCCGCGATCTGCACACGTTCAGCTCGGTGACGTCCCACAAACTCTTGATCCAGCTGAGTGTCAAGGGAGAGCTTCGTCAGCACGACAGCGTGATGACGGTGATGTTGAAGCTACCGGCGCAGGGCTTCGCCTAAGCACCACGACAATATGACCGAGGTGGAGTATGGTGGAGGGGTGCACCACACACGGCTAAGGCAATGATCAACTTGTGTGTCTATGGGGTGCTCCCCTCCCCCATATATAAAGGAGTGGAGGAGGGGGAGGGCTGGCCCTCTCTATGGCGCGCCCTAGGGGAGTCCTACTCCCACCGGGAGTAGGATTCCCCCTTACAAGTAGGAGTAGGAGAGGAAGGAAGGAGGAGAGAGGGAGGAAGGAAAGGGGGGCCGGCCCCCTTCCCAATTCGGATTGGGCTTGGGGAGGGGGGGGGGCGCCCCCTCCTAGGCCGCCTCCTCATCTTTCCCACTAAGGCCCAATAAGGCTCATACACTTCGGGGTGGGGGTTCCAGAACCTCTCGTTATCTCGGTAAATGCCGAACTCACCGGAACCATTCCGATGTCCAAACATAGCCATCCAATATGTCGATCTTTATGTCTCGACCATTTCGAGACTCCTCGTCATGTCCGTGATCACATCCGGGACTCCGAACAACCTTCGGTACATCAAAACACATAAACTCATAATACCGATCGTCGCAGAACGTTAAGTTGCACGGACCCTACGGTTCGAGAAATACGAGAACATGAACGAGACTCATCTCGGTCAATAACCAATAGCGGAACACGGATGCTCATATTGGTTCCTACATATTCTACGAAGATCTTTATTGGTCAAACCGCATAACAACATACCTTGTTCCCTTTGTCATCGGTATGTTACTTGCCCGAGATTCGATCGTCGGTATCTCAATACCTAGTTCAATCTCGATACCGGCAAGCCTCTTTACTCATTCCGTATACATTGCTTAAAAGGCTTATAGTGATGTGCATTACCGAGAGGGGCCAGAGATACCTCTCCGACAATCGGAGTGACAAATCCTAATCTCGATCTATGCCAACTCAACAAACACCATCGAAGACACCAGAGAGCATCTTTATAATCACCCGATTACATTGTGACATTTGATAGCACACTAAGTGTTCCTCCGATATTCGGGAGTTGCATAATCTCATAGTCAAATGAACATGTATAAGTCATGAAGAAAGCAATAGCAATAAAACTCAATGATCATAATGCTAAGCTACGGATGGGTCTTGTCAATCACATCATTCTCTAATGATGTGATCACGTTCATCAAATGACAACTCATGTCTATGGCTAGGAAACTTAACCATCTTTGATTAACGAGCTAGTCAAGTAGAGGCATACTAGTGACACTCTGTTTGTCTATGTATTCGCACTTGTACTAAGTTTCTGATTAATACAATTCTAGCATGAATAATAAACATTTATCATGAAATAAGGAAATAAATAATAACTTTATCATTGCCTCTAGGGCATATTTCCTTCACCGAGGTGGGCACAACCCACCTGGGGGCCCAAGCGTGCCCTGGTGGGTTGTGCCCCCCTCGGGGCACCCCCAGGTGCTTCTTCGGCCCATTGGGTGTCTTTTGGTCCATAAAAATTCCACAAAAAGTTTCGTTGCATTTGGACTCCATTTGATATTGATTTCCTGCGATTTAAAAAACAAGCAGAAAACAGCAACTCGCACTGGGCACTATGTCAATAGGTTAGTACCAAAAAAAGATATAAAATGATTGTAAAACATCCAAGAATGATAATATAAGAACATGGAACAATAAAAAATTATAGATACGTTGGAGACGTATCAGCATCCCGAAGCTTAATTCCTGCTCGTTCTCGAGTTGGTAAATGATAAAAACAGAAATTTTGATGTGGAATGCTGCCTAACATGTTCGTCGCATATTCTTTTCTTTGTAGCATGGACATTTGGACTTTTATATGGTTCAAAGCAATAGTGTAGTTTTGATATGAGGACTTTAATACTCAAGCATATCATCAAGCAACCATGTCTTTCAAAATATGAACGCTAAACTAAGTTATCCCTAGCCCATTATGCTCAATCATTGATCCATTCATGAAACACACTCGCATATTAGCTACACCCAATGCTCAAGTACGATCATAGTGACCCTTAGTTGGTGCTTTATAAGAGAATATGGAGACTCAAGTAAAAATAAAAATTACATAAAGTAAAAGAAAGGCCCTTCATGGAGGGAAGTAGGGATTTGTAGAGGTGCCAGAGCTCAAAGCGAAAAAGATAGAGGTAAAAACATTTTGGGAGGCATGCTTTTCCTATCAACGAAAACGATCGAGTAGTTCCCAATACTTTCCATGCTAGATATATCATAGGCGTTTCCCGAATAGAAAATAAAGTTTGTTCCTTTTTCAACCATACTTTCACTTTCCATGGCTAGCTGTATCCACAGGTGCCTTCCATACCAACACTTTCTAAGGAATTTATTGTTTGACAACATAAAGTAAATTCATTTTTCATTTCGAGACTGGGCATCCCGAATACCTTTGCCTTACTCTTGTGCAATGACAAGTGAATAAAACACTCATCTTGAGAATAACATATCTAGCATGGAAATATATTAGTCATCCCCTACTGTTTCATGAGAGGTACGAGCACACAAAAGAGAAATTTATTTTTAAAATTAGAGATGACACATACAAATTTGCTTAGAAGGCAAAAGAATACCTCATATAGGTAGGTATGGTGGACTAATGTGGCAAAACTGGTTAAATGATTTTGGATGCACAAGTAGTGATCATACTGGTGCAAATGAAGGCTAGCAAAAGATTTTGAAGCATCCAACCAAGAAACAAAAAATCTCATAAGCGAGCATTAAGCATAACTAACACCAAATAATGCACCACGAGTAGGATGTAATTTCATTGCATAACTATTGACTTTCGTGCTTGCATAGGGAATCACAAACCTTAACACCAATATTCTTACTAAAGCATAATTACTCATCAACATGAGTCACATATCATATCATCATATCTCAAAACTATTACAAAGAATCAAGTTTACTTTGTCCAATGATCTTCACGAAAGTTTTTATTATATCCTTCTTGGATATCTATCACTTTGGGACTAGTTTCATATGTTGCTTTTAATAAGCTCAAACAAATATAAGCGAAGATCATGAGCATAATATTTCTTTCTCTCAAAATAGTTCTAAGTGAAGAATGAGAGCATTTCTTAAAAAATAATAAATCACATCGTGCTCAAAAAGATATAATTGAAGCACTAGAGCAATTCCATAGCTCATAAAGATTTAAGTGAAGCATAGAGAGCAATTCTAACAAGTCATTGCATAATTTTGGCTCTCTCAAATAGGTGTGTCCAGCAAGGATTCAAGATTAAAAATAAAAATCAAAACAAGCAAATACTCATATCATACAAGACGCTCCAAGCAAAACTCATAATATGTGACGAATAAAAATATAGTTCCAAGTAAAATACCGATGTTTGTTAGAAGAAAGAGGGGATGCCACTCGGGCATCCCCAAGCTTAGTTGCTTGCTTCTCTTTGGATAATAGCTTGGGATGCTATGGGAATCCCCAAGCTTAGGCTCTTCTTACTCCTTATTCCTTCATCCATCATAACATCACCCAAAACTTAAAAACTTCAACCACACAAAACTCAACAAAACCTTCGTGATATCCGTTAGTATAAGAAAGAAAATCACTACTATAAGTACATTTGCAAAACCATTCATATTTATTATTGCATTATATCTACTCTATTCCAACTTTTCTATGGTAAAAACTCTTCAAATAAAACCATAGAACCATCAAAACAAGCACACAACGCAAAGAAAACAGAATCTGTCAAAAACAGAACAGTGTGTAGTAATTTGGATATTTCAAATACTTCTGTAACTCCAAAAATTCTGAAAATATAGGAAAACGTGAGAAATTTTTATATAAATCTCCTGTAAAAAAATCAGAATTTTTCATCACTTCTGTGATTTTCAAAAAATGTTTTTCTGGACGCAAAAGTTTCTGATTTTCAGCAAGATCAAATCAACTATCACCCAAAATGATCACAAAGGCTTTGCTTGGCACAAACACTAATTTAAACCACAAAACACATCTAAATAGAGGCATAATTCTGTATTTTATTTAAAACATCAAGAAAACCAAAAATCAAAAAGATACAAGTTGGGTTGCCTCCCAACAAAGCGCAATCGCTTACGCCCTAGCTAGGCATAACACAAAGGATCTAAGTATTGTCATTTTCTCTTGGATTTTCTTAGAGGTGTTTTCGTCAAGAGATTTTGCAAAGACAACATCAAATATATTACCCATGGAAACCTTATCACTATCAAGTTCTTATCATCATAGCCCCTTTGATTTCCGGCAACAATCCAAGAATAATGTTGATTAACATCTGAAAGTGCAACTAAACCCCGGGTGGTTTTGGTAATTCATAACAACATATAGCTCACTGAACTAATATCCTTTCAAGTTGAATATTTCAGAAAGTTCAGTGATTGGCATGGCATGGACTAGAGATGTGGACCCCTCAAAATGCTAAGGACAAATATTGGCAAAATCTCAAGACTCTACATTTCTATTTTAGTGATACAAGATCACATTGAGTCCATAGGAAAAGCCAATACTATTAAAAGGGGATGAGGTGTTGCTTAATGGTCTACTTGCTCAAAATGCTTAGTGATATGATCCAAAGCCCTGAACCACTTTCTCAATTCCAAATATGTCCTAAACCTAAAGTCAAACTCGGCCCCACCGATTTGATTCATTCGATGCTACTGAGTTCACTTGAAATAGCCATAGCTAGAAACCCTAATAAGTTCGGTCTCACCGATAGGGATTTCGGTCTCACGGAGATGGGATGGCAAACTCTCTATTTCCCTTCATAACATTTCGGTCTCACTAAAATGAGTGATCGGTCCCACCGAGTTCGTAATGCAAACTCTCTGTTTCCCTTTCGTAACATTTCAGTATCACCGAAAGGAGCGATCGGTCCCACCAAGTTTGCCTGACCAACTATTTGTTTGCTCATTGCTGAAATCGGTCTCACCGAGTTCACGCAATCGGTCAAACCGAGATTAAGTTTTGTGCTAACCCTAGCACATCGGTCCCACCGAGTTGTTGGTCCCACCGAGAATCCTAACGTTCACATTTTGAACTGAATCGGTCTCACCGAGTTCACCTATTCGGTCTGACCGAGTTGGCTCAAATGTGTATAACTGTTAGATTTTGTGTGGAGGCTATATATACCCCTCCACCCCCTTCTCTATTCAAAAGAGAGCCATCAGAACGTGTCTACACTTCCACTACTCATTTTCTGAGAGAGAACTACCTACTCATGTGTTCAAACCAAGACATTCCAATCCAACCTCAAAAATCTTGATCTCTAGCCTTCCCCAAGTTGCTTTCCACTCAAATCATCTTTCCACCATATCCAAATCTGTGAGAGAGAGAGAGAGAGTTGAGTGTTGGGGAGACTATCATTTGAAGCATAAGAGCAAGGAGTTCATCATCAACACACCATCTATTACCTTTTGGAGAGTGGTGTCCCCTAGATTGGTTAGGTGTCACTTGGGAGCCTCCGTCAAGATTGTGGAGTTGAACCAAGGAGTTTGTAAGGGCAAGGAGATCGCCTACTTCATGAAGATCTACCCAAGTGAGGCAAGTCCTTCGTGGGCGATGGCCATGGTGGAATACACAAGGTTGCTTCTTCATGGACCCTTCGTGGGTGGAGCCCTCTGTGGACTCACGCAATCGTTACCCTTCGTGGGTTGAAGTATCCATCAACGTGAATGTACGATAGCACCACCTATCAGAACCACGCCAAAAATCTCCATGTCTACATGGCGTTTGCCTTTCCAAACCCTTCCTTTATATTCATATGCAATGTTTTACATTCCACTGCTATACTCGTAGAATTGCATGTGTAGGTTGATTGCTTGACTTGTGCTAAGTTGTTAAAACCTGCCAAGACTTAAAATTGGGAAAAGGCTAGATTTTTATTTGGCAAGTAGTCTAATCACTCCCCCTCTAAACCTACTTTTGATCCTACAAGTGGTATCAGAGCTTTGGTCTCCATTTGCCTTGATTTCCATAGCTCTGGTGATCATAGCCTTGGTTTCACAACCTAGGAGAGTATGGCGTCTAGCGAGGGAAATTACCACTGTAGAGGTCCTTACTTTGATAGTACTAATTTTGCTAGTTGGAAGCATAAGATGAAAATGCATACTCTTGGACATAACCCCGTCGTTTGGGCTATTGTGTGCATTGGTTTGCAAGGTGAATTTTTCAAAGATGGAAGAGAACCGAATCATCAAGCAACCATGGAAGAATTGAAGATGTTGCAATACAACGCTCAAGCTTGCGATATCCTCTTCAACGGATTGTGCCCCGAAGAAATCAACAAAATCAGCCGTCTTGAGAATGCAAAGGAAATTTGGGATACTTTGGTTGATATGCACAAAGGTACCGAGTCCGTCAAGGAATCCAAATTGGATGTGCTTCAAAGTCAACTTGACAAGTTCAAAATGAAGGATGGTGAAGGTGTCGCCGAAATGTACTCTAGGCTTGCTCTCATCGCAAATGAGATTGCCGGCTCAGGAAGTGAAGAGATGACCGACAAATTCATCATCAAGAAGATCCTAAGAGCCTTGGATGGAAAGTATAATACCGTGTGCACCTTGATCCAAATGATGCCCAATTACAAAGATCTCAAGCCAACGGAAGTCATTGGTAGAATTGTTGCTCATGAGATGTCACTCAAGGATAAAGAAGAGCTTCACAACAAGTCTAGTGGTGCTTAAAAAGCTAAATGCATGTGATGCTCCTACAACATCAAGTGAGAAAAAAGCCTTCAATGAAGAATTGATCCTAATGGTGAAGAACTTCAACAAGTTCTACAAGAGTAGAAGCAGAGAAAGAAGTTCCAAGTCAAGATCCTACAATGACAAAAGATCTTCTAGTTGTGATCGCAATTGCTACAATTGTGGAAGACCTGGACACTACTCTAGTGACTGTACGGCTCCCTACAAGAGAAGAGAAGACTCACCTAAAAGGAGAAGAAAAAGAGAGGAATCACCACCAAGAGAGAGGAGGAGTAGAGATGATCGTTATGAACAAAGACCCTCTCACAGAAGCAAGGATTCGGAAAGGAAGGACAAGACATCAAAGAGCTACACAAGACGAAGACATCAAGCTTGTGTTGGTGAATGGGTATCCGGTTCCGACTCCGACAACTACTCCAAGAGAAGCTATTACTCCGACTCCGAATATACTCAAGATGAAGGTGTTGCTGGTCTTGCACCTGTGTCATCCAACTCCTACGACATATATGATTCACCAAATGAAGGGATTGGAAGATGCTTCATGGCTAAAGGCCCCAAGGTATCACACCCGGAGTATGTTGATTTCAATAGTGATGAAGATGATTTGCTAGGTGATGATGATTTACTTGTTGACAACTCCAGTGATGAAAACTATAATGAAATTGCTATTAATCATACTAATCAAGATAAAACGAATGACGATGATAAGAAGGAGATTGAGCGTCTAACTAAAGAACTAATAACGCTTAATTTAGCTCATGAAACTACCTTAGAGGATCATCGAGATCTTTTAAAAACTCATGAAAAGCTACGCTTTCAAAAGCTCAATCTAGAGAAAGAGCATGGGTTCTTAAAAGCAATCAATGATGATCTTCATAAGAAAAGTTCTTCTTACATTGCCAAGCGTTTACTCTTGTCTACTTACATGCCACAAGTAAAATCTAGCAATAAGAGCAAGAAAGATTCTTCTTCTAGTAGTAACAATAATCATGTTAAATCCAATATTGTTGCTTCTAGTAGTTGTCTTGATTACACTAATGATTCTCTTAGCCAAGTTACACTTGAGTAAGAAAATAGCTTATTGAAGGGAATTATATAGAGAAAGGTGTTTACAAGAGCCTTGCCGGAAGTAAGCAATTTGAGGAAATTGTACGCAAGCAAGGAAGGCACCGGAAGAATCAAGGTGTTAGTTTTGAATGCAGGTTCAATGCCAATGGAGTTGAGTGGGAAGAAGATCAATACCCCAAGACGAAGTTTGTTCCTCAACAAGAGAAGTATCCCACTTCTTTCAAGGGAACACAAGCCCAAGATGATCTTCCACCACAAGACCAAAAGCTAAAAGGCAAGGACAAGCTTCAAGAGGAGATTGATGCATTTGAAGAAGCTCCAAAGGCCTTGGTCAAGTGGGTTCCCAAGACTACATCAAGTTCTAATTCATCAAGTATGACTACAACTCCAAGGATTCCCATCAAGACGATGTGGATCCCAAAGAATAAGAACTAGAGAGTGACTCTGCCAACATACTTCACTCATATTCATTTTGGCAAGGACAAGTGCAATCAACTTCCACATCTTGCACTAGTTCAAGGAGTCACAAACACTCTTGTTGGTAAGACAAGGGACAAGGTAACCTAAAGCTTTCATGGACAACATCATGTGTGTACTTAACTCCATGTCTATGGATATCCTTATGTGTTCCTTGTGGGACTAACCCATGTAGGTATTGAAAGTGCAACTCACTCCAATGGATTGCTCCAAATGATCTACATCAACATTGAGCATCTACATCTTCAACACCTACATGAAGTCATCATCGACAAAACCCAAGGTTAGTTCATCCCTCTTAGGGGGGATATCACATCTATGGGGAGCTTTGCTCTAAGAATTGAGCTAAAGCAACTCTAATGGTGTGAACACAACAATGCTTTATGAAAAAGTGGTAACCCCACTTGTGCTATGACCTATGATAGAATGTTCTCATTTGACTCCTCAGTCAATATACTCATATATAGATGACCTAGTCATTGCCAATTGCTTGATAGATGCTAGAGTGTTTGTGCATGCTTTGCCACATATTTCATTTGCTATCTCATTGTGTGAGCATGTTGGCTGCATATTTTTTCTCATTCGAGGACATCCATTTGTTGCTTTGATTGTTTGGCTTTTCTTTTTGCCAAATGGATGGACAAGAATGCCTAAGTACTCCCTCTAGCTATCTATGCTTTTCTCGTCTCAAACTCTATTCATGCTACATCACAAAGTTTGATCAAGTCGAATTTGGACCCTCCGGGTGAGGAGCACTCGGAGACACCGATCCGTCAAGGGCTTAACTTACAAAACCTCTCAATGACATCTCGGTCTGACCGTTTCCCCTCGGTCTCACCGAACTCATTGGGTTGATATAGGTTTTCACCTTGGTGCAACCGATTAGAACAGTTCGGTCTCACCGACTTGCAGCAACCGCTTGCAATTCTGCATCTCGGCGCCACCGAGTCGTTCCACTCGGTCACACCGACAGTGACTGGGTACATATATATTAGCAGGTTGAAATTTGGAGATTTCTCCAAACTCTTCGTCCGCGCCTCCCAGCTCTGCCACCCCCTTGGTCTCCAAATCATCACCATCGTCGCTCGCGACCCCCTGCCGCTGGTATCCGCCGCTGTCAACGGGATTCTCATCCACCATTGTCGCCGTAGCGGGTTCATCACCAAGTTAGGGTATGAACTCGCCCCCTTGTGCAATATTTAACTCCGATTCTTGCACTAAGGACAATGCCATGATTCTTGCCATGATTGAAATAATTCTATCCAACCAAAACTTCCTCTAGATTAGTTTTGATCCAAAAACTAAGGGTTAGGTTTCCGCCGAACTCATCTCGGACCGACCGATTTGGAGAATTCGGTCTCACCGATTTGGCCCAGGCCATTGCACATGTACTACTCGGTCTGACCGAAGTGTACAAATCAGTGTAACCGAGTTTACTTTCTCAATGAAACCCTAGCATCTCGGAGTCACCAAACTGTGTCTCAGTCCGACCGATTTCACATGTTTAGACTCTAAAAGTTGCTTCGGTGTTACCGAGTTTGTCATATCGGTAGCTCTGAAATGCTTTCTGTCGAAATCTAAAATTAAGTTTTGTGTCATTCCTTTTGCCAAAACGGTTGTGCTTTGTGATGCTCATCTAGTCTATCTCTACCTATCTATTCACGAAATTGATTTCGAGGCATATGAGGACGGGTAGCGGCCAAACAGGTTAGAGGAGCACCAGAATCTCAGTGAGGGCACTAGTCCCTCAAACAACAGTTATGATGCGGGTAGCAGAAGCACCCCAAGCAACCTGCCTAAGGCTGCATGATGTGGAGCATCCCTCGACCACCCACACGGACACTCCATCACCACCGCAAGCACTGAGAGGACCAATGACAAGAGCACATGCACGTGCCATCGAGAACGAGGTTGATTCTTTCCTCTTCGAGTTTTGTTAGGATTCGCATGAGAATCGGGTTCTACCTCATAGAGACATGTTATGCATTCTTAGATACCAAGGAGATGATCGTGGAGAAGGAGAAGATGGAGACTCGAGAGCATCGACGAGCAAGAGAAGGAGGAGGAGGACGAAAAGAACGAAGGAAAGGAGCTCATGGACACCGGGTACTGGATGAAGGACCCGGGTGCCCGGACTCGAAGCCACGGGGAGGGCCAAACCTCCTGGACACCCCGGGTGCCCAGCCATCTCGGCCCCGGGTTCCCAGCCCCCTGGCCTCGGGTGCTCGGCCCCCAACTAGGCCACGCACAGCCCACCCCGGGTGCCCGGACCCTCAACCCCGGGTGCCCGGCCTGCCCCGCGCCAGCCGCTAATCCCGCCCGGGTGCCTGGCCTCGGCCTCCTTAGCCACCACCCGGCCGCCCCGGGTGCCCGGGCCTAGGAACCCCGGGTGCCCGGTCCTCCTTCACTTGGCGCCCTGTCCAGTCCGGGTGTCCGGACCCCTCCGAGAATGCATGCGTGCGAATGGGGCCTTGACCCTTGTATCCCTCTCCCCCTTCTTATCTCGTCCCTAGACTATAAGTATCCATCTACTAGCTTGTTTGAGAGGATAGCAAAGTATTAGTAACACAAAGAGAGAGCTTTGCTCATCTTCCTCCTCTAGGAGATCTAGACCACCTCTTAGAGAAGCTCCTCTTGGAGATCAAACCCTCCTCTTGGAGAAGATCCTCTTGGATATCAAGACCTCACCTAGTGGGAAGAACTTTTACCCTAGTGCTATTTTCCTTGAATTGTTCATGTATGCTTTTGGATCTCTTGTATGCTACTCTAGTGGATGTGTCATTTGGGTTATTAGAGTGATTTCCACCTTGTGATTTTGTGTGTTCTTGCTCTTTCCCCCCTCCAAGTGTGAAAAGATCCCCTCTAGGGTTTCACCCTACAACATCTTGGTATCATGAGCAAGGTTGATTCACATCTCGGAGTCCCATCCCCCCATTTGCTAGCATGATTTTGTTGTTTTTCGCCCTAATTCGAAAATCCCCACAAAAATAGCCCCAAAAAATTTTCTCGCAATTTGTTGGATCTTGTGAGATTTGGTTGTTTTGGTCCATGGGTTTGTTGTTTGGCAAGTGGATCAAGCCCTTACCCATCAATCCCCACCCTTCCCACCATGAAATCCACCGAATTTGACCATTTCCCCAAAATATCCGCCCAAATCGGACACCCCGGCACTCAGACACCAGCTGTTTGCCCCGGACCACCCCGGGCACCCGCACCTCCCACCCGCGGGTGCCCGCACCCCCCCGCCCGAATCAGCCTAACTTCACCTCCGTTTTGGCCATAACTTCCAACTCTCAGGTCCGTTTTTTGTGTTCTTTAGCTCGTTTGGAAGCCCTTGACATCCCCCATCCACATACATAATTACCACCACCATTAGCCTCCATCAAAAAATTCATCATAAAAGCACCCACCTTGCGCATTTGGCCTATTTTGAGTTGCAGTTTCCATTTCCTAAGGTGTTTCGGCTACTTAGGAATGTGTGACATCGACATCACTACCATTCATCATCGCCTCGGAGTCATCTTCGCCAACGATCTTCACCGGTGACACCGCTAACCGTAAGAAAGGACGGTAACCTTGACGACACATACTTCTTTTCCTTGCTTTTGCATTGATAAACCGTGCCATTTTGCGTCACTTACCCATCGAGACTAGCGAGTTGAGAATTGCCGGGCCACGCTATTGTGCACCGTAGTGATCTTGCTATCATCATTGTGCCCTAAGTCTCTCTCGTGCATATCTTACGTACTTGTCTCATTTCATATTTGGCTCGAGCATCAAGCATAGTGAAAAAAAAGAGAAAGAAAGAAAAAGCTTTTAAGCAAAAGAGGAGAAACAAAGAGCTTGTAAGCAATAGCATTGAGCCATTTTGCATGGACATATCATCTTGGTCACCTCATACATAGCATCGTTGGGATTGAAGACAGCATGTTTCTCTCATAGGTTGGTACACAAGCGTATCTTGCCCATTTGAGAAATCGATCTAGCGTCTCTCTAGCATCCGTACAACAAGAGCATTTCCCGTGGTTACACTTTCTGAGCTCATTCCTTGGTTGTGCGGATCCCATCTATCGTCTGTGTGTGCGTTCCTAGTGATTTTCTTGGCTTTGATCTATTTGCTTTACTTGCAATTTTGTGAACCTTCTCAACCTTATCGATATGTTGACTAACATTTGTTTGAATTTTTTGCCACCATCCTAGCTGAGCTACTCCATAAGCTTTACTTGTCTAGGTGTGAGAAATAAACCCTTCTAATTCTCCTATTATTGCCATTACATTGAGCAACACTTGATACATCCACAATCCTCGGAAAAGGTAACTTTAGTATTGTTCTCTCATTTTCCTACTCACCCCACTTGGTTATGATGGATAGGCAAAGTTCTTTGGCGAACCCACTTTTCGAGGAGCAAGATGATGATCGCCACTATGTCACCAAGAGTCACTTCTTCATCGCGCAACGAGCTCTCCATCAAGAAAGTGAAGCTTGGGTGAACGCATTGACCAACTCGCCACCGACCTTCGTCAATAGTAAGCAAGGAACTGCGACTACATAGACGCCAAGTTCACCACACAAATGGAAGAATTCCACAACATGATTGTGAGACGCTCGTCTTCCTCGACATCTTCGTCAAGACGGCACCACTCAAGCCGCCGCTCAAGTCGGCAATCTTCGGACTACTCCTCTTATGATGCAAGCCCCCCACGAGCTCCCTTTCCTCGACGTGATGATCCCCAAGATCGGCAAGCTCAAGAAAATCCATTCCAAGGCAATGGCTTACAAGACCAAGTCCGAGCACGTGAAAGGGCGCGACAACAAGCGCAAGAAGCAATGGAGCAAGAGCAAATACCTCCACAAGTGTAACGTCAACCACCTCAAGACAGTGATGCAATTCGACAAGCACAAGAGTGCCGTGAAGCACAAGCCCTCGAACGTGAAGCTCAAGCACTCGGAGCTCAATGCACACTCAACGAGGCCACTAGAGCCATCGAAGAGCGCAACCACCAAGTCCATGAACAAAAAGAAGCACTTCTTCAAGCACGACAAGAAGAAGTCGCCTGACTTGAAGAACAACAAGAAAGAAGAAACCAAGCGCACATGCCTCGTCCTCCACGACAAGAGCGACATCACGAGGAACGAGCATTTGAGGACCTTCCTCCTCGTCAAGAGCAACATCAAAACCGCCACTATGATGAATAACTCCGCTACGGCAAGCGCAAGTGCACCATGCCCAAGTTCTCCGGAAGCAATGATCCCAAAGAATATCTTTCATGGGCATTGAAGGTGGACAAGATATTCCGTCTTCACAACTACGACGATGAAAAGAAGGTCGCCATGGCCTCCCTCGAGTTTCAAGACTACGTCCTCATTTGGTGGCAACAAGTGATCGAACGACAACAAGCAAGAGGCGAACCACCAATCACAACTTGGATGCAAATGAAGGATGTCATGAGAGCTTGCTTCTGCCTACACACTACACCTGTGATCTCTTCAAGAAGTTGCAACTCCTCAAGCAAGGCACGAAGATGGTGGAAGAATACTACCAAGAAATGGAGGTAGCCATGATAAGAGCCAATGTCAAGGAAGATGACGAGCAAACTATGGCATGCTTCTTGAATGGCCTCAACCACCCAATCAAGCGAATTGCCGGCTTCCACCCATACTCCAACCTTCTCGAGCTAGTTCATCAAGCGACCAAGGCTGAGGGACAAGTGCAAGATGACGTCAAATACGCCAAGTAATCGTCCAATACCTAAGGCTCCTACACTCAAGCTCCCGCGGCATCCGCACCTCCTACCTCAACTAGAGCATCACCAAGTACCGGCGACAAGTCAAGTTCTAAGCAAGTTACGCCTTCCTCGACTTGTCCTCCGGAAAGCACCTACAAATCCAAGACTCCCTCATCTTCGGCGTCAAGACAAGTTCTATCAAGTGCTTCACATGTGGTGGCCGCGGACACAAGTCCTTCGAATGCACCAACAAGAGAACCATGATCTTCAACGATGATGGCACATACGACTCCATGAGTGAAGAAGAAATGGAAGCCCTTGAGCACGTGGCCATGCACCAGCGCGTCAATGAAGATGAAGATGATCAAGTCTTTTGTGACAATGATTCAAGTCCCTCTCTCGTGGTATCCAAGGTCTTGACGCTCCAAAACCACCAAGAAGAAGACCAACGGTGCCACATCTTCCACACCAAGGCCGGCATCAATGGGCGTTCCGTGAAAGTCATCATCGACGGAGGAAGTTGCCACAACTTGGCAAGTGAAGAGCTATGTTCCAAGCTGCAATTGGCCAAGAAAAACATCCTTGTCCCTACAAGGTGCAATGGTTGAGCGACTCCGGCACTATTCAAGTGGAGCATACGGTGCAAGTTTCTTTCAAGATCGGCGCCTATGAGGACACCTTGGAGTGCGACATGGTTCCTATGTCAGTGTGCCATCTTATCTTGGGAAGACCTTGGCAATTCGACCGAGGCGTCATCCATAACGAACATACAGACCACTATAGCTTCAAGATGAAGGGCAAGGAGTACGTGCTACGACCAATGTCACCAAGCCAAGTGATCGCCGACAAGCAAGCTTCCACACATCGGGGAGATACTAGTGAGAGAGTGAACCACCACAAGGAAAGTGAGCGCCACAAGCCCAAATTGAGTGACTCTTCGCCAAGAGAGAAAAACTTAGTCCTCTTAGCCACAAAAAGAGAGATGAGAGATGTGTGTGAGAACCCATTGAGTGTCATCCACTATGTTCTACTATGCAAAGATGAGGTGGGAAAAACTAACACTCATAATCCTCTTCCTGTACTATTCTCTAACTTGTTGCAGGAATTCGTGGATGTCTTTCCTGATGAGCTACCTCCTGGTCTTCCTCCTCTACATGGCATTGAACATAGGATCGACCTCATCCCCGACAATCCTGTTCCTAACAAGGCTCCATACCGTGTCAACCCCGAAGAACCTAAGGAGATCCGACGACAAGTACAACAACTCATCGACAATGGTCATGTACGTGAAAGCTTAAGTCCTTGTGCCATTCCGGTTATCCTTGTGCCTAAGAAAGATGGTAGTTTTTGCATGTGCTCCGATTGTAGACACATCAATTCTATCACCGTTCGTTGTAGGCACGCCATTCCTCGCCTTGATGATATGCCAGATGAGCTTAGCAGTGCCACCATTTTCTAAAAAATTGATCTTAAAATTGGCTATTACCAAATACGCATTCAAGAAGGTGATGAATGGAAAACCGCTTTTAAAACTAAATTTGGCTTATGCGAGTGGTTAGTTATGCCTATGGGTTTATCGGAAGCTCCTGGTACTTTCATGCGTCTTATGCATTTCGTGCTTCGTCCATACATTGGAGTGTTTGTTGTAGTATACTTTGACGACATATTTGTATTTAGAATCCATGAAAGATCATGTAAATCTTGTTAGGGCCGTATTGCAAACTCTTCGCAAGGAACGTCCTTATGCCAACATGGAAAAATGCACTTTTGGTGTTGACAAACTTGTTTTGTTGGGTTTCGTTGTTTCTTCAAAGGGTGTTCATGTTGATGAGTCAAAATTGAAGCAATTAAAAGTTGGCCACAACCAACTAATTTGCAACAAGTGCGTAGTTTTCTTGGCCTTGCGGGTTTCTATCGTCGCTTTGTGAAAGACTTTAGCACTATTGCCGCACCCTTCCATGCTTTGAGTAAGAAAAACACACCCTTTGTTTGGGGACCTTTGCAATCTACCGCATTTGATGAGCTCAATCTTTGCTTACTCATGCTCCGATTCTTGCTTTACCTAACTTTGACAAAACTTTTGAGGTTCATTGTGATGCTAGTGGTAACAGAATTTGTGGAGTTTTGATGCAATAAAAGCGAGTCATTGCATACTTTAGTCAAAAACTTTTTGGTGCCCAACTTAACTATCCCATCTAGCTATGACGAAGAATTGTATGCTTTAGTGCATGTGTTGCATGTTTGGGAGCATTATCTTCGCCCACATGAGTTTGTCATACATACCGATCATGAAACACTTAAGTACCTTAAAGGCCAAACCAAGTTGAATAAACGTCATGCTAAATGGAGTGAATTTATTGAATCTTTCCCCTATGTGATCAAGTACATTAAGGGCAAAGAGAATGTTGTGGCAGATGCTCTTTCCTGCAAATGCATGTTAATTACTCAACTTGAATTGAATGTTGTTGGATTTGAACATATCAAAGATTTGTATGAGCATGATGTGACTTTTGATACTCCTTTTGCTAAGTGTGTGATGCATACATCTTGGGAACGATATTATATCAAAGATGGTTATCTAATGAGAGCTAACAAACTATGCATTCCTGAGTCTTCTCTTTGTTTATTACTTTTGCAAGAGGCTCATGGAGGCGGACTCATGGGACACTTTGGACGAGACAAGACTTTTTCCACGCTCTCCAATAACTACTTTTGGCCCAAGATGTTTCGTGATGTCTCACGCTTCACCAACCGATACTCTACACGCCACAAAGCTAAGTCACAATCTCAGTCCCATAGTTTACATATGCCACTACCTATTCCACATCAACCATGGGAAGATATTAGCATGGATTTTGTGCTTGGATTACCTAGAACTCAAAATGGCAAGGACTCTGTATTTGTTGTTGTGGACCAATTCTCTAAAATGGCTCATTTTATCCCATGCAATAAGATAGACGATGCTTCACATGTTGCAAATCTTTTTTGTAGGAAAATCTTGCGATTACACGGAGTGACAAAGACAATTGTGTCGGACCAAGACGTCATGTTCTTAAGCTGCTTTTGGAAGACATTATGCGCCAAGCTCGGAATCAAGCTACTCTTCTCCACGGCCTATCATCCTCAAACCGATGGCCAAATAGAAGTCACCAACCAGACGCTCTCCACCCTACTACGCATGTTGATCAAGAAGAACATCAAGGAGTGGGAGGAGTACTTACCCATCGCCGAGTACGCCTACAACCGCGCAAGACACTCTACTACCGTAAAGTCCCCCTTCGAGGTTGTCTATGGCTTCAACCCTTTGTCACCATTGGACATCCTTCCTCTATCGCTACAAGAATGAGCAAACATGGACACTAGCGCAAGAGTAACCTACCTCAAGAAGATGCATGAAGAAACACGTTCCACGATCGAGTGTCGAGTACACCGCCTCGCCTCCAAGCTCAACATCAACAAGTCATCGATGGTGTTCCAACCGGGTGATCTCGTATGGTTACATCTCCGGAAGGACCGCTTCCCCAAGGAGCGCAAGTCTAAGCTACTTCCGAGAGCCGATGGACCATTCAAGGTGCTCGCACGGTACAATGACAACACCTACAAGATCGACATTCCACGTGACAAGTACAACGTAAGCGACATCTTCAACGTCAAAGACTTGGCCAAGTACCATGGTGATGAAGATCATGATCCGTGGACGGATCTCTCCCAAGGGAGGGCGATGATGCGGAGCATCCCTCGACCACCCGCACGGACACTCCATCACCACCGCAAGCACTAAGAGGACCAATGACAAGAGCACGGGCACACGCCATCGAGAACGAGGCCGATTCTTTCCTCTTCGAGTTTCGTTCGGATTCGCATGAGAATCAGGTTATACCTCATAAAGACATGTTATGCATTCTTAGATACCAAGGAGATGATCGTGAGAAGGAGAACATGGAGACTCGAGCATCCACGGAGCAAGAGAAGGATGAGGAGGACGAGAAGAACGAAGGAAAGGAGCTCCTGGAAACCCCGGGTACCTGGACAAAAGGACCCTGTCGGTGTCAAAACTAGCGGATCTCGGGTAGGGGGTCCCGAACTGTGCGTCTAAGGTCGATGGTTGCGTAAGACGGGGGACACGAAGTTTACCCAGGTTCAGGCCCTCTCTATGGAGGTAATACCCTACTTCCTGCTTGATTGATCTTGATGAATATGAGTGTTACAAGAGTTGATCTACCACGAGATCGTAATGGCTAATCCCTAGAAGTCTAGCCTGTATGACTATGGTAATGAGTATATCCTTTCCGGACAACACCCTCCGGTTTATATAGACACCGGGGGAATCTAGGGTTACATAGAGTCGGTTACATAGGAAGGAATCTTCATAGTCGGTCGCCAAACTTGCCTTCCACGCCAAGGAGAGTCCAATCCAGACATGGGTACAGTCTTCGGCCTTCATGTCTTCACAGCCCACCAGTCCGGCCTATAGATAACTGTATGGACGCCGAGGACCCTCTTAGTCCAGACTCCTCAAGAGCCCCTGAACCTGGCTTGTATGACGAGGAGTCCGGCGCAGATTGTCTTCGGCATTGCAAGGCGGGTTCCCTTCTATCCGAACTCCAAGATAGTCTTCGGATGCGACGATAGTATCCAGACATGTCTGGTCATAATTTCGAACCATTTTTCGTTTGTTGCTCCATGTTTCGAGACGCGGTTGCCATTGGCACGTCTTGTCAAAGCAGAGATCGTGTCCCCTTATTGCAGGATTCTCATCAATGCGAGCGTGGGCAATCCAACCGTGTTGTTTGCCCGGCCCTTGGGAATAGGCCAGTTTAAGGCGAGTGGGGAGGCGCTTGATATTCGCAGCCTTTTTAAGGGGATAACGATTCCCTTCCTTCACCCACACCCTTTCTCTCCTTCAGTCCTTCCGTCCTCGCAATATTTGATATGTTTGAATCGTGTTATTGCAGTCCGGCTCGGGACAGTTCTCCGCGATCTTCATCAGAAGGTTCGCTGGACCCAAAGGAGAGGGTCAGTATGTCACCGCCGCCAGCCTACTCCCCTTCGGCCAAGGGTGATGACGAGGAGGCGTCCCAAAGGGCCTCCTCAGGCCGGGGGAAGGCTCCGGAGATCATCAGGGTGGCGCCCCAGGACGACTCTCGGGCCGCCGGATATATGGGGGAAAAAGCCCCTACGGATAAGGACTGTCCGGGCCAAGTTCTACTCGACCCTCAGCCGGATTCTATTCCGGAGACCTATACGGCTCCGGAGTCCGGAAAACGGCCCTTCCCAAAAGGAGGGGGTGAGCTACCGATGACCTCTGTCCAACCGGTGGCGTCGGATCGTCTACTGGAAGCGCTGCAAGGCGCCTCCATTGTGGATGAGCACTGTGCCCTTATGGGTACGGTGATTGAAAGGGTTCAGTCCGCCAAAAACGGACTGACCGAGGCCTGCACTAGCCTTCTAGCAGGCTTTGAGGCGAGTAATGTAATTGTAAGAGGAATATCTCAGCGTAGAAAGTAGCCCCTGATGCTCTGTTCAGTGTCCCTCAAGAAAAAACCAAACAGAGGATCAAAAATATTTATCGCAGGAGTCTCACAAAAAGGTGTCTATGTGAATAAGCAGGCCTCGTTGCTGGCTCTACCGCTCAAACTGCAGCAGGCCGAGGAAGAGCTCGGCCTCGTGAAGAAGCGGCTGGAGGATAGCCATGGTATGCCGTAACCTGCGTGTATATTGACGAATAAATTGTTCAAGCTGACTAAAGTGTCATGAACTTTATTAGGGGCCACGACCGAGGTGGCGGCCCTCAAGAAGGCGTTAGCCAAGGCCGAGGACAAAGCGGCCAAGGAACACGCCGCGCGCGAAGCACGAGGCCCTTGTTAGCAAGGCCCAGGAAGAGCTCCAGGACGCCGTCGACAAGCTAGAGTCCTTAGAGAGCAATTTTAAGACGCAAGAGTCCGAATTTGCGAAGGCCTGTCAGAGCGCACAGGATGCCCGAGCCGAAGCCCAGAGCACCCTCCAAGAAATTCAGGCAGGTTAGTCCTTCGCTATGCAAAGCCAGTAGGCGAAGGAAACATTCCTTGTACTGACCCGAATTTGGGTTCTTCAAGGGCGTTTACGAATCTGCGGCGCAGCATATCAGATGCTGCCGAGTTTTATCGAGCCGAAGAGGGGATGTCTACGGAGAAGCTATTCTGGTCTCAATATCTTGGACCAGAACATCCGGTGCCCTTTAGCGACCAGCTGAAACAGCTGGTCGAGCTGCACCGGTCGGCCGAGCTAGCCATGAAGGACCTAATAGTCCGGCTATGGCCTGCCGAGCCCATACCCAGCAGCTACTTCGACTTGTGAAGCGGCTCGTGAGTGTCGCCACGCTCGAAGCCGTGAAGCGATCGATCTGCATTGAAGGTGCATGGATGGCATTTGCCCGCGTCAAGACGCATTGGGCGAAGCTAGATGCCAAGAAGCTGGTGACCGAGGGGCCACCTGAGGGAAAGGAGCATCGTCCACCCGAGCTGTATTTTGATAGTGTCCTGGAGAGGTCCCGCCTGGTGGCGGAGCAATGTGCGAATGATGTTATTTTCCCATGAAAACATTCGTATTAGCTTGTCCTGTAGGATGAAACAATGATGTTATGTAATATAATGCTTGTGATTTTTAAAATTTTACCTCCTGGGCGGCCGTTTGTGAAATCTAAGGGTTGACCGGTCGTCGGCTTCTGCCCCCACATAGGTAGTACGGGGGTGTTCGGGATAAATCTAAACACTCTTTTCTCCACGTTTTGGTCCTTAAAGGAGGTGTTTAGCGCAACGAACTAGGAAATCAGACTATACGGCCTTTATCACCCTCACTTAGCCATAGGAGTTTGACAATGAAAATTTGGGCGAAGCCCCTGGTGTTCGGAAGGCTGAACTAGGGGCGCTATACACGCCTAATCGGAGAAACACCGATTCCTCGCGTAAAGCAGAAAAAATCTCTAAGGATTTGAGACCTCTCGAACAGCTAACCAGCTCTCGCCGCATCATGACAGTCAGTTTTCGGTTTCTCTACTGAGGTGCTCGTCCGGAAGAACCGGGACACAATTGCAGTAGTTCTCCTTTACTACCCTAGCCGATATAGCGGAACGTAAGGTAGTAAGCATAGGAGCCGGGCAACCCAACTATTGACCAAAGACATGATTCAGAGCTGATGCATATAATGCTATAAGTTCGGGGTGCCGAACTGTACTGTAAAAGTTTTTGGACTTTTGTTGCCATAACTCGTATGCGTGATGAAGCCCTGGCGCGATGTCGATACGCAGTGTATGCGTGTGCAATGAGTAGTAAATACAAAGGTAGGGAGACAGAGAAAATTAAATAATAAGCTGACACTACCATTCATTTACCATTGTGGTGTTATTAATACGTCGAGGCATATTTGTACAAGTAATGCGATAAACAAGTAAGGATATTTATTGTGCCAAGACCAAGGGCGAGTTGCATACAGGTATGTGAAACAGGTATAGCAATCGTTAGCGAGAGACCACAGGATTCCCTTTGTATGCCGAGCTCCTTGCCTCCTTGTCGTGGTTACGCCTGAGGTCGTCCGAATAGACCTCGAAAAGAAAAAACCCGAAATGAAAAGGAAAAGTAAAGGTGTGCGATTCCCAGGGTCGGTTGAGCCGCACTGTGGATCGCGAGCTAGTTATGCCTCCGTCAGCACCCATGGGGTTTTGAGTGCGTAGTTATGTACGCGTGGTACGAATGCCACTGCATGAAGGGGGCTGGGGCAGAGTCCGGATTGCTAATCGAGCTCTTGACGAGCCGAGCTGTCCTGTTGCAGCGTTGTTCGGACCTTCTTAACGGTGTTCAGGGGCTCGGGAGCCGGATTATGGTTCTGCTTGAGAAGGCCGCTCTGTGCTTCTGCTGCTAGGGCGGCTGTGTGCTCCTCTGTACGGAGGGAGCGTTCCGTGTTTCCATTGACTGTTATGATGTAGCGTGGACCGGGCATCTTGAGCTTGATATAACCATAGTGTGGCACCGCTTTGAATCTAGCAAACACGGTTCATCCGAGCAGTGCGTGGTAGCCGCTGCGGAAGGGGACGATATCAAAGATTAGCTCTTCGCTTCGAAAGTTGTCCGGAGAACCGAAGACCACCTCCAGCGTGATTGAGCCCGTGCAACGGGCCTCTATGCCTGGTATGACTCCTTTAAAGGTGGTCTTTGTAGGTTTGATTCGTGAAGGATTAATGCGCATTTTGCGCACTGTATCCTGATAGAGTAGGTTGAGGCTTCTACCCCCGTCCATTAGGACTCGTGTGAGGTGAAACCCGTCGATGATTGGCTTGAGAACCAGTGCGGCCGAACCGCCATGACGGATACTAGCTGGATGATCTCGACGATCAAAGGTGATCGAGAATGACGACCATGGATTGAATTTTGCGACGACTGTCTCTACCGCATAGATGTCCCTGAGTGCGCGCTTGCACTCCCTTTTGGGGATGTGTGTAGCATATATCATATTCATTGTTTTGACTTGAGGGGGAAACTTTTTCTGTCCTCCAGTGTTCGGCTGCCGGGGCTCTTCGTCGTCATCCTCGCTTTGCGATCCCGTTTTCTTGCTTTCGGCATTTGACTTGCTGGCTTGCTTGAAAACCGGGTAATCTCTGTTGGTATGATTGGCTTCTTTGTCTGGGGTGCCATGTATCAGCATGCATTTATCGAGTATGTAGTCCAAGCTGGATGGTCCCTCGCTGTTCCTTTTATAAGGCTTCTTCCGCTGGCCAGACTTGGAGCCACTGAATCCGGCGTGAACTGCCGTGTCATCGGCGTTAACACCATTACTTCGGCGTTTGTGTTTATTGCGCCGGAGCTTGCCGGTGCTGTTTTTGGCCTGAGAGGGGCCTGCCTCATTGGCTGTGTTTGTACTACAAGCCAGCCAACTATCCTCACTCGCGCAAAATCAGGTCAAGAGTGTCGTGAGGGCTGCCATAGACTTCGGCTTTTCTTGGCCGAGGTGGCGGGCAAGCCATTCGTCATGGATCTTTGTGTTTGATGGCCGCTAGGGCCCGGCATCCGGATAGTCAATGATCTAGTTCTTTTTGGTTAGGAACCTTGTCCGAATTCTTCTGGCTGATTCTCTGTGTTGTTGAACTATATGACTTAAGTCATCGCTGCCTCGGTGGCGGACATAAGTACCTTGGAATTTGTCCAGAAAAGCTTATTCCAAGTCCTCCCAACTGCCGATGGAACTTTCGGGCAGGCTATTTAACCAGTGTCTAGCTCGCCCTTTTAGTTTTAGTGGGAGGTATTTGATGGTGTGGAGGTCATCTCCTCGGGCCATATGAATGTGTAAAATCCTCGATCCATACCGCGGGATCGGTTGTTCCGTCGTATGATTCGATATTGACGGGCTTGAACCCCTCGGGGAATTCATGATCCAAAGATTTCATCTCGTGAAGCAGAGGGGGTGTGCGGCGCCTCTATATCGGGCCGCGTCACGGCGCACCTCCGATGAAGTCCGTCTGCGGTTATCGGCCCGGGCGTGACTAGGTTTGTCGCGTCCGAATAGGTAACCGTCACCCCGAGTCTGGAAGCGTCCTCGTGATCCGTAGATTGATCTGGTGTGTCCTGCTCTACTGTCCAGGTCCTGCCAAAGGTCGTATGTATGGTCCCGAGCTGTTCTGTCTCTGTTTTTACGAGGTGGTGGGGCGGGTTGTTGTTCGGCCTGAGTTGTCGTTTTATCCCGACCGCGGGGTGGTCAGTCCGCCGCACTATCCCGACCACATGGTGGTCGTTCTGCATTGCGTGAGGGATGTATGGGGTCTGGTGCCTCCTCATCAAACTGAGGTAGCAGTCTGCGCTTCGGGTAACTCTTGGTTGGGCGCTTGAGGCCGTATTCTTTGCCTGCCAGGACATCGGTCCATCTGTCAATGAGTAGGTCTTGATCGGCTTGGAGCTGCTGCTGCTTTTTCTTCAGGCTTCTTGCAGTAGCTATTAGCTGGCACTTGAAGTGCTCCTACTCGACGGGTGCCTCAGGCACGATGAAATCCTCACTGCCGAGGCTCTCCTCATCCTCGGAGAGTGGACAATAGCTATCGTCGTCCGGGTCATTGGGTGCGGCCTATTGATCAGGGTTAACTTGCCCGTTGTCTTGTTTCTCCTGTTCGGATGTTGCTCCAACAGGGTCTTCATTATTTTCGGCGTCGTCCGAGTAATCGCTATTTTCTCGGTGCCGGTGTTACCATCTTTGGAGCGACGCGGCTTAGAACGGCGTTTAGGGTGCCGGCGCTTGGATTGTGTCTCAGAAGTTTTATTCGCAATTGGGTCTTCTTTGCCATCGTCGCTAGCTTTTTTAGGTGTGTCAACCATGTACACATCGTACGAAGAGGTGGCCGTCAACGCCCGATGAATGGCGGAGTCTTGGCCTTTGCTCCTTGTCGGCATCATCGTCCCATACCGTCGGTGTCTTCGGAGCCATAATCAAGCACGTCGGTTAATTCATCGACGGTGGCTATGAAGTGGGTGGCGGGTGGGAAGCAAAATTCCCCATCATCAGCCTCAAGTTCGAACCGAACATAGTTCGACTGTGAGTCCTTCTCCAAGGACAAATTCTTTAAAGAGTTTAGCACATCACCCAAAGGTGAGTGCTGGAAGATGTCTGTGATACGTTTCCAACGTATCTATAATTTTTGCATGCTATATTATCTACTGTTTTGGACATTATTGGGCTTTATTATCCACTTTTATATTATTTTTGGGACTAACCTATTAACCGGAGGCCCAGCATGTAATTGCTGTTTTTTGCCTATTTCGCAGTTTCAAGAAAAGTAATATCAAACGGAGTCCAAAGCGGAATGAAACCTTCAGAACGTGATTTTCTCACCGAACATGATCCGAGAAACTTGGACCCCTATTGCTAAACCGTCAGGGAAGCCACGAGGTAGGGGGGCGCCCACCCCCATGCCGCCTCCACCCTCGTGGGCCCCCTGTTGCTCCACCGACGCACTTGTTCCTCCTATATATACCTATGTACCCCAGGCCAGTCAGTGAGGAGCCAAAAACCTAATTCCACCCGCAACCTGTATACAGACCCACGAGATCCCATCTTGGGGCCTGTTAGGAGCTCTCCGTCGGAGGGGGCATCCACCACGGAGGGCTTCTACATCAACACCATAGCCCCTCCGATGAAGTGTGAGTAGTTTACCTTAGACCTTCGGGTCCATAGTTATTAGCTAGATGTGTTCTTCTCTCTTTTTGGATCTCAATACAAAGTTCTCCCCCTCTCTTGTGGAGATCTATTCGATGTAATCTTCTTTTTGCGGTGTGCTTGTTGAGACCGATGAATTGTGGGTTTATGATCAAGATTATCTATGAACAATATTTGAATCTTCTCTGAATTCTTTTATGTATGATTGGTTATCTTTGCAAGTCTCTTGAATTATCAGGTTTGGTTTGGCCTACTAGATTGGTTTTTCTTGCAATGGGAGAAGTGCTTAGCTTTGGGTTCAATCTTGCGTGTCCTTTCCCGGTGTGATGAGGGGCAGCAAGGCACGTATTGTATTGTTGCCATCGAGGATAACAAGATGGGGTCTTTATCATATTGCATGAATTTATCCCTCTACATCATGTCATATTGCTTAAGGCGTTACTCTGTTTTCTTGAACTTAATACTCTAGATGCATCTTTGGATAGCGGTCGATGAGTGGAGTAATAGGAAGTAGATGCGAGGTGAGTCGGTCTACTTGTCTCGGATGTGATGCCTATATATGTGATCATACCTAGATACTCTCATAACTATGCTCAATTCTGTCAATTGTTCAACAGTAATTCGTTCACCCACCGTAAAATACTTATGCTCTTGAGAGAAGCCACTAGTGAAACCTATGGCCCCCGGGTCTATCTTCATCATATTAATCTTCCAACACTTAATTTATTTCCTTTGCTTTTACTTTGCTTTTATTTTACTTAGCATCTTTATCACCAAAATACCAAAAATATTATCCTATCATATCTATCAGATCTCACTCTCGTGGTTGACAACCCCTTATCGCGTTGGTTGCGAGGAGTTATTTGTTTTGTGCAGGTACGAGGGACTCGCGCGTAGCCTCCTACTGGATTGATACGTTGGTTCTGAAAAACTATGGGAAATACTTACGCTACTTTGGTGCATCATCCTTTCCTCTTCAAGGAAATCCAACGCAGTGCTCAAGAGGTAGCAAGAAGAATTTACGGCGCGCCGTTCTTGGGAGTCTACGCAAAAAGTCAACATACCAAGTACCCATCACAATCCCTTATCTCCGCATTACATTATTTGCCATTTGCCTCTCGCTTTTCCTCTCCCCACTTCACCCTTGCCGTTTTATTCGCCCTCTCTTTTTTTGTTACGCCTCTTTTTGCTTGCTTTTTGTTTGCTCGTGTGTTGGATTGCTTGTTTGTCACGATGGCTCAAGATAATACCAAATTATGTGACTTCACCAATACCAAAAATAATGATTTCCTTAGGACTCCGATTGCTCCTATTACCAATACTGAATCTTGTGAAATCAATACTGCTTTGTTGAGTCTTGTCATGAAAGATCAATTTGCCGGCCTTCCTAGTGAAGATGCCGCTACTCATCTAAATAGCTTCGTTGATTTGTGTGATATGCAAAAGAAGAAAGATATTGATAATGATATTGTTAAATTGAAGCTATTTCCTTTTTCGCTTAGATATCGTGCTAAAGCTTGGTTTTCGTCTTTGCCTAAAAATAGTACTGATTCTTGGAACAAGTGCAAAGATGCTTTTATCTCTAAGTATTTTCCTCCCACTAAGATCATCTCTCTTAGAAACGATATTATGAATTTTAAGCAATTTGATCATGAACATATTACACAAGCTTGGGAGAGGATGGAATTAATGATACGTAATTGCCCTACTCATGGTTTGAATTTGTGGATGATTATACAAAAAATTTATGCTTGGGATTGAATTTTGCTTCTAGAAATCTTTTAGATTCGACCATGCGGGAGGCACTTTTATGGAAATAACTTTGGGAGAAGCTACTAAACTCCTAGATAATATTATGGTTAATTATTCTCAATGGCACACTGAAAGATCTACTAATAAAAAAGTGCATGCGATAGAAGAAATTAATGTTTTGAGCGGAAAGATGGATGAACTTATGAAATTATTTGCTACTAAGAGTGTTTCTTCTGATCCTAATGATATGCCTTTTGTCTACTTTGATTGAGAATAATAATGAATCTATGGATGTGAATTTTGTTGGTAGGAATAATTTTGGTAACAACGCGTATAGAGGGAAATTTAATCCTAGGCCTTATCCTAGTAATTCCTCTAATAATTATGGAAATTCCTACAACAATCCTTATGGAAATTTTAATAAGATACCTTCTGAATTTGAGACTAGTTTTAAAGAGTTTATGAATTCGCAAAAGAATTTCAATGCTTTGCTTGAAGAGAAATTGCTTAAAGTTGATGATTTGGCTAGGAACGTTGATAGAATTTCTCTTGATGTTGATTCTTTAAAGCTTAGATCTATTTCTCCTAAGCATGATATAATTGAGTCTCTCAAAGCCATGAGAATTTCCATTGATGAGTGCAAATAAAGAACCGCTAGGATGCGTGCTACGAAAGATGCCTTTATTAAAGCGTGTTCTTCTAGTTCCTATGAAAATAAGGATGAAGATCTAAAAGTTATTGATGTGTCCCCTATTAAATCTTTCTTTTGCAATATGAATCTTGATAATGATGGGACTGAATGTGATCCACCTTTACCTCGAAGGCGTTCCAAAAATTCAGAGTTTTTAGATATTGATGCTAAAATTGATAAAAGTGGGATTTAAGAAATAAAAACCCTAGATGTTGCTAAACCCACTATTTTCGATTTCAAGGAATTTAATTATGAAAATTGCTCTTTGATTGATTGTATTTCCTTGTTGCAATCCGTGCTAAATTCTCCTCATGCTTATAGTCAAAATAAAGCGTTTACTAATCGTTGATGCCTTGATGCAATCTTATGAAGAAAAACTTGAGTTGGAAGTATCTATCCCTAGAAAACTTTATGATGAGTGGGAACCAACTATTAAAATTAAGATTAACGATCATGAGTTCTATGCTTTATGTGATTTGGGTGCTAGTGTTCCCACTATTCCCAAAACTTTGTGCGATTTGCTAGATTTCCGTGATTTTGATGATTGCTCTCTAAACTTGCACCTTGCAGATTCCACTATAAAGAAACCTATGGGAAGAATTAATGATGTTCTTATTGTTGCAAATAGGAACTATGTGCCCGTATATTTTATCGTTCTTGATATAGATTGCAATCCTTCATGTCCTATTATTCTTGGTAGACCTTTCTTTAGAACGATTGGTGCATTTATTGATATGAAGGAAGGGAATATTAGATTCCAATTTCCATTAAAGAAAGGCATGGAACACTTCCCTAGTAAGAAAACAAAATTACCATATGAATCTATTATGAGAGCCACTTATGGATTGCCTACCAAAGATGGCAATACCTAGATCTATCCTTGCTTTTATGCCTAGCTAGGGGCGTTAAACGATAGCGCTTGTTGGGAGGCAACCCAATTTCATTTTTAGTTTTTTTTGCTTTTACTTCTGTCTAGGAATAAATCTTTGATCTAGACTCTGGTTAGATGTGTTTTCATGTTTTAATTAGTGTTTGTGCCAAGTTAAACCTATAGGATCTTCTTGGATGATAGTTATTTGATCTTGCTGTAATTTCCAGAAACTTTCTGTTCACGAAAACAATTGTTAAAATACACCAGAACGTGATAAATTAGTGATTCCAATTGCTGATGATCAATAAACAAATTGCCTCAGTCGTCCCATTTTGACTGATTTTTTGGAGTTCCAGAAGTTTGCGTTAGTTACAGATTACTACAGACTGTTCTGTTTTTGACAGATTCTGTTTTTCGTGTGTTGTTTGCTTATTTTGATGAATCTATGGCTAGTAAAATAGTTTATAAACCATAGAGAAGTTGGAATACAGTAGGTTTAACACCAATATAAATAAAGAATGAGTTCATTACAGTACCTTGAAGTTGTCTTTTGTTTTCTTTCACTAACGGAGCTCACGAGATTTCTGTTGAGTTTTGTATTGTGAAGTTTTCAAGTTTTGGGTGAAATCTTTTGATGGATTATGGAACAAGTATTGGCAAGAGCCTAAGCTTGGGTATGCCCATGGCACCGCCAAGATAATCTAAGGACACCAAAAAGTCAAAGCTTGGGGATGCCCCGGAAGGCATCCCCTCTTTCGTCTACTTCCATCGGTAACTTTACTTGGAGCTATATTTTTATTCACCACATGATATGTGTTTTGCTTGGAGCGTCTTGTATGATTTGAGTCTTTGATTTTTAGTTTTCCACAATCATCCTTGCGGTACACACCTTTTTAGAGAGCCATACATGATATGGAAATTATTAGAATACTCTTTGTGCTTCACTTATATCCTTTACGTTATATAGTTTTGCTCTAGTGCTTCACTTATATCTTTTAGAGCACGGTGGTGGATTTCTTTTATAGAAACTATTGATCTCTCATGCTTCACTTAGATTATTTTGAGAGTCTTAAATAGCATGGTAATTTGCTTAAATAATCCTAATATGCTAGGTATTCAAAAATAGTAAAAACTTTCTTATGAGTGTGTTGAATACTAAGAGAAGTTTGATGCTTGATGATTGTTTTGAGACATGGAGGAAATAATATTAAAGACGTGCTAGTTGAGTAGTTGTGAATTTGAGAAATGCTTGTGTTGAATTTTGCAAGTCCCGTAGCATGCACGTATGGTAAACGTTATGTAACAAATTTGAAAAATGAGGTGTTCTTTGATTGTCCTCCTTATGAGTGGCGGTCGGGGACGAGCGATGGTCTTTTCCTACCAATCTATCCCCCTAGGAGCATGTGCATAGTGCTTTAGTTTTTGATGACTTGTAGATTTTTGCAATAAGTATGAGTTCTTTATGACTAATGTTGAGTCCATGGATATACGCACTCTCACCCTTCCATCATTGCTAGCCTCTTCGGTACCGTGCATTGCCCTTTCTCACCTCGAGAGTTGGTGCAAACTTCACCGGTGTATCCAAACCCCGTGATATGATACACTCTTTCACACATAAACCTCCTTAAATCTTCCGCAAAACAGCCACCATACCTACCTATTATGGCATTTCCATAGCCATTCCGAAATATATTGCCATGCAACTTTCCACCATTCCGTTTATCATGACACATCATTCATTGTCATATTGCTTAGCATGATCATGTAGTTGACAAAGTATTTGTGGCAAAGCCACCGTTCATAATTCTTTGATACATGTCACTCTTGGTTCATTGCATATCCGGTAAGACATCACGGAGGCATTCATATAGAGTCATACCTTGTTCTAGTATCGAGTTGCAATCATTGAGTTGTAAATAAATAGAAGTGTGATGATCATCATTGAGGGAGTCCCGGACTAGGGGGTGTCCGGATAGCCGGACTATCGTCATGGCCGGACTCCAAGACTATGAAGATACAATATTGAAGACTTCGTCCCGTGTCCGGATGGGACTTTTCTTGGCGTGGAAGGCAAGCTTGGCGATACGGATATGTAGATATCCTACCATTGTAACCGACTCTGTGTAACCCTAACCTATCCGGTGTCTATATAAACCGGAGGGTTTTAGTCCCGTGGGGACGAACAACAATCATACCATAGGCTAGCTTCTAGGGTTTAGCCTCCTTGATCTCGTGGTAGATCTACTCTTGTACTACCCATATCATCAATATTAATCAAGCAGGAGTAGGGTATTACCTCCATCGAGAGGGAGAACACAGGTAAAAACATCGTGTCCCTTGTCTCCTGTTACCATCCGCCTAGACGCACAGTTCGGGACCCCTACCCGAGATCCGCGGTTTTGACACCCACGTTGGTGCTTTCATTGAGAGTTCCTCTATGTCGTCACCAATGGGCCCGATGGCTCCTTCGATCATCAATAACGACGCCGGTCGGGTGAGACTTTTCTCCCGGACAGATCTTCGTGTTGGCGGCTTTGCTGCGGGCCAATTCACTTCGCCATCCGGAGCAGATCGAAAGCTACGCCACAGCCATCGAGTCAGATTTGGAAGTTTGAACTATACGACCGATATCCGCGGAGACTTGATCTTCGACGGATTCGAGCCGCAATAAGCGTGCCGCACTATCTCGATGGGCATGATCTAGCTCTGCAGCCGAGCGATTGCCACGGAGGCCGCACCGGTATCCGCTCGACCCTTAATCCGGAGCAGATTCCCCGATCGAGGGGCGAGTGGTTGGACACCGCCTCGGGGCTACAATCTCTACGGCGATCGAGCGAACTCCATCCCTGTCGCTGCGAAGACCTCGACTCGAGTGCGGACTCCGATCCCTCGGCGCTACTCGCCAAATGAATCCGATTGGCGCGGTCATGGAGTTCAACCGCGGACATCTTTCAAAGACTCGCCCTTTGGCGACATCCTGAATTCACTAAAGTCTCTCTCTTTATCCGGAGAGCCCTGGCGGACTACGGGACAGGAAGGTTGGGATGCACGAGCGGCGGAGAAAATTCGCCGCCCACCCACCACCCACTTTGTAGCCACTTGTCACTGATTTAACCGACATGTTAGACAACGACTCAAGACATCGACGGTATGGACGACGACGGAGGCGACCAAGACCAGCGCCTACAGGGCCTTTGGAAGGCCACCTCGTCATATGACATATACGGTGGACATCCCAAAAGATGGGAACGACGACGGAACAACGGAGGATGACCCCTCAGAAATAGCCGAAGCGCCCGGCGTGTTGGCGCCGCTCTAAATCCCGCCACAATAAAAACGGTGATTCCGCAGGGGAGATAATAACACCCCGGACGGTTGCCGAAGAGAACCCCCTCCAGCCAGGACTCAGCGAGGAGGAGGGAGAAGCAAGTCCGCTTGCGACGGTCTGTGAGAGAAGAGAGGTCGAGGGCGATAATTATGCGCCTCCCTCCGAAGATGAGGCAAGCCTCGGCGACGGCGAATTTGTCGTGGTCCGAGGATCCCGCCAAAGCGAGGGCGCTTCAAGCGTGGGCTTATAGCCACGGCAAGCAGCCTCAAGAAAAAGCAGCAACGACTTAGAGCTGATCAAGACCTGCTAGCCGACGGATGGACTGAAGTCCTTGCAGCCAAAGAGTATGAACTCGAGCGCCCCTCAAAAGCTACCCCCAAAGCGCAGTCCGTTGCCTCGACTTGAGGAGGAAGCACCCAAGTCGCCAGCTCACGACATGGCAGACCGGCCACCCGTGGCATGACGGAAGAAGCCTCTCGGCCCTCGCTCAAGCCACACCCGGCGCTTCGAAAAGTACCAAGGCACGGAAAGCTGGCGGACTTGCGAGATATATTGGAGGATAAGGCAAAACATACAAGATCGATCCACGGATCGGCGGGGCGCCGAGCAACGCGGGATGATTACCGTCGCGCGGGTACAGCAAAACCGGTCGGGCGAACACGATGAACAAAGCTCATATGAGCTACGTCGTGATATAGCCCAATACAGAGGCGCCAAGACACCCACTATGCTTCACGGATGAAGTAATGGATCATCAAATCCCCGAGGGCTTCAAGCCCGTAAACATCGAATCATCACGATGGTACCACAGATCACGTGATGCGGATCGAGGATTATCTCCTCCATATCCACATGGCCCGCGGTGATGATCTACATGCCATCAAATACCTCCCACTCAAGCTTAAAGGACCAGCTCGACATTGGCTCAATAGCTTGCCAGCAGAATCAATTGGTTGTTGGGAGGACCTGGAAGACGCATTCCTTGATAACTTCCAGGGCACATATGTGGAGACCACCGGGCAGATGACCTTAGCCACATAATTCAAGAGCTGAAGAATCGGCGGACAATTGGACTCGGTTCCTAACAAAGAAAAATCAAATCATTGACTGTCCGGATGCAGAGGCCCTTGCAGCCTTCAAACATAACATCCATGACGAGAGTGGCTTGCAGCACCTAGGACAGGAAAAGCCGAAATCTATGGCAGCCCTCACAACCCTCATGACTTCGCTTTGTGCGGGAGAGGACAAGCTGGCTAGCTTCGAAGCAACAACTTGGCCAAACATCACGATAGTCCGGATACCAAGGACAGCAATGGAGGTCGCGTCGCAACAAGAACAAGCGCCGCATTAACGGCGATATCACTGAAAAGGTACGGCCGTCAATGCGGATTGAGGCTCTAAACCCGGTCGTGGAAGAAGCCATTCAAAAGAAATACCGAGGCCCGTCCAACTTGGACCCGAATACTCGATCGCTTGTGCGGATACATGGCACCCCGAAAAACCAAATCACACCAACAGGGACTGTTGGGTGTTCAAGCAAGCAGGCAAGTTAAGTGCGAACTCAATTACAAGGCTGCATAGCGATAGCGAGGAAAAGAGCCCGACGCCGAACAATAAAGGACAGAAGGGTTTTCCTACACAAGTGCAGACGGTGAACATGATATCATAACCCACATACCCAAAAGGGAGCGAGCGTGCACTAAAGGGGCGTATATGTCACGATGGAGCCAGTCGCCCGAAGTTCAACCCATGGTCTTCCTGCCCGATCACCTTCGATCGAAGGACCACCCACTAGCATCCGTCACGGCGGCTTACCGCGCATTGGTTGTTGACCCAATTATCGACGGATTTCACCTCACGAGTCACGATGAATGGCGGCGGCAACGAACCTCGCTTTATCGGATACGGTCATAAAATGGGCATTGACCCTCAAGGATTAAACCTACAAAGACGACCTTTAAAGGCCTCATATCGGGTGTAGAGGCCGGTTATGCGGGCTTCGATTACACTCAAAGTGGTCTTGGATCCCCGGATAACTTCGAAGCGAAGAGTTAATCTTGACATCGTCCCATTCATTAGTTATCATGCCTTTGCTTTCCGGATTTAACCGCATTTGCAAAGTTCAATGCGATTGCCGCCTCTTACGCATACCTCAAGATCAAGATGCCAGGCCCTCGAGGAGTAATCACGGTCAATGGAAACACCGAACGCTTCTCTACTGAGCGGAGGAGCACACGGCTGACCCTCATGGCGGAGGTACAAGCGGCCTCTCACAGCAATTCTTGAGTCCGGCCACTAAGCGTCCAGGACAACATCCAAAGCGCGCCGGAGTAACATACAAAAAGACCACACAGCACGATTCAAGCACGAGTAGCAATCCGGCCTCAACTGACCCTCGCGAAATTGCGAAGCTAGTATTACGCGTACATAATTACGCTCTGGAGATACCATGGGCATATGGGAGGGGCAAGACAACGGCACGCCAAGAATGCGGCTTGACCGCACTGTGAGGCTCCGTTTGTGTCATTTCTTATTTTCTTTTCCTTTTTCTTCCTTTTTACTTTCAGGACTCCGTCTTTGAGAAGTCCTGTCCAAAGACTTGAATCGCCGAACTCACGATGCAACTGCCAGGAAGCGGAAAGCCACGTCAAGTGTTCAGGTGGTCTCTATTACGAGCATTATACCTGTTTTACATACCATCCCGCAGCTTACCCCTAGAGGGGGACATGTTAGATAGTCCCATCCCTTGCTTATCGCACTATTTGTATCGTTCTGCTTCCATTGCAGTACCTTTTTGAATAAACAATACATAGCTTTTGCTTATTATTGCTCTACTTCCTTTATATATACATATGTTCATTTCACGACATATTGCAACCGTACACTTTAGTGCAGCCAATACACCGAGGGCTTCAGTATCCCAAAATTATGGTGTGATAAGTCCGAACAATTTCACAAGTGCGGCACCCCGAACTTATAGCATTATATGAATTGGCTCCGAATCATGTCTTGGGTCAATAGTTGGGTTTGCCCAGCTCCCGTGTTTTGGTACCTTACATTCCGCTATATCGGCTAGGGTAGCACCGGGAGAACCACTGCGATTGTGCCCCGATTATCTTTGGTCGAGCACCTCGGTGGAGAAAGCTAAAACCGACCGTCATGATAAGGCGAGAGCCGATCGCTGTTCGAGAGGTTTTTTCGGGTCCCTAAAGACTTATGCCGCTTAGAGCGAGGAACCGAATTGTCCGGCCAAAGGCGTGGATAGCGCCCCGAACTCGGTCTTCCGAATACTAGGGGCTTCGTCGAAATTTAAAATTATAGAATTCTATGGCTAAGTGAGAGTGTTCAAGCATTATAAGTCCGGTTGCCTTGTTCATTGTGTTGAACGCCTCCCTAGATGGACCCAAGAATGGGAACAAGAGTGCTCAAGTTTATCCCGAACACCCGGCACTTTTCGTGGCATGGGGGCTGAAATAACGACTTGCCATCTCTCAAATTTGATAAACGGCCGCCTGAAGGTAATATTTTAAATTAATAAGCGTTGCTTAAGCGCATATGAACATGTTTTCAGCGTCTGGGGATAACAAGCGAGCCTATTCAAAAATTACATCCTTGGAGCACTCATCCGCTATTCGTGGGCACCCTTGAGAGGCCCTCATAGTACATTTCGGGCGTCACGATGCTCATGGCCTTCGGTGGCCCGTCCATCACGAAGCTTCTCGAATCCAGCTTGCCCAGTGCACTTTAGCACGGCAAGGGCCCGACGGACCCCTTCAATGCAGGGAGGCGCTTGATGACTTCAAGCGCTGACGAGGCATCCACCGGCCCTTGCACCAAGCGAAGTAGCTCCGGGCATGGCCTCCAATGGCCTGACCGCGCTTATAAGGCCCTTCATGGCCTGTTCGACGACCTTTGGAGCTCGACCAGCTGCTTAATTTGGTCGCTTAGGGACACCGGATGTCCGGCCTCGGCATATTGAGACCAGAACACCTTCTCCGTGGAGCTCCCCTCACAGGCGCGGTAGAATGCGGCTGACATCGAGGGCGCACTTCACGGGCAAATCTGCGAATGCTCCTGGAGAGCTCCGAATCCGGGTAAGTAATAGGTAGTTGACTTTTACATTCTTGCTTTGCATAAAGAATGCCTTACCCGCTGCTATCTTCTTTAGTGCTTCAATTTCTTGGAGGGCTTTTTGGGCCTCGGACTTCGCAGCTTTGGCACTCTCAAGAGCCGAGGCAAGCTCGGACTCTCGGGTCTTCGAGTCACGCTCCAAACCCTCGTGTTTTTCACGAGAATCTGGAGCTCTTGCCGCACCTCCGCCAGCTGCGCCTCCCCTTTCTCTCGCTCGGTGCGTTCCGTAGCCGCTTTGTTTTCGGCCACGGACACAGCTTCCTTCAGGGTCTCCACCTCGTTCGTGGCCCCCGCAGTACCCACGTTATTCCTGTTATTTTTTGCAACCAAAACCTTTTCTATAAGGTATTTCTCTAATAAGGTATTACTTACCTTCCTTGTCCTCGAGCTGCTTCTTGGCTTGTCCGAGCTCGTTCTCGGACCGCTCGAGGTTCTCGCTTCAATGCATTGACCTCCGCAATCAAGGTGTGGCGAGGGTCAAGAACGCAGCCTGCATTCCCATATTGACATACTTATGTTAGACTCCTGCGTATATCTTTTTAGATCCTTAGTCCGGCTTTTCTTTCCGAACACCGAACTAAGCATCGAAAGAGACTCTTTTGTCTGTCACGGTAATATTTTTATATGTTTTAAACTTACCTCAAAGCACATTAGAAGGCTGGTACAGAGCTTGATGGAGTCCTCTCTTGGCGGATCGACTGTCCGGATCACCGCACTCATAACAGTGCGGTGCTCCTCCTCGATGGAGGCGCTGTTGAGCGCCTCCAGTAAGCTATCCGGTGCCTCCGGTTGGATGGGGGACACCGGCATCTTACCCTTCTTGCGAACGATCCGCTGTCCGGACTTGGAACCGCGATGGTTCGGCATGGAGTCCGGACGAGGTCAGACTTAGAGCCCTGGGGTCTTGCCCCAGCGCTGGAGTCGGGAGGTCGCCTTGTGGCACCTCTTGCGCCACCTCCTCTTGACCAAGCCCCCTTGGGGCCCCACCGTGGCGTCGTCCGCAGCGTGAGGCGAGGAGGCGGTCGGAAGCGAAGTACTCTCCATTTCCGACGAGCCCAGGGACCCGCTCGATGAATCGGCGAACTCGCCCTTGGGCGGGCTGCATGATTGTTCGGCATTAGAGAACGCTATGCAATTATGAAAAAGCCGTGGGTATCCGGAAACTTACGATCTCGCCGGGGGCTTGGCCCTTGTTGGCAAATCCTCGTCGTCAGCGTCGACGTTGGTGGAGAAGTCCGGAGGTAGGGTTCTTCCCTTCTTGGACCCTCCGGCCTCCCCCGTTGGGGCGGCCTTCCTTTTCTTCTCCTCCCTCGCTGGGGAAGGAGCTTCTTCTTCTTCCTCCTCGTCCTCAGGAGAAGATTCTACTTCAGAATCTGACAGCACCTGGCGTCGGGAGCTCCTTCGAGTTCCCGTGGGCTCCTTCTTGGCCTTCTTCTCCGGCACCACATGGGGCGCCGGAGCAGAGTCTCCGTTAATCAGGCGTCCTCAGGTCTTCCGGCAAAGGAGCCGGACAGTTAATCTGTCCGGACGTCTTGACCCGATCTGTCAAAGATTAGGGAGTTTTAGATCCCGCCAGAGAGTCAATCTATGAAAAAAGAGTCCCGTAAAGGGTAAAGTAACTTACCTCGCGGCTGGGCGCGCATGTTGTATCCGCGATCTTTGGTAGCGGATGCTGGGGCTTCAGCGCCCTTGAATAGCACCTTCCACACATCTTTGTACGTAGTGTCGAAGAGCCGGCTCAAGGCTCGGTGCTGTGCCGGATCGAACTCCCACAAATTGAAGGACCGTTGTTGGCATGGGAGAATCCGGCAGATGAGCATCACCTGGATTACGTCGACAAGCCTGAGATTCTTGTCCACCAGGTTTTGGACGCGTATGTCTGAGTCCGGATAGCTCTTTCAAATTCCCCCGCGTCAGGCCCGTCTCTTTCCATGACGAGAGTCGTGTGGGGAAGCCAGATCTGAATTCGGGGGCCGCCACCGATTCGGGGTCGCGGGGCTCGGTGATGGAGACCCCCCCCGATTGCCACCCCTTTATTGTCTCCCCAACGGCGCCCGCGAGCCGGAGGACCTTGGCCATCTTGCCAACCAGGGCGCCTCCGCACTCAACAGACGGCCGCCCACTACCTTCACCGGACGTTGAAGATCTTCAGCCATAAGCGAAGTGGGGCTGGATCAGAGGAAGGCCTCACACACGACGATAAACACCGAGATGTTGAGGATGAAATTCGGGGCCAGGTCGTGGAAGTCCAGGCCGTAGGTAGAACATGAGCCCCGGACAAATGGGTGAAGTGGAAAACCTATTCCACGGAGGAAGTGGGGTAGAAACACTACCCTCTCATGGGGCCGGGGGTTGGAATAAGCTGCCCTTAGCAGGGCAGCTCAGGCGCTGGCGATGCTTGGGACAAGTATCCGGCCTCCCAGATCTTGTGATGTGCCCCTCCGTGACGGAGGAGGCCATCCACCTGCCTCCCGCTCGACATGGTTGGAGAAAGGTCGAGGTGGGATGTGCGGACTTAGGCGCTGGAGCTCGAGTCTTGGAAATGGATAAGCAAAGGAGGAAGAAGGCGTGGGTGAAAAGGTGGATCCTTATCCCTTATATGGACGAATGACTATCGTCCCCACCAACTGGTAAAACTCGCTTATTTCCCAAGCGCCGTAATCAATGGCGCGGATGGGTTACCCACGTCCGTATTGATGAGAATCCCGGAATAAGGGGGCACGATCTATGCTTTGATAAGGCGTGCCAATGAAACCGCCTCGCTAAACACGCCGAGGTGGAACAGTAAAACGATTCATATAAAGGCACAGCCATGGTGTGATGTCACGCCCTTGTGGAATACGTCGGCCAGATCTGTGCAAAAATTATTCTCTCTACGGTGTTATGTGGAACTTGTTTTGCAGAGCGGACACTATCCTTGTGTTCAAAACCTTCTATGAAGTATTAGGAGGAGGAACCCGCCTTGCAATGCCGAAGACAATATGTGCGCCCGGACTCGTCGTCATTGAAGCCTGGATTAGGGAGACTGCGAGGAGTCCGGGACTAGGGGTGTCCGGATAGCGGACTATAAATCGTCACCGGACTCCAAGACTATGAAGATACAAGATTGAAGACTTCGTCCGTGTCCGGATGGGACTTTCCTTGGCGTGGAAGGCAAGCTTGGCGATACGGATATGTAGATCTCCTACCATTGTAACCGACTTTCTGTAACCCTAACCTATCCGATGTCTATATAAACCGGAGGGTTTTAGTCCGTAGGACGAACAACAATCATACCATAGGCTAGCTTCTAGGGTTTAGCCTCCTTGATCTCGTGGTAGATCTACTCTTGTACTACCCATATCATCAATATTAATCAAGCAGGGTAGAGTATTACCTCCATCGAGAGGGCCCGAACCTGGGTAAAAACATTGTGTCCCTTGTCTCCTGTTACCATCTGCCTAGACGCACAGTTCGGGACCCCCTACCCGAGATCCGCCGGTTTTGACACCGACAATCATTTTCTAGTGATTTGTCCCAAGTGAAGAATAAAAAAAAAGAGAAGGAAAGGCCATAAAAAAAGAGAAGGCCCAAAAAAAAGTGAGAGAAAAAGAGAGAAGGGACAATGCTACTATCCTTTGCCACACTTGTGCTTCAAAGTAGCACCGTAATCTTCATGATAGAGAGTCTCTTGTTTTGTCACTTTTATATACTAGTGGGAATTTTTCATTATACAACTTGGCTTGTATATTCCAACAATGGGCCTCCTCAAGTGCCCCAGGTCTTCATGAGCAAGCAAGTTGGATGCACACCCACTTAGTTTCTTTTGTTGAGATTTCATACATTTATAGCTCTAGTGCATCCGTTGCATCGCAATCCCTACCCCTTGCATTAACATCAATCGATGGGCATCTCCATAGCCCATTGATTAGCCTCATTGATGTGAGACTTTCTCCTTTTTGTCTTCTCCACATAACCCCCATCAGCATATTCTATTCCACCCATAGTGCTATGTCCATGGCTCGCGCTCATATATTGCGTGAAAGTTTATAAGTTTGAGATTACTAAAGTATGAAACAATTGCTTGGCTTGTCATGAGGGTTGTGCATGATGAGAGCATTCTTGTGTGTGAAAATGGAGCATGACCAAACTATATGATTTTGTAGGGATGAACTTTCTTTGGCCATGTTATTTTGAGAGGACATAATTGCTTAGTTACTATGCTTGAAGTATTATTAGTTTTATGTCAATATGAACTTTTATCTTGAATCTTTTGGATCTGAATATTCATACCACAATTAAGAGGAATTACATTGAAATTATACCAAGTAGCACTCCGCATCAAAAATTCTGTTTTTATCATTTACCTACTCGAGGACGAGCAGGAATTAAGTTTGGGGATGCCTGATATGTTTCCAACGTATCGATATTTTTTGATTGCTCCATGCTATATTATCTACTATTTTGGACATTATTGGGCTTTATTATCCACTTCCATATTATTTTTGGGACTAACCTATTAACCGGAGGCCCAGCCCAAAATTGCTGTTTTTTTTTGCCTATTTCAGAGTTTCGAAGAAAAGAAATATCGGACGGAGTCCAAACGGAATGAAACCTTCGGGAACGTGACTTTCTCACCGAACATGATCCAGGAGACTTGGACCCTACATCAAGCAACCAACAGGGAAGCCACGGGGGTAGGCGCGCCCACCCAGGCGCCCTCCACCCTCGTGGCCCCCCTGTTGCTCCACCAACATACTTCTTCCTCCTCTATCTACCGACGTCCCCCCAACCGATCAGACCAGGAGCCAAAAACCTAACTCCACCGCCGCAACCTACATGCCCACGAGATCCCATCTTGGGGCCTTGTGGGAGCTCCGCGGAGGGGGGGCATCCACCACGGAGGGCTTCTACGTCAACCCCATAGCCCCTCCGATGAAGTGTGAGTAGTTTACCTCAGACCTTCGGGTCCATAGTTATTAGCTAGATGGCTTCTTCTCTCTTTTTGGATCTCAATACAAAGTTCTCCCCCTCTCTTGTGGAGATCTATTCGATGTAATCTTCTTTTTGCGGTGTGTTTGTTGAGACCGATGAATTCTGGGTTTTATGATCAATATTATCTATGAACAATATTTGAATCTTCTCTGAATTCTTTTATGTATGATTGGTTATATTTGCAAGTCTCTTCGAATTATCAGTTTGGTTTGGCCTACTAGATTGGTTTTTCTTGCAATGGGAGGAGTGCTTAGCTTTGGGTTCAATCTTGCGATGTCCTTTCCCGGTGTGATGAGGGGCAGCAAAAGGCCGCGTATTGTATTGTTGCCATCGATGATAACAAGATGGGGTCTTTATCATATTGCATGAATTTATCCCTCTACATCGTGTCATCTTGCTTAAGGTGTTACTCTGTTTTCTTGAACTTAATACTCTAGATGCATGCTGGATAGCGGTCAATGAGTGGAGTAATAGTAGTAGATAAGGCAGAGTCGGTCTACTTGTCTCGGACGTGATGCCTATATACATGATCATACCTAGATACTCTCATAACTATGCTCAATTACATCAATTGCTCAACAGTAATTCGTTCACCCACCGTAAAATACTTATGCTCTTGAGAGAAGCCACTAGTGAAACCTATGGCCCCCGGATCTATCTTCATCATATTAATCTTCCAACACTTTATTTATTTCCTTTGCCTTTACTTTGCTTTTATTTTACTTTGCATCTTTATCACAAAAATACGAAAAATATTATCCTATCATATCTATCAGATCTCACTCTCGTAAGTCACTACAAAAAAAAGACACATCCGTAACATTTTTGGCCGAACGAAAAACATTTCTGTCATACATATGACACTTCTATGACGATAATTGTGAAAAAACCCGGTATCATCATAGATGTGGTGGGCTCCTACTTCTATGACAAAAAGTCATGATAGAAAATGGGCTTTTCGTCTGGTAAGGGCCCATGAGCACGCAGCTGCATGACATTCTTTGGGCCGTCCATGACGGAAAAACCCGTGGTAGAAGCGAGGGGAGGAAAATTTGGGAGTTGCCGATTACCGTGGGAGGTCGGGGCGAGCGATGCGCGCGTTTCTCGTACGTCGCACGCGCATGTGTGTGCTAAGCGTTAGCTCTAAATCAAGTCGGCGAGGCGTTGGGCTCTAACGAACCCGGCGATTTTATTTGCCGAACTCTGGCGTTCTTGAACCCGGCGATCGATCGATGGCTGATGGCGAACCCGATGGGCGATTCGCCGCTCTGCTGCTAAGCTGAAGCCGATCGATTGGATGAACAGTGAGCGTTGCGGGGATTTGGATGAGCAGTGAGCGGTGGCGTTGCCTCTGGATGAACAGGAACCCGTGGTGTGGAGAATTTGGATGAGCGATGAAGCTGTGGAGGGGTGGCCGTGGAGGGGTGGTTGAACAGGACCCGTGGTGTGGAGGGCTGGATGAGCGATGAGCGGTGGAGGGGTGCCCATGGAGGGTGGTTGAGCGATGGCCGGTGGAAGTAGCGGCGGTGGAGGCTGGATGAGCGAGGCCCGTGGAGGTGGAGGAGGTCGATGGTAGCCCGTGGAGGTGGAGGAGGTCGGCGGTGGAGATGAGCGGTATCCGTGGAGTCCCATTTTGTGATGCGCCATCCCTCCCCCGTTTCGACCGTGGCGCTCCAACACAAGTCTGTTTAAATCCGTTTTGCGATGCATACACCCCTCCCGATCAACGGGACCCCGTTTACGACCGTAGGAGGTCCGTTTCCTCCGTTCTTGATACGCCACACCCCTCCCGATCAACGGGACCCCGTTTGACCGTAGGGAGGTCCGTTTCCTCCATTTTGCGGGTACGCCACACCCTCCCGATCAGGGGACCCCGTTTCGCCGACCGTAGGAGGTCCGTTTCCTCCGCTTTTGCGGCACGCCACACCCTCCCGATCAACAGGACCCTGTTTCGACCGTAGGAGGTCCGTTTCCTCCGTTTTGCGGTATGCGCGACTAAGCGTTCGAGACCCGCCGGTATGTACACATACGTGACCGTATTTTCTTTCTTGCACCACGGCGGCATGCGTGCGTGTACATGCTACGTGCGGCGCCTCTACTACGACTGCGTGCGGCGCCTCTACTACGACACATGCGTGCCTCTACATCGACCGGTATGCATGTACACGTTCGCGCCGGGATGACAAGCGCTCGTACGCTTCGACTGTGTGGGTCGGTATCGAGCACTTCCTTACTGCGAAGATGTAGCTGGTGGCTCCCATGATCAGGCGAATCGTTTTTTGCGGGACGCACTTCCTTGCGTGCGAAGGTGTATTCTTTGGGTCCCGGATCGAGAAGCGAATCGTTTTTTTGCGGACGCACTTCCTTGCGTGCGAAGGTGTAGCTGCTGGGTCCCGATGGTCGGGGCGAATCGTTTTTTGCCGGACGCACTTCCTTGCATGCGAAGGTGTAGCTGGTGGGTCCCGGTGATCGAAGCGAATCGTTTTTGGACGCGCCGTTGCGTGCGAAGATGTAAGCCAGTGGGTCCCAGCGATCGGGGCGAATCGTTTTTTGAGATGCACTTCCTTGCGTGCGAAGATGTAGCTCGTGGATCCCAGCGATCGAAGCGAATCATTTTTCGCGAAATATGGTGGCCCGTCCGGTGGGTCCCATTGTCGGTGGACGAATAATTATTTCTGGCGTAATAAGGAGGCACTACCTTGCGGCTGCCGTGGACCCGGTATCGGCCTCTCCACGTATAGTCCACGTCTGATGGAAGTCGTTCCTTGACCACGTTGACCACGCCGCGCCGAGAGCACCACGGCGGTGGACAACGGCGAGGCCTAGGAAGGGGACGATGCGGAGCCGGGGAAGACGCGGCAGTGGATGCACACGCGGAGAGGAGTACGAGGGTTCACTGGTTCGGCTGCGCTGCCGTCGCCCTTGAGAATAACGAGGGGTGTGGAGTCGATTGGGTGAGTGGAGGGATGGCACGGCCAGCGGTGGGAAGTAGTAGAGGCGGTGAGGCCTCCGTGGCTGACCTGACCCGGCCACAGGGAGGCAGGGAAGCGGCGCACGACCGGTGGCTGCTTTGGGCGGTACGGAGCAAGAAGACGGAGGTTGAAGAAGCACGATGGCCGTTGGATGGACATCGTGCGGTCCTTCTTGAGCTAGAATCGTTTATATTGACTAAGTTGACAAAGCCCTTGATGCGTCAACTTAGTAGGCTCCACAGTCGACTTCGAAGCAGTGCGCCCCAGTTTTTTGGGCGGGTGAAGCTAGAATAACCGAGATTGAAGAAGAAGGACGGCATCCGTTGGATGGACATCCAACGACCACTGCTGCTAGAACCGTGTGTTGAGTATAAGTTGACAAAGCCTTGCATACCCGTCAACTCTGTTTTTTTTTTTAGGGAGAAGCGTCAACTTAGTAAGGCCAGAGCGTGTGGCGTAGAACTTATAGCCCATTTGAGATTTGTAAGAATGTGTAGCCCACTTTTGAATTCTAATGGAATTTACTACAGCCCATTTACAGTTTGTTAAAAGTACAGCCCATCTCAACCAACCGTTCAAAACAGAATTCAATAAAATTTCCCACATTTTGATGGGATCGGAATATTTTTATCCCGAAATTTTAGTCAGATTAAATACAATATCCATACAAATATATATTGCATAAAAATCCAACGAAACATTCCGCCATAACAATTTATGAAATTAAAATTTTCAATATTCCAAAAATAATATTTTATAAAGTAATCCTGTTTGGTGCATTTTTTTATAGTTACTATCCAGTTTTATAATTACATCCCATTTATTATTTCTTAAAGCCCATTTTCTTGTTAAACCTAATGCATCCCTCCTAGGAAAGATTTACAGCCAGTGAAGGAGAATAACAACTTGACCTTGCACAGGTATTCCTAAAAAAAGTATAGCTGGGCTAGCCATTTTCAACTTGAAAAAAATTAATATCCGGGCTGAATATCTAGCACAGGCTAGAGCCAGACCACAACCCGCCAGTTAATACACCGCAGCGATGTTTTTCGTTGTTGTTCGGAGGAGAAAAATTAATATCTGGGGTAAACATCGAAAAACTCAAGTGCTCACACCTCAAAAACACAAATCTTGCTCGAGCTGCTTGGTCCCGGTATCGGCACGCTTCTTGCAGAATTCTCTCGTTTATTGACTACTCCCTCCTTTCCAGTTTATAATGCTCAATTCAAAAATCTCACCAATCAAGGTAGATGGCGAGTGGTGGAATACTTTTTCTAGTTTTGCAAAAGCACCTAATTAATGCTCTTGTTATCCTCAAAAATTATGTTTATCAATGCATTAATTGCAATGCATGCATGCATAAAGTACATGCATTGGTCAATTTTCTCTTAATACTTGCATGCAATGATTTAATGCACCTTGGAGTCTGAACATGTGATGGAAAACAACCAAATTGAGCCTTACAAAATGGAAAACTAAAAATTTTAGATAAGCCCTATAAACCGGAAAGGAGGGAGTACATAGGTAGACAATGGTGTGGGACCGTGATGTCAAGAAACCAGGAGGAAGAAAAATAAATTATAGTTATACATACATACATACACACATATATATATATATATATATATATATATATATATATATATATATATATATATATATATATAAGGAGGCACTTAAATGCGTGAGGCTATGGACCTGGTGGGTCCCCATTGTCATCCTATCCAAGTAAAGTGATCTCCCTCGCCCGCCTTGCTTCCCATGAAGCAGTCGGCGCCCGGCCTTGACTTCCAGTGCGAGGCGATTGCTCCGCCTTCAAACGACACAAGTGCCGTCCGCCCGTCCATCTGCCGCACACATTATTGATACACGGTTGCCGAGGCGGCTACTCCGGCGTCACACGTCCGTCCCTCCGCCCACCCACCATTGCTATATAAACTGCTGCGCCGGCTATAGCCGCAGTCATCCGCATCCATTGCCTTTCTCCTGTCCACACCACTACTTCCCACCATGGCTTCCTCGCGCTCCGGCACTCTTGGAGACGGGAGGGCAGCCACAAGGAGATAGCAGCCATTCTTTGCCGACAGCTGGCCAGCAGCGGCCGGAGGGCAGCGAAGTCCCAATGGAGAACATGGTAGTCCACGATCCGGCGCCAACCCCTCCTCCGCGCCATCCTCGCGGTGCATTGCACCATGACCATCGCCGAGGCCCGTGCCCAATATATGGTCGGGGTGAGGCGGATGCGTGAGGCGATTCCGGAGGCGCAGCCGACGCCGCCTACAACCACCATCTCCTCCGGGGAGCACTGCGGCGGAAGAAGCGAGATCGTCGCGGAGCGGGCGGAGCCGGAGGCGCTGCTCGACTCGTACCGCTCCGCCCGTAAGGGCCACCTCGAGCGCTGGCGGTACCGCATGCGGGTGGCGGAGGCTGCGGCCGCCTACAAAGAGGCTAGCAAAGAAGGCGATGAAGCGGGTGAGGCACTGTTTGGCGAGACCGAGGACGAGGCAGAGGACTATGACGGCTCCGATGAGTCCCGCTCACTGGCGTCGGCCGACGACGCCTGCTCCGCCGACGCATGTGGCGCCAACAACGAGGTAGAGGACACCGGGGCTCCGCCGAGGCCCTTGCGGGCGCCAACAACGAGGCAGAGGACACCGCCCGGCTCCGGCTGAGAGCCCATTGGCGCCAACAACAAGGCAGAGGACACCGCCAGCTCCGCCGAGGCCCCGCCCCGCCAACAACGAGTGAAAGTGCAACTATCCCTAGGTGGTTTTGGTAATTCATAACAATATATAGCTCATTGAGCTAATGCTATTCCAAGACAAATATTTCAGGAAAGCTCAATGAATGGCATGGCATGGATGATGAAAGTGGATCCCTCAAAATATTATGGACAAAGGATTGGCTCAAGCTCAAAAGCTCAAGACTCTACATTTTACATTTTAGTGATCCAAGATCACATTGAGTCTATAGGAAAAGCCAATACTATCAAGGAGGGATGTGGTGTTGCTTAATGAGCCTCTTGCCTCATGTGCTTAGTGATATGCTCCAAAACCGTCAACTACTTTCTCACATCCACATATGACCTAAACCCAAAGTCAAACTCGGCCCGACCGATTCTTTCTATCCGGCGCCACCGAGTTCGGATGTCATAGCCACTTTGCCACAAACCCTAGGCAACCGTCGGTTTCACCGATAGGGATCTCAGTCTCACCAAGATGGGATTGTAATCTCTACATTTCCCTTCATAACGTTTGGTCTAACGAAGTGGCGATCGGTCCCACGAGTTTGTATGTCGGTCTCACCAGAGATTACGTTATGCCCTAACCCTAACCATATCGGTCCTACCGAGTTGCATGTCAGTCCCACCGAAAATCCTACTGGTCACTAGGTTTACTGAATCGGTCCGACCGATTTTGTTGATTCGGTCCCATCAAGTTTGGTAAATTGTGTGTAATGGTTAGATTTTCTATGGAGGCTATATATACCCCTCCACCTCCTCTTCATTCGTGGAGAGAGCCATCAGAACAAATCTACACTTCCAACTTACCAGTTTTGAGAGAGAACCACCTACTCATGTGTTGAGACCAAGATATTCCATCCCTACCATATGAATCTTGATCTCTAGCCTTCCCCAAGTTGCTTTCCACTCAAATCTTCTTTCCACCAAATCCAAATCCTGTGAGAGAGAGTTGAGTGTTGGGGAGACTATCATTTGAAGCACAAGAGCAAGCAGTTCATCATCAACACACCATTTGTTACTTCTTGGAGAGTGGTGTCTCCTAGATTGGCTAGGTGTCACTTGGGAGCGTCTGACAAGATTGTGGAGTTGAAACAAGGAGTTTGTAAGGGCAAGGAGATAGCCTACTTCGTGAAGATCTACCGCTAGTGAGGCAAGTCCTTCGTGGGCGACGGCCATGGTGGTATAGACAAGGTTGCTTCTTCGTGGACCCTTCATGGGTGGAGCCCTCCGTGGACTCGCGCTACCATTACCCTTCGTGGGTTGAAGTCTCCATCAACGTGGATGTACGATAGCACCACCTATCGGAACCACGACAAAAACATCCGTGTCTCCAATTGGCGTTTGAATCCTCCAAACCCTTCCCTTTACATTCTTGCAAGTTGCATGCTTTAATTTCCGCTGCCTATATACTCTTTGCATGCTTGCTTGAATTGTGTGAAGATTGCTTGACTTGTGCTAAAATAGCTAAAATCTGCCAAAGTCTAAAATTGGGAAAAGGTTAGTGAGGGAGTCCTAGATTAGGGGGTGTCCGGATAGCCGGACTACCATCATCAGCCGAACTATCATTGGCCGGACTATCATCATCGACCGGACTCCAAGACTATGAAGATACAAGATTGAAGACTTCTCCCGTGTCAGGATGGGACTTTCCTTGGCGTGGAAGGCAAGCTTGGCGATCTGGATATGTAGATCTCCTACCATTGTAACCGAATCTATGTAACCCTAGCCCTCTCCGGTGTCTATATAAACGGATGGCTTTGAATCCGTGGGACTAGAATCACAACAACCCTTACAATCATACCATAGGCTAGCTTCTAGGGTTTAGCCTCCTTGATCTCGTGGTAGATCCACTCTTGTAAACATCCACAATATCAATATCAATCAAGCGGGACGTAGGTTTTACCTCCATCAAGAGGGCCCGAACACAGGTAAACATCGTGTCCCTTGTCTCTGTTACCATCCGCCTAGACGCCTGATTCGGGACCCCCTACCCGAGATCCGCCGGTTTTGGCACCGACATTGGTGCTTTCATTGAGAGTTCCTCTGTGCCTTCACCGATAGGCTTGATGGCTTCTTCAATCAATAACGCCATCCAGGGTGAGACTTTTCTCCCCGGACAGATCTTCGTGTTTAGCGGCTTTGCACTGCGGGCCAATTCACTTGGCCATCTGGAGCAGATCGAAAGCTTCGCCTGGCCGTCGAGTCAGGTTTGAAGCCTAAACTTCACGGCCCGATATCCGCGGGGACTTGATCTTGATGGATCCGAGCCACGGCTGGCGTGCGGCGCTGTCACGATGGGCATGACCTAACTTCTGCCGCGGACGGCACCTTGAAGGCCGCACACGAATCCGCTCCGACTCATAGTCCGGAGCCGATCGCTCGGATCGAGGACGGATGGCTGGACACCGCCTCGGGAGCCGCAACTTCTACGGCGATAGAGCCAAACACTTACCTTGTCCCGCATAAAGCTCATGACTCCGAGGTGCCGGACTCTCTGCCGGACTCCGAACCTCCTGCGCCCCTGCCAGTCGAATCCGATTGGGCGCCGATCATGGAATTCACCGCTGCGGACATCTTTCAGCACTCGCCCTTCGGCGATATCATAAATTCACTGAAGCATCTCTCGCTATCCGGAGAGCCCTAGCCGAGCTACGGCCAGGACAGTTGGGACGCGGACGACAAAGAAATTCAGAGCCCACCCACCACCCACTTCGTAGCCACCGTCGACAATTTAACCGACGTACTCGACTAAGACTCCAAAGACATCGACGGTATGGACGACGATGCCGGAGACTACCAAGAACCAGTGCCCATAGGACCTTTGGAAGACCACCCTCGTCATCGACATATACATGGTGGACACCCCAAAAGATGGGGACGGCGAAGAAAGCGTGAGGCGATTCCTCAAAGAAACAGCCCAAGCGCCCGGCGTCGTGGCCAGCGCGCCGCTCTAAATCCCGCCACGGCAAGAATGGAGATTCCGGCACGGGAGATAATAACACCCGAGAAAAGTGCCGAAGACAACTCCCTCCGGCCACGATCCAGCTGAGGAGAGGAGGCGAGAAGCAAGCCCTCACGAGAGGGCGGCAGACGAAAGAGGTCGAGGATGACAATTACTTACCTCCCTCCGGAGGCGAGGCAAGCCTTTGACGGCAATTAATTCGTCGTGCACGAGGATCTCGTCGAACAAGAAGCGTTTGGGGCGAGGCTAATGGCCACGGCAAACAGCCTAAAGAAAAGCAGCAACAGCCTCAAGCTGATCAAGACCCTCTTGGCCGACAGATGGACCGAGGTCCTCGCGGCGAAAGTATGAACTTCGAACGCCCCTCAAAAGTTACCCAAAATGCAAGTTGCTCCCCGATTAGAGGAGGAAGCATCACCAGCCCTGTCACGGCAGACCGACCACCTCGGGGCCGCGATAGAGAGGCGTGCAAGCCCTCCACCAAAACCGCCGTACCCGGCATCGCTCAAAAGCGAGGAAGCCACGGGGAACGCGCGGACTTGCGAGATATATTGGAGGATAAGGCAAGAAAATCCAGATCTATCTATGGATCACGTGGCGCTTTACGACCCACGACGAATACCGTCGCGCCCGGATACAACTACTCCGGCCGGGCGAACACAGCAGACAACGCTCTCTCGAGCTACGTCGTGATATTGCTCAATCTGAGGCGCACACCCGCTATGCTTCACCGACGAAGTAATGGATCATCAAATCCACGAAGGGTTTAAACCCGTTAATATCGAATCCTACGATGGCACAACAGACCCGTGGTTTGATTGAGGATTATCTTCTCCATATACACATGGCCCGGGCGCGGCAATCTTCACGCCATCAAATATCTCCCGCTCAAGCTTAAAGGACCAGCTCGGCATTGGCTTAACAGCCTGCCCGCGAGTCAATTGGATCTTTGGGAGGACCCGGAAGCCGCATTCTCGACAACTTCCTGTGGCACGTGTAATGCGACCACCGGACGCAGATGACCTAAGCCACATAATCCGGCCAGCGGACGAATCGGCCGTGCAATTACGGACACGGTTCTTAACAAAGAAAAATCAAATCGCCGATCGTCTGGGATGCAGAGGCACTTTCGCTGCCTTCAAACATAACATCCGTGGACGAGTGGCTGGCCCGGCACCTAGGACAGAGAAGCCGAAATCCATGGCAGCCCTCACATCACTCATGACCCGCTTACATGCGGGAGAGGATAGCTAGCTGGCTCAAGCAGCAACAACCTCAAAGAAAAACGGCGGCAGTCCGGATACCAAGGACCGCAACGGCAGGTTGCGTCGAAACAAAACAAACGCCGCATTAACGGCGACAAAGAATGAGGATACGGCAGTCAACGCGGATTCCGAGGCTCCAAACCCGTCAACGGAAGAAGCCATTCAAAAGAACCACTCGGGCCCGTCAATTTGGACCGAATACTCGACCGCTCTGTCAAATACATGGAACCCCGAAAAGCCAGCTAACCACACCAACAGAGATTGTTGGGTATTCAAGCGGCAGGCAAATTAATCGCCGAAAGCGATGACAAGGGCTACAGCGATGACGAGGAAGAGACCCGGCCACCGAACAACGAGAGGACAAAAGGGATTCCCCCTCAAGTTCGGGACGGTAAACATGATATACGCAACGCATATTCCCAAGAGGAGGCGGAAGCGTGCACTAAAGGGACGATATACGCGATAGAGCCCGCCGCCCCAAAATTCAACCCATGGTCCTCTTGCCCGATCACTTTCGATCGAAGAGACCATCCGACCAGTATCCGCCATGGCGGATTCGCCGCGATTGGTTTTCGACCCAATCGTTGATGGATTTCACCTCACGAGAGTCCCGATGGACGGCGTTAACTGAACCTGCTTTATCGAGGATACGGTCGCCAAGATGGGCATAGACCCTTCAAGGATTAAACCTACAAAGACAACCTTCAAAGGCGTCATACCAGGTGTCGAGGCCAATTGTACAGGCTCGATTACTGCTGAAGTGGTCTTGGATCCCGGATAATTTCGAGCGAGGAGTTAATCTTCGACATAGTCCCGTTCCGCGGCGGCTATCACGCTCTGCTCGGACGAACCGCTTTACAAAATTCAACGCGGTGCCGCATTATGCATACCTTAAGCTCAAGATGTCAGGCCCTCGTGGAGTCATCACGGTCAATGGAAACACGGAACGCTCCCTCCGAGCGGAGGAACATCTGGCCAGCTCTCACGGCGGAAATGCAGAGCAGCCTTTTAAGGCAATTTCGAGTCCGCCGTTAAACGACCGGACACGACCAAACGCGCCCGGAGCAACATCAACCAAGACCACTGCACGTTCCGAAACGCAGCGTAGCAATGCGGCCTCAACCCCAGCCCTCGCAAAATCAGAAGACAAACTCTCCGGCGTACATACGCCATCGCCTTGGAGATACCATGGGCATAGGGGAAAAGCACAACCACAGCAGACCAGTGCGGTTCGACCTCACCAGGGCTCCCAAGCGTGTCGCTTTTTTTCTTTTATTTTCTCCTTTTTATATAGAACTATGTCCGGCGACCCGGCCGAACTCATGATGCAAACAGCCGAGGAAGGACAAAGGCGCGATTTAACACTCGTGTGGTCTCCATCACGAGCATTAAATTTGTTACATACAACATTCCGCGGCCTACCCACGAGGGAGACGCCTTTAATTCGTCCAATCCCTTGCTTTCCGCACTATTTGTATCATTCCGCACTCATAGCATATCTTCTCGAATAAAATGCAGCACCTTTTGCCTATAATTGCATTACCTTATATATACATATATGTTCATTTACGACATGTTGCATCCGTACACTTTGGTATGGCCAAATACACGAGGGGCTTATGTTCTCCGCATTATGGTGTGATAAAGTCCGCACACTTTCACAAGTGCGGCACCCGAACTTATAGCATTATATGAATCGGCTCGAATCATGTCTTGGGTCAATAGTTGGGTTTGCCCGGCTCCCATGTTTGGCACCTTACGTTCCGTTCTATCGGCTAAGGTAGCCTTTGGGACAACCAACTGCGATTGCGCCCGGTTGAGCCGGGTTAACGCCTCGATGGAGAAAGCTAAAACTGATTTGTCATGATAAGGCGAGACTGGTCGCTGTTCGAGAGGTCCTTTCGGGTCCTTAAAGACCTCGCCGCTTGAGCGAAGTTCCGGACAATGTCCGATGAAGGCGTGGATAGCGCCCCAATTCGGTCCTCCGAATACTAGGGGCTTCGCCAAAATTTAAAATTATAGAATTCTATGGCTAAGTGAGAGTGTTCAAGCACTATAAGTCCGGTTGCCTTGTTCGTTGTGTTGAGCGCCTCCCTCGATGGACCCAAAAATGGGAACTAGAGCACTCAAGTTTATCCCGAACACCCCAGCACTCGTGGCATGGGGGCTGAAGCCGACGACTTGCCATCTCTCAGGTTTAATAAACGGCCGCAGGAAGGTAATATTTTAAATTAACAAGCGTTGCTTAGCGCATATGAACAAAGTTTTCAGCGCCGCAGGATAACACATTGCGAATTTACTCAAAAATTACATCCTGGGGCACTCATCCGCAATCTTGCGGGCACCCTTGAGACAGCCTTATAGTATATTTCGGGCGTACGATGTTCCTTGCCCGCTGGTGGCGCGTCAGTGATTAGCTTCTCCGCATCCAGCTTGCCCCAATGCACCTTTGCGCGGGAAAGGGCCCGACGAGCACTTTCAATACAGGCGGAGCGCTTGATAACCTCCACCCAGGGGCACGCATCCACTAGCCGTCGCGACGAGGTCAAGTAGCTCCTGTGCATGGCCCCTCCAGCCACAAATGGGACTATGAGGCCCTTCATGGCCTGCTTTCGGCCACCTTGTGAAGCTTCGACCAGCTGTTTCACCGGTCGCTAGGGGCACCGGATGGCGGCCTCGATATCGAGACCGAAGACCTTCTCCGTTGAGCTCCCCTCCTCGGCTCGGTAGAATGCGGTGACATCGGACACACTTCGAGGCAGATCTGCAAACGCCTCGAGAGCTCCGACCGGGTAAGTAACACGTAATTTACATTCCCATGCTTGCTTTGCATGAAAAATGCCTTACCCGCCGCTATCTTCCTCATCAACTCAATCTCTTGAAGGGACTTATGGGCCTCGGCCTTGGCGTTTTTGGCACTTTCGAGAGCCGAGGCAAGCTCGGACTCTCGAGTCTTTGAGTCACGCTCCAAACTCTCATGCTTTTCCATGAGAGCCCGGAGCTCTTGCTGAACCACCGCCACCCGCGCCTCCTGCTTTTCTCGCTCTGCCCGTTGCCTGGTGGCCGCATTGCGTTCGTCAGACACGGCCTCCTTGTGGTCGCCACCTCGCTCGTGGGCCCCTGCAGTACCCATGTTATCCTTGTTATTTTTTATTGCAACCTAAATCCTTTTCTCAGAAGGTACAAGTTCAAAGTGGTGTTACTCACCTTCTTTGTCTGGGGCTGCTTCTTAGCGCTGGCCGAGCTCTTGCTCGGACCGCTCGAGCCTCTGCTTCAAAGCACCGACCTCCCTTGAGCCAAGTGTGGCGAGAGGTCAAGCGCAGCCTGCAACCCATATTGACATAATTTTTAGCAACCTCACGTATATCTTTTTTCAGATCCTCAGTCCGGCTTTTATTTTGAACACCGAACCCGAGCATCGTGGGCTACTGTCTATGCGGTATTACATTGCATATTTTTAACTTCTTACCTCAAAGCACGATAGAAGGCTCCTGCGAGCCGGTCGGCCCGCCCTTGAAGCTGCACTGCTCGAATCACCGCACTCATAATAGTGCGGTGTTCTTCCTCGATGGAAGCGCTCTGCAGCGCCTCCAACAAGTTGCCCGGCGCCTCCGGTTGGACGGAAGCCGTCGGCGTCACGGTCTTGCCCTTCATTGAAGGGCGCCCGGCCGGACTCCGGAACCACTGCGGGTTCTGTTGTGGGGTCCGGCGCGAAGTTCGGGAGGACGCCTTGTGGCGCCTCCGGAGCCTCCCCCTGATGGGTCCCTTCTTGGGATCCCGCCTCGGCATCCTCGGTGTCGCGAGGGGTGGAGGCGGTCGGGATGGAGTCTACATCCGGCCAGAGCCAACGACCCACTCGAAGAAGCGGGAGATCATCATGGCCGGACTACGGGCAGCATGCGGCATTAGAATGACACTATGTGACGCAGAAATGTAAATTATAAATCATTCAGGAATCCGGATACTTACGATCTCGCCGGAGGCCTGGCCCTTGAAGGCCATTCTTCCTCGCCAACGTTGATGTTGGCGGAACTGTCCGGGGGAATAGTCCTTCCCCTCTTGGACCCTTCGGCCTCCCCTGTTAGGGAAGCCTTCCTCTTCCTCTCTCCCTCCTCTGGGAGAGAGTCCTCTTTCTCCTCCTCGTTTTGGGGAGGAGTCCGCCCGGAGTCGTCGGACACAAAACGCAGGCACTCTTCGAGCACCCGTGGCCTCCTTCTTGACCTTCTTCTCCGGCACCACGCGTGCGGTGCAGGAACCAGCAGCCCCGCTTAGAGCAGGCGTCCTTTGGATTTTCGGCATAGGAGCCGGACAGATAACCTGCTCCGCCTTCCTCATCCAGTCCTGTCAAAGGAAAAGGGGAAATTAAAACCCGCATAGAGTCAAACTATGAAAAACAAGTGTCCCGTAAAGGGGTAGAATCACTTACCTTGTCGGCCTGGCGCTGCGAGCGAAATCCATGATCTTCAGTCGCGGATGCGGGGGCTTCGGCGCCCTTGAACAGCACCCTCCAGGCGCCTTCATACGTCGTGTCGAAGAGCTTGCTTAGCGCCTGGTGTTGTTCCGGATCAAACTCCCACAGATTGAGCCCGCTCTTGGCATGGGAGAATCCGGCGGACGAGCATGACTTGGACCACGTTAACCAGCCTGAGCTTCTTCACCAGCTTCTTGATACAGGATTGGAGTCCCGCCAGCTCCTCCGAACTGCCCCACAGCAAGCCCTTCTCTTTCCAGGAGGTGAGCTGCGTGGGAATACCAGATCTGAACTTCGGGGCGCCGCCCATGTAGGGTCACGCGGCTCGGTGATGTAGAACCACCCGATTGCCACCCCTTGACGGATTCCACGAAGGCCCCTTGAACCAAAGGACATTGGGCATCTTGCCCAACATGGCGCCCTCCGCACTCCGCTTGAGTGCCCTTCACAACCTTCGGCTTGACATTGAAGGTCTTGAGCCACAAGCCGAAGTGGGGCCGGATGCAGAGGAAGGCCTCGCACACGACGATAAACGCCGAGATGTTGAGGATGAAGTTCGGCGCCAGATCATGGAAATCCAGGCCGTAGTATAACATGAGCCCCCGGACAAAGGGGTGAAGTGGAAAGCCTAGTCCACGGAGGAAGTGGGGAAGAAAGACGACCCTCTCATGGGGCCTGGGGGTGGGGATGAGCTGCCCCTCGTCGGGCAGCCGGTGCGCGATGTCGCCGGAAAGGTATCCGGCGCCCGCGCGATTTAGCGATGTGCTCCTCCTTAACGGTGGAGGCCAACCATTTACCTCCCGCTCGGACATGGTCGGAGAAGGTTGAGACGAGATGCTTGCGAACTTGGGCGCTGGAGCTCGAGTGCGGAGATGGATAAGCAAAGAAGGAAGAAGGCGAGGTGAGAAGGTGAATCCTTATCCCTTATATGGGCGGGCGAAGTCTACGTCCCCCACCGGCACAGTAAAACTCGCTTATCTCCCAAGCGTCACCATCAATGGCGCGGTTGGGTTACCCACGTCCGTATTGATGAGAATCCCGGATTAAGGGAAACACGATCTCCGCCCGACAAGGCGTGCCAAGGAAACCGCCGCTAAATGCGCCGAGGTGGTAAAGTAAAAACAATTGAGTAATGGCTTGGTAGTGGTGTGACGTCATGCCACAAAAAGCGTCAACAGATTGAACTTGTGTATATATTATTATTCTCTCTACGGTGGAATGTGGAATTTATTTTGCGAGCGGACACTATCTGGTGTTCACAATCTTCTATCATTTGGAGGAGGAACCGCCTTGCAATGCCAAGCAATATACTGCCACGGACTTATCGTCATTGAAGCCTGGTTCAGGGGCTACCGAGGAGTCCTGGATTAGGGGGTGTCCGGATAGCGGACTACCATCATCGGCCGAACTATCATTGGCGGACTATCATCATCGACGGACTCCAAGACTATGAAGATACAAGATTGAAGACTTCACCCCGTGTCCGGGATGGGACTTTCCTTGGCGTGGAAGGCAAGCTTGGCGACACGGATATGTAGATCTCCTACCATTGTAACTGACTCTAGGTAACCCTAGCCCTCTCCGTGTCTATATAAACCGGATGGCTTTAGTCCGTAGGGACTAGAATCACAACAACCCTTACAATCATACCATAGGCTAGCTTCTAGGGTTTAGCCTCCTTGATCTCGTGGTAGATCCACTCTTGTAAACATCCACAATATCAATATCAATCAAGCAGGACGTAGGGTTTTACCTCCATCAAGAGGGCCCGAACATGGGTAAACATCGTGTCCCTTGTCTCCTGTTACCATCCGCCTAGACGCACAGTTCGGGACCCCCTACCCGAGATCCGCCGGTTTTGACACCGACAGTTAGGTTTTTAATTGGTCTCCATTTGCTTTGATTTCCATAGCTTTTGGTGGTCATAGCCTTGGTTTCACAACCTAGGAGAGTATGGCGTCTAGCGAAGGAAATTATCACCGTAGAGGTCCTTACTTTGATGGCACTAATTTTGCTAGTTGGAAGCATAAGATGAAAATGCATATTCTCGGACATAACCCCGCCGTTTGGGCTATTGTGTGTATTGGCTTGCAAGGTGAATTCTTTGATGGGAGAGAACCGAACCGTGAAGCTAACGCGGATGAATTGAAGATGCTACAATACAACGCTCAAGCTTGTGATATCCTCTTCAATGGCTTGTGCCCCGAAGAATTCAACAAAATCAGCCGTCTTGAGAATGTAAAGGAAATTTGGGATACTTTGATTGATATGCATGAAGGTACCGACTCCGTCAAGGAATCCAAGTTGGATGTGCTCCAAAGTCAGCTTGACAAGTTCAAAATGAAGGATGGTGAAGGTGTCGCTGAAATGTACTCTAGGCTTGCTCTTATCACAAATGAGATTGCCGGCTTAGGAAGTGAAGAGATAACCGACAGATTCATCATCAAGAAGATCCTAAGAGCATTGGATGGAAAATATTATAATGTGTGCACATTGATCCAAATGATGCCAAATTACAAAGATCTCAAGCCAACGGAAGTCATTGGAAGAATTCTTGCTCATGAGATGTCACTCAAGTCTAGTGGTGCTTACAAAGCCTCATGTGAAGCCCCCACATCATCAAGTGAGAAACAAACCTTCAATGAAGAATTGAGCTTAATGGTGAAGAACTTGAACAAATTCTACAAGAGTAGAAGCAAAGAAAGAAGCTCTAAGTCAAGATCCTACAATGACAAAAGATCTTCTAGTCGAGAGCGTAATTGCTACAATTGTGGGAGACAGGACACTACTCCAATGAGTGTACGGCACCCTACAGAAGAAGATAAGTTTCTCCAAAGAGAAGAAGTAGAAGAGAAGAATCACCACCAAGAGAGAGAAGGAGTAGAGATGATCGTTATGAACGAAGACCCTTACGGAGAAGCAAGGATTTGGAAAGGAAGGACAAGTCATCAAAGAGCTACACAAAACGAAGACATCAAGCTCACGTTGGTGAATGCGTAGACTCCGACAATCACTCCGAGAGAAGCTATCACTCCGACTCCGAATACACTCAAGATGAAGGTGTTGCCGGTCTAGCACTTGTGTCAACCAACTCCTACGACATATTTGATTCACCAAATGAAGGAATTGGAAGATGCTTCATGGCCAAAGGTCCTAAGGTAACACACCCGAGTATGTTGATTTTAATAGTGATGAAGATGACTTGTTAGGTGATGATGATTTACTTGTTGACAACTCTAGTGATGAATACTATGATGAAACGTCAATTAATCATGCTAATCAAAATGAAACAAATGACAATGATAAGGAGAAGATTGAGCTACTAACTAAAGAACTAAACACCCTTAAGTTAGCTCATGAAACTATCTTCAAAGATCATCAAGAACTTTTAAGGGCTCATGAGAAGTTACGCTTTGAAAAGCTCAATCTTGAGCAAGAGCATGAGTTCCTAAAAGCAATCAATGATGATCTCCATAAGAAAAGTTCTTCTTACATTGCCAAGCGTTTACTCTTATCTACTTATGCCTCAAGTCAAGTCTAGTAACAAGAACAAGAAAGATTCTTCCTCTATTAGTAACAATGACAATGATAATTCCAATATTGTTGCTTCTAGTAGTTCTCTTGATTCCACTAATGAATCTCTTAGCCAAGTTACACTTGAGCAAGAAAACATCTTATTGAAGGGAATTATAGAGAAAGGTGTATACAAGAGCCTTCTTAGGGAGTAAGCAATTCGAGGAAATTGTACGCAAGCAAGGAAGGCCTTTATAAGAATCAAGGTGTTGGTTTTGAACGAAAGTTCAATACCAATGGAGTTGAATGGGAAGAAGATCAATACCCCAAGACGAAGTTTGTTCCTCAACAAGAGAAGTATGATCCTACTTCCTTCAAAGGAACACAAGCACAAGATGATCTTCCACCACAAGACCACAAGAACAAAGGCAAGGACAAGCTTCAAGAGGAGATTGATGCATTTGAAGAAGCACCTAAGACCTTGGCCAAGTGGGTTCCCAAGACTACGTCAAGTTCTACTTCATCAAGTACAACTACTACACCAAGGATTCCCATCAAGATGATGTGGATCCCGAAGAAGAAGAACTAGAAGTTCTTGAGGGTGACTCCGCCAACATTCTTCACTCATATCATTTTGGCAAGGACAAGTGCAGTCAACTTCCATATCTTGCACTAGTTCAAGGAGTCATAAACCCTCATGTAGGTAAGGCAAGGGACAAGGTAACCTAATGTTTTCATGGACATCATTTTGTGTGTGCGTCACTCTATGTCTATGGATATACTTGTTTGTTCCTTGTGGGACTAACCCGTGTAGGTATTGAAAGTGCAACTCACTCCAAAGGATTGCTCCAAAAGATCTACATCAACATTGAGCATCCACATCTTCAACACCTACATGAAGTCATCATCGACAAAACCCAAGGTTAGTTCATCCCTCTAAGGGGGATCTCACATCTAGGGGAGCTTAAGCGCAAGAATTCAGTCAAAGCAACTCTAATGATGTGAACACATAAATGCTTTATGTAAAAGTGGTAACCCCACTTGAGCTTAAACGATGAGTATGACCTATGATCAAATGTTCTCATTTGACTCCTAAGTCAATATACTCATATATAGATGACCTAGTCATCGCCAATTCCTTGATAGATGCTAGAATTGGTTGTGCATGCTTTGCCACATATTTCGTTTGTCATTTTATTATGTGAGCATGTTGGTTGCATATTTTACTCATTCGAGGACATCCACTTGTTGTTTTGATTGATTGGTTTCTTTTTCTTTGGCCAAGTGGATGGACAGGAATGCGTAAGAACCTTCTCTAGCTATCTATGCTTTTCTCGTCTCAAACTCTATTCATGATACATCACAAAATTTGATCAAGTCAGATTCGAACCACTCTGTGTGAGGAGCACTTCGAGTCCCCGATTCGTCATAGACTTAAACTTCCAAAACTTCTTTGTGATTTTCGGTCCGACCGATTCCTCAATTTCGGTCGCATGCGAGATCACTAAGTCGATCTAGGTTTTCAATCTCGGTGCAACCGATTTGAACTTTCGGTCACATCGAGTTCTTTAGCTTAGCGATTCGCATCTCGATGTGCCACCGAGTTGTTCCACTCGGTCACACCGACGGTGTCGGGCTATATATTCACACGGAAAATTTTGAAAACCTTCTCGAAACTCTTCGCTCACAAGATAGCTCGCTTCTGCCTACTAGGTCTACGGATCGTCGACTCGTCAGCCGCCCCACGTCGCTGGTCTCCACCGCCACAACGGATTTCTTCTCCATCGTTGCCGCCAGAAGCGAGTTCACCGAACTAGGGTATGAACTCGATCACAGTGCTATCCTCCTCGATTCTCAAAGCACATTGTGTTTGTTATACTTCTTGCCACGATTGAAACACCTCTATCCGGTCAAAACAATCCTTAGAATAGGTGTGAATCGAAATTTAGGGTAGGTTTCCACGAAACCATCTCGGACCCACCGAGTTGAAAAACTCGGTCCCACCGATTTGGCTAATGCCATTGCATCAAAGAACTCTCGGTCTGACCGAGAATTGCTAATCGGTGTGACCGATTTTAAAACTTTGTGAAACCCTAGCAGTCTCGGTACCACCGAACTGTGACTCGGTCTGACCGAGTTCACTAGTTTAGGTTCCAAAACTGCTTCGGTATCACCGAGTTTGAAAATCGGTAGATCCGAAATGCTTTCTGTGGAAAACTAAAACTAAACTTTTGAATCATTCATTTGCAAAGCTCTGCATTTTGTGATGCTCATCCACTCTACCTCATCTATAACTATTCACTGTGGTCAGCATTCAAGCAGTGCAGCATGTCAGACCAAAGTGACAGCCAGAACAGGTCAGAAGAGCAGATTCACATGAGTGAGGGCACTAGTCCCTCCAGGAGCTCAGATGAGGGAAGCAGAAGCACACCTAGCAATTTGCCCAAAGCGGTCACTAGGACAAGGAAGAAGAAGACCTCGAGTGCGAGGATGAGGATTATGTGGCGATTGAGGATGAGGCTAGTTCAAAGAAGAAAGTGCTCAAGAAGGAGTACAGCTCAAGCTGCGGTAAAGCCAGAATGAAAATCAGAAGGCCTGCAGGAAAACAACCTATGTCTAAAGCCGAGTATCCACTCAAGTATCTTTGGAATCCCAGCCCAAAGAGCTCACGCAGAAGGAAAGAAAAGGAAGGAAAGGGTCAAGAAGACCACAACCAGAGTGATTGGAAAGCCTTCCATGATGGAAGAAGAAGAAGAAGAGGTTGCTGCACCAGCACCCAAGGCACAAAAGCTGATGGGTGATGCCATAAAGTCAGGGGCTGCAACTTCAAAGCCCAAAGAAGCACCCAAAGCTGCCTCCAAGCCCAAGAGTGCACCTAAGAGGAATACCAGGAATATACCAGCTGCTGAAAAGAACAAGGCCCCAGTGCCTGATGTTGTTGCTGAGGAAGATGATGAAGGACAAGTCCTGAGAAAGCTCAAACCCAAGATTCCAGACCACAATGATGCTCATCCTGTGGCTGAGAACATGAAGATCAGGAGAGATTCAGAGTTGAGGCTATGGAGAGAGTCAGATCCATATGCCACCAGGAGAAGGACTACTGTTGATTACAGGTTCCACACAAAGGAGCAGCAGGACTTCTATGAGACAATCTTGTTGGACAAGAAACCCATAGTGTGTGATATGAGGTGGGTCGACTGGACCTACATGAAGGAGAACGAGGAACACTATCCTGGAGTGTATGACAGCTTCAGTGCATGTGGAGTTGCAGATTTTGTTGGGCAGAAGCTCACAAATTGGAATGATGAGCTCATTATGCAATTCTACTCCACAACACATTTCTATCCAGATGGCAGGATAGTTTGGATGTCTGAAGGAACAAGATACCAGTCAACCAATGAGGAATGGGCAAGTCTGATTAATGCCCCAAAGGAGAGTGAAGATGACTTGGACATTTATGCTAAGAAGAAGATGGATCATAATTCTATGTCACGAGATGTACAAGGAGATCCCAGATGAAGCACTTGAAACTTTCAAGTTTGGGTCAGTTCATTTTCTTCTGTCAGGGCTGCCAACGATCAACTGGATCCTAAGGCACACTCTGTTTCCCAAATCAGGTGACCACAACATGATCAGAGGGCATGCAGTTAATTTGCAACACATATTTGATGTGCCCCACAAATTCAAGGTCATGAGCCTCATAGTTGAGACTATCAAGAAGACAAAGCAGACCAAAAGAGAAGCGTGGATATGCCCCACAAATTCGTGAGTTGATTAACTCAAAAGATGGGCACAGTGGAAATATCTGTTGGATAAGGAACACTTTGTTCTCTATCCTGACTTTGAGGACAATCAAGTTGTCATGAATGAGAATGAACCATCATCAAGACAAGCTCAAGCAAAGAAGGAGAAAGCAAGGAAAGAGAAGGCTGCCAAGATGCCAACTCAAGCGAGGCATCTGAGTACTTTTTAAAGAGCAAGCAGGACCAGCTTGGTTACTTCATAGCATCAACTCATGCGGATTGAGAAGGGGTTGGCCACCTAACTCAAAACCAGAGAGCCCGAAAGAATCATGGAACAAAAATTCTATGATCTTGATCTCAAAGTAACCGAGATTGATCGGTTGTGGAGTAGCTACAGGATGACATGCAGGGAGAGGAAGGCGGGACAACAACTGATGCTTTTGCCAGTGCCTCCAGCTCGGAGATCAGCTGCAGAGCCAGTGCAGACACCAGAGTCACTTCATCTGCTCCAGGCTACAGCTCCAACAAGAACCAGCTCCACACCAACTCCTTCACTCCTTCCACTTCAACTCAAGTCTTCGTCCCAAGGAGCCATCTCTACGCCCACTGTCAAGATCAAGCCTGAGAGACGTTATAGTACTATGCATTTTCTAGGAACTTTTTGGTAACTTGTTGCCAAAGGGGGAGAACAATGTATAGATCATAGGCTTCGAGAGAGAGAGTTTGCTTTTGTTCTCTCTTGTCTTCTTGGTTGAACTTTGTTTGCTTTTGATTGCTTGAGATACTATGCTATTACTCGTGAGACATTGATGATCATGTGTTTGATCATAAGCTACACTTATATTTGTTAGATGGTATTATCTCACTTATCCTTATATGATCATTCACTTTGCTTGGTGATGAGTGCATGTATTCAATCTTTTATTATTTTGAGCGCTTCCACCAAGATGTATGTGACATGGAAGAGTAACCCATGAGCCTAATTCCTTGTGCATTTGCAGTCCAAAGCAGATCTTCAAATATGCACAAATTTAGGGGGAGCTCTTGCTTATCACATACTTCTCAAAGCGACGATGTTTTTCAATCTTATTATCGTTTCTTGAAGCTTTGATCTATATGTTGTCATCAATTACCAAAAAGGGGGAGATTGAAAGTGCAACTATCCCTAGGTGGTTTTGGTAATTCATAACAACATATAGCTCATTGAGCTAATGCTATTCCAAGACAAATATTTCATGAAAGCTCAATGAATGGCATGGCATGGATGATGAAAGTGGATCCCTCAAAATATTATTGACAAAGGATTGGCTCAAGCTCAAAAGCTCAAGACTCTACATTTTACATTTTAGTGATCCAAGATCACATTGAGTCTATAGGAAAAGCCAATACTATCAAGGAGGGATGAGGTGTTGCTTAATGAGCCTCTTGCTTCACGTGCTTAGTGATATGCTCCAAAACCCTCAACTACTTTCTCACATCCACATATGACCTAAACCCAAAGTCAAACTCGCCCCACCGATTCTTTCTATCTGGGCGCCACCGGAAGTTCGGATGTCATAGCCACCGCCACAAACCCAAGGCAAATCGGTTTCACCGATAGGGATCTCAGTCTCACCGAGATGGGATTGTAATCTCTCTGCTTTCCTTCGTAACGCTTTCGGTCTAACGAAGTGAGCGATCTATCCCACCGAGATTGCAATGTAAACTCTCTCGCTTCCTTTTGTAACTTTTCGGTCTCACCGAAAGAGCTTAATCGGGTCCCACCGAAGCCATTCGACCAACTCTCTAGTTAGCTAATTACCAAAATCGGTCTCACCGAGTTTGTGTAATCGGTCTCACCGAGATTACGTTATGCCCTAACCCTAACCATATCGGTCCTACCGAGTTGCATGTCAGTCTCACCGAAAATCCTAACGGTCACTAGGTTTACTGAATCGGTTCGACCGAGTTTGTTGATTCGGTCCCACCGAGTTTGGTAAATTGTGTGTAACGGTTAGATTTTGTGTGGAGGCTATATATACCCCTCCACCTCCTCTTCATTCGTGGAGAGAGCCATCAGAACGAACCTACACTTCCAACTTACCAGTCCTGAGAGAGAACCACCTACTCATGTGTTGAGACCAAGATATTCCATTCCTACCATATGAATCTTGATCTCTAGCCTTCCCCAAGTTGCTTTCCACTCAAATCTTCTTTCCACCAAATCCAAATCCTGTGAGAGAGAGTTGAGTGTTGGGGAGACTATCATTTGAAGCACAAGAGCAAGGAGTTCATCATCAACACACCATTTGTTACTTCTTGGAGAGTGGTGTCTCCTAGATTTGCTAGGTGTCACTTGGGAGCCTCCGACAAGATTGTGGAGTTGAACCAAGGAGTTTGTAAGGGCAAGGAGATTGCCTACTTCGTGAAGATCTACCGCTAGTGAGGCAATTCCTTCGTGGGCGACGGCCGTGGTGGGATAGACAAGGTTGCTTCTTCGTGGACCCTTCATGGGTGGAGCCCTCCGTGGACTCGCACAACCGTTACCCTTCGTGGGTTGAAGTCTCCATCAACGTGGATGTACGATAGCACCACCTATCGTAAATTCACGACAAAAACATCCGTGTCTCCAATTGCGTTTGAATCCTCCAAACCCTTCCCTTTACATTCTTGCAAGTTGCATGCTTTAATTTCCGCTGCCTATATACTGTTTGCATGCTTGCTTGAATTGTGTGAAGATTGCTTGACTTGTGCTAAAATAGCTAAAATCTGCCAAAGACTAAAATTGGGAAAAGGTTAGGTTTTTAATTGGTCAAGTAGTCTAATCACCCCCCCCCCTCTAGACATACTTCAAGGTCCTACAACGAGACAGAGGACATCGTCGGCTCAGCCGAGGCCCCACCATGTCGGCAACGCGGGGGAGAATTTCCACCGCTCCGTTGAGGTGCCGCCCGCCGGCAATGAGACAGAGGCATCGCCGGCTCCACCGAGGCCCCGCCCCGCTGCCAACGAGGCCGCGCCACACAAAAAACGAGGAAGATTAGAACACGGTAGGTCGCCGCCGCATGGTCCAAGTAAGGCCACATTGCTACCCTCCGGTTGAAGCCAAGCTAGGCGGGTTGACCATTGACGGCCTGTTAGCTTCTTGGCGGCGGCGTGGAGTCGGAGGCTGTCTTTGGAGAAAACGGCACTTCTACTTAGCTGGTGCGAGTTGGCTAATGACACGTGGGCCCAACAGGCCACATGTCGATTATGCGCTACCTACTGATTAAATCCTTCAAGCTTCTGTTCGGCTCGGCCGGGACAAGTGGGTAGCTTCGGTTAATTAATTATACCTCCGGTAGCACCCTTTTAGTTTTTTTTTCAAAAGGAGGATGACCCCGGCCTCTGCATACGGGAGATGCATGCGCCACAAACACCCTTTTTAGTTGAAGAATGTATTAAATGTAATGAAATCCGGCATGTTTATATGAAATCCGACCGTGTATGAATGAATTTATTTCGATTAGTTCAATTCTGTATCCTTTGGCATTGGATGAACATGTAAAACAATACGTACTAGCATTATTCCTGTGGTGATCACCACGTTTGCAGCAGTTTCACATGTACTCCCTCCGGTCCTTTCTAGATACGCATACAAGTTTTGTCTGCGGTCAAAGTATCTCTACTTTGACCAATCTTATACAAAAAAGTATGCACTTTCACAATGTGCGAAGTAAAAAGGAAATGTATGAGTACAAAGAGTTTGAGCAGCTTTTTAGCGTTTACGTACATTGCAATCAAACACACAGGCCTGGCAATTCATAGAGAACGTTCAAAACAATCGATGATTATGTATCTCAGCGACTCACATGTTAGAGGCAATATTTACTTCGCAACTAAAGAATAAAGAAAAAATTGATCGCCGCTGCTGACAGCAAAGGGCGTCCCGTTCGAAAATATCAAAGGCATATCTTGCTAAAATTAATGAGCAAAATTTGACAAGGTTGTCCCATTCCAAAATATCGAATGCCTACGATTGTGGAATGGGCAGGGTTTGCCATCAGTTCGGACATTGACATGGCAACTCATGCTAAATAAACCAGCTGTTCTTTTGTGCGGTTCCACCAAAATCAACCAAATTCGCGTAGCTTGTATGATTTCGCCCTTATATGTTGCAACGCCTTGAACTTATGGGCACCTCCTTTCTTGTGGTGGAAATGAATGATTCGATGTATTCATGAACATTTTGTGCAGTTCCGTTGAAATCAAGTCGAGCACCCTGTTTGCACAAATACAAAAAAGTGATTAGTATAAAGCAAACTGTACTATGAATTGACAGTTTCAACAGGCACATACATGGTCCATGTAGAGCACACTTTTAGAAAAATGGAACTCACCGAAAGAATCCTAGAGCAACATTGTACTGCAAGATCACAGCAAAAAATGGAGATTTGTCGGTCCTTCGAGCTGAAGTTAGTTTGGTCTTGTGGGGAGTAATGTAACCATCCTTCAACTGCTCCTTCGAATGAGAAGATAGACAGTGCTTCTTCATCCTGGCATAATCGGAACTAGTCACTTGACGTAATCCATATTCTTCTTTAGAGGAAGATGATCCTGTTATGCAAAGACAAGAGGACTACTAAATGCTAGCATCCATGTTTGCTCGAAAAAAAGGAAAGGAAATATTTAAAACAGCACATATGAAGCACTTCCCAAGGACAATACCACTTTTTCATGACAGTATCTAAACAGTAGCACAACACCAATAGAGATGACAAAGCTCAATCATATGGATGAAATCAGTGGGCGAGTACCAACCTTTGTCAGGAGGCTCAATCATACGGGGGTGGCCATGCTTACTATACACTCTCGATTAGTTTAATGTTTCCAACATCTTCTTGTGCAGTTCCACTAAAATATATGGTATCTTCAAAGAAGATCCCTGTTTGCACAAGTAGAGATAATTACGTATGGCATCAAATCAGTGGCAAAACAATTGCTCATTCCAGCCATAGCAATAAATTAAGATGCAAAACTATATCATTACTTGTGTCATCACAGTTCCAGTGCTTCATTACAAAGACCGGAGTTGATTTTTGTTTTTCTTCCGCTTGTTCTTCCCGTCATCACTTGGTTCAATAATGCACAAGCTTCGCCTTCAATGTAAGATTTGGCATGTCAATTAGGGAGCACAAGTATAGTACTAAACTTAATTTTCTGATGAAAGTGGCAAAATACAGGCCAGCAGTTGTGAAATATCCTTATCTTACCTCAATGGGATATTATGGTGCACATACGGATTGGAAGTCTTGTCTCCATTTGTGTAGTTCACTAAAATCAAGAAACATTATCGTACAAGTAGCACAACATATGAAATCACACTGCAGAATCATGTGAAACAAGGCTAGTACTGACCTCTCATGATGCGGAATTCAAACAACTCACAAGAAGAAGATCTGAACCAAATTCGCCTTAACGGATAGGAAGTAAGATCTCCTCTTGTGCAGTTCCACTAAGATCAAGGAATCAAGCAACGTTGTCGGTGTGACATTTTGGTTGAACTGCACAAAACACTCTTAAAACAAAAGTGTTTTGTGCAGTGCAGCAAAAGGTCACAATGGCAACGAGGTGAAGTAGATAACCCTATTTACACAGAGGTGCAAAGGAAACAATTAGTGGTCAATAACGGTGGATGACATGAAGCCAACAAAAAGAAGCATCTACCTTATCTAAATGGGAAAGAAAGCAAGACAAGAGCATTTCTCAAACGGTGGCATTGATTAATATTAACATAGAGATTATATTAACAATAAAATTCGTTAAACATGTAATTTGCTTTTAACTGTGGCATTGCATCAATTTTCCAGCGGCATTATTAGAGGGTGTTTGTTTACAGGGACATTTTGGTGTAGGGATTAAAAAAACTCCGTGTCAGTCACATCTAAACCAAACAGGAGGGACTTTTCGGGACTAAAAGTGGGCATTTGGGACTAAAGAAAGAAGACCCCGAGGGAGTCTTTTGGGACTTTTTCCAACAGTTGCCTCGCCACGCATCGCACCTTGTTTCTATTAGTTCATTACTAGGGGTAACATGGTCTTTTATAATGTCATTTAATAACCTCTAGTCCATGTTTAGTCCACGAACCAAGCAGGTAGGGACTAGGGAGTTTTTAACCAAACAGGCCATAGGTTAACAATGGCTAATGAGTTGCAGGGACGGTGGGCCTTTTGAGCACCATGTGCATCTACCGATGTACTATGGTCATGCACGATCTGTTGCAACAAAGAACAAACAACCAAGGAGCATATTTGTGTTAGTCCTAGTTTTGTTATCCTTAGACACCTTTCCCTATGTGAGCGCTTGACAAATCTAGTCCTGCTCAAACTCTGACCTTGTCCCTACCTTTCCTTTTTGAACTAGTACTTTCGCCCCTTCCGTTCCTCTTTGAACCATGTCCTAGATTTATGCGATACAACTTTCCCCACTACTTTCCCCCATTCCTTTCCTCTTTGAACCACGTGCTAGATTCATGCTATACAACTTTCCCCCTTCATTTCCTCTTTGAACCACGTCCTAGATCCATGCTATATACAACTTTTCCCACTACTTTCCCCCACTCCTTTCCTCTTTAAACCACGTCCTAGATTCATGGTATACATGCAGCTAGAGCAATGCATGTGGAGTAAGTAAAATATACCTTAAGGTTCTTGAGGCGTGGTTCAGTGGGCGACGGGATGGCGGCGAAGAAGAAGGGTCGGAGGCCCTCCCGCACCGCCGCTGGGTGGAAAGTGAACAACAGCGCCGGTAGTGGATTCCCTCCCTCGCCGACGGCGACAGCGTTAAGCCTCCATCCCTTCCCAATGGACGGATCCTGCCCGGCTCTTTGAGCAGCGGTGAGGGGACAGAGAGGCCAACGAAGTCTTGTTTAGATACGGAGAGAGCGAGAGTGTGAAGAGAGCAACTACAAGCCGAGGATCCAGCGAGAGGGCGAGAGAGTGGGAAGAGAGCAACTTCTAAGCTACCGAGGCTCCAGCGTGTATATATATACTGGAGAGAGAGAGAGTGTGAAGCGTGCAAACCCTAGAAAACATTTGACCAGTCAAAGAATCCTCCTGGCAAAAATTATGCTCAAGTGTAGTTGTCGAACCCGAGACCTCAAGTTTGATGAGCGAACAGGCTAAACAGCTACACAACCCTCCGTTATGTTCAACGAGAGAAAATAACCTTTTATACATTCCTTCATTCGTGTGACAGGCATGCCGTGTTTTTGTGTGTGTGTGTGTGTGTGTGTGTGTGTGTGTGTGTGTGTGTGTGGGAGTCATTAGGATTTCAATCATAATCGTGTCATATGGCTTTGGTGCTAAGACTATCTACAGTGGTGCAGAAATAATGCAGCCTTAGTCACCTTACCTCTCTCCACGTAGTACGTTGGGTCCCACCAGTCAGAGGGTGAAACAAACAAATTAATAAGAAAAATTAAAAGCGCCCGGTGTATCTTACTACCTCACACACCTCGCTACTACTCGGGAACCTTTGTCCAATTGATCCCTTTGTTCGCTCACGTACTATTTTAAGTGAATCCTTATTATAACATGCACACAAATTTTGGGCACTTGTATTCGACTTAAGTCAAGGTGTGCCATCAGATCTCGTGATACTTACTACTCCCTCCGTCTAGGTGTAATAAGTCACGTTAGAAGGTGCTACGGGACCAAGGTGCGAGCGTGTGCATGTGTGTGTTTAACAGCATGTGTGTGTTAGAGAGTGCGACAGATCAACCTACTCCTCCTGAGATATGGTGTGTAGTGTACGATTTTAGCCATGAGAGTCGGTGCATCCTCTTGTTTCCGGGCGTGTCCTAGAGGGACATGGGACAGCTGCCACGCCCGCTCTCGACCACTGGCCCACCCAAAGCCCCTCCACCGCCAAACGGTCGGCGCCGCCCAAAGAATCGGTGCCGCATTCATGCCTGTGCAGAGCGGACGCGACCTCTCACCGGCGCAAGAGTGATGGTTGCTTCGTCCGTCCAACTTACTGCTGGGTCTATGTGATTTGTGACTCATTGGTCTTTATTAATGAGGTGGTAGGATGCTTTGGATGTCCCACGCCGGCGAAAGGAGGTAGTAGATTACAATTTTCTCCATTCTTACAAATGGAGGAGTGCAAGAGCAGTGAAAACACGCAGGCTCAGTGATTACATGGCCCACCTCACACTATCACCGTGCGACACCTAATTCTTTACATAGTACTCCCTCCGTTCCTAATATTACTAGATAAGTCCCCGCTCGTTGCCGCGGAATAGCGGTATATCTCTCTGCGCAAAATTATCGATTTCATAGAACTAAAAAAAATATCTATAACCGCATGAGAAATGTGGTAGCCAAACTAAATAAACTCCCATCATCATTTAAGTCATCCCACATAAGGAAAAAAGATCAGCCAACTCCTACTGCATAATGGGATTATATTTTTCTTTTTGACATGTTAATGGGACTTAAAAGCTCACTTACATGCATGCTACGGTGCATGCTTGCATGTAGACATGTTGATGTGATTTAAAACCCACTCACATGCATGTGCCACAGTATTTCTGCATGCTTGCATGTGGCTTAGTCTGAGCCTCTCAACGTCTAGATCTGCACGGCTATTATGACTGATTTACTTCATCTAACGGCTCGTCAATTTTGATGATGTGGCTCAAGGAGAGGATAGAGAATTCCTAGTAGTGGGGCTAGCTATTACTAGTAGATAAGTCTTTGTAGAGATTCCACTAGGTGAACTACATACGGAACAAAATGAATGAATCTACACTTAAAATGCATCTATATACATCCGCATGTGGTTAATAGTGAAATCTCTACAAAGACTTATATTTAGGAACGGAGGAAGTACTAGTATAGTACTAGTACGTCTTGTAATTTATCAATGAGATAAAATTGTACAATGCTATGAAGGTTCCAGTTTCTATTTCACGTATCTTGTGTCCAAGTTGCCCTGTTGCAACATTTCATCAAATACAAAGGAGACTGACATGCATGCTATTGCATCTCAATGGTTAACAGATCGTAGCCAATATGTACTCCCTCCGTTCCAAAATAAGTGTCTCAACTTTATGTAAACTTTAGTACAAAGCTGTACTACTACTAAAGTTGACACTTATTTTGGAACAGAGGTAGCTAAAGAAAAAACCGATCCATGCAGTCCCTAGCCTTGAACCGTGAACCCCGACCGGGCTTCAATTTCTTGGCAACGTTCGATCTTAATAATAAATGAAGTTTGCAAACTTTTGACCATCGGATCTTTTTTTGCAGTTTCACCAAAATAGAGATGAGCATCCCCGTGGCAAAGAAATTGTAGAAGCGTGATTAGAATAAGATTACTAGGACTAGTTGATGAGACTTAAACTCATCACAAATACAAGATGAGAAGCCGGTAGAGGTATCGGTGTATGTGTGGGGCAAAGAAGTAGAAAATATCCACGAGGGAGTGATGTGGGCAGCTGGAGGCGATGGTGCAAGCCCTTGTAAAGGGAGTTGTACGAGGGACGAGCTCGACCTTGAGGAGGGCGGCGAGGCGGCAACCGCCCACGTCGCGGCAAAGGAGCAAGGGACGAAGGCAACCTCACCGGCTTTGTGAGAGAGAACGGCGGGGACCCTCGATCGGACGTGCCGACAAAGGTTTTCATCGTCGGCGACGGACACCGCATCTACACTAAGCATCCACCCTTAACCAAGCGGACGTGATCCGCCGGGATGTTAGAGATGTGGCCCACAGTCATTTTGTGCGAGAGAGTGTGAAGAGAGCAACCCCATAAGCAACCGTAGGCTGGCCCGTCGACTATGTATATAGTGGAGCGGTTTCCTTTTCTCTCCATATGAACCTATCATATTGCGACGTGCATTGAAGAAAAATATATTTATAAATGATGTGGCACCTACTACTCGTTCTCCTATAACCTTGCGCTTGGCATCTCCAAAATATTAACCTTGCGATTAGCTCTTCGCCTCTTCGGGAAGTCGAGCAATAATGTTAGTGCAGTATATATCGTTCTGGCTATATGAGACCGAATGAATTGCTGCACGTCCACCACGTATGCAGGGTCGAGGGGCGAGGGAGAGTGCTACTACATACGGAGCAAAATGAGTGAATGTACACTCTAAAATACGTCTATATACATCAGTGTTTGGAGTATGTACTAGTAGTTTATATTGAAATCTACTAAGGACATATATATTCCAAACAACATGATATAATCTCTATAACCAAGGTAGTAGGGACGAGGAGTAAACGGAGGGAGTAGTAAATTTTTCTCCTTGTCCTGCGAGCCACCGCGTGCATGGGCGAGGGAGGAGCAAGCTTCACCTCATCCTGCGAGCCACCGCGCCCGTGGGCGGGGGAGACGGCGTACTAAGCAAGCTTCTCCTCGTTCTGCGAGTTGACGGGACACATCAAAAGTACTCCAGTGTATAGAGCCTTGCCTATAAGGTAGGCCCCACATGGTTTGCCTCTTTTTTTAATTTAACATAACGCGTCAAGTCGCGATTTGTTTGTTCACCCGTGGTAGACGATCCTCCCTCCACCAAGTGGACAACCAGTACACATGCCAAATTACCACGTGGGCTGCCTTTTTCATACAGAAATGAGCTCCACCGTGTACCCGCGCGGGTGTGGTTGGGAAAGAGACGGGAGTACGTGTGCCGTGCATGCACCTCTTCTCTTCGTGCACATCCCCCACCTACGTGGGTGTGTGTGAGAGATACAAACCAGCGTTAAGTGAGTGTTTTTGTTTTGTGGTGGGGGTGGGGGTGGGGGGGGGGTTGATTTGGTGAATTATTTGTGGGAATATGTGTCGATGACATCTCAAACAAAATTTTGCATGCAATGTGTGTGAAATGGAGGCCTATCCATATCATACATAGAGGGTGAGGCAATCCACGAGAAGAGAGGGAGGGGTCATAGCTATCTCAGAGAGTCAAGAGAGGATCAGAAATGCAGGTGGGTGGGAGATCGATGAAGAGAGCCCGTCGGCGTGTGTGTGTGTGTGTGCAAGTCAAAGATATAGGGCGACTGGCCCACCGGAACGTTAGAGGGCACATGTCAAGTTTGTGTGTGTGAGGAGACATGACTAGAGCGCTTGATGTATCGGTGTGTGTGTGGGAGGAAGGGGTGGGGAGGGGTAGGCGGAGGCCTAACTATAGAGGTAGAACGACTTCGTATATGTGTTGAGAAGGAGAGACCCAGCTATGTCATGAGGGAGATCGGGTCGACATCCATACATAAGCGAAGGACAGGAAATATGATGGGACAGAGAGAGAGAGAGAGGAGAGAGAGAGGAGGGAGAGGGAGGAGAGGGGTAGAGTCTTTGGATGGGTGATGGAGTTGCTTCTGGAGATGTTGGGAGAGGCCTACTAGACAAGCCGAGGGGTGGAACTACAATGTTATCAATAAGAGTGGGGATGTGTTTACGTGAGTGCCTGTGTGATAGATCTCAGCAGGGACGCATCCATGGATGATGAAGGGGAACCATGTGTTTGGTAAGCAAACCCTAACTAGATCGGTAGATCAATTGTTGTTTGTCGGAGGAAGGAGAGACACAACTAATGAGGTAGATCGATCGATGTGTGGGTAAAAACGAGTTATAAGGACCTAGCTGGCTATATGTATAGCGAGAGATCGGTCGGTGTACGCCCATTTGTTAGAGGCAAATAAGGCCCAGTGAGACAGATAGACAGAGAGAGAATGGAGCTAGGACACAGTGCGAGAGGCCCAACTACTAGCTGGATAGGGGGAGGTGTGCGGTTGTGAGATCGATTAAAGAGGGGTGAGAGTTTACACGTGTGTCCGATCATATGAGAGACACGAGGCAAGGACACATAAAGGAGGAGATTGAAGCTGTGTGTGTATGCTGTAGGCAGGCATCACTTTGGAGAGGTTTATCGATCGGTGTGTGTCGGAAAGGAGTTGTGGAGACTCGGGAGAACGACCTAAAGGAAAAAATGAATGTGCCCGGTGGATAGAATGCCGAGGGAGGGGGAGGGCGAGGAGGGCGTGTGCATGCACGAGAGAAAGTTAGTGGTAGCTACAAAAGTTTGAGGACTGTGTGGGTGTAAGAGACTAACAAAGATCAGAATTTGATATGAAAGCGGATTCATATATTTGAATAGGAGATCATAGTGTTTTAAACATTACATGCATGAATATAGCGGTGATACACGTCTTTGTGCACATGTTATACCATAATGTGATATTGCATGGCGTTTGCAACTCACAGCTAAATGCTGAACAATCTAAACCATACTATACATCAAACAATCTCACATTTTATTTGAATTTGTGGTAATGTGCGGCGTTTGCAGCTTACAACTAAATATCGAGCAATCTAAACAATACTATATATCGAATATTCTCACATTTTATTTAAATTTGTGGTAATGTGTGGTGTTTGCAACTCACATCTAAATACTTGTAGGCGTAGGGGGCGGGGCACCATACATAATGTGATAAACACATTATACATATGAGACATGGTTTAGATTATGAAGATCTAGCTAGAGCTAGAAATGTAATGTGATTTGAAATCAAAATAAAGTGGATTCAAACAATCTAGTTCGAGTTCATATAATACACATAGTTCATATGTAACTCGATACTGATCATGTGGTGTGTTGTGAAGATAATACACAAACGATGGTTTAACTTGACAATAATGATGATTGTAGATCTTATTAAAAGCAGAGGAGAAACATATTCAAATGCTTTGACTTCACAACAATCATTACTGTAGATCTTATTCAAATTTAGTTCATATTGAAGCGGTAGTATATACATTTGGAATGCACTAAAACGTTCATTTGAGTAGTAGGTTGCATGCATTATACACGTAGTGAAATATTTTAATTGAACATAACATGAATTCAAAGTTTTGAATGACATTTGTAGTGCGCATTGATTTGATGCAATTACACACCTTAGGCTTGTCCGAAATTTCAACCAGCGCCTTTGTTAGCCCGAAATATTTAAGATATATCTTTGTCTCATTGTGCTCCGACAAATCTCTCCATCTCAACCAGTGCCTTGCTATTCCGACATTACAACACGCGCGAAAACTCCCACCTCCTGTGAAATACCGACACGCAAAATGCCCGTGGTACCCCTGAACCGAAAGAACTGCCTCAAATCGGTGGGGGGTACTTTTGTAACTTACCCCACATTTCGGACAAGCGCGTCTCTAAGCCATGGTTCCCCACTGCCATCCCATCCGCCCACCCATTCATACACCGAGGCCGCGAAAACCCGCGACGAAACCCCACACCCTGCTCCGTCCGCCACCCAGCCAAAGCTTCTTCCCCGACGACGTCGTCCACAGCAACACCTCGACGTCCCTCATCCACCGTACCGGATGAGGATCCGTCGTTGATCTCATCGTCCCGCCGGTTCAGCCACCCTGTCCTCCACCTCCAAGGAGCTGCCCCGACGTTCCCCTCGTCTTTCGCGCCACCTCCATTCCCACACCGCCGTCTTCACCTGCACCACCGGAAGAGCATCATCATCACCGTTTCCTTGGTTGAAGCTGCGGCCTAATCGACGCCACCAAAGAGGTTGTACACTAACCGCCGCATTTTCTTCTTGATTCGATCTCACGGTGCTGCCGACTCTCGGTCCCGAGCCGACACGGCGCGGCTCCATCCACGGCGGCATCCACGGCGGCGTCGCCGGCCACTTCCTCCACGGCATCGCTCCCTCGGCGGTGACGTCCACATCAGTAGGAGTTGTTGCTACTTTAGCTCTCGCTCGCGCTGCTGCTCTGCTCTTGCTCTCGGTCCCCTGCCTGGTCTGCTCCTGCTATTGCTCTTGCTCGCACTGCTGCTCTCGCTCTTGCTCTTGCTTGCGATGCTGCTCCGATTTGGCTACACTTGATCATTGAATCGACTTTTGGGCGGTCGATTTCAAGGGGTGGGCTCGCCGGGGTGAAGGAAGAACCAGCCCTTGTGAGGGAGGGGCTCACGGAGAGGTCCCCCACTATATATCTTTGGGTTCTGGTTGGGGTATTGGTCCCGGGGGGTGGGGGGGGGTGGGGGGGGGGGTGGGGTGGGGATCGCCGGAGAAAAAGCTCGGCACGGGGGGGCCTAGAGGGATGGCCGGGGCGGCGGCGGACCGGCGGTGGGGAGTGTTTTCGGGGCGGGCGGGGCGGCAAGACACGGCCGCGGGCGTGGGCTACTGTTTGGCTGGTGGTGGCTGGCGGCTCAGGGGGGTAGAGGTTGAAGATGAACCGCAGGCCCTTGATTTCATATCCAACGGATGCAAAATCGACTGACCAGAGATGAAAAAGTCAGTCGACCGACGTGTAGCCTCACCTTGATAGTGCGTTAGGCCGACAAAGAAAATTCAGTTTCGACAAAGAAAATTCAGTTTGGACAGTTAGGTTCAGTTTGACGATTAAGTTCAGTTTCGGCAGTTAAGTTCAGAGATGAGCGTTTGATGTATTTTACATCTAGCACTTTGTGGTTATGTATTTTACGTCATGTATTGGAGATGCTATTAGAATTCCACTCAGGTTAACGTTGTTCATTGTCTCTCTTGTCCCGCTTGAGCCTCGGCGTCGCATAACAACTCACGGAGTTGCTCCAACGATGAAACCCTCCATCACAGCGGAAAGCAAAGACTCGGGGCTCCATCTCTAGACATCTAAGATCTTCTTCCCTCCTCCGACAAAGAAAGTCAGCCGGAGCATCCTCACCGCCAACCCAATCACGCCGAGATCGACATGGCTTCGCCAAAGAGGTTGTACACTTGTTGCATCTCTTTTTACTCTACATGTTATATATATTGTCCATCTTGAGCACACGGATTTGTTCCTTTAGTGTCTCCTTGAAAGAAAAAAATGTAGGAATTTTAATTTTCACTTTTCCTCCTTTTCAAATTCCTATTCATGAAGCACAAGACTAAGAGATAGTAGCATAATAGCATTATAACCGTAGAATTTTCTTGTGGTTTGACTTAATCTCACCATGCTTCTTTGCATCCCGTGATCTTCCAATTGTTGTGAATCAAACACCCAGATTGGCGTAAATCCTGTTTTTAAATTCTCTGCTTTTTGCACGTGCATTCCTATCCTATTCTGTCTATTTCCTATCCCCGCATTGTTGGAATCCTCCAATTCAAACGAGCCCTTACAGAATTACTTCTCTTACAGATAGTTGTCAAAGAAAACCTTGCGTGGTTTGTCCCGGTCCTGCTGCGCCGTCGTCCACCCCAGCTCAGCTGCTCCAACGACAGGAGGGTCCAGCAGAGCAGGGATCCGACCTCCAGACTGTCTTTCGCCGCCTCAAATCTTCTTCCCCATTACCGGCAGCCATGAAAACTGCATTGCCATCATCAACCGAGCAGATGACCTCGAGGACTACACGGGTCCGCAAGAGAGGTCGCACTATTTCGTGTCTGCTTACGTTATGCATCGCTTAATATTACATGCTACTTTATCGTCCTGTTCACCGATTAGACTATGAGTCAGCTCCAAACTAATTGTCAAACTTGAGTTTTTAAATGGTTGTGGGGTACATATCGGGGCCACTATCAATAGTATCTATCTACTATCTAGTTAATCTCCGGTGTCTACTATGAGTTTCATGTTGGGTGGGAAACAAACAGTAAAGAAGCCATTATCTATATTTATTAACTGAAGCCATTATCTGCACGCTATTATTGGTTTTGGGTCTATCCACGAGTTGCTACCATCACTCTGGATTTTGCATGCACTCCTTACATAATCTCACTATGTTTTATTCCTATGCATGACAGTTATTGTAAACAATGGAACCGAACATGTAGAGCAAAAAGAGACGAGCCTTGCGTGGCAATATAATTTCATGCAGACGCCGCTCCATGGTAGGCGCAAAAGGCAGCCCCTCCACGCATTTCGGATTGTAATCGAGAGGAAGATATCTGTTACGAGGGGATTCGGAAGGAGAAGATAACTCCTATTTAGCCCCGAGGTCTTCGCTCTAACTTGGCATGTCGATGTTGGTTATATCATGCATATGGTGTCTTGCATTGCTTACTTTATACATCAAATATGTCATCTCGCTTAGTTTAGACATCCTTTGTGTGAATGCCATCTGCTTAGTTTATTCATCGTTTATGTGAAATATGCAACGCCACCTTGTTTAGCTGTGCATCATATATGTGAATTTTGCAATGCCATCTCTGCTTAGCCATCATCTTATATGTAAATTATATCAGGCCATCTTTTTTTCGTTACATATTACATTCGTCAACAATGTTAGTACATTCAATCGCTTCTTCGTGTGCATCAGCCATTTGACACGGTGATGGCAAAACTGGAGTGAAAACAAGGTCTTACGAGCAGACTATGCTATCTGACGAAGCGCATATCTCATTTGGTTACGGATAGCTCCTCGGAGGAGGATTCAGAGACGGATGACCAGTCCTATCCCCGAGGTGTATGCTCTAACTTGGCAGGGTTATGTTGCTCATATCGTATGTATGGTGTCTCGCATTGCTATGCCATTTGATTAGTTTAGACATGCTTTGTGTGAATGCCAATTGCTCAAAGGTGTCTAATTACCATATATGTGAATTATGCATTGCCATCTTGTTGCAAGACATTATATATGTGAATTATACAATGTTATCTTGTTGCAAAGGCATTATATATGTGAATTATGCAATGCCATGCTGTTTAGCCAATCATCATGTATGTGAATTATATCATGCTATCATTTTTTGTATTACGTGTTCCATTTGTCGACAACGTTTGTATATTCAACTATTCTTCACGTGCATCAGCCATTTGAAGCGGTGATGGAAGTATCTCGAGTGAAAACAAGGTATTCGTGAGCAGACAATGCTACCTCACGAAGCAGACATCTTGTTGGTTACAGAGAGCTCCTCGAGAGGAGGATTCCTAGACCCGATGACCAGTCCTATTTCCCCGAGGTCTATGCTCAAACTTGGCAGGGTTATATTACCCATGTCATGCATGTTGTCTTGCATTGCTTAGTTTTTACATCATATATAGATTGTCAGTCGCTTACTTGCTTACTATATAAATCATATATTTGAATTATATCATGCCATCATGTTTACATAGTACATACACATCATCTATCTTAATTATGGCATGGCAACCCATTTAATAAAGACATCATATAGTTATATCATCTCATCCTTTTTAGTGTTTACAGTCATCATATTTAGAATTATGGCATTCTATCCATGAATGTATGTGAATTATGGCATGCCAACCTATTTAATAAACACATTATATAGTTATGTCATGTCATCCTATTTATATAGTCTCATATTTTGAACTATGTCTTTCCATCTTTTTTAGTTAGCCATCATAATGTGAAATTGTGTCATGCTATCCTGTTTAGTTAGCCATCATATATGTGAAATTGTGTCATGCTATCCTGTTTGGTTAGACAACATAAATATGAATTATTTAATGCCCTCTTTTATTCCCCACTATCCATTGCACCTGTCTATCATACAATGTCTATACTTTCAATTACTTTTCTTGTTTATCAGCCATTTGAATTGGAGAGCGTGATGGCGTATCTAAGGGAGTAACAACACGGTCTTCGTAAAAGATAGTGCTACCAGTTGATGCAGAGATAGAACCACGGTTGTACTTGCCCAAGGACCAGATCCACCACACATAACCTGCACTCTCGCAGATTGTACCCCTACCCAATTGGACAGAGAACTAGCTACACCCCTTTTAACCCCAACCCCGGCGAGATAGTATCCCAGCCCAGTTGACACATCACCGTCTCCACCACAGAGCACCCAAACACGAGCGGTTAGTAAGGGAACTGCAGTGCCCAAAGCACGAGGACCACCACTCTGAATCCCAACTCAAGCTTAAAGGAGAAGAAGATTTGTTCTCAGGTCAGGTTCTGTAGCTATGGTTCATACTCCTTTGCTCTTGCATTACTGTATTTACTCATACCAACTATTTTCAAATTTGAAGAATGGAATTGAAACTCCAATGGCGCAAGGTATGTTTTTGAACCTGTTTCTTTAACTGGTTTCTTGTTGTAACCTGCTCCATGTTGATTTCAGTTTCAATTGAATAAACAGTTATGTTCTCATGTCATGCACATTACAAGTGTTGTTATTGCTCTATAGTTACCCACACTTATATTCTGTCTATTCTGCTTTGTCTTGAACAAATATTATTTGAACTGTGTCTCTATCTTGATTTGGCAACAAAAACTAGAACGATATAGACCATAAAGTGACCATGGTACATAGATATATGTTTGTTTCATGCTGTTATCTTGTCCACTCTACTACTGAACTCATTTACCAAAATGAGTTTCATATACAACATGGTAAACATGTGATGTGTCTGCTTGTTTCTCTTTTAGAATGTGGACAAAATATTGGAGAACGGTACCGCGCTATCCAATGGTAAAGGAAGTAATGTAGATAGGGTTCAAGATAGTGAGACATCCCTGTTGGTCTCCAGGAAAGCTAATAAAAACTATCTTGACAACAGTGAGGGAACCCAAAAATCCTGTCTTGATGTAGTGTTCGAGTTACTGGCCACTACTGCTGGCACAAGCTCTTCGAACTTGCTGCCTGAATCAGTTCGTCTTCTTGAGTCTCAACTTCAAGTTGAAAGACATCGATCGATGTGTCATGGCTGTGAAGTCAAGGATCGAGAAGTCCCTCGCAGAATTCAGATGCATATTTTTCGGTGCAATGACAAGCGCTGGAGGATTTAAGCGCCAAACAAGAGAAAGTTAATAAGCTTGCTAAGCATCTTGCCAGCATTATGGGTACCCAGGATATTGTTTCTTGAGATCTTCTGAAGTGGTTTCAATTATGGATTTGTTTTGCTGCGGCGTTTATTTGCGTTGGTCGCCAACTTTGACAACCAGTGTATATTATATGCTGCTTTGTTCCCTATATTTGCACTGGTGACGAACTTTGATGCCCAGTGGATGTAATATGTAATGCCGTGATAGCCTAGCATAAGTTGCTTGCTTATTTATTTCCTTGTTGTCTTGTTTATTTGTTTGCTTGTAGTCGGTGATTCTTTTTTAAAACTAGGCCACAATAACCATGTGCTAATATTCTTTGTAGTGACACTTTGGGCCTCCTACGGGCCGTAGAACAGTGGGCCTTCTACGGGTCAGAAAGCGATGGGCCTTCTACGGGCCGCAGAAACAATGGGCCTTCTACGGGCCGTAGAAACAATGGGCCTTCTACGGGCCGTATCATCGATGGGCCTTATACGGGCCGTATGACCATAGCGGGCCATCATTTATAGGCCGTATTTGATGACGCAATGAAAACGGCCCAACGTATTAACGGACCACAAACGGGCCGATGTAACCACGGGCTGAATTTGGCCCACAAGCAGAAAATGACAGTAACGGGCCGTAAGTAAACGGATGTTGGAAATGAGCCCAAGAATAAATGGGCTTTGAGAAGGCCGAAAGATAACATTTGCTGGAAACATCCCAACTGAATAACGGGCCCTTAATCGGTATAAAGTGATATGCTGTTCATTACGGGCCAGTTTCACCACGGGCCGTTAGTGGGTGTAAAGTGATACACTGTTCATTGCGGGCCAGTTTCACCACGGGCCATTAATAGGCCAAGAGTTACATAGGGCCTCATATGGGCCGAAAGACATCATGGGCCATACATGGGCCAGAAGTGAAAACGGGCCGGAATCATATTGGATGGCCCAAATGACGCTACTGGGCCTAATTAGGATAGGGCGTAACGGGCCTTGGGTTAGTGGGTTGTAAATGGGCTATATGCGAACAGGCCGTTAACAAAGCTTTCCATGGGCGGCCCGCCACCTTTGACCAAGTCAAACGGGCGGCCTTTTCACGTGAATGGGCCTCTGTTGGGCCATGCCACGTGTCGACGTATCACACGCGCTTCTTCTGTCCAATGAGTGGATGACATCTGTCCCAACGGTGAGCCGACATCGCAGCTTCCTCCAGCCAATGATGATTTTACACGAGGAAAATCCCCATTGGTCGGGGCTGTTAATGGGTTATCGGATCCAAAACCCGACGCGATAGCATAACGGCGTTCCGTTACTACGGTGGATGCCACGGTCGGTCACCCTTGACGAAAAGCAGTTACGTGACGCGCGATTTATCGTCATGGAAGTGGACACTTCGTGATGATAATTTTGGTAATGTCATCGAACACTTTCTACGACAAACATTGTGTATGACTATCTTGATTCTCGCCATAAATTTGTCATGGATGTACATGCATGACAAAAAACGCGACCTACTGTGACAAACACGTATCATCACGGAAGTGTATTTTTTTTGTAGTGAGTGAACGTGAAGGGATTGACAACCCCTTATCGCGTTGGTTGCGAGGAGTTATTTGTTTTGTGCAGGTACGAGGTACTCGCGCGTAGCCTCCTACTGGATTGATAACTTGGTTCTCAAAAACTGAGGGAAATACTTATGCTACTTTGCTGCATCATCCTTTCCTCTTCAAGGAAATCCAACGCAGTGCTCAAGAGGTAGCAGTCTGCGGCGCTGAATTCAAAAATTGATAACCGATCTTGCTCGGTGTCCACAGGCGTACATGGTCCGGAACTTATAGCCGGAGACGAGTCCGGAGTTCCGTTGTGTAGGATCGAAAGTATGTCTAGAGGTGGGGTGATTAGACTACTTGACCAAATAAAAATCTGGCCTTTTCCCAATTTTAGTTCTTGGCGGATTTTAGCAACTTAGCACAAGTCAAGCAATCAACCTACACATGCAATTCTAAGAATATAGCAGCGGAATGTAAAACAATTGCATATGAAGGTAAAGGGATGAGTTTGAGGGAGCAAACACAATGTCGACACAGAGATTTTTATCCGTGGTTCCGATAGGTGGTGCTATCGTGACATCCACGTTGATGGAGACTTCAACCCACGAAGGGTAACCTGCTTTCATGAGTCCACGGAGGGCTCCACCCACAAAGGGTCCACGAAGAAGCAACTTTGTCTATCCCACCATGGCCGCCGCCCATGAAGGACTTGCCTCACTAGCGGTAGATCTTCACGAAGTAGGCGCATCTCCTTGCCCTTACAAACTCCTTGGTTCAACTCCACAATCTTGACGGAGGCTCCCAAGTGACACCTAGCCAATCTAGGAGACACCACTCTCCAAGAAGTAACAAATGGTGTGTTGATGATGAACTCCTTGCTCTTGTGCTTCAAATGATAGTATCCCCAACACTCAACTCTCTCTCACAGGATTTGGATTTGGTGGAAAGAAGATTTGAGTGGAAAGCAACTTGGGGAAGGCTAGAGATCAAGATTTATGTGGTTGGAATGGAATATCTTGACCTCAACACAAGTGTAGGTGGTTCTCTCTCACAAAATATGTGTTGGAAGTGTAGGCATGTTCTGATGGCTCTCTCCATGAATGAAGAGTGGGTGGAGGGTATATATAGCCTCCACACAAAATCTAATCACCACACAAATCACCAAACTCGGTGGGACCGATTCAAAGAACTCGGTCAGACCGATTTGGTTCATAATGTGACCGTTAGGTGTTTCGGTGGGACCGTTATCATTAGGGTTAGGGCATAACGTAATCTCGGTGAGACCGGTTACACAAACTCGGTGAGACCGATTTTTGTAATAGACTAACAGAGAGTTAGTCGAGCAGGCTTCGGTGGGACCGATTCGCTCATCTCGGTTCGACCGAAACGTTACGAAAAGGAAACAGAGTGTTTGCATTGCAATCTCGGTGGGACCAATCTCTCATCTCGGTTTGACCGAAATGTTACGAAGGGAAACACAGAGATTACAATGCCATCTCGGTGAGACCGAAAAGCCTAGGGTTTATGGCAGTGGCTATGTCAACTGAACTCGGTGGTTCCGGATATGAAATTTTGGTGGGGATGAGTTGACTCTTTGGTTTGGGACATATGTGGATATGAGAAAGTAGTGGAGGGTTTTGGAGCATATCACTAGGCATTTTGAGCAAGAACGTCATTAAGCAACACCTCATCCCTTCTTAATAGTATTGGCTTTTCCTATAGACTCAATGTGATCTTGGATCACTAAAATAGAAAATGAAGAGTCTTGTGCTATGAGCTTGAGCAATCTTTTGTCCTTAGCATTTTGAAGGGTCCACTTTCTAATCCATGTCATGCCAATCATTGAGCTTTCCTGAAATATTCATCTTGGAATAGCATTAGCTCAATGAGCTATATGTTGTTAGGAATTACCAAAACCACCCAGGGATAGTTGCACTTTCAATCTCCCCCTTTTTGGTAATTGATGACAACATATAGATCAAAGCTTCGACAAATGATAAATAGGATTGAAAAACATCGTCGCTTTGAGAAGTATGTGATAAGCAAGAGCTCCCCCTATATTTGTGCATTACTTAAAATTTGGTTCTGAATGCAAATGCACAATCGATTAGGATCATGGGTTACTGTTCCATGTCACATACATCTTGGTGGAGCGCTCAAAATGATAGAGATCAAAACACATGCACTCATCACCAAGCAAAGTGAATGATCATAAGAGGATATAAAGATAATATCATCCAACAAACATTAAGGGTACCATATGATCAACCACATGATCAAACAAGTATCTCACAAGGACATAAAGTAGTATCTCACACAAGCACACAATAAAGTTTCAACCAAAATAGCAAGAGAGAATAAAAAGGCAACATTCTCTCTCGAAGCGTATGATCTATACATTTTTCTCCCCCTTTGGCAACAAGTTACCAAAAAGTTCAAAAATGCATAGTGCTAAACGACTCTCAGGCTTGATCTTCGGTAGGAGGTGTTGAGAGAACTCCAAGGACGAAGGCTTCAGATGAAGTAGCTGGAGCTGGTGGAGTAGCTGCTAGAGGTGGAACTGGAGCTGTTGTTGCTGGTGCTGATGCTGTAGCTCTAGTGTCTGTCACTGGCACTGCAGCAGATCTCTGTCCTCTTGGCACTCTGGCAAACGCATCTGTGGTAGACTTGCCCTTCTTCTCCTCTGCTTCCTCCTAGATCTGCTCAACTGCAGTTTGGATCTCTGTCACCTTGACATCAAGGTCATATAATTTTGTCTCAATGATCCTCTCCAGACTCTCCTGGTTCTTGGTCAGGGTGGCCAAGCCCTTCTCAATCCTCAGGGTGGATCGGATCAGATATCCAAGCTGGTCTTGCTTGCTCTTCAAGAATACCTGAGATGCCTACTCTACTGTTGGCATCTTTGCAGCCTTCTCTGCCTTAGCCTTCTCTCTTTTCTCATGTGCTTGAGCTGAAGATGGTTCATTATCATTCATCACCGCTGTTTTATCTTCAAATTCAGGGTAGATGGGCAGGTGCTCCTTATGCAAAATGTATTTGCCTTTTCCCATCTTTGAGTTGATGAGCTCCTGAAATTGTGGGGCATACCCACAGCTTCTCTTCTGGTCAGCAGCAGTCCTTTAGATTGTCTTAACAATCAGGCTCATGACTTTGAACTTCTGTGGGACATCAAATATATGCAACAAGTTGATGGCATGTCCTCTGATCATCTTGTGATCACCTGACTTGGGTAGCAGTGTGTGCCTTAAGATCCAGTTGATTGTTGGCAGACCAGACAACAAGTAGTGAACAGATCCAAACTTATGTGTATCCAAGGCAGCATCTGGGATCTCTTTGTACATGTTGGCCATAGTGTTGTGGTCTTTCGTCTTCTCTGCATAGATATCCAAGTCATCCTCATGTTCCTCAGGAGCATTGATAAGCTTGGCCCATTCCTCAACTGTAGACTGGTACCTAGTACCCTCAGACATCCACATTATCCTTCCATCTGGATACAAGTGGGCAGTGGAGTAGAACTGCATGATGAGCTCATCATTCCACTTGGTGAGCTTCTGGGCAAAAAAAGTGTCAACTCCACATGCCTTGAAGCTATCAAGCACACCAGGAAGTGATCCTCATTCTCCTTGATAAACTCCCTCACCAACCCATCTCATGTCACACACAATGGGCTTCTTGTCAAGCGTAACTGTCATAGAAGTCCTGTTGTTCCTTAGTGTGAAACCTATAGTCCACGCAGTCCTTCTCCTGATAGCATATGGATCTGACTGTCTCCATAGTCTCAATCCTCGCATCCTTCTTGATTTTCATGTTCTCTGCAACAGGGTGTGCATCAGTGTGGTCAGGGATCTTGGGTTTCAGCTTCCTCAATACAACAGAGTCATCTTCTTCTTCTTCAGCAGCTTCAGGACTGGGCCTTGTTCTTCTCTTCAGCAGGGATGTTCCTAGTGCTCCTCTTGGGTTTAGGCTTTGGAGCTGGAGCAGCAGCCTTGGGCACAGGTTTGGGCTTAGATGGAGCAGCCCCTGATTTGATTGCATCCCCCATAAGCTTTTGAGCTTTGGGTGCTGGTGCAGCATCCTCTTCCTCTTCTTCTTCAGAATCAATCCTCATAGAGGGCTTGCCAAGAACTCTGGCAGTAGTGGTTCTGGCCCTCTTCTTCTTCTTCTTCTTCTTCTTCTTCTTCTTCTTCTTCTTCTTCTTCTTCTTCTTCTTCTTCTTCTTCTTCTTCTTCTTCTTCTTATCTTCACCAGCTGCCTCTTCTTCAGACTCAATGGTGAACTTTATAGTTTCACCTGTGGCAACTTTTCTTGGCTTAGACATGGGCTGTCTTCTTCTTTGGAGCCTTTGTTTTCGCACCGGGGCTTTGTTGAAATGTGCCATACTCTTTCTTGACAAGACCTTTTTCTTCAAGTGGCTTCATCTTCAATCGCCACATAGTCTTCATCCTCGAGTCGTAATTCCTCTTCTTCCTTGTCCCGGTGGCAGCCTTTGGCAAATTGCTCGGGAGTGCTCCTGCTGCCATCATCATAATCGATGGAGGGATCTCAACCCTCACTCATCTCCACCGCTGTTCCCGGACTTGTTTTGGCTGTCACTCTGGCCGACATCTTTGCAAACTCTCCGATAGCGGACCACCGTGAATAGATTATAGATGAGGTAGAGAAGATGAGCATCACAAAGCATGTGAGTTTTGCAAAGCAGATGACTTAAAAACTTAGTTTTAGTTCTTCACGAGAAAGCATTTTGAGACTACCGATTTGTAAACTCGGTGACCTCAAGCAGCTTCTGGAACCTAAACCATGAACTCAGGCCAGACCGAGTCACAGTTCGGTGGTACCGAGATCAACTAGGGTTTCACAAATAATCGAACTCGGTCACACTGATTTGCAATTTTGGTCGGACCAAAAATGCAAGTGCTTTCCTCGCCTAAGCCAAATCGGTGAGACCGATTTCTACAACTCGGTCGGTCCGAGATGAATTCGCCGGAGATCGACCCTAAATTTTCAAATCAAAACTAATCTACGGGATGTTTTCATTTGGACAGGATGATTTCAATCGTGGCAAGAATCATGGCAAAGCAATGTGCTAAGAATCGAGTTAAGGATTAGCACAAATTTCAAGTTCATTACCTAGTTCGGGCGACAAACTTGCTACTGGCGGCAACAAGGGGCAGATTGCCATTGACGGCAGGAGACCAGCGGGAGGTCGTCGCTGGCGATGAGAGGACGATCCGGAGACCCGAAGAGGCAGAGCAGGTTATGCTTAAGCGAGGAGGTTCGGAAAAATTTCAAAATTTGGCCCGTCGGTATATATAACCCGACCTTCGCTTGTGGCAGGACGGAGTGAACGACTCGGTGGCACCAAGATGCAAAATTGCAAGCGATTCTATCGCAACTCGGTGTGTGACCGAAGGTTCTAATCGGTTGCACCGAGATTGAAGACCCTAGATCAACTTAGTGATCTCGGTAGGACCGAAGGGATGAATCGGCCGGAACCGAGATGCACAAAGAGGTTTTGGAGGTTTAAGTCTATGACGAATCGGGAACTCCAGTGCTCCTCACACGTAGTGGTTCGAATCTGACTTGATCAAACTTTGTGGATGTAGCATGAATAGAGTTTGAGACGAGGAAAGCATAGATAGCTAGAGGGAGTTCTTAGGCATTCTTGTCCATCCATTTGGCAAAAGAGAAAAAGCCAAACAATCAAAACAACAAATGTATGTCCTCGAATGAGTAAAATATGCATTCAACATGCTCACACAATTAAAATGGAAAATGAAATATGTGACAAAGCATGCACAAACATTCTAGCATCTAACAATCAATTTGGCGATGACTAGGTCATCTATATATGAGTATATTGACTTAGGAGTCAAATGAGAACATTTGATCATAGGTCATACTCATCGTTTAAGCACAAGTGGGGTTACCACTTTTACATAAAGCATTGTTGTGTTCACACCATTAGAGTTGCTTTAGCTCAATTGATTGGAGTAAAGCTCCCTAGATGTGATATCCCCCCTAAGAGGGATGAACTAACCTTGGGTTTTGTCGATGATGACTTCATGTAGGTGTTGAAGATGTAGATGCTCGATGTTGTTGTAGATCATTCGGAGCAATCCTTTGGATTGAGTTGCACTTTCGATACCTACACGGGTTAGTCCCACAAGGAACAAACAAGGATATCCATAGACATAGGGTGATGTATACACAAGATGATGTCCATGAAAGCATTAGGTTACCTTGTCCCTTGTCTTACTGTCGGGGGAAATCTGTCCCACCACGGACACCTATGGGACCGGAGCCCCTTTTCGGTTCGGCAGGAGGCGGAGGATGCACAAAGAGCAGATCGAGGCGATCACACGAGAGATTTACCCAGCTTCGAGCTCTCCGGAGAGATAATACTCCTACCGCTGCTTGTCTGGTTGTATTGTGTTCTTGCTAGGGAGGCGATGAGAGCTACAAAACCTTGCTTGAGAATCTATGGCTTGCATTTAGTGGAACCGAATCGAGCCGAACCCTTTCTACGTTGCACTTGGGCCTCCTTTTATAGGCACAAGGGGTCACCACAGTGGCAAGTAGACAGGGGTAAGATAGTAAAAGCAGAGGTTGGTACACCGCTTTAGGCTACAAAGGCATGTTGGTCTATACCTAACTCGGCGGCAAGGGACAAGAGCCATAAATGCCCGCCCATGTCGCACGAAAAGTGCGAGGACCGCCAAGTGCGCCTCTGTTTTCCATTTACGATGCCTTTGTCGCGCCACTTGTCTCCGCCTCCCGGCCGGCCGCACACATTGCCGACACGCTGGGCGCCTCGGGAAGCCCCATGGCGACATCGCTGGTGGATGATCTGGAAGCGGAGAGGAAGAGAGGTTACCTGTCAAGGCAGCGCCTTTGCCGCAAGCAAGGTTCTTGTCGCGCCGGGAGCTTGTCGCCCACCAGCCTTCCCGCAAGCTCCTCTTGCCGGGCCTTGTTTCCGTCATGCCTCGAGGGCCTTCCCGGCAAGCTCCTCTTGCCGGGCCTTCAAGTGCCTAGAGTATTCCTTCCGGCAAAGCTCCTCTTGCCGGGTCTTATCTCCTTGACCGAGAGCACTTTGTTCTTGAATGGCTCCAAAGGAGCCATGAGGAGCCTTGGTGATCATCGGCAAGCCTTGCCGCTGGTGTCGCGATCGTCTGCGGCACGAAGTTCGGGATACTAGGGTACCCCTACTCTAGTACACCGACAGAGCCCTCGGCCTGGGCCATACACGGTGCCGAAGCGCGCTCTTGGGCCAGGCCCTAAGCGATCTGAAGGCTGCTACGGCCTAAATCGCGCCGTTACATTTCTGGACCCACCTCGTCCCCCACGAACGGCGGCGCGTCGAACGCGGGCGTTTATGGGAGAAATCATGGGCAAGATCGTGGCGAGATCGGGGAATCTTTTTTCACGGAGGTGCGAAACGTCCGCCCTCCCTCTTTATAAACAGAGGAAGCAGGGCATTCTGCTCCTCGCCTTTGCTGCTTGTTCTTCGAAACCACATTGCTCTCCCCCGCCCCGAGCTGAGAAGAGCAACGCCTGGCCTCGTCGCCGCCGTCTCCACCAACGCTGCTGCCGTACCTCCAGCTTTCTTCCGCCGCTTATGGCCCCGAAGGCCGACAAGGAAAGGCGTGAAGTCCGCCGAGGCGAGTGAAGCGCCACGCTACAAGAAGGAACGGGCCCTCTTCGACCTCGAGCTCGGCGCCACGGCGTTACGGGAGGGAGTTCTACCTCTTCTGGCGACAGAGACTGGGGCACACCCGCAAGACGAGGGTGATCTCCGCCGCTGCATCCGAGAGAAGGTCTCCGTCGGGTATCCCTTCTTCGCGCTTTTCATCTGCGGGCTCGCCTCGCCCTTCTCTGAATTCTTTTTGTGATATCATGAACACCTATGGCCTCCACCTCCTTGATTTCACCCTCAACACCGTCCTCACCATGGCGGTTTTCGCCCATCTTTGTGAGAATTTTGTCGGGGTCCACCCAAATGTCGCCCTCTTCCGCCACTTCTTCATGCCTCACGCCGAGAGAGGAGAGCCACTTGCCGGAGGAGTAGCTTGGGTCTCTAGGATCGGCAAGAAAGATGCTTACTTGGAAGGGGAGTTCCGTAGTAAGTGGGATGAGTGGAGAGGCAACTGTGTTGGATCATTGAGGAGAACCCGCAGCCCTTCATCGCTGCAGGCGCCAACCCCAATAGTGCACGGCAATGACTGGAGTAACTTGGCGCCAGAGGACGAGAGGTCGCAGATTGTCAGGACCTGATTCTGCGCTTTAGGCTTGCCGGACTGGCTGATCAGAGGCGCAGCTTGGCGCAGACTTCCTCCGGCCACAAGATCGCACTCCTTGCGGTGGAGAGAGGGAGACCTGCTTGGGAATTCAAGAACGCGGCAGACATCATGAGGTTGCGCCTGGCCTCAATTGGAACTTCATGCCTTGAGCCGACGGCGATCCTGCAGGAGCTGTTCAAGCATGATCCCGAGCACCCGAGTGGTTCATGTTGCGGAAGGAGTCGTCCCCTTGTGCAACAATTCATCGCTGGATCGCATCCGCATGATGCCGGTGTGCGACTCCCATGGAATCGCTCCGACCTGGCAGGAGCCTCCGGAAGACGTCGCGGGCGGTTCTTCGACGGTTTGAAGAAGTCGCGTCCGCGCCGACGAGAAGAAGTGGCTCACCCGCGACACCACCGACTGTGAGATGGCGCGCATGACGCCACAAGGTTGGAGGAGGCGGCGGCAGCCGCTACCGGGCGCCTTCGGGTTTACCGTGGAAGAGGCGTAGGCTGCCGAGGCGGCGAGCCTTGCCGACCGAGAAGAGTTCGCCCGGCAAGGAGGAGCAGGTCGAGCCCGGCCGAGCCCAACGAGCCAGCCGAGGACGCTGCCTGCCCGTCATCCAAAGCACCTTGCCAAGCAGCCGGAGCTCCCGGCCCGCCTAAGGAGGCGTCTTCAAGGGCCGGAGACGAGGCGAGACGGGCAGACGGGCTAACAGTCAAGCGCTGCAGGCGACAAGCTCTACCGCTGCAACGGTAAGTACGGTTGCCGGGAGCGCCCCACACGGTTCCGCAATCGAGGCGGAATCTTCCCAGTGCCGCCGCCCGCCCCGCCAAGCGCCTAAGGGAGCCCACCTCCACCTCTTCAAGACCGAGGCGAGCCGGAGTTTGATCTCTCCGCGCTCAGCTCCGACGAGGAGGAAGAAGAAGAGTAAGTTCCCACCTTGCGTTTGTTTTTCTTCAATTCCATTGCTTCATCTTGAATCTGATTTGTTTCATTCTGATTTCTTCCTTTTTCAGGACGCTGGCTCAAAGGGCGTCGAAGAGGGCCAATACTCCATTGGTCGTCGTCGAAGATGATTCCCCTGTGGCGACAGGAGGGACGTCTGAGACTCTCTTGTCGGATCCGGCAACCCTTCAACGCAGCAGCCCCCAGCACAGCCCCCAGCGTGAGTGTTTGGATTATCTCTTACGGCTAGGTGTGCTTGGTTGCTTCTTTACTGATGCCTGACTTGTTGATTTGTGTAGGAGCAGAGCAGCCTCATCAGGAGGCCTCGAAGGTCACTCCCGAAGTCCAGCCTGCTTCAACCACGCCGCCAAGGGAGAGAGATCTCCGCCAAGGGAAGGCTCTCCGCAAGGGAGGCCTCTCCGACAAGGGGAGCTTCTCCGCAAGGGCAGCGCCGACAACCCTCCGGTGGTGGAGATCATGCCATGATCCCACTGCAGGTAATTTTCTTGATTGAAAATTTCCCTTGGGCTCTTTTCTTCTGTTCTTCTTCTCGAACACTTGCTTGACTTGTTCTTTTCTTTTTCTTTCTCTGATCTTCAGATCCATCTGCCGGAGAGCCGATGGAGACTGAGGTCGCCGGCGAGGAGGACGCTCGCGGCAACAATGACGACGCCGCCAACATGGAGGAGGAGGCCGGCGGTGACGGGTCCGCCGGCGGAGAGGCCGCCACATGCCGGGCGCAGAGGCCGGGAGGGGCTGGTGATCGTCTTGGACCCCTCGAGGCGGCTGGAGCGCCAGCGCACCGACCGCCGATCACGATCCCGCCACCGATGCCGCACCAGGTTCAAGAGCCCCAGCCCGGCGCCCTATCCTCGGGAGGCCGGCGAGGCGTCTTCATCAGGAGCTCCCATGGGCGCCGAGCTCAGGGGTGCCGGTCGAGGAGAGACCTTCGACGAGGAGCTGCTCGCCTCATTGGGTTGTCGCTGGTCAACGCGCCAAGCAGCAGCATTGGCGTCGAGGAGGAGCAAACCGAAGAAGCTTGCCGCTCTACCGCGCCTTGACAAGCTAAGCTGGAGTCGCGGAAGCTCTTATCGCGAGGGCGGGAGCCGATATGGAGAAGCGCCATGAAGAGCTCCGTCAAGGCCAACAAGGAAACTCTCCGGGACATAGCAGAGGCGCTGGAGCAGCTTTGTCGAGGAGCGCACGGCGTTCATTTTGGAGAAGGCCGAGGTCGAGGAGCAGAAAGGCTCGCCGGGCAGAAGATCTCTCGACAAGAGGGAGATGGGCAGCGGAAGATCAACCTCGACAGCTATGAGGAAGATCTTACGCGAAAGCAATCAATTGGCGGGCACTCCAGGAGGCAAAGGACGCCGCCGCGGCTGCCGAGGCCGCCAAGGAGGAGCTGGAAACGAGGGTGGCACAGCTGGAAGCCACCCTCCAGAAGAGCGGCGAGGAGGTCACCGCGCTGAAGCACGAACGCGAGAAGGACGCCTACACTCTTGGCGAGTTGCAGGGCCGCCTCGCCGAGAAGATCAAAGAGATCGACGCCGCCAAGGATGTCAAAGCGGACCTGGAGCTGAAACTGACCACCCTGACGGAGACGCTGGACAGCGCCAGGGAGCGGGAAACGGGCCTGTTGGAGAAGATCAAGGCCAACGAGGAGCTGCTGGCGGCCGCCACGAACGCCCATAATACCCTCAGAGAAAACGTGATGCACTGGACAGAGGGCCTTGTGGACATTGCCGCCACCATCGACAAGGAGACGGAAATTGGGATGGAAGATCTCGGATATTCCTCCGACGAGCACCTCCAGCCCAGCGCCAAGCTCAGCTTATTCTTCAATTGCGTGTTGACGGCTCTCCGGCGACTCCAGGCAGCGATCCCGAAGCGACTGGCCGATGAGTCGCGCCAAATCTGCTCGGAAGTTCTCGGAAGGTCTTACGATGAAGGTGGCCTACCGCAACCCAGGCCTCGACCTCACCAACGTCCTCAAATCCTTGCCACCGGATGCCGACGTAGAGGCGCTCAAGGCCTTTGTCGCTCCCATCGTGAACAGGGTCAACAAGGTCAAGAGGGTCGAGGGCGACCGTGTAGACTAGGCCGCCAAGTTTATCTTTCCCTTGTCGCTGCAGATCATGTTTTAGGAGAACACTTTATTAGATCTGCGACAAGTTATTTTGTAATATACACTATCTTAGGCAATCGGATGCAATGTTATTTCCTCTACTTGACTCTTTCCTTTGTATGCTTTACCCCACGCTTTTTAGGGAACTTGCCGAGCAAACACCTTTACCCTTGGCTGAGCCAGAGTGCGAACGTCCGCCACTTTCGTGGCCGGTGTTGTTTCAAGCGACAAGAAACCTTGTCGCGACTAGTTGCAGCTCACTTAAGTTGTTGAGCGGACTCGAAACAAAGTAAGGGCGCAAACTAGCTACGAGTTGGTTCCTCCGCGCACAGGTTATCCATACAAAGCATGGTCGTTCGAGGAAGATAACTTAATAAATTAAAAACTAATTGCTCAAACTTTGGCAACTTAGCTTTTTCTGTCGTTTGCTTCCCGGCAAGGCATTATTTCCTCGAGCGACGCCATGGCGGTCCATGTCATTATCTTCTCCTCCCCGGTTAACTTGTGGGTGGATGAACCTTCTTCATTTCTTTTGAGAAGAAAGAAGAGAAAATAAAGTCATGGAGCCTAGTGGCTCGTTATTGCTTATCGGTGTTGATGCTGCACAAAATGTCGAGATAATACATGCAAATAAGTTATGAAAGCATGAATTTGACGATCTTTGCGCAACACATAGGCTTTATCGATGCACGGGGTGCCGCGCCTCGGCTTTGTACAAAGGATTACATGCAACAAATGCAAGACTTGTAATAAAGGGTGGTTGCCGAACGGGTTCGACAACCGCGCTTTATGGGTAAAACTTACGAAGATGCTCTATATTCCGTGAGTTGCTCACCGAACGCCATCTTCGGTCTCAAGGCGGACAGCGCCAAAGCCTAGTGACTCGTTTCACCCGATAAGGGCCTTCCCACTTCGGCATCAACTTGTTTGAATTCTTGGCGATCTGAACGCGCGAAGAACAAGGTCGCCTTCCTCGAAGCTTCGGCATTAACTTTGGCGGCTATGGTAGCGGCGCAAAGCTTGCCGGTAACGAAGCAGCCATGACATAGAGCCTCAAGACGATCCTCCTCAAGGAGCAACGCGTCATCTTGTCGCAGCTGCTCTTGCTCAAGCTCATCATAAGCGAGCACTTTTCGAGGCGATCCGTATCACGAGTTCCGTGGGGAGAATCGCCTCTGCTTCCATAGACTAGAGCGAAGGTGTCCGCCGGGGTGGCTCGATTTGGCGTCGTCTGATCGACCAAAGAACCACGGGCAGCTCCTCAATCCAGCTTTCTTCCGCACTTGTGCAGCTGTCGAAAGTTCTGGTCTTGAGTCCTCGCAGCACTTTCAGCATTTGCTCTCTCGCTGACCGCTGCTTCTCGGTGAGCAAATGTATAAAGTAGATCTTGACGCCAAGATCTTGGGCGTAATGCATGAAGGTGCGGCTTTCAGGAATTGTGTGCCGTTGTCGGTGATGATCCCGTTAGGTATCCCAAAACGGCAAACAATTGACCTCAAGAACTTGATCGCTGACCGTGGTTGTCACCTTCCTCACCGCCTCCACTTCCGCCACTTTGTGAACTTGTCGATTGCTACGCATAAGTATTTCAAAGCCCCGACAACTCGGGAAGGGGCCGAGGATGTCGAGCCCCAGACCGAAAAGGGCCGGGATAAAGGGATCGCCTCGAGAGCTTGAGCTGGCCGATGTATCTGCTTGGAATGGAATCGCACGCTTCACACTTTGTTACTTGTGCGATTTGCATCTCGGAGGGCTTACGCCGAGAAGAAACCTTGTCGGAAAGCTTTGCCGGCAAGAGCTCTTGGCGCCAATGTGGTGACCACATATGCCTCCGTATCTCTCGCCAACAGCTTCGGCCCATCTTCCCGCAAATGCACTTCAATTTTCACACCGCTGAGTCTTCTTCTGTACAAGATGTTGTCAACAAACCGGTACATACTTGACTGCCGGGCTACTTTTTCCGCCGCTTCTTGCTCGCCGGGAAGTTCTCCGTTCAAGGAAATGAACAATCTGTCAGCGCCGTGGTCGGAGCCTCGCGGCTCGACAACAAGGACTAAAGGCATATCTATCGCTGCGGAACATCGGCTTCTACGGCATGAACATGAGTTTCGCCGGAGTTGACATTCCCGACAAGCTTGCCGTGAGCAAAACTTGTCGAACGCTTGCTTTTAACGAAACAAACCCTAGGGCTTGTCGGAGCAGCATCGCTTCCTCAAAGACTCTTTGGCGTTGATTTTGGGGACCTTTCTTGGCGGCGGCTTCGGAAGCTCTCGCCGTAAAGTAGTCATCGAAATCAACTTCCTCTTTCTTATTCTGCCACAGTGATGGTAAGGCCACGGTTGGTTGAGTCAGCTTGAGCACAAAGGTCCCCTGGTTCCACAGGTAGTTTGAGTGCGGCGACCTTTGATGTGCCATCGGCAATATCATTCCGAGCTCTTGGAACATGTTCCATTTGCAGGCCTTCAAAGTGCTCTTCTAGCTTCCTCACTTCATCGACGTAGGCTTCCATCAACGGACTCTGATAATCTTTATTTACTTGGCGGACGACAAGCTGCGAGTCGCCCCTGACAATGAGTTTCTTGATCCCGAGGTCCACCGCGATCCTTAGACCGGCAAGCAAACCTTCATATTCTGCAGTATTGTTTGTTGCTTGTTCCTTGGGAAAGTGCATCTGGACTATGTACTTGAGGTGCTCTCCGGTGGGTGCGATAAGTAGCACGCCGGCACCGGCGCCTTGCAGCGAGAAGGCACCATCAAAGTACATCAGCCACTCTTTACTTGCTTCTTTGACGGGGATGCTCGTTTCTGGAATCTCTTCGTCTTGTGTCGGCGTCCATTCTGCTATGAACTCCGCCAATGCTCTGCTTTGGATAGTTGAAGTACTTTCAAACTTGAGACCAAAGCTTGACCAGTTCCAAAGGCTCCACTCGACTATCCCGCACAGCCGCTTGGATTTTGCAATATCCTCTTCGTGAAAGCGAGTGACAACTGTTATCTCATGCGCTTGGAAGTAATGGCGCAGCTTTCTCGAGGCCATGAGGAGGCGAAAGCAGCTTCGCGACACCGTAGTACCTTGATCTAGCCCCTCGTAAAGGGAACTAACAAAGTAGACTGGGCGCCGCACCATCCTTTTCGAATCTTGTCGCAATCCCGCAGTGTCTGTCCCTTGCGGGACCGGAGCTTGTCGGAGAAGCCCCCGCTTGTCGCTGGACGTACTTTGCCGTGGTTGTTAGCTCATCATCCGCCTCCCTCTCCGCTACTAACGCAGCACTAACCACTTGATTGGTTGCCGCTTAAATATAACAACAACTTCTCTTGTGGTTTAGGTGCGACAAGCGTTGGAGGGAGGACAGTACCTCTTCAAGTCTTGCGGCGCAGCCTCCACTTCCCGAGTCCATCTCATTGGACCCGCCTTTTTCAAGATTTTGAAAATGGCGGTAGCGCGCTCAATGACTTAGAGATAAACCTGCTGAGAGCAGCTATGCAACCGGCAAGTCTTCGCACATCCTTGACACGCTTTGGTGCTTCGATCTGCTCAATAGCCTTGATCTTGTCGGGATTGGCTTCGATTCCCCGCTGAGACACAAAGAACCCGAGAAGCTTGCCGGAAGGGACTCCAAACACACACTTCTCGGGGTTAAGCTTGAGGTTGATCTTGCAAGAAATTTGCAAAGGTCTCGTCCCAAATCTTGGATCAGAGTTGCTTTATCTTTGCTTTTGACCACTATGTCATCCATGTAGGCTTGTACATTTACGTGCATCTGCGGCTCAAAAGCGTCGTGGACTGCCCTCGCAAATGTTGAACCAGCATTCTTTAATCCGAAAGGCATCCGTATGAAACAGTATGTGCCACACGGAGTTATGAATGCGGTTTTTTCTTCATCCTCTTCTGCCATGAAAATCTGATGATATCCTGAGTATGCATCAAGAAATGAGAGCAAATCACATCCGGCTGTGGAGTCAACAATCTGGTCAATGCGCGGCAAAGGAAATGGGTCTTTGGGACAAGCTTTATTGACATCAGTGAAGTCTATACAAAGTCTCCATTTCCCATTTGCTTTGGCGACTACCACGTGATTGGCCAACCACGTGGGATGGAGCACTCCTCGACAAGGCCTGCCGCTTCCGATTTCTTAATCTCTTACGCTATGAATTCTTGGCGCTCCACCGCTTGCTTCACGACCTTTTTGCTTGACGCTGCGTGAGGCCCAGCGGCAAGGTGGTGCTCAATTACTTTCACAGGAACACGGGGATGTCGACGGTTGCCATGCAAACACATCGACGATTCGCCCTTGTGAGAAAGCAACGGCCGCTTTCCTATTTAGGGTCAAGCGTGGCACTGATGGTGAAGGTACCACCAGTGCCGTCCTCCTTAGCGGACACCTTCTTGGTTGCTGGTGGGGCTGCCCATTGTTTTCTTCTTGCACTTGCCGGACTTGGTCTTCTTCTTCCCCCGGGAGCTTGGTGACAAGTGTCTTCTTGTCGCCACGACTCTTTGCTTCCCGGTAGATCTTATCGGCACAGATAAGTGCGTCTTTCTTGTCGCCAGGGACAGAGATGACACTTATCGGGCCTGGCATCTTGAGCACATTGTAAGCGTAGTGAGAGGCTGCCATAAACTTGGCAAGTGCTGGACGGCCAAGTATGCCATTGTAGGGCAATGGAAAATCGGCAACGTCAAATGTGACCCTCTCAGTTCTGAAGTTGAGCTCGCTGCCAAATGTCACCGGCAACGTGATCTTCCCTGGGTTGATTCCTTGGAAAGTACCAGTCTCTTCAAGCTCGCTGTCAGGGATTTGAAGTTTCTGGAGTACTGCAGAGGAGATCAGATTTAAGCCGGCCCCGCCGTCAACCAACATCTTTGTGACCTTGAGGTTGCGGATAGTTGGTGATACCAACATCGGCAAGCACCCGACCGCAGTTATGCGATCAGGGTGGTCCTCAATGTCAAAGATGATGGGCGTGCTGGACCACTTCAGAGGTCTGCGTGACTCCACGGATGGTTCTGCTGCGTTAACCTCTCGCATCCACTGCTTAAGTTGGCGGTGCGAGGAATGCAGAGAAGCACCACCGTCAACACAGAGAACCTCTGTTGCCTTTTGAAACTCCTGCTCATCAGCCTTCATCATCCTCCATATCTTCATCGTCATCTTTCGTCTTACGTCTTTGTCGCGGCCGCGGGGAGGTCTGTCTCCTTGCCGCTGCTTGGCCTTGCCGCGGCGCCCTCCCCGGCCGGGGCGCTTCTTGCCAGCTCCTCCAGCACCTTCCTGGGCTTTCTCCTTGTCTCGCCGCTCGTATTCAGCTCTCTGCTGTTCTACAAGCTGCTCAACTTTCTTACAGCTCTGGAGGTCATGGCCCTTGGTGCGGTGGATCTTGCAATACTGTTTGTTGGAGCTGTCCTGCTTGTCGGCGACCGCTGCCTGGTCGTTGACGCCCGGCAACCTCCTTGCCGAGCCGACAACCTTGACGGCACCTCCGTTGCCCGGACTGCTCGACGCTAGCACATCTTTGCCCTTCTTTTTTTCTCGTTGTTCCGCCTCCGACCCTTTCCTTGCCGGAGCGGTCTCCTCACTATCGATTCTGTTTCGCCTTCTCTCGGGAATCTTCTCCTTCCTCACAAGCGTGCACACTTGATGGCTGTATGCAGAGCTCACCGACATCTCTGATTTTGCACATCGCCATCTCCTCTCGCATCCTCACGGTTCCGCACGCTTACGATGGAACGCGCTTAATCACCGCAGCGGGGTGGATATGCAGGATGGTGCGCTGCACATGGCTGAATCCTCTCGATATACTTGGCGAGGGACTCTCCTTCCTTCTGGGCGCAGCAGATGGAGATCGCCTCTCGGCCATGTGGTTTGTGGTCACGGTGAAGGCGCCAACAAACCGATGGCACTGTGTCAGCCCAAGAAGATATGGAATTGTCCGGCAAGTGCATGAGCCAAGATCTGACGTTAGGCTTGAGTACCAGCGGGAAGTAGTTGGCTAGAATCTTGTCGTCTCGTCCCTCGGCAGCCTGCACCGCAATGGTGTAGATGCTAAGGAATTCTGACGGATGTGTCTGGCCATCGTACTTCTCTGGTACGTCCGGTTTGAAGTTCTTGGTCTTGAGCCCTTGGACTTGCCGCAGCTCACGCGTAAACGCAGGACAACCTATCACAGACGGTAAGCCGCTGGTTCCCTGGGCGCATGCATATCAACGGAGGGCCCGGTAGCGCTGGTCGATTGACGTCGGCTTCTCTTCGACGCTTCGATGCGAGTTCGAGCATCTTCTTGTCGTCATTCTTGGAGAATTCTGGCGTTGATCGCGGCGTGCTTTCGCTGGATCCGACGACGCGATGGAGTCATTGTCGATGTTGATCCGACGAGCTGGCGATCTTGGCCTTGAGGTGGGGAGTGCATGGTAGTTGCACCTCCACGTGTCTTCGCCGCCACCGGCTCATGCCTTGTCGTGTTGCCGCGGCAGCGGCAATGTGGTTGCTTGCCGCTGAACGTCGCCGTTGGCAAAGCCAATGAGGCTACGGATGGTGGCCCTCCATTCGCCGACCTTGTCGGACGCCGGAGGGTAATCCAAGAGCGGCTGAGCTCGCGCCAGAGCTTCTTCTCGAGTGGTGGGTGGCGATGGCGAACGGTGCGAGGAGCGGATATGCTTTCGGACTTACATTTATGTTAGAAGGAGCAGTCCCCCGTCCGAGCGACCGTACTTTCGCTCGGGCCAACATGTCGGGCGTGCATATTCGCGTCTTGAGCGTCGCGTGACCCACCTTCTCGGCCGGGGCCCAACGAGCGTATGGCGCCATGGAACGCCATGACGCCGCCTGGTCCCGCGCTTCCAAAGATGGTCGTGGTGAGTGTCTTGACGCCGAGGTTTGCGTGGCCTTGTCCTGACCTGCTTGGCGTTGTGCGCTCCCTCGTCCACGCCCATCCCTCCGGCAAGATCTACCCCACCACCCGTTTGCTCCGGAGGTGGTGGGATCGACGCAGACGGTTCTCCCCGCCACAAGTCTTCTTCTTCGGGCGCCATGTTGATGAAGACGATGAAGATGCAGCTCGTGTGAACGCGGATCAGGTTCACACAAACTCGACGCCCCTACTCGGGCGCGCCAAAGATGTCGGGGGAAATCTGTCCCACCACGGACACCTATGGGACCGGAGCCCCTTTTCGGTTCGGCAGGGGGCGGAGGATGCACAAAGAGCAGATCGAGGCGATCACATGAGAGATTTACCCAGCTTCGGAGCTCTCCGGAGAGATAATACTCCTACTGCTGCTTGTCTGGTTGTATTGTGTTCTTGCTAGGGAGCGATGAGAGCTACAAAACCTAGCTTGAGAATCTATGGCTTCGTACGAGTGGAACCGAACGAGCCGAACCCTTTCTACGTTGCACTTGGGCCTCCTTTTATAGGCACAAGGGGTCACCACAGGTGGCAAATATACAGGGTAAGATAGTAAAACAGAGGTTGGTACACCGCTTTGTACAAAGGCCAAAGATGGTCTATACCTAACTCACGGGTAAGGGACAAGAGCCATAAATGCCCGTCAATGTCGCTGAAAAGTGCAACAGGACGATCAAGTGCGCCTCCGTTTGCCACGACGACAGACTTGTCAGCGCTTGTCGCCGCTTATCCCGCTTGGCTGCACAGGCCTACGTCGACACGCCGGCCTCGGGAAGCCCCATGGCGACACGTTGGTGGATGAGCTGGAGCGAGAGGAAGAGAGAGGTTACGCCGGCAAGCGCCTTGTCATGACAAGGTTCTTGTCGCTTCGGAGCTTGTCGCCCACCAAGCCTTCAGCAAGCTCCTCTTGCCGGGCCTTGTTTCCTTCATGCCTCGAGTGGCCTTCCGGCAAGCTCCTCTTGCCGGGCCTTCTCTGCGTGCCTAGAGTGGCCTTCCCGGCAAGCTCCTCTTGCCGGGGTCTTATCTCTTTGACTGAGAGCACTTTGTTCTTGAATGGCTCCAAAGGAGCCATGAGGAGCCTTGGTGATCATCTGGCAAGCCTTGCCGCGGGGTGCTGCGACTGCCCGTGCACGAGTTCGGGATACTAGGATACCACTACTCTAGTACACCGACACTTACCAACAAGAGGGTTTGTGACTCCTTGAACTAGTGCAAGATATGGAAGTTGTTTGCACTTGTCCTTGCCAAAATGATAAGAGTGAAGTATGTTGGCGGAGTCACCCTCAAGATCTTTCTAGTTCTTCTTCTTCGGGATCCACACCATCTTGATGGGAATCCTTGGAGTCGTAGTCGTACTTGATGAAGTAGAACTTGATGTAGTCTTGGGAACCCACTTGACCAAGGCCTTAGGTGCTTCTTCAAATGCATCAATTTCCTCTTGAAGCTTGTCCTTGCCTTTTTGCTTGTCGCCTTGTGGTGGAAGATCATCTTGAGCTTGTGCCCCTTTGAAAGAAGTAGGATCATACTTCTCTTGTTGAGGAACAAACTTCGCCTTGGGGTATTGATCTTCTTCCCACTCAACTCCATTGGCATTGAACTTTTGTTCAAAACCAACACCTTGATTCTTCCGGTGTCTTCCTTGCTTGTGTATAATTTCCTCAAATTGCTTACTTCCGGCAAGGCTCTTGTAAACACCTTTCTCTATATTTCCCTTCAATAAGCTATTTTCTTGCTCAAGTGTAACTTGGCTAAGAGAATCATTAGTGGAATCAAGAGAACTACTAGAAGCAACAACATTGGATTTAGCATGATTGTTGTTACTACTAGATGAAGCATCTTTCTTGTTCTTCTTGCTAGATTTAACTTGTGGCATGTAAGTAGACAAGAGTAAATGCTTGGCAATGCAAGAAGAACTTTTCTTGCGAAGATCATCATTGATTGCCTTTAAAAACTCATGCTCTTGCTCAAGGTTGAGCTTTTCAAAGCGTAGCTTATCATGAGTCTTTAAAAGTTCTCGATGATCTTCCAAGGTAGTTTCATGAGCTAACTTAAGAGTGTTTAGTTCTTTAGTTAGACGCTCAATCTCCTTCTTATCATTGTCATTCATTTTATCTTGCTTAGCATGGTTAATTGACGTTTCATCATAGTTTTCATCACTAGAATTGTCAACAAGTAAATCATCATCACCTAGCAAATCATCTTCATCACTATTGAAATCAACATACTCGGGATGTGTTACCTTTGGACCTTTGGCCATGAAGCATCTTCAAATTCTTTCATTTGGTGAGTCAAATATGTCGTAGGAGTTGGTTGACACAAGTGCTAGACCGGCAACACCTTCATCTTGAGTATATTCAGAGTTGGAGTGATAACTTCGGAGTGACTGTCGGAGTCGGAGCCGGATACCCAGTCACCAACATGAGCTTGATGTCTTCTTTTTTTGTAGCTCCTTGTTGACTTTTCCTTCCTTTCCGAGTCCTTGCTTCTCCGAGAGGGTTTTCGTTCATAACGATCATCTCTACTCCTCCTTTCTCTTGGTGGTGATTCTTCTCTTCTACTTCTTCTTTCGGGAGAATCTTCTCTTCTTTTGTAGGGGGCGTACACTCATTGGAGTAGTGTCCGGGTCTTCCACAATTGTAGCAATTACGCTCACGACAAGAAGATCTTTTGTCATTGTAGGACCTTGACTTGGAACTTCTTTCTTTGCTTCTACTCTTGTAGAACTTGTTGAAGTTCTTCACCATTAGGCTCAATTCTTCATTGAAGGTTTGTTTCTCACTTGATGATGTGGGAGCATCACACGAGGCTTTGTAAGCACCACTTGACTTGTTGTGAAGCTCTTCCTTATCCTTGAGTGACATCTCATGAGCAACAATTCTCCCAAGGACTTCCGTTGGCTTGAGATCTTTGTAATTGGGCATCATTTGGATCAATGTGCACACGGTATCATATTTTCCATCCAAGGCTCTTAGGATCTTCTTGATGATGAATTTGTCGGTCATCTCTTCACTTCCTAAGCCGGCAATCTCATTTGTGATGAGAGCAAGCCTAGAGTATATTTCAGCGATACCTTCACCATCCATCATTTTGAACTTGTCAAGTTGACTTTGAAGCACATCCAATTTGGATTCCTTGACGGAGTCGGTACCTTCGTGCATATCAATCAAAGTGTCCCAAATTTCCTTTGCATTCTCAAGACGGCTGATTTTGTTGAATTCTTCAGGGCACAATCCGTTGAAGAGAATATCACAATCTTGAGCATTGTATTGTAGCATCTTCAACTCTTCTGCGGTAGCTTCATGGTTTGGTTCTCTCCCATCAAAGAATTCACCTTGCAAGCCAATACACACAATAGCCCCAATGGCGGGGTTATGTCCAAGAATATGCATTTTCATCTTATGCTTCCAACTAGCAAAATTTGTACCATCAAAGTAAGGACCTCTATGGTGGTAATTTCCCTCGCTAGATGCCATACTCTCCTAGGTTATGAAACCAAGGCTATGACCACCAAAAGCTATGGAAATCAAAGCAAATGGAGACCAAAGCTCTGATACCACTTGTAGGATCGAAAGTATGTCTAGAGGGGGGGTGATTAGACTACTTGACCAAATAAAAATCTAGCATTTTCCCAATTTTAGTTCTTGGCATATTTTAGCAACTTAGCACAAGTCAAGCAATCAACCTACACATGCAATTCTAAGAGTATAGCAGCGGAATGTAAAACAATTTCATATGAATGTAAAGGGATGAGTTTGAGGGAGCAAACGCAATGTTGACACGGAGATTTTTTATCTGTGGTTCCGACCGGTGGTGCTATCGTACATCCACGTTGATGGAGACTTCAAACCACGAAGGGTAACGGTTGCGCGAGTCCACGGAGGGCTCCACCCACGAAGGGTCCACGAAGAAGCAACCTTGTCTATCCCACCATGGCCGTCGCCCACGAAGGACTTGCGTCACTAGGGTAGATCTTCACAGTAGGCAATCTCCTTGCCCTTACAAACTCCTTGGTTCAACTCCACAATCTTGACGGAGGCTCCCAAGTGACACCTAGCCAATCTAGGAGACACCACTCTCAAAGAAGTAACAAATGGTGTGTTGATGATGAACTCCTTGCTCTTGTGCTTCAAATGATAGTCTCCCCAACACTCAACTCTCCCTCACAGGATTTGAATTTGGTGGAAAGAAGATTTGATGGAAAGCAACTTGGGGAAGGCTAGAGATCAAGATTTATGTGGTTGGAATGGAATATCTTGACCTCAACACAAGTGTAGGTGGTTCTCTCTCAGAAAATATGTGTTGGAAGTGTCGGCATGTTCTGATGGATCTCTCCACGAATGAAGAGTGGGTGGAGGGGTATATATAGCCTCCACACAAAATATAACCGTTACACACAAATCACCAAACTCGGTGGGACCGATTCAAAGAACTCGGTCAGACCGATTTGGTTCATAATGTGACCGTTAGGTGTTTTGATGGGACCGACACGTCAACTCGGTGGGACCGATATCATTAGGGTTAGGGCATAACGTAATCTCAGTGAGACCGATTACACAAACTCGGTGAGACTGATTTTGGTAATAGACTAACATAGAGTTGGTCAGGCAAACTCGGTGGGACCGATTCGCTCATCTCGGTTTGACCGAAACGTTACGAAAAGGAAACTGAGTGTTTGCATTGCAATCTCGGTGGGACCGATCTCTCATCTCGGTTTGACCGAAACGTTGTGAAGGGAAACAGAGAGATTACAATCCCATCTCGGTGAGACCAAGATCCCTATCGGTGAGATTGAAAAGACTAGGGTTTCTGGGAGTGGCCCAACTGAACTCGGTGGCTCCGGATATGAAATTTTGGTGGGGCCGAGTTGGACATTTTGGTTTGGGACATATGTGGATATGAGAAAGTAGTGGAGGGTTTTGGAGCATATCACTAAGCATTTTGAGAAAGAACCTCATTAAGCAACACCTCATCCCTTCTTAATAGTATTGGCTTTTCCTATAGACTCAATGTGATCTTGGATCACTAAAATAGAAAATGTAGAGTCTTGTGCTATGAGCTTGAGCCAATCTTTTGTCCTTAGCATTTTGAAGGGTCCACTTTCTAATCCATGCCATGCCAATCATTGAGCTTTGTTGAAATATTCATCTTGGAATAGCATTAGCTCAATGAGCTATATGTTGTTAGGAATTACCAAAACCACCCAGGGATAGTTGCACTTTCACGTTGATGCAAGTATTGCAGGGTGTCGAGTCTGTGTGCGGCTCCAACACCGCGGACTCTTTGGCCTCGGATGGCACGATATGCTCCGGTTCTAAGGCCGTTGCAGCGACAGGAACCATCTGCTGCATGTGATCCGATGACAGATTTAAGTCATGTTCATCGGAGCGAGGGGGAGCGATCGTCGCGGTCTCGAATCCATCGAAGATCAGGTCTCTGCGAACATCCGCGACGTAGTTCAAGCTTCCGAATCTAGCCTGATGGCCAGGGGCGTAGCTATCGATCTGCTCCAGATGGCCAAGCGTGCTGGCCCGCAGTACGAAGCTGCCGAACACGAAGATCTGTCCGGGGAGGAAGGTTTCTCCTTGGACGGTGTCACTATCGACGATTGAAGGGGCCATCGAACCTTTCGTCGACGGCATAGTGGAACTCTCAATGAAAGCACCAATGTCGGTGTCAAAACTGGCGGATCTCGGGTAGGGGGTCCCAAACTATGCGTCTAAGGTCGATGGTTGCAGGAGACGGGGGACACGATGTTCACCTGTGTTCGGCCCTCCTATGGAGGTAATACCCTACTTCCTGCTTGATTGATCTTGATGAATATGAGTGTTACAAGAGTTGATCTACCACGAGACCGTAATGGCTAAACCTTAGAAGTCTAGCCTGTATGACTATGGTAATGAGTATATCCTTTCTGGACTACACCCTCTGGTTTATATAGACACCGGGGGAATCTAGGGTTACATAGAGTCGGTTACATAGGAAGGAATCTCCATAGTCGGTCGCCAAGCTTGCCTTCCACACCAAGGAGAGTCCAATCCAGACACGGGTACAGTCTTCGGCCTTCATGTCTTCGCAGCCCACCAGTCCGGCCTATAGATAACAGGCCGGACGCCCGAGGACCCCTTAGTCCAGCACTCCCTCAGACCCCGGGTGCCCGAACTCGAAGCCACAGGGAGGGCCAAACCTCGTTGACACTTTGGGTGCCCGGACATCTCGGCCCCCGGTGCCCGGCCGCAGCCTGGACCTTGCCCCAGCCCACCCCGGTTGCCCGGCCCCCTGGCCCCGGGTGCCCGGCACCCTGGCCCCGGGAGCCCAGCCCCCAACTGGGATGCGCCCAGATCGCCCCTAGGTGCTAGGGCTCTCAACCCCGGATGCCCGGCCTGCCCCGCGCCAGCCGCTTTTCCCGCCCGAGTGCCCAGCCCTTGGACCCCCGGGTGCACGGGCTCGGCCTCCCAAGCCACCAGCGGCCGCCCCAGGTGCCCGAGCCTAGGACCCCCGGGTGCCCGGTCCTCCTTCAGCCGGTGCCCTGTCCGGTCCGGGTGCCCGGGCCACTTTACCCCGGGTGCGCGGACCCCTCTGAGGATGCCTGCGTGTAAATGGGGCCTTGACCCTTGTATCCCTCTCCCCCTTCTTATCTCTCCCCTAGACTATAAGTATCCATCTACTAGCTTGTTTGAGAGAATATCGAAGTATTAGAAACACAAAGAGAGAGTTTTGCTCATCTTCCTCCTCTAGGAGATCTAGACCTCCTCTTGGAGAAGCTTCTCTTGGAGATCAAGCCCTCCTCTTGGAAAAGATCCTCTTGGATATCAAGACCTCACCTAGTGGGAAGAACTTTTACCCTAGTGCTATTTTCCTTGAATTCTTCATGTATGCTTGTGGATCTATTGTATGCTACTCTAGTGGATGTGTCATTTGGGTTTGTTAGAGTGATTTCCTCCTTGTGATTTTGTGTGTTCTTGCTCTGCCTCCCCCTCCAAGTGTGAAAAGATCCCCTCTAGGGTTTCACCCTACAACACTACAACTAGGAAGAGAAGGAAGAGGAACTCAGAATCTGAAGATGAAGATGAAGATTTTGTGGTTGATGAGGAGGTCACTTCCAAGAAGAAAGTGATCAAAAAGGAGCAAGTTGCTGCTGTTGGCATTAAACCAGTAATGAAGAAGAAGGCTCCTACTCATAGGAAGCCCATGTCCAAAGCCAGAGCCTCAACACAGGAAACCATGGAGTTCACTCTTGAACCAAGAGAAGAAGAGGCTGCTGGAGGCAAGAAAAGGAAAGAAAGGGTCTAGAAGAACATGGACAGAGTGATTGGCAAATCATCAATGATGAAAGATCCAGATGAAGATGAGGAAGAGGAAGAAGATGTTGCACCAGCTCCCAAATCTCAGAAATTGATGGGTGATGCTATTAAGTCTGGGGCTGCTCCATCCAAGCCTAAGACAGCTCCAAAGCAAACAACACCTAAGAGATCAACAAGGAATATCTCAGCTGCACAGAAGAACAAGGCCCCAGTGCCTGAAGTTCAAGTAGAGGAAGAGCCCCAAGTGCTCAGAAAGCTCAAGCCTAAGAAACCAGATCATGATGACACTCATCCAGTAGCAGAGAACATGAAAGTGAGAAAAGGTGCAGGACTCAGACTATGAGGCAGACAGATCCATATGCAACAAGGAGAAGGATGATACGTCTCTGTCGTATCTAATTTTTCAAACACTTTTGCCCTTGTTTTGGACTCTAACTTGCATTATTTGAATGGAACTAACCCGGACTGACGCTATTTTCAGCAGAATTGCCATGGTGTTATCTTTGTGCAGAAACAAAAGTTCTCGGAATGACCTGAAACTTCACGAAGATTATTTTTGGAAACAATAAAAAGTGTTGGTGAAAGAATCAAGGCCATGGGGCCACACCCTATCCACGAGGGTGGGAGGCGCGCCCCCTGCCTCGTGGGGCCCCTGGTGCTCCACCGACCTCAACTCCAACTCTATATATTCACGTTTGGGGAGAAAAAAATCAGAGAGAAGGATTCATCGCGTTTTACGATACGGAGCCGCCACCAAGCCCTAATCTCTCTCGAGAGGCCTGATCTGGAGTCCGTTCGGGGCTTCGGAGAGGGGAATCCATTGTCGTCGTCATCATCAACCTTCCTCCATCACCGATTTCATGATGCTCACCGCCGTGCGTGAGTAGTTCCATCGTAGGCTTGCTGGACGGTGATGGGTTGGATGAGATTTACCATGTAATTGAGTTTTTTGTTAGGGTTTGATCCCTAGTATCCACTATGTTCTGAGATTGATGTAGCTATGACTTTGCTATGCTTGATTCTTGTCACTAGGGCCCGAGTGCCATGATTTCAGATCTGAACCTACTATGTTTTCATGAATATATGTGAGTTCTTGATCCTATATTGCAAGTCTATAGTCACCTACTATGTGTTATGATCCGTAACTCAAGTGACAATAATCGGGACCACTCCCGGTGATGACCGTAGTTTGAGGAGTTCATGTATTCACTAAGTGTTAATGCTTTGGTCCGGTACTCTATTAAAAGGAGGCCTTAATATCCCTTAGTTTCCATTAGGACCTCGCCACACAGGAGGGTAGGACAAAAGATGTCATGCAAGTTATTTTCTATAAGCACGTATGACTATATTCGGAATACATGCCTACGTTACATTGATTAATTGGAGCTAGTTCTGTGTCACCCTATGTTATGACTGTTACATGATGAACCGTGATTCGCATAATTCTCCATCACCGATCCAATGCCTACGAGCTTTTCACATATTGTTCTTCGCTTATTTACTTTTCCGTTGCTACTATTACAATCGCTACAAAACTATCATCACATTTTTTGCCAATTACGTTACTTCTATATTACTTTGCTACTAAATACTTTGCTGCAGATACTAAGTTATCCAGGTGTGGTTGAATTGACAACTCAACTGCTAATACTTGAGAATATTCTTTGGCTCCCTTTGTGTCGAATCAATAAATTTGGGTTGAATACTCTAACCCTAAAAAACTCTTGCGATCCCCTATACTTGTGGGTTATCAAGACTATTTTCTGGCGCCATTGCCGGGGAGCATAGCTCTATTCTTTGAGTCACTTGGGATTTATATCTGCTGGTCACTATGAAGAACTTGAAAGACGAGGAAACCAAAATTTATCCCTCAACTACGAGGGGAGGTAAGGAACTGCCATCTAGCTCTGCACTTGATTCGCCTTCTGTTTTGAGTAAGCTTGCGACACCTAAACCTGCTTCTGCTATTAATTCTGATATGTCGCATGTTATTGATGATGCCACTTCGGCTATGCATGATACTTATGATGAAACTACTTCTATGCTTGATACTACTGTGCCACTTGGTGAATTTCTTGATGAACAACTTGCTAGGGCTAGAGAGAATGAAATTATTGAAACTGATAATATTGATGAAAGTGATGATGAAGATTCTCCCCCTAGGTATGAATTGCCTATTGTGCCTAAGGGCTATGTTATGGATGAAGAAACTGCTAGAGACTTTCTTGCTTGCAATGATAGAAGTGATCTTAAGAAATTATTAGCCAAGTTGAAACAAAAATCTCTGAATGCTAGAATGAAATATGATCATGTTTATGCTACTTCACCTATCTTTGTTACTGATAAGGATTATGAATTCTCTGTTGATCCTGATATAATTACTTTGGTTGAGTTTGATCCTTTCTATGTCTATGAATCAAAACTGTTAGGCACATCTTACTAAATTAAATGATATAGCCACCCTGTTCACTAATGATGAGAAAACTCGCTACTATTAGATCCTTAAGATATTTTCGTTCTCATTAAAGGGTGATGCTAAGATATGGTTTAATTCTCTTGTTCCTGGCTGTGTGCGTAGTCCCCAGGATATGATTTATTACTTCTCTGCTAAATATTTCCCTGCTCATAAGAAACAAGCTGCCTTAAGGGATATATATAATTTTGTGCAAATTGAAGAAGAGAGTCTCCCACAAACTTGGGGAGGCTTCTCCAATTACTTAATGCTTTTCCCGATCATCCTCTCAAGAAAAATGAAATACTTGATATCTTTTATAATGGACTAACCGATGATTCCAGAGACCACCGGATAGTTGTGCTTGGTTGTGTTTTCAGGGAAAGAACAAATTGATGAAGCTGAAATTCTATTGAATAATATGTTGACTAATGAAAATAATTGGACACTTCCTGAACCAACTCATAAGCCAACTCCAAAGAAAAGGGGTGTTCTATTTCTCAGTCCGGAAGATATGCAAGAGGCAAAGAAATCTATGAAGGAAAAAGGTATTAAAGCTGAAGATGTTAAGAATTTACCTCCTGTTGAAGAAATACATGGTCTTAATTTACCGCCTGTTGAAGAAATACATTGTCCTGATAACCCGACACAGGTAGTAAAGGTAAATTCTCTCTATAGATATGATAAAGCTGAAATCCCGCCTACTAAGTTTGCTAGCCAATGCTTAGATGAGTTTGATAATTTTATGGTTAAGCAAGAAGATTTTAATGCTTATTTTGGTAGGCAACTGAAACACAATGCTTATATGATTGAACACTTGAGTGATTATATGTCTAGAGTTAAAGGTGAACTTAAACTTATTAGTAAACATGCTTCTATGGTTACCACTCAAGTGGAACAAGTACTTAAAGCTCAGAATGATCTGCTCAATGAATTGAATAGTAAGAATAATGACTTTGCTGTTAGAGTTGCAACTAGAGGGGGTAAAGTGACTCAGTAACCTTTGTATCATGAGAACCACCCTAAGAGAATTGAGCAGGATTCTCAGAGAAATAATTTAGATGCACCTAGTCCTTCTAAAAAGAAGAAAAAGAAAAATGATAGGACTTTGCATGCTTCTAGTGAACCTGTTATTGACACACCTGAGAATCCCAATGATATTTCTATCTCTGATGCTGAAACACAATCTGGTAATGAGCATGAACCTAGTGAAAATGCTAATGATGATGTTCATGTTGATGCTCAACCTAGCAATGATAATGATGTAGAAATTTAACCTGCTGTTGATCTTGATAACCCACAATCAAAGAATCAACGTTATGATAAGAGGGACTTTGTTACTAGGAAGCACGGTAAAGAAAGAGAGCCATGGGTTCAGAAACCAATGCCATTTCCTCCCAAACCATCCAAGAAAAAGGATGATGATGATTTTGAGCGCTTCTTTGAAATGATTAGACCTATATTCTTGCGTATGCGATTAACAGATATGCTCAAAATGAATCCTTATGCTAAGTACATGAAAGAAATTGTTACTAATAAGAGAAAGATACCGGAAGCTGAAATTTCCACCATGCTTGCCAATTATACTTTTAAGGGTGGAATACCTAAGAAACTTGGAGATCCAGGAGTACCCACTATACCATGCTCCATTAAAAGAAACTATGTTAGAACTGCTTTATGTGATCTTGGAGCGGTGTTAGTGTTATGCCTCTCTCTTTATATCGTAGACTTGATTTGAATAAGTTGACACCTACTAAAATATCTTTGCAAATGGCCGATAAATCAACTGCTATAATTGCCGGTATTTGTGAGGATGTGCCTGTTAGGTTGCAAAGCGTTACTATTTTAACGGACTTTGTTATTCTTGATATCCCCGAGGACAATAGTATGTCTATTATTCTTGGAAGACCCTTTTTGAATACTGCAGGGGCTGTTATTGATTGCAACAAAGGCAATGCACTTTTCATGTTAATGGAAATGAGCATACGGTACACTTTCCGAGGAAACAACCTCAAGTCCACAGTATAAATTCTATTGGAAAAATTCCATCGATTATTATTGGAGGTTTTGAATTTCCTCTTCCTACTGTCAAAAAGAGATATGATATTCTTATTGTTGGGGATGTGCATATCCCCGTCGAGGTAACATAGTGTTATTCGAAATTTCTCCGGTTTCATGTTATTCGAAATGAGTTTGTTAACAAGACCTGATCAACCTTGTTAGTGGATTCCTTTTGATGAGCATGAGATGGATGAAGTTAGAAAGCACAACCTTCTGTACCCTCCTTTTACTTTATGTTATTTAGAATGAATAAAGTAAAAATAGTATTTTCTGTCAGTTTTCTGAATTGTCCATGCAATAAAAAATACCCGTGTCGGTGTCAAACCGGCGGATCTCGGGTAGGGGGTCCCGGCGTATGCGTCTAGGCGGATGGTAACAGGAGACAAGGGACACGATGTTTTTACCTGTGTTGGGCCCCTCTCGATGGAGGTAAAACCCTACTCGCTTGATTAATATTGATGATATGGGTAGTACAAGAGTAGATCTACCACGAGATCGAGAGGCTAAACCTAAAAGCTAGCCTATGGTATGATTGTTGTTCGTCCTATGGACTAAAACCCTCCGGTTTATATAGACACCGGATAGGGTTAGGGTTACATGTGAATCGGTTACACTTTGGTAGGAGATCTATATATCCAGTATTGCCAAGCTTGCCTTCCACGCCAAGGAAAGTCCCATCCGGACACGGGGACGAAGTCTTCAATCTTGTATCTTCATAGTCCGTGAGTCCGGCCACCGATGATAGTTCGGCTATCCGGACACCCCCTAGTCCAGGACTCCCTCACCCGAAAATAAAAGTTCTCCAAATGCCCCGAAAATGAAATATGATTTTTTTTCTGGAATATTTGAGAATATCTGGCACTGAGGACACATCAAGGGGAGCAAGCACCTGGCCACGAGGTTTGAAACCCTCAGGGATTTGATGATCCATTACTTCATCTGTGAAGCATGTTGGGTGTGCGGCGCCTCTGTATTGGGCAATATCACGACGTAGCTCATATGAGCTTTGTCTGCTGTGTTCGGCCCGGCCGGGTTGTCAGATCCGGGCGTGACGGTAATCATCCCAGTCGTTGGGCACCCACGCCGATCTGTAGATCAATCTTGTTTGCTTTGCCTTATCCTCCAAGAAATCTCGCAAGTCCGTGGCGTTCTCCGTGCTTTGGTACTTTTTGAGCGGGCGTCGGGCGTGGCTTGAGCGGAGGGTCGAGAGGCCTCTGTCGCGGGCCACGGGTGGCCGGGTCTGCCATGTCGCGGCGCTGGTGATGCGGGTGCTTCCTCCTCGATTGAGGCAACGGCCCACGTTTGGGGTAGCTTTTGGAGGAGCGTTCGAGTTCGTACTCCTCGGCTGCAAGGACTTCAGTCCATCTGTCGTGAGCAAGTCTTAGTCACTCTAAGCGCCGCTGCGCTTTCCCCGAGGCTGCTTGCCGTGGCCATAAGCCTGCGCTTTGAAACGCAGCTCCTGCTCGGCGGATCCTCCGGCCACGACAAATTCGTCGTCGCCGAGGCTTGCCTCATCTTTGGAGGGAGGCATATAATTATCGTCCTCTACCTCTCTGTCCGCCGCTCTATCATGAGGGCTGGCTTCCTCCCTCCTCTGTCTGAATCCTGCCGGAGGGGTTGTCTTCAACCTTGTCAGGGGTGTTATTATCTCCGTGCCGGATTTGTCGTTTTTTCCCGTGGCGGGATTTAGAGTGGCGCCACCGACGCCGGCGCTGGGTTGTTTCTTGGAGGGGTCATCCTCCGCTGTTCCATCGCCATTCCCATCTTTTGGGATGTCCACCATGTATATGTCATATGACGAGGTGGCCTTCCGGTGCCCGCGGGCGCTGGGTTTGATCGCCTCCGCACCGTCGTCCATACCGTTGATGTCTTCGGAGTCGAAGTCGAGCATGTCGGTTAAATCATCGACAGTGGCTACAAAGTGGGTGGTGGGTGGGCGTTGAATTTCTTCGTCGTCCGAATCCCAACCTTTCTGACCGTAGTTCGGCCAGGGCTCCCCTGACAAAGAGAGAGACTTTAATGAGTTCAGGATATCGCCAAAGGGCGAGTGCTGAAAGATGTCTGCGGCGGTGAACTCCATAACCGGCGCCCAGTCAGATTCGACTGGCAGGGGCGCGGGAGGTTCGGAGTCCGGAGAGGAGTCCGGCGCCTCGAGTCACGGGCTCTGCAAAGGGCGAGGATGGTGTTCGGCTCAATCGTCAGAGATATCAGAGCCCCGAGGTGGTGTCCAACCACTCGCCCTCGATCGGAGAAATCGGCTTCAACTAAGGGTCGGAGCAGACACCGGTGCGGCCTCCGGGACCTTTCGCCAAGCAGAGCTAGATCATACCCATCGAGACAGTGCGGCGCGCATGGCTGTGCCTCGAACCCGTCGAAGATCAAGTCTCCGCGGATGTCAGCCGTGTAGTTCAAACTTCCAAACCTGACACGATGGCGGGGCGTAGCTTCGATCTGCTCCAGATTGCTGTTAATTGGCCGCAGCGAAAGCCGCCGAATACAAAGATCTGTCCGGGGAGAAAAGTCTCACCCTGGACCACGTCGTTGTTGATGATCGAAGGAGCCATCAGGCCTAAAGGCGACGACACAGAGGAACTCTCAATGGAAGCACCAATGTCGGTGTCAAAACCGGCGGATCTCGGGTAGGGGGGTCCCGAATCTGTGCGTCTAGGCGGATGGTAACAGGGAGACAAGGGACACGATGTTTTTACCTGTGTTCGGCCCTCTCGATGGAGGTAAAACCCTACTCGCTAGATTAATATTGATGATATGGGTAGTACAAGAGTAGATCTACCACGAGATCAGAGAGGCTAAACCCTAGAAGCTAGCCTATGGTATGATTGTTGTTCGTCCTACGGACTAAAACCCTCCGGTTTATATAGACACCGGATAGGGTTAGGTTACACAGAGTCGGTTACAATGGTAGGAGATCTACATATCCAGATTGCCAAGCTTGCCTTCCACGCCAAGGAAAGTCCCATCCGGACACGGACGTAAGTCTTCAATCTTGTATCTTCATAGTCCAGAGTCCGCCACCGATGATAGTTTGGCTATCCGGACACCCCTTGTCCAGACTCCTCAAGAGCTCTCGAACCAGGCTTCAATGACGACGAGTCCGCGCGATATTGTCTTCGGCATTGCAAGGCGGGTTCCTCCTCCGAATACTTCATAGAAGATTTTGAACACAAGGGCGATTAATGCGGCTCTGCAAAATAATTTCCACACAACACCGTAGAGAGAATAATATCTTCACAAAATCACTCACGACGTATTCAAGGGCGTGCCATCACACCACGGCCAAGTCTTCGTCAATCGTTTTCTTGTACCGCCACAGTAGCGTTTAGCGAGGCGGTTTTTGCACGCCTTGTCAAAGCAGAGATTGTGTCCCCTTATTCCGGATTCTCATCAATACAGACGTGGGTAACCCAACCGCGCCATTGATTACGGGCGCTTGGAAGATAAGAGAGTTTTACCAGGCCGGTGGGGGCGCTTAGTTGCGTCCGTCATTCATATAAGGGATAAGGATCCACCTTTCACCCACGCCTTTCTTCCTCATTTGCTCATCCATTTCAAGACTCAAGCTCCAACGCCTGAGTCCGCACATCTCTCCTCAACCTTCTCCAGCCATGTCCGGAGCAGGAGGCAAGTGGATGGTCTCCTCCCTCACGGAGGGGCACATCAAAAGATTGCGGGAGGCCGGATATTTGTCTGGCGACATTGCGTGTAGGCTTCCCACAAAGGGGGAGCTCATCCCCACCCCCAGGCCCCATGAGAGGGTGGTGTTCCTCACCCACTTCCTCCGCGGACTAGGTTTTCCACTTCACCCATTTGTCCGGGGGCTCATGTTCTACTACGGCCTGGATTTCCATGATCTGGCCCAAACTTCATCCTCAATATCTCGACGCTTATCGTCAGGTGCAGGCCTTCCTTCGCGTCAGCCCCACTTCGCTTATGGTTGAAGACCTTTAGCGCCAAGTCAAGATAGTGGGCTGCCAACAAGAGGAGTGCTTGAAGGTGCTATGGCGAAGCGTGGATGCCCAACGTCACATGGCTTGAGGGCTCCTTCGTGGAGACCATAAAGGGGTGGCAATCGGGGTGTTTCTACATCACCGAGCCGCGCGACTCCAAATGGGCGGCGGCCCCCGAATTCAGATCTGGCTCCCCCACGCGGCTCACATCATCGAAAGAGACGGGCCTGGCGTGGGGTGATTCGAAAGAGCTGGCCGGACTCCAAACCTGTGTCCGGAACCTGGTGGACAAGAACCTAAAGCTTGTCAACGTGGTCCAGGTTATGCTCATCCGCCGGATTCTCCTATGCCAGCAACGGGCCTTCAATTTGTGGGAGTTCGATCCGGCACAGCACCGGACCTTGACCCGGCTCTTCGATACTACGTACGAAGATGCCTGGAAGGTGCTGTCCAAGGGCGTCGAAGCTCCCGCATCCGCCATCAAGATCGCTGGATTCCGCCGCAGCACGCCAAGCCAGCCGAGGTAAATTATTTTGCCCTTTATGGGACTCTTTGTTCATAGTTTTGACTCTATGCGGGATCTAAAACTCTAACCTTTGACAGATCGGTTGAAGACGCCCGACAGATGTATTAACCGTCTCCTTTGCCGAAGATTCAGCCGGACGCCCGCTGACGGGGGCTGCCGGGTTCCAAACACCTCACGTGGTGTCGAGAAGAAGGCCAAGAAGGAGGCCACGGAACTCAAGGAGCTCCGGCACCAAGTGGTGTCGATTCTGAGCGAATCCTCTCGAGGAGGAGGAAAAGAAGCCTCTCCCAATGGGGAAGAGAAGAAAAGGAAGGCCGCCTCGACCGGGGATGCCGGAGGGTCCAAGAAGGAAGAACCCTTCCTCCCGGACGTCTCCACCAACGCCAACGACGACGAGGAGGAGTGGCCCTCGAGGCCAAGCCTGGGCGAGATCGTAAGTGTCTGGATACCCATGGTTTTTTCTTATTTAACGTGCATAGTGTTCTCTAATGCCGAACAATCATGCAGCCCGCCTAAGGGCGAAGCTTTTAAGCCAAGCGGGTCCCTGAATTCGTCCGAAGTGGAGAGCACTTCTCTTCCGGCCGCCTCCTCGCCTCGCGCCGCCGACGACACCGAGGTGGGGCCCCAAGGGGGGCCTGGTCAAGAGGAGGTGGCGCAGGAGGCGCCACAAGGCAGCCTCCCGGACTGCAGGCGTGAGTGGAGCAAAGCCTCCGGGAGCTCTAAGCCCGACCCTTGTCCGGACTCCATACCGGAACCTTCAACGGTTCCGAAGTCCTAAGCGGCACCTTCGTAAGAAGGGTAAGATGCCGTGTCCTTCGGCCCAACCGGAGGCACCATTATTGCATCGGAGGCGCTAACAGCGCCTCCATCGAGGAGGAGCACCGCACCGTTATGAGGCGGTGATCCAGAAGTTCTACCGCCAAGAGCGGGCTGATCGAAGCCTGCAACAGCCTTCTAATGTGCTTTGAGGTAAGTTTTCAATATATGCAAGAAGATTACCGTGATAGACGGTAGCTCGATGCTTAGTTCGGTGTTCGGAAAGAAAAGCTGGACTAAGGATCTAAAAAGATATACGAGGGAGTCTAACATAATTATGTCAATATGGGAATGCAAAGCCTGCCGACCTCTGCCAAGACCGATCATGGAGGTCAATGTATTAAAGGAGAACCTCGAGCGGTCCGAGAACGAGCTCGCCAAGCCAAGAAGCAGCTCGAGGACAAAGAAGGTAAAAAATACCTTATTAAAGTAATACCTTATAGAAAGGAGTTGGTTGCAAAAAAGACAGGAATAACATGGGTATTGTAGGGGCCACGAACGAGGTGGTGACCCTAAAGGAAGCGGTGACCGCGGCCGAAAACAAAGCGGCCGCGGAGCGCACCGAGCGAGAGAAGGGGGAGGCGCAGCTGGCGGAGGTACGGCAAGAGCTCTGTGCTCGTGAAAAACACGAGGGTTTGGAGCGGACTCAAGACCCGAGAGTCCGAAGCTTGCTCTCGGCTCTTGAGAGTGCCAAAGCCGCTAAGGCCAAGCCCAAAAAGCCCTCCAGAAATCGAGGCGATGAAGAAGATAGCGGCGTGGTAAGGCATTCTTTATGCAAAGCAAGAATGTAAAAGTCAATTATCTGTTACTTACCCGAATCCGAGCTCTCCAGAGCCTTCGCAGATCTGCCGCAGTAGTGTATCCGATGTCGCCGCTTTCACCGGGCCAAGAGGGAGCTCGACGGAGAAGGTGTTTTGGTCTTAGTATGCCGAGGCTTAACAGCAGCCGGTGCCATGACCGACCAATCAAGCAATTGGTCGAGCTCCACAAGGTCGCCGAACAGGCCATGAAGGGCCTTATAGCTCGGTGTGGCCAAATGAGGCCATGCTCGGAGCTACTTCGGCTAGAGCGGTGGCTGGTGGACGATGTCCATGGATCAAGTAATCACACGCCTGCTCCTGTGCATCGAAGGTGCTCAGAGGCCTTGCCCGTGCTAAGGTGCACTGGGCAAGCTGGATGGCGAGAAGCTTGTGAAGGACGGACCACCGGTGAAGGCAAGGAGCATCGCAAGCCGAAATGTATTATGAGGGCGCCCTCGAGGGTGCCCGCCGATAGCAGGTGAATGTTCCAAAGATGTAATTTTTGAATAGACTCGCATTTGTTATCACAGACGTTGAAAACTTGTTCATATGCGCTAAGCAACGCTTTGTGAATTTAAAATATTACCTTCAGGCGGCCGCTTATCAAATCGAGAGATGGCAAGTCGTTGGCTTCAGCACCCATGCCATTTAGTACTGGGGTGTTCGGGATAAACTTGAGCGCTCTTGTTCCCATTCTTGGGTCCCACGAGGAGGCGCCAACGCAACGTAACCAGGCAACCGGACTTATAGTGCTTGAACACTCTCACTTAGCCATAGAATTCTATAATTTTAAATTTCAAGCCCCTAGTATTCGAAGACCGAGTTCGGGCGCTTATCCACGCCTTTGGCTTGGACAGAGCCGGCTCCTCGCCTAAGCGGCATAAGTCTTTAGGGACCCGAAAAACCTCTCGAACAGCGACCAGCTCTCGCCTTATCATGACGGCCGGTCAGTTTTAGCTTTCTCGGAGGTGCTCAACCCAGCTCAACCGGGGCACAATCGCAGTGGTTCTCCAGTGCTACCTTAGCCGATATAACGAACGTAAGGTACCAAAACATGGGAGCCGGGCAAACCCAACTATTGACCCAAGACATGATTCGAGCCGATGCATATAATGCTATAAGTTCGGGTGCCGCACTTGTGAAAGTGTTCGGACTTATCACACCATTCATGGGGTACTCAAGCCCTCGGTGTATTGGCCGTACCAAAGTGTACGGGTGTAACGTGTCATAGATGAACATATATGGAAAAAAGGGAATGCAATAATAAGAAGAAGCTATGTATTGTTTATTCAAAAAGGTACTGCAATGAAAGCAGAACTATACAAATAGTGCGGTAAGCAAGGGATGGGACTATTTAGCATGTCCCCCTCCGTGGGGTAAGCAAGCGCGGGTGGTATGTAAAACAGGTATAATGCTCGTAGTAGAGACCACCTGGACACTCGACGTAGCTTTCTGCTTCCCTGGCTGTTGCATCGTGAGTTCGGCAATTCTAGTGCCGGACAGGGCTTCTGGAAAACGGAGTCCTGAAAGTAAGAGAAAAAAGAAAAAAAAGAATGACACAATCGGGAGCCCCTGGTGCGGTTGAGCCGCACTCTGGGCGTGCCGTGGTCGTGCCCCTCCCCTTATGCCCATGGTATCTCCAGAGCGTAGTTATGTACGCGTGAAAATCGGCTCCAGCGATTTTCCGAGGGCTGGGGTTGGGGCCGCATTGCTACGCTTGCTTGGATCGTGTCAGGCGGTCTTGCTATAGGTTACTCCGGGCGCGCTTGACGGTGTCCGGACGTTTAATGGCCGGACTCGAGGGTTGCCTTAAGAGGCTGCTTTGCACTTCCGCCACTAGGGCCGCCGTATGCTCCTCCGTTCGGAGAGAGCGTTCGGTGTTTCCATTGACCGTGATTACTCCTCGAGGGCCTGGCATCTTGAGCTTGAGATATATGAGTGCGGCACCGCATTGAACTTTGCAAATGCGGTTCGTCCAAGCAAAGGCATGATAGCCATCATGGAATGGGACTATGTCGAAGATTAACTCTTTGCTTCGGAAGTTATCCGGGGATCCGAAGACCACTTCAAGTGTAACGGAGCCTGTACAGTTGGCCTCTACACCTGGAATGATGCCTTTAAAGGTTGTCTTGGTGGGTTTAATCCTTGAGGGGTCTATGCCCATTTTGGCGACCGTATCCCGGTAAAGCAGGTTCAGCCGCCGCCGCCCATCGGGACTCTAGTGAGGTGGAATCCGTCCATGATTGGGTCAAGAACCACGCGGCAAATCCGCCGTGTCGGATCTTGGTGGGGTGGTCCTTCGATCAAAAGTTATCGGGTAGGAGGACCACGGGTTGAACTTTGGGGCGACCGCTCCATCGCATATACGCCCCTTAGTGCACGCTTCCGCCTCCCTTTTGGGTATGTGGGTTGCGATATCATGTTCACCGTCCGCACTTGTGGGGAAAGCCCTTCGTCCTCTATTGTTCGGGCGGCCGGGCTCCTCGTCATCGCTTATGCAGCCCTTGTCATTGAGTTGACATTTAACTTGCTCGTGCTTGAACACCCAACAATCTCTGTTGGTGTGGTTGGCTGGTTTTTTCGGGGTGCCATGTATCCGCACAAGCGATCGTGGTATTCGGTCCAAGTTGGACGGGCCCCTGGTATTTACATTGAATGGCTTCTTCCACGACCGGTTTAGAGCCTCTGAATCCGGCATTTACTGTAGTATCTTCGGAATAGTCACCGTTAATGTGGCGTTTATTCTTGTTGCGACGCGGCCTGCCATTGCTGTCCTTGGTATCCGAACTACCAGGGTGTTTTTCCAAGTTGTTGCTTCGAGCTAGCCAGCTGTCCTCTCCTGCGCAGAAGCGGGTCATGAGGGATGTGAGGGCTGCCATGGATTTCAGCTTTTCCAGTCCGAGGTGCCGGGCAAGCCACTACCGTCAGAATGTTATGTTTGAAGGCTGCAAGGGCCTCTCGCATCCCGGACAGTCAACGATTTGATTTTTCTTGGTTAAGAACCGTGTCCGTAATTGTCCGCCGATTCATCTGCCTGCTGAATTATATGGCTAAGGTCATCGGCGTCTCGTGGTCGCAATTACATATGTGCCCCGAAGTTATCAAGGAATGCGGCTTCCGTGTCTTCCCAACAACCAATTGATTCTGGCCGGCAAGCTGTTGAGCCAATGCCAAGCTGGTCCTTTAAGCTTGAGTGGGAGGTATTTGATGGCGTGTAGATCATCACGACGAGCCATGTGGATATGGAGGAGATAGTCTCGATCCGGACCGCAGGATCTGTGGTACCATCGTATGATTCAATGTTTACGGGTTTGAAACCCTCGTGATTTGATGATCCATTACTTCATCTGTGAAGCATGTTGGGTGTCTTGGCGCCTCAGACAAGTAATATCACGACGTAGCTCATATGAGCTTTGTCTGCTGTGTTCGCCCGCCGGGTTGTCAGTATCCGGCGTGACGGTAATCATCCCAGTCGTTGGGCACCCACGCCGATCTGTAGATCAATCTTGTTTGCTTTGCCTTTATCCTCCAAGAAATCTCGCAAGTCCGCCGCGTTCTCCCGCTTTGGTACTTTTTGAGCGGCGCCGGGCGTGGCTTGAGCGGAAGGTCGAGAGGCCTCTCTGTCAGCTGCCACGGGTGGCCGGTCTGCCATGTCGTATACTGGTGATGCGGGTGCTTCCTCCTCCGATTGAGGCAACGGCCCACGCTTTGGGGTAGCTTTTGAGGGGCGTTCGAAGTTCGTGATTCCTCGGCTGCAAGGACTTCACCATCTATCGCCTAGCAAGTCTTGGTCACTCTAAGCTGCTGCTGCTTTTTCTTGAGGCTACTTGCCATGGCCATAAGCCTGCGTTTGAAACGCCTCCTGTTCGGCGGGATCCTCCCGCACGACAAATTAAATCGTCGTCGAGAGGCTTGCCTCATCTTCGGAGGGAGGCATATAATTATCGTCCTCTACCTCTCTGTCTGCCGCTCTATCATGAGGGCTGGCTTCTCCCTCCTCCTGTGTTGAATCCTGCTGGAGGGGGTTGTCTTCGGCACTGTCCGGGGTGTTATTATCTCCCGTGCCGGATTCGTCGTTTTTGCTGTGGCGGGATTTAGAGCGGCGCCGCTGACGTCGGCGCTTGGGTTGTTTCTTTGAGGGGTCATCCTCCGCTGTTACATCGCCATTACCAATTTTTGGGATGTACACCATGTATATTTCAAATTACGAGGTGGCCTTCCAGGTGCCCGTGGGCGCCGGCTCTTGATCGCTCTCCGCACCGCCGTCCATACCGCTGATGTCTTGAGTCGAAGTCGAGCATGTCGGTTAAATCATCGGCGTAGCTACAAAGTGGGTGGTGGGTGGGCGTTGAATTTCTTCGTTGTCAGAATCCCAACCTTTTGGATCAGTAGTTCGCCAGGGCTCTCCCGACAAAGAGAGAGACTTTAATGAGTTCAGGATATCGCCAAAGGGCGAAAAGCCGGAAGATGTTCATGGGCGGTGAACTCCATAACCGGGCGCCCACCAGATTCGACCGGCAGGGCGCGGAGGTTCGGAGTCCCGGAGAGGAGTCCGCGCCTCGTAGTCACGGGCTCGCAGCGACGGTGGATGGTGTTCGGCTCAATCGTCATAGATATCGTAGCCCCCGAGGTGGTGTCCAACCACTCGTCCTCGATCGTCGAAATCGGCTCCGAACTAAGGGTCGGAGCAGACGCTGGTGCGGCCTCCAGGACACTGTTCGGCGGCAGAGCTAGATCATACCCATCGAGACAAAGGCGGCGCTGCATGGCTGTGCCTCGAACCCGTCGAAGATCAAGTCTCGCGGATGTCACCGTGTAGTTCAAATCTCCAAACCTGACACGATGGCTGGGGCGAAGCTTCGATCTGCTCCAGATTGCTGTTTAATTGCCCTTGATGCGAAGCCGCCGAATACGAAGATCTGTCCGGGGAGAAAAGTCTCACCCTGGACCACGTCGTTGTTGATGATCAAAGGAGCCATCGGGCCTAAAGGAGACGCCACAGAGGAACTCTCAATGGAAGCACCAATGTCGGTGTCAAAACCGGCGGATCTCGGTAGGGGGTCCCGAACTGTGCGTCTAGGTGGATGGTAACAGGAGACAAGGGACACGATGTTTTACCTGTGTTCGGGCCCTCTCGATGGAGGTAAAACCCTACTCCTCGCTTGATTAATATTGATGATATGGGTAGTACAAGAGTAGATCTACCACGAGATCGAGAGGCTAAACCCTAGAAGCTAGCCTATGGTATGATTGTTGTTCGTCCCATGGGACTAAAACCCTCAGGTTTATATAGACACCGGATAGGGTTAGGGTTACACAGTCGGTTACACTTTGGTAGGAGATCTATATATCCGTATTGCCAAGCTTGCCTTCCACGCGAAGGAAAGTCCCATCCGGACACGGGACGAAGTCTTCAATCTTGTATCTTCATAGTCCAGGAGTCCGGCCACCGATGATAGTTCGGCTATCCGGACACCCCCTAGTCCAGGACTCCCTCACCCGAAAATAAAAGTTCTCCAAATGCCCCGAAAATGAAATATGATTTTTTTTCTGGAATATTTGAGAATATCTGGCACTGACAACGCATCAAGGGGAGCAAGCACCTGGCCACGAGGGTCCAGGGCGTGCCCACCCCTGGGCGCACCCCCCTGCCTCGTGGGCTCATGGTGGCTCCCCTCCACTTATTCCTGCACCCACACACTCCTTCTTCCTCCCAAAAAAAATCACCAACCAGCTCAAGCACGAGTTCTTGCTCATTTTGCTGCCATTTTCGATCTCCTTGCTCAAAGCACCTCTCACAAAACTGCTTTGGGGGATTGTTCCTTGGTATGTGACTCCTCCAATAGTCCAATTAGTTTTTGTTCTAGTGCTTTATTCATTGCAAATTTGTGCTGCCTATGTGACCATGTTCTTGAGCTTGCATGTCAAATTCATATGGTTCCAAGTAGTTTTAATGCATGATATAGTCTCTAACCACTTGTGGGAGTAGTTGCTATCAATTTTGTTGAGTTTGGTTCACTTTTATTTTGAGTTACTAAAAATTTCAGAAATTTTTCAGAGGAAGAAATATGTTTAGGAAAATGTTTCCAAGGTGGTCCTTCAAGGAAGCAAGGGCCCAGGCACGCAATACGTGATGCGAACGATGAACCACCAAGGGAAGCTCAAGTGCGGGCTTGTGAATGGTCTTTAGAGGACTTTATGGATCGAGCAGGAATCAAGGGAGAATTTAATGCATATGTGCGTAATGCTGATCTTGTGAGCTTCGAGGCAGATAAGTGCCGTCAGTACCACTATCTCACTGATTCCTTTGTGAGGAGGTTTGAATTTTCATCATCACGCAATTCTTAGACTGTCATGTTTGATCTTTATGAAAATTCTTATACTATGGACTTAGAGGATTTTAATACTCCTTGCAAACTTCCACAATGGGGTAGTCCTAGTGAACCTCGCAAATCTGAGTTTAGAGATTTTGTTGCTAGTATAACTGGGGGAGTCTAGAGATATAACACAAGCTACCATAGGGAGCATTCATTTTCCTGCTATACATTATTTTGCTCTCTTCATAGGTAGGTGCATAAATGGTAAGGATGAAGCATATCACATGTGTGTCCCTGATCTCAGTGTTCTCAGGAGCGCTGTGTTAGGAGATAAACATTATAATTTGGGAGCCATTGTTGCACGTAGGTTGCATAATAATAGAATGAATGGAGATTTCTTTGGCGGAATTTATGCAACCCGTCTAGCTAATTTTCTTGGAATACCTATTCGTGATTGTGGTATGGAATTGCATCCTTCTTATCTAGATTTTAATGCCATGGTTCACCATCAGTTTGTTGAGAGGAATGAACCGTGTAGGACCTTGAAGTATGTCTAGAGGGGGGTCATTAGACTACTTGACCAATTAAAAACTTAACCTTTTCCCAATTTTAGACTTTGGCAGATTTTAGCTATTTTTGCACAAGTCAAGCAATCTTCACACAATTCAAGCAAGCATGCAAAGAGTATATAGGCAGCGGAAATTAAAGCATGCAACTTGCAAGAATGTAAAGGGAAGGGTTTGGAGGATTCAAACGCAATTGGAGACACGGATGTTTTTGTCGTGGTTCCGATAGGTGGTGCTATCGACATCCACGTTGATGGAGACTTCAACCAACAAAGGGTATGATTGCTTGAGAGTCCACAGAGGGCTCCACCCACGAAGGGTCCACGAAGAAGCAACCTTGTCTATCCCACCATTGCCATCGCCCACGAAGGACTTGCCTCACTAGCGGTAGATCTTCATGAAGTAGGCGATCTCCTTTCCCTTACAAACTCCTTGGTTCAACTCCACAATCTTGTCGGAGGCTCCCAAGTGACACCTAGCAAATCTAGGAGACACCACTCTCCAAGAAATAACAAATGGTGTGTTGATGATGAACTCCTTGCTCTTGTGCTTCAAATGATAGTCTCCCCAACACTCAACTCTCTCTCACAGGATTTGGATTTGGTGGAAAGAAGATTTGAGTGGAAAGCAACTTGGGAAAGGCTAGAGATCAAGATTCATATGGTAGGAATGGAATATCTTGGTCTCAACACATGAGTAGGTGGTTCTCTCTCAGAACTGGTAAGTTGGAAGTGTAGGTTTGTTCTGACGGCTCTCTCCACGAATGAAGAGGAGGTGGAGGGGTATATATAGCCTCCACACAAAATCTAACCGTTACACACAATTTACCAAACTCGTTGGGACCGAATCAACAAACTCGGTCGGACCGATTCAGTACACCTAGTGACCGTTAGTGGTTTCGCTGGGACCGACATGCAACTCGGTAGGACTGATATGGTTAGGGTTAGGGCATAACGTAATCTCGGGTGTGACTGACATACAAACTCGGTGAGACCGATTTTGGTAATTCGCTAACCAGAGAGTTGGTTAGGTAAACTCGGTGGGACTGATTCGCTCTTCGGTGAGACCGAAAAGTTACGAAAAGGAAGCAGAGAGTTTACATTGCAATCTCGGTATGATCGATCGCTCACTTCGGTTAGACCAAACGCTACGAAGGGAAACAGAGATTATAATCCCATCTCGGTGAGACCGAGATCCCTATCGGTGAAACCGATTTGCCTAGGGTTTGTGGCAATGGCTATGACATCTGAACTCGGTGGCGCCGGATAGAAAGAATCGGTGGGGCCGAGTTTGACTTTAGGTTTAGGTCAAATGTGGATGTAAGAAAGTAGTCGAGGGTTTTGGAGCATATCACTAAGCACATGAAGCAAGAGGCTCATTAAGAAACACCTCATCCCTCCTTGATAGTATTGGCTTTTCCTATAGACTCAATGTGATCTTGGATCACTAAAATGTAAAATGTAGAGTCTTGAGCTTTTGAGCTTGAGCCAATCCTTTGTCCTCAATATTTTGAGAGATCCACTTTCATCATCCATGCCATGCCATTCATTGAGTTTTCCTGAAATATTTGTCTTGGAATAGCATTAGCTCAATGAGCTACATGTTGTTATGAATTACCAAAACCACCTAGGGATAGTTGCACTTTCAATCTCCCCCTTTTTGGTAATTGATGACAACATATAGATCAAAGCTTCGACAAACGATAATAAGATTGAAAAACATCGTCGCTTTGAGAAGTATGTGATAAGCAAGAGATCCCCCTAAATTTATGCATGTTTTAAGATTTGCTATGGACTGCAAATGCACAAGGAATTAGGCTCATGGTTTACTCTTCCATGTCACATACATCTTGGTGGAGCGCTTAAAATAATAAAGACTGAATACATGCACTCATCACCAAGCAAAGTGAATGATCATATAAGGATAAGTGAGATAATATCATGTAACAAGCATAAGTGTAGCTTATGATCAAACACATGATCATCAATGTCTCAAGGTGTAATAGCATAGTATCTCAATCAATCAAAAGCAAACAAGGTTCAACCAAGAAGACAGGAGAGAACAAAAGCAAACACTCTCTCTCGAATCCTATGATCTATACATTTTTCTCCCCCTTTGGCAACAAGTTACCAAAAATTTCCTAGAAAATGCATAGTACCATATCGTCTCTTAGGCTTGGTCTTCAGCTGGTGGCGTAGAGATGGCTCCTTGGACGAAGACTTCAGTTGATGTGGAAGGAGCTGAAGGAGTTGGTGCTGGAGCTGGTTGCACTGGAGCTGTAGCCGAGCGAGATGAAGTGACTCTGGGTGTCTGCACTGGCTCTGCAATTGATCTCCGAGCTCGAGGCACTCTAGCAAAAGCATCGCTTGTTGTCCCGCCTTCCTCTCACGCATGTCATCCTGTAGTCGCTTCCACAACCGATCAATCTCGCCATTTTGACATCAAGATCATAGAATTTTTGTTCCATGATTCTTTCAAGGCTCTCCGGTTTTGAGTTAGGGTGGCCAACCCCTTCTCAATCCGCAGAGTTGATGCTATCAAGTAACCAAGCTGGTCCCGCTTGCTCTTCAAAAGTACTCGAGATGCCTCTGCTAGAGTTGGCATCTTGCAGCCTTCTCTTTCCTTGCTTTCTCCTTCTTGACTTGAGCTTGTACCGATGATGGTTCATTCTCATTCATGACAACTTGATTGTCCTCAAAGTCAGGATAGAGAACAAAGTGTTCCTTATCCAACAGATATTTCGCGGCCCATCTTTGAGTTAATCAACTCCTGAATTTGTGGGGCATATCCACGCCTTCTCTTTGGTCTCGTCGCTGTCCTCTTGATAGTCTCAACTATGAGGCTCATGACCTTGAATTTCTGGGGCACATTAAATATGTGTAGAAAATTAATTGCATGCCCTCTGATCATGTTGTGGTCACCTGATTTGGGCAACAGAGTGTGCCTTAGGATCCAGCTTGATCGTTGGCAGCCCGACAGTAAGAAAACGAATCGACCCAAACTTGAAAGTCTCAAGTGCTTCATCTGGGATCTCCTTGTACATCTGTGACATAGAGTTATGATCCATCTTCTTCTTGGCATAAATGTCCAAGTCATCTTTACTCGCCTTTGGGGCATTGATCAGACTTGCCCATTCCTCAATGGTTGATTGGTATCTCGTTCCTTCAGACATCCAAACTCTCCTCCCATCTGGATAGAAATGTGCTGTGGAGTAGAATTGCATAATGAGCTCATCATTCCAGTTTGTGAGCTTCGCCCAAGAAAATCTGCAACTCCACATGCAATCAAGCTGTCATACACTCTGTGATAGTGTTCTTCATTCTCCTTCATGTAGGTCCAAATGACCCACCTCATATCACACACTATGGGTTTCTTGTCCAACAAGATTGTCTCATAGAAGTCCTGCTGCTCCTTTGTGTGGAACCTGTAATCAACAACAGTCCTTCTCACGGTGGCATATGGATCTCGACTCTCTCCATAGCCTCAACCACTGAATCTCTCCCGATCTTCATGTTCTCAACCACAGGATGAGCATCATTGTGGTCTGGAATCTTGGGTTTGAGCTTTCTCGGGACTTGTCCTTCATCATCTTCCTCAAGAACAACATCGAACCTTTGGGGCCTTGTTCTTTTCAGCACCGGTATATTCACAGTATTCCTCTTAGGTGCACTCTTGGGCTTGGAGGCAGCTTTGGGTGCTTCTTTGGGCTTTAAAGTTGCAGCCCTCGACTTTATGGCATCACCCATCAGCTTTTTGTTCCTTGGGTGCTGGTGCAAAGCAACCTCTTCTTATTCCTCTTCTTCCATCATGGAAGGCTTTCCAATCACTCCGCCGTAGTCTTCTTGACCCTTTCCTTCCTTTTCTTTCCTTCTGCAAAGGGCTCTTTGGGTTGGGATTCCAAAGATACTTGAGTGGATACTCGGCTTTAGACATTGGTTGTCTTCCTCTCAGCCTTTTGATTTTCATTCTCGGCTTTTACTGCAGCTTGAGCTGTACTCCTTCTTAAGCACTCTCTTCTTTGAACTAGCCTCATCCTCAATCGCCACATAATCCTCATCCTCGACCGATGTCTTCTTCTTCCTTGTCCTAGTGGCAGCTTTGGGCAAATTGTCGGGTGTGCTTCGCTTCCCTCATCTCAAGCTTGGAGGGACTAGTGCCCTCACTCATGTGAGTCTGCTCTTATGATCTGCTCGTTCGCTGTCACTTTGGTGCGACATGCCGCATACACCAATGCTTCAATCTTCGTGAATAGTTATAGATGAGGTAGAGTGGATGAGCATCACAAAATGCAGAGGTTTTGCAAAGAATGATTCAAAGTTTAGTTTTAGTTTTCCTCGTAAAGCATTTGGATCTACCGATTTTCAAACTCGGTGATACCGAAGCAGTTTTGGAACCTAAACTAGTGAACTCGGTCGATCGAGTCACAGTTCGATGGTACCGAGACTGCTAGGGTTTCACAAAGTTTTAAAATCGGTCACACCGATTAGCAATTCTTGGTCGCACCAAGAGTTACTAGTGCAATGGCGTTAGCCAAATCGGTGGGACCGAAGTTTTCAACTCGGTGGGTCCGAGATGGTTTCGTGAAACCTAACCCTAAATTTTCGAATCACACCTATTCTAAGGATTGTTTTGACTGGATAGAGGTGTTTCAATCATGGCAAGAAGCATAACAAACACAATGTGCTGAGAATCAGAGGAGGATAGCATTGTGATCGAGTTCATACCCTAGTTCGGCGGTGAACTCACTACGGCGGAAACGGCTGAGATGAAATCCGTTGACGGCTGCGGAGACCAGCGACAAGGGGCGGTCATGCATTTAAGTCGACGATCCGGAGACCTAGTAGGCAGAGCGAGCTATGCGCGGGCGAAGAGTTTCGGAGAAAGTTTTCCAAAAAATTTCCCGTGTGAATATATAGCCCGACACTGTCGGTGTGACCGAGTGGAACAACTCGGTGGCACCGAGATGCATAACTGTTAACGATTCTGACAACTCGGTGTGACCAAAAAGTTCAAATCGGTTGCATACCGAGATTGAAAAACCTAGATCGACTTTAGTGATCTCGATGCGACCCGAAATTGAGGAATCGGTCGGACCGAAAATCACAAAGAAGTTTTGGAAGTTTAAGTCTATGACGAACCGGGGACTCGAAAAGGCGCCTCACCTGCAGTGCTTCGAATCCGACTTGATCAAATTTTGTGATGTAGCATGAATAGAGTTTGAGACGAGAAAAGCATAGATAGCTAGAGAAGGTTCTTAGGCATTCTTGTCAATCCACTTGGCCAAAGAAAAAGAAACCAATCAATCAAAACAACAAGTGGATGTCCTTGAATGAGTAAAATATGCAACCAACATGCTCACACAATAAAATGACAAATGAAATATGTGACAAAGCATGCACAACCAATTCTAGCATCTATCAAGCAATTGGCGATGACTAGGTCATCTATATATGAGTATATTGACTTAGGAGTCAAATGAGAACATTTGATCATAGGTCATACTCATCGCTTAAGCTCAAGTGGGGTTACCACTTTTACATAAAGCATTTATGTGTTCACATCATTAGAGTTGCTTTGGTGAATTCTTGGAGTTAAGCTCCCCTAGATGTGAGATCCCCCTTAGAGGGATGAACTAACCTTGGGTTTTGTCGATGATGACTTCATGTAGGTGTTGAAGATGTGGATGCTCAATATTGATGTAGATCTTTTGGAGCAATCCTTTGAAGTGAGTTGCACTTTCAATACCTACATGGGTTAGTCCCACAAGGAACAAACAAGTATATCCATAGACATAGAGTGATGCACACACAAAATGATGTCCATGAAAACATTAGGTTACCTTGTCCCTTGCCTTACCAACATGAGGGTTTGTGACTCCTTGAACTAGTGGAAGATATGGAAGTTGACTGCACTTGTCCTTGCCATAATGATATGAGTGAAGAATGTTGGCAGAGTCACCCTCAAGAACTCTCTAGTTCTTCTTCTTCGGGATCCACATCATCTTGATGGGAATCCTTGGTGTAGTAGTTGTACTTGAGGAAGTAGAATCGACGTAGTCTTGGGAACCCACTTGACCAAGGCCTTAGGTGCTTCTTCAAATGCATCAATCTCCTCTTGAAGCTTGTCCTTGCCTTTGTTCTTGTGGTCTTGTGGTGGAAGATCATCTTGTGCTTGTGTTCCTTTGAAGGAAGTAGGATCATACTTCTCTTGTTGACGGACAAACTTCGCCTTGGGGTATTGATCTTCTTCCCACTCTATGCCATTGGCATTGAACTTTCGCTCAAAAACCAACACCTTGATTCTTCCGGTGCCTTCCTTGCTTGCGCATAATTTCCTCAATTGCTTACTCCCGGCAAGGCTCTTGTATACACCTTTCTCTATAATTCCCTTCAATAAGCTGTTTTCTTGCTCAAGTGTAACTTGGCTAAGAGAATCGTTAGTGGAATCAAGAGAACTACTAGAAGCAACAATATTGGATTTAGCATTGTTATTGTTACTACTGGAGGAAGAATCTTTCTTGTTCTTGTTACTAGACTTGACTTGAGGCATGTAAGTAGATAAGAGTAAACGCTTGGCAATGTAAGAAGAACTTTTCTTACGGAGATCATCATTGATTGCTTTTAGGAACTCATGCTCTTGCTCAAGATTGAGCTTTTCAAAGCGTAACTTCTCATGAGCCCTTAAAAGTTCTCGATGATCTTTGAAGATAGTTACATGAGCTAACTTAAGAGTGTTTAGTTCTTTAGTTAGTAGCTCAATCTTCTCCTTATCATTGTCATTCGCTTCATTTTGAATAGCATGATTAATTGACGCTTTCATCATAGTATTCATCACTAGAGTTGTCAACAAGTAAATCATCATCACCTAACAAGTCATCTTCATCACTATTAAAATCAACATACTCGGGTGTGTTACCTTAGGACCTTTGGCCATGAAGCATCTTCCAATTCCTTCATTTGGTGAATCAAATATGTCGTAGGAGTTGGTTGACACAAGTGCTAGACCGGCAACACCTTCATCTTGAGTGTATTCGGAGTCGGATTGATAGCTTCTCTCGGAGTGATTGTCGGAGTCGGAGCCAGATACCCATTCACCAAAATGAGCTTGATGTTTTCGTTTTGTGTAGCTCTTTGATGACTTGTCCTTCCTTTCCGAATCCTTGCTTCTCCGTGAGGGTCTTCGTTCATAACGATCATCTCTACTCGTTCTCTCTCTTGGTGGTGATTCTTCTCTTCTACTTCTTCTCTTTGGAGAATATTCTCTTCTTTTGTAGGGTGCCGTACACTCATTGGAGTAGTGTTCGGGTCTCCCACAATTGTAGCAATTGCGCTCTCGACTAGAAGATCTTTTGTCATTGTAGGATCTTGACTTAGAGCTTCTTTCTTTGCTTCTACTCTTGTAGAATTTGTTGAAGTTCTTCACCATTAAGCTCAATTCTTCATTGAAGGTTTGTTTCTCACTTGATGATGTGGGGGCTTCACATGAGGGTTTGTAAGCACCACTTGACTTGTTGTGAAGTTCCTCCTTATCCTTGAGTGACATCTCATGAGCAACAATTCTTTCAATGACTTCCGTTGGCTTGAGATCTTTGTAATTTGGCATCATTTGGATCAATGTGCACACGGTATCATATTTTCCATCGAATGCTCTTAGGATCTTCTTGATGATGAATCTGTCGGTCATCTCTTCACTTCCTAAGCCGGCAATCTCATTTGTGATAAGAGCAAGCCTGGTGTACATTTCAGCGACACCTTCACCATCCTTCATTTTGAACTTGTCAAGTTGACTTTTGGAGCACATCCAACTTGGATTCCTTGACGGAGTCGGTACCTTCATGCATATCAATCAAAGTATCCCAAATTTCCTTTGCATTCTCAAGACGGCTGATTTTGTTGAATTCTTCGGTGCACAAGCCATTGAAGAGGATATCACAAGCTTGAGCATTGTATTGCAGCGTCTTCAACTCATCCGCGCTCGCTTCACGGTTCGGTTCTCTCCCATCAAAGAATTCACCTTGCAAGCCAATACACACAATAGCCCAAACGGCGGGGTTATGTCCGAGAATATGCATTTCAATCTTATGCTTCCAACTAGCACAATTAGTGCCATCAAAGTAAGGACCTCTACGGTGATAATTTCCCTCGCTAGACGCCATACTCTCCTAGGTGATTAGACTACTTGACCAATTAAAAACTTAACCTTTTCCCAATTTTAGACTTTGGCAGATTTTAGCTATTTTTGCACAAGTCAAGCAATCTTCACACAAATCAAGCAAGCATGCAAAGAGTATATAGGCAGCGGAAATTAAAGCATGCAACTTGCAAGAATGTAAAGGGAAGGGTTTGGAGGATTCAAACGCAATTGGAGACACTGATGTTTTTGTCGTGGTTCCGATAGGTGGTGCTATCGTACATCCACGTTGATGGAGACTTCAACCCACGAAGGGTAACGGTTCGCATGAGTCCACGGAGGGCTCCACCCACAAAGGGTCCACGAAGAAGCAACCTTGTCTATCCCACCATGGCCGCCGCCCACGAAGGACTTGCCTCACTAGCGGTAGATCTTCATGAAGTAGGCGATCTCCTTGCCCTTACAAACTCCTTGGTTCAACTCCACAATCTTGTCGGAGGCTCCCAAGTGACACCTAGCCAATCTAGGAGACACCACTCTCCAAGAAGTAACAAATGGTGTGTTGATGATGAACTCCTTGCTCTTGTGCTTCAAATGATAGTCTCCCCAACACTCAACTCTCTCTCACAGGATTTGGATTTGGTGGAAAGAAGATTTGAGTGGAAAGCAACTTGGGAAAGGCTAGAGATCAAGATTCATATGGTAGGAATGGAATATCTTGGTCTCAACACATGAGTAGGTGGTTCTCTCTCTAACCGGTAAGTTAGAAGTGTAGGTTTGTTCGATGGCTCTCTCCACGAATGAAGAGGAGGTGGAGGGGTATATATAGCCTCCACACAAAATCTAACTGCTACACACAATTTACCAAACTCGGTGGGACCGAATCAACAAACTCGGTCTGACCGATTCAAGAAACCTAGTGACGGTTAGTGGTTTTGGTGGGACCGACATGCAACTCCGGTAGGACCGATATGGTTAGGTTAGGGCATAACGTAACCTCGGTGAGACCGACATACACAAACTCGGTGAGACCGATTTTGGTCATTAGCTAACCAGAGAGTTGGTCAGGTAAACTTGGTGGGACCGATTCGCTCTTTCGGTGAGACCGGAAAGTTACGAAAAGGAAACAGAGAGTTCACATTGCAATCTCGCTGGGACCGATCGCTCACTTCGGTTAGACCGAAACGTTAAGAAGGGAAACAGAGAGAGTCCCATCTTGGTGAGACCGAGATCCCTATCGGTGAAACCGATTTGCCTAGGGTTTGTGGCAATGGCTATGACATCTGAACTCGGTGGCGCCAGATAGAAAGAATCGGTGGGGCCGAGTTTGACTTTAGGTTTAGGTCAAATGTGGATGTAAGAAAGTAGTTGAGGGTTTTGGAGCATATCACTAAGCACATGAAGCGAGAGTCTCATTAAGCAACACCTCATCCCTCCTTGATAGTATTGGCTTTTCCTATAGACTCAATGTGATCTTGGATCACTAAAATGTAAAATGTAGAGTCTTGAGCTTTTGAGCTTGAGCCAATCCTTTGTCCTTAATAGTTTGAGGGATCCACTTTCATCATCCATGCCATGCCATTCATTGAGTTTTCCTGAAATATTTGTCTTGGAATAGCATTAGCTCAAGGAGCTATTTGTTGTCATGAATTACCAAAACCACCTAGGGATAGTTGCACTTTCAAACCGCCTCTCCAGTACCGACTAATCTTTGACAGGCGTCACGCCGTCAATATTGTCCTCCCTGCTCCTACTCTCTTTGACTCTTAGGCAAAGGGGAGATATGTCATAACCAGGGAGGAGGCAAGTGAGTACGAGAGGAGGACGAGGGCAGCTCGTCTCCAAGCTACAGCCCACGATGCAATAGCTGCTGCATCTTAGTATGACCCCAGTTACCACTTCGGATATCCGCCAGGCCAGCTGTGGCCATAGACCAACTTAGGCCAAAAGCCTAAGCTTGAGGGAGTACGTATTTCTCACCGACATTACATTTATGTTCACACACTCATGCTAGTTGTCGGTGCTCATACTTTTTCACTATAATATCCATGCTATTTTATTTTCCTTTTTATGCTTTCTTCTTGTGTTTTTGATAAACCTTAAGAAAAAAAATATTAGTTGTAGCTTTTAGCTAGTTTACTTTCTTGCTTGTAGTAACAATTAAAAGAAAACCCAAAAAGATTTCTTGTTCTTCTTTTGCTTGTTGGGAGCTTTCCCGTGTAAATAGTTTTATTTATTTTCTTTGGGGGTCGATAGGAGAAGACCATAATAAAATTGTTGAAGTGACTCTTATATGCATTATTGTTGATTTAACCAAGAGCCCATATTGCCTTGTCTCCTCCTGTTTGTTGAATGCTCGCAGATTCCAGCTTAGTCCAATGCACGTGCACTATTATTATTATTCACATCGTTCGGTCATGCAAGTGAAAGGCAATAATGACGATATATGATGGACTGATTGAGATGAGAGAAGCTGGTATGAACTCGACCTCTCTTGTTTTTGTAAATATGATTAGTTCATCATTCTTGATTCAGCCTATTAGGAATAAACATGTTTGCAATGACAATTAGAGATTATAGTTGCTTATGCCATGCTTAATTAGCTAGGAGTTTATAATGGTTTACCTTGCGTGCCAACATGCTATTAAAATGGTTGTGATGTGGTATAATAGGGTGGTATCCTCCTTTGAATGATTCATGTGACTGGACTTGGCACATGTCCACACATGTAATTGAAACAAAATCAACATAGCCTCCATGATATTTATGTTCATGGTGGATTATATCCTACTCATGCTTGCACTCAATGTTTATTAATTTTAATGCATGTTCATGACTGTTGTCGCTCTCTAGTTGGTTGCTTCCCAGTCTTTTTCTAGCCTTCACTTGTAATAAGCGGGAATACTGCTTGTGTATCAAATTCCATAACCCCAATTTATTCCATATGAGTCCACCATACCTTCCTATATGCAAGATTCACCGCTGCTCCAAGTAAATTTGTATGTGCCAAACTCTAAACCTTCAAATGAAATTATGTTTTGTATGCTCGAATAGCTCATGTATCAACTAGGGATGTCTGTATCTTCCATGCTAGGCGGGTTATTCTCAAGAGGAGTGGACTCCGCTCCTCACTCACGAGAAAATGGCTGGTCACCAGGATGCCCAGTCCCATGCTTTATGCAAATCAAATCAAAATAATTGCAAACAGAACTCCCCCGGGACTCTTGTTAGTTGGAGGCACTTGTTGTTTCGAGCAAGCCATGGATTGACGCTTGTTGGTGGAGGGGGAGTATAAACTTTACCATTCTGTTTGGGAACCGCCTATAATGTGTGTAGCATGGAAGATATTGCCATCTCTCGGTTGTTATGTTGACAATGAAAGTATGCCGCTCAAAATATTATTTATCTCTGCTTTAAAGTCGAGCTCGACACCTCTACAAATCCCTCGCCTCTCTGCAAGGGCCTATCTATTTACTTTTATGTTGAGTCATCACCCTCTTATTAAAAGCACCAAATTTGGATAGCACCGCTGTCATTTGCATCCATTATTATTAATTTATATTGGGTATGACTATGGTGGATCTCTTTTACCATGAATTACAATGTTTAGTGAGTCCTTGATCTTTAAAGGTGCTCTGCATTTATGTTCTGCGGTCTCATAAAGTGATAGCGAGATACCATCTTGTTATATCATATTATGATTGTTTTGAGAATGTGTTGTCATCCGAGATTTATTATTATTGCTCGCTAGTTGATTATGCCATTGACATGAGTAAACATGAGACCTAAGTGTTATTGTAAATATGGTTAGTCATAATCGTTCTTTGAAAAACTTGAATGCTGGCTTTACATATTTACAACAACAAGAGAAAACAGAGTTTGTAAAAGTTTTTATTTATCACTTTCAGTTTATCAACTGAATTGCTTGAGGACAAGCAAAGGTTTAAGCTTGGGGGATTTGATACGTCTCCGTCGTATCTACTTTTCCATACACTTTTGCCCTTGTTTTGGACTCTAACTTGCATTATTTGAATGGAACTAACCTGGACTGACGCTGTTTTCAGTAGAATTTCCAAGGTGTTATCTTTGTGCAGAAACAAAACTCCACGGAGATTATTTTTGGAAGTAATAAAAAATATTCACGAAAGAATCAAGGCCAATGGGCCCACACCCTGTCCACGAGGGTGGGAGGCGTGCCTGCCCACCGTGGCGCCCACTGCCTCGTGGCCCCTCGGTGCTCCACCGACCTCAACTCCAACTCTATATATTCAGGTTCGGGGAGAAAAAAATCAGAGAGAAGGATTCATCGCGTTTTACGATACGAAGCCGCCGTCAAGCCCTAATCTCTCTCGGGAGGGCTGATCTGGAGTTTGTTCGGGGCGCCGGAGAGGGGAATCCGTCGCCGTCGTCATCATCAACCTTCCTCCATCACCAATTTCATGATGCTCACCGCCGTGCATGAGTAGTTCCATAATAGGCTTGCTGGAAGGTGATGGGTTGGATGAGATTTACCATGTAATTGAGTTTGTTTTGTTAGGGTTTGATCCCTAGTATCCACTATGTTCTGAGATTGATGTTGCTATGACTTTGTGATACGTCTCCAACGTATCTATAATTTTTGATTGCTCCATGCTATACTATCTACTGTTTTGGACAATATTGGGCTTTATTTTCCACTTATATATTATTTTTGGGACTAACCTATTCACCGGAGGCCCAGCCGAGAATTGCTTTTTTTGGCCTATTTCAGAGTTTCGAAGAAACGTAATATCAAACGGAGTCCAAACGTAATGAAACCTTCGGGACCGTGATTTTCTCACCGGATATGACCCAATAGACTTGGACCCTACGCCAAGGAAGCTTCGAGGTGGGCACGAGGTAGGGGGCACTCCCACCCCCCTAGGGCGCGCCCCCACCCTCGTGGGGCCCACGAAGCTCCACCGATGTACTTCTTCCTCATATATATACCTACGCATTCAAACGATCGACACGGAGCCAAAAACCTAATTCCACCGACGCAACTTTCTGTACCCACGAGATCCCATCTTGGGGCCTGTTTCGGAGCTCCGCCGGAAAGGGAATCCACCATGGAGGGCTTCTACATCATCACCATAGCCCCTCCGATGAAGTGTGAGTAGTTTACCTCAGACCTTCGGGTCCATAGTTAGTAGCTAGATGGCTTCTTCTCTCATTTTGGATCTCAATACAATGTTCTCCCCTCTCGTGGAGATCTATTCGATGTAATCTTCTTTTTGCGGTGTGTTTGTTGAGATCGATGAATTGTGGGTTTATGATCAAGATTATCCATGAACAATATTTGAATCTTCTCTCAATTCTTACATGTATGATTGGTTATCTTTGCAAGTCTCTTGAATTATCAGTTTGGTTTGGCCTACTAGATTGGTTTTTCTTGCAATGGGAGAAGTGCTTAGCTTTGGGTTCAATCTTGCGGTGTCCTTTCAGTGATGAGGGGCAGCAAGGCACGTATTGTATTGTTGCCATCGAGGATAACAAGATGGGGTTTTTATCATATTGCATGAATTTATCCCTCTACATCATGTCATCTTGCTTAAGGCGTTACTCGCTTTTCTTGAACTTAATACTCTAGATGCATGCTTTGGATAGCGGTCGATGAGTGGAGTAATAGTAGTAGATGCAGTGCAGAGTCGGTCTACTTGTCTCTGGACGTGATGCCGATACACATGATCATACCTAGATATTCTCATAACTATGCTCAATTCTATCAATTGCTCAACAGTAATTCGTTCACCCACCGTAAAATACTTATGCTCTTGAGAGAAGCCACTAGTGAAATCTATGGCCCCCGGGTCTATCTCCATCATATTAATCTTCCATCACTTTATTATTGCCTTTGCTTTTTACTTTGCTTTTTATTTTACTTTGCATCTTTATACCAAAAATACCAAAAATATTATCTATCATCTCTATCGGATCTCACTCGTAAGTGAGTGTGAAGGGATTGACAACCCCTATTCATGTTGGTTGCGAGGAGTTATTTGCTTTGTGTAGGTACGAGGGACTCATGGCGTAGCCTCTCCTAACGGATTGATGCCTTGGTTCTCAAAAACTGAGGGAAATACTAACGCTACTTTGCTGCATCATCCTTTCCTCTTCAAGGAAATACAACGCAGTGCTCTATTTCTGGCGCCGTTGCCGGGGAGGCTTTCGCAGAGTCAAGTCACTATTTGGACTCCCGACAACGAGCATTTCTGGCGCCGTTGCCGGGGAGTTTACGCAAAAGTCAACATACCAAGTACCCATCACAATCCCTTATCTCTCGCATTACATTATTTGCCATTTTCCTCTCGTTTTCCTCTCCCCCACCTCACCCTTGCCGTTTTATTCGCCCTCTCTTTTCCGCTTTGCCTTTTCTCGCTTGCTTTTTGTTTGCTCGTGTGTTGGATTGCTTGTTTGTCATGATGGCTCAAGATAATACCAAATTATGTGACTTTACCAATACCAACAATAATGATTTCCTTAGCACTCCGATTGCTCCTCTTATCAACACTGAATCTTGTGAAATCAATACTGCTTTGTTGAATCTTGTCATGAAAGATCAATTCACCGGCCTTCCTAGTGAAGATACCGCTACTCAGCTAAATAGCTTCGTGGATTTGTGTGATATGCAAAAAAAGAAAGATGTCGATAATGATATTGTTAAATTGAAGCTATTTCCTTTTTCGCTTAGAGATTGTGCTAAAGCTTCGTTTTCGTCTTTGCCTAAAAATAGTATTGATTCTTGGAATAAGTGCAAAGATGCTTTTATCTCTACGTATTTTCCTCCCTCTAAGATCATCTCTCTTAGAAATGATATTATGAATTTTAAGCAACTTGATCATGAACATGTTGCACAAGCTTGGGAGAGAATGAAACTAATGATACGTAATTGCCCTACTCATGGTTTGAATTTGTGGATGATTATACAAAAAATTTATGACGGATTGAAATTTGCTTCTAGAAATCTTTTAGATTCGGCCATGGAGGCACCTTTATGGAAATCACTTTAGGAGATGCTACTAAACTCCTAGATAATATTATGGTTAATTATTCTCAAAGGCACACTGAAAGATGTACTAATAAAAAAGTGCATGCGATAGAAGAAATTAATGTTTTGAGTGGAAAGATGTATGAACTTATGAAATTATTTGCTACTAAGAGTGTTTCTTCTGATCCTAATGATATGCCTTTGTCTACTTTGATTGATAATAATAATGAATCTATGGATGTGAATTCTGTTGGTAGGAATAATTTTGGTAACAACGCTGAGAGGGAACTTTAATCCTAGGCCTTATCCTAGTAATCCTTCTAATAATTATGGAAATTCCTACAACAACTCCTATGGAAATTTTAATAAGATGCCCTTTGAATTTGAGACTAGTGTTAAAGAGTTTATGAATTCACAAAAGATTTCAATGCTTTGCTTGAAGAGAAATTGCTTAAGGTTGATGAATTGGCTAGGAACGTTGATAGAATTTCTCTTGCTGTTGATTCTTTAAAACTTAGATCTATTCCTCCTAAGCATGATATCAATGAGTCTCTCAAAGCCATGAGAATTTCCATTGATGAGTGCAAGGAAAGAACTGCTAGGATGCGTGCTACGAAAGATGCCTTTATAAAAGCGTGTTCTTCCAATACCTATGAAAATCAAGATGAAGATCTAAAAGTTATTGATGTGTCCCCTATTAAATCTTTGTTTTGCAATATGAATCTTGATAATGATGGGACTGAATATGATCCACCTTTACCTAGAAGGCGTTCCAAAAATTCGGAGTTTTTAGATCTTGATGATAAAATTGATAAAAGTGGGATTGAAGAAATCAAAACCCTAGATGTTGCTAAACCCACTATTTTGGATTTCAAGGAATTTAATTATGAAAGTTGCTCTTTAATTGATTGTATTTCCTTGTTACAATCTGTGCTAAATTCTCCTCATGCTTATAGTCAAAATAAAGCGTTTACTAAACATATCGTTGACGCCTTGATGCAATCTTATGAAGAAAAACTTGAGCTAGAAGTTTCTATCCCTAGAAAACTTTATGATGAGTGGGAACCAACTATTAAAATTAAGATTGAGGATCATGAATTTTATGCTTTATGTGATTTGGGTGCTAGTGTTTCCACTATTTCCAAAACTTTGTGTGATTTGCTAGATTTCCGTGATTTTGATGATTGCTCTCTAAACTTGCACCTTGCGGATTCCACTATTAAGAAACCTATGGGAAGGATTAATGATGTTCTTATTGTTGCAAATAGGAATTATCATGCGTAGATTTTATCATTCTTTATATAGATTGCAATCCTTCATGTCCTATTATTCTTGGTAGACCTTTCCTTAGAACGATTGGTGCAATTATTGATATGAAGGAAGGGAATATTAGATTCCAGTTTCCATTAAAAAAAAGGCATGGAACACTTCCCTAGGAAGAAAATAAAATTACCATATGAATCTATCATGAGAGACACTTATGGATTGCCTACCAAAGATGGCAATACCAAGATCTATCCTTGCTTTTATGCCTAGCTAGGGGCGTTAAACGATAGCGCTTGTTGGGAGGCAACCCAATTTTATTTTTAGTCTTTTTGCTTTTGCTTCTGTTTAGGAATAAATATTTGATCTAACCCCTGGTTAGATGTGTTTTTATGTTTTAATTAGTGTTTGTGCCAAGTTAAACCTATAGGATCTTCTTGGATGATAGTTATTTGATCTTGCTGTAATTTCCAGAAACTTTCTGTTCATTTAAAACAATTATTAAAAATCACCAGAACGTGATAAAACAGTGATTCCAATTGCTTCTGATCAATAAACAAATTGCCTAGGTCTTCCTATTTTGGCTGAATTTGTGGAGTTCCATAAGTTTGCGTTAGTCACAGATTACTACAAACTGTTCTGTTTTTGACAGATTCCCGTTTTTCGTGTGTTGTTTGCTTATTTTGATGAAGCTATGGCTAGTAAAATAGTTTATAAACCATAGAGAAGTTGGAATACAGTAGGTTTAACACCAATATAAATAAATAATGAGTTCATTACAGTACCTTGAAGTGGTCTTTTGTTTTCTTTTCGCTAACGGAGCTCACGAGATTTACATTTGAGTTTTGTGTTGTGAAGTTTTCAAGTTTTGGGTGAAATCTTTTGATGGATTATGGAACAAGGAGTGGCAAGAGCCTAAGCTTGGTGATGCCCATGGCACCCCAAGATAATCTAAGGACACCAAAATTCAAAGCTTGGGGATGCCCCTGAAGGCATCCCTCTTCGCCTACTTCCATCGGTAACTTTACTTGGAGCTATATTTTTATTCACCACATGATATGTGTTTTGCTTGGAGCGTCTTGTATGATTTGAGTCTTTGATTTTTAGTTTACCACAATCATCCTTGCTGTACACACCTTTTGAGAGAGCCCTACATGAATTGGAATTTGTTAGAATACTCTTTGTGCCTCACTTATATCTTTTGAGCTATATAATTTTGCTCTAGTGCTTCACTTATATCTTTTAGAGCACGGTGGTGGATTTGTTTTAAAGAAACTATTGATCTCTCATGCTTCACTTAGATTATTTTGAGAGTCTTAAATAGCATGGTAATTTGCTTAATAATTTTAATATACTTGGTATTCAAGATTTGTAAAACTTTCTTTTGAGTGCGTTGAATACTAAGAAAAGTTTGATGCTTGATGATTGTTTTGAGATATGGAGGTGATAATATCAAAGTTGTGCTAGTTGAGTAGTTGTGAATTTGAGAAATGCTTGTGTTGAAGTTTGCAAGTCCCTGTAGCATGCACGTATGGTAAACGTTATGTAACAAATTTGAAACATGAGGTGTTCTTTGATTGTCCTCCTTATGAGTGGCGGTCGGGGATGAGCGATGGTCTTTTCCTACCAATCAATCCCCATAGGAGCATGCGTGTAGTGCTTGGTTTTTGATGGCTTGTAGATTTTTGCAATAAGTATGTGAGTTCTTTATGACTAATGTTGAGTCCATGGATTATACGCACTCTCGCCCTTTCTCACATTGAGAGTTGGTGTAAACTTCGCCGGTGCATCCAAACCCCGTGATATGATACGCTCTTTCACACATAAACCTCCTTATATCTTCCTCAAAACAGCCACCATACCTACCTATTATGGCATTTCCATAGCCATTCCGAGATATATTTCCATGCAACTTTCCACCATTCCGTTCATCATGACACATTCATCATTGTCATATTGCTTAGCATGATCATGTAGTTGGCATAGTATTTGTGGCAAAGCCACCGTTCATAATTCTTTCATACATGTCACTCTTGATTCATTACATATCCGGTACACCGGAGGCATTCATATAGAGTCATACCTTGTTCTACTATCGAGTTGTAATCATTGAGTTGTAAATAAATAGAAGTGTGATGATCATCATTTAATAGAGCATTGTCCCAAAAAAAAGGCCAAAGAAAAAAAAGAAGGCCCAAAAAAGGAAATAAAAGGGGGCAATGCTACTATCCTTTTTTCCACACTTGTGCTTCAAAGTAGCACCATAATCTTCATGATAGAGAGTCTCTTGTTTTGTCACTTTCATATACTAGTGGGAATTTTTCATTATAGAACTTGGCTTGTATATTCCAACAATGGGCCTCCTCAAGTGCCCTAGGTCTTCGTGAGCAAGCAAGTTGGATGCAGACCCACTTAGTTTCTTTTGTTGAGCTTTCATTCATTTACAGGTCTAGTGCATCTGTTGCATGGCAATCCCTACTCCTTGCATTAACATCAACCGATGGGCATCTCCATAGCCCATTGATTAGCCTCGTTGATGTGAGACTTTCTCCTTTTTTGTCTTCTCCACATAACCCCCATCATCATATTCTATTCCACCCATAGTGCTATATCCATGGCTCACGCTCATGTATTGCGTGAAAGTTTATAAAGTTTGAGATTACTAAAGTATGAAACAATTGCTTGGCTTGTCATCGGGGTTGTGCATGATGAGAGCATTCTTGTGTGACGAAAATGGAGCATGACTAAACTATATGATTTTGTAGGGATGAACTTTCTTTGGCCATGTTATTTTGAGAAGACATAATTGCTTAGTTAGTATGCTTGAAGTATTATTATTTTTATGTCAATATGAACTTTTATCTTGAATCTTTCGGATCTGAATATTCATACCACAATTAAGAAGAATTACATTGAAATTATGCCAAGTAGCACTCCGCATCAAAAATTCTGTTTTTATCATTTACCTACTCGAGGACGAAAGGTGAATTAAGCTTGGGATGCCCGATACGTCTCCAACGTATCTATAATTTTTGATTGCTCCATGCTATATTATCTACTGTTTTGGACCATATTGGGCTTTATTTTCCACTTTTATATTATTTTTGGGACTAACCTATTAACCGGAGGCCCAGCCCAGAATTGTTGTTTTTGCCTATTTCAGAGTTTCGAAGAAATGGAATATCAAACTGAGTCCAAACGGAATGAAACCTTCGAGAACGTGATTTTGTCACCGAATATGACCCAGGAGACTTGGACCCTACGCCAAGGAAGCTTCGAGGTGGGCACGAGGTAGGGGCGCGAGCCCACCCCCCTAGGGCGCGCCCCCCACCCTCGTGGGGCCCACAAAGCTCCACTGACGTACTTCTTCCTCCTATATATACCTACGTACCCCCAAACGATCAGAGACGGAGCCAAAAACCTAATTCCACCGCCGCAACCTTCTGTACCAACGAGATCCCATCTTGGGGCCTGTTCCGGAGCTTCCCGGAAGGGGAATCCACCACAGAGGGCTTCTACATCATCACCATAGCCCCTCCGATGAAGTGTGAGTAGTTTACCTCAGACCTTTAGGTCCATAGTTAGTAGCTAGATGGCTTCTTCTCTCTTTTTGGATCTCAATACAATTTTCTCCCCCTCTCTCGTGGAGATCTATTCGATGTAATCTTCTTTTTGCGGTGTGTTTGTTGAGATCGATGAATTGTGGGTTTATGATCTGATTATCTATGAACAATATTTGAATCTTCTCTGAATTCTTTTATGTATGATTGGTTATCTTTGCAAGTCTCTTCGAATTATCAGTTCGGTTTGGCCTACTAGATTGGTTTTTCTTGCAATGGGAGAAGTGCTTAGCTTTGGGTTCAACCTTATGGTGTCCTTTCCCAAAGGATGAGGGGCAGCAAGGCACGTATTGTATTGTTGCCATCGAGGATAACAAGATGGGGTTTTTTATCATATTGCATGAATTTATCCCTCTACATCATGTCATCTTGCTTAAGGCGTTACTCCGTTTTCTTGAACTTAATACTCTAGATGCATGCTAGATAGCGGTCGATGAGTGGAGTAATAGTAGTTGATGCAGGCAGGAGTCGGTCTACTTGTCTCAGACCTGATGCCTATATACATGATCATACCTAGATATTCTCATAACTATGCTCAATTCATCCAATTGCTCAATAGTAATTCGTTCACCCACTGTAAAATACTTATGCTCTTGAGAGAAGCCACTAGTGAAATCTATGGCCCCAGGGTCTATCTTCATCATATTAATCTTCCAGCACTTAGTTATTTCCTTTGCTTTTTACTTTGCTTTTTATTTTACTTTGCATCTTTATACCAAAAATACCAAAAATATTATCTATCATCTCTATCGATCTCACTCTCGTAAGTGATCGTGATGGGATTGACAACCCTATTCGCGTTGGTTGCAGGGAGTTATTTGCTTTGTGTAGGTACGAAGCGACTGCGTGTAGCCTCCTACTGGATTTATACCTTGGTTCTCAAAAACTGAGTGAAATACTTACGCTATTTTGCTGCATCATCCTTTCCTCTTCAAGGAAATCCAACGCAGTGCTCAACAGGTAGCACTTTGCTATGCTTAATGCTTGTCACTAGGGCCCGAGTGCCATGATTTCAGATCTGAACCTACTATGTTTTCATAAATATATGTGAGTTCTTGATCCTATCTTGCAAGTCTATAGTCACCTACTATGTGTTATGATCCGGTAACCCCCAAGTGACAATAATCGGAACCACTCCCGGTGATGACCGTAGTTTGAGGAGTTCATGTATTCACTAAGTGTTAGTGCTTTGGTCCGGTACTCTATTAAAAGGCGGCCTTAATATCCCTTAGTTTCCATTAGGACCCCGCTGCCACGGGAGGGTAGGACAAAACATGTCATGCAAGTTCTTTTCTATAAGCACGTATGACTATATTCAGAATACATGCCTACATTGCATTGATGAATTGGAGCTAGTTCTGTGTCACCCTATGTTATGATTGTTACATGATGAACCATATTCGGCATAATTCTCCATCACCGATCCAATGCCTACGAGCTTTTCACATATTGTTCTTCGCCTATTTACTTTTCCGTTACTCTCATACAATCACTACAAAACTATCATTGTTACTTTTGCCAATTGCTATCGTTACTTTCCATATTACTTTGCTACTAAATACTTTGCTGCAGATACTAAGTTATCCAGGTGTGGTTGAATTGACAACTCAACTGCTAATACTTGAGAATATTCTTTGGCTCCCCTTGTGTCGAATCAATAAATTTGGGTTGAATACTCTACCCTCGAAAACTGTTGTGATCCCCTATACTTGTGGGTTATCAAAGGACTGCTGTGGATTGCAGGTTTCACACTAAGGAGTAGCAAGACTTCTATGAGACAATTCTCCTGGACAAGAAGCCCATAGTCAGTGACATGAGATGGGCTGACTGGCAGTTCATTGATGACAATGAAGACTACTTTCTTGGAGTTCATGAGAGCTTCAAAATGAATGGAGTGGACACATTTGTTGGTCAGAAATTTTGTAAATGGAATGATGAGATGGTGATGCAATTCTATTCCACTGCCCATTTCTACCCAGAAGGCAAGATAGTCTGGATGACTGAAGGTACAAGGTACCAATCCTCCATTGCTGAGTGGGCCAAGCTGATAAATGCTCCTGCAGGTCAAGATGACACCGATATCTAAGCAAAGCCTGTGAAAGACCACAACTCCATGGCACACATGTACAAGGAGATTCCTGATTCTGCCTTGGATACTCACAAATTTGGCTCCATTTATTATCTTTTGTCAGGGTTGCCAACCATAAACACCATATTGAGGCATACTCCTTTGCCCAAATCAAGAGATGACAGGATGATCAGAGGTCACTCAATCAACTTGCTACGCATGTTTGATGTGCCAGAGAAGTTCAAGCTGATGACCTCGATGGTTGAACAATCAAAAGGACTTCAGCAGATCAGAAGAGGTCATGTGGGTATGCCCCACACATTCAGATGCTCATCAACTCCAAAATGGGCACATGAACATATCTTCTAGATAGAGAGCACCTTCCTCACGAGGCCAGACTTTGAGGACAAGATGTTGTCATGGATGCTTCACATCCTACATCCTAGAGAGGCTTAGGAGAAGAGAGAGAAAGCAAAGGCAGCAAAAACTTCCAAGATTCCAGATGCCTCAGCTGCAAACTTCAAGACCAAGCAGGACCAACTCAGCTATCTGCTTGAAGCAACAGTAAGAATTGAGGAAGGACTAGCCACCCTGACTCAAAATCAAGAAAGTCTTGAGAGGATCATTGAAACAAAATTTTATGATCTAAAATTGAAGGTCACAGAGATTCAGATAGCAGTTGAGCAACTCCAAGAAGAAGCAGAGGAGAGGAGAGGAAGAACTACCACAGAGGCATATCAGAGAGTGCCTAGAGCACAAAGGTCTGCAGCTGTGCTAGTCAGTGACACAAGAGCTACAACTTCAGCACCTGCAGCCACTGCCCCAGTTGCCCCTCCAGTTGGAACCCCTCCAGCTCCTCAGACATCAGCAGAAGTTTTTGTAGATGCTGTCCTCTTCACGCCATCTTCGCACACCGGAGCTCCCAGAGATCGTGCTTAGAGTGCCGCATAGCACAATGCATTTTCAAGATTTTTGGTAACTTGTTGCCAAAGAGAGAGAAAGTGTATAGATTATAGGCTTCGAGAGAGAGAGAGAGAGAGTTTTGCTTTTATCTGCCTCTCTTGCTACTTGTTTTTGTTTATTTGGTTGCTACAATATTTGTGCTTGCGTGTGAGATACTCTTATGATCATGTGTTTGATCATATTATGCTTTAATGTGTGTGCTTGAATGATGATATCTTATTACTTATGTATGATCAATCATGTTTGCCTTGGTGATGAGTGCATGCTATTTATATTCTATCATTTTGAGCACTCCACCAAGATGTATGTGACATGGAAGAGTAACCCATGATCCTAATCGATTGTGCATTTGCATTCAAAAGCAAATCATAAATAATGCACAAATTTAGGGGCAGCTCTTGCTTATCACATACTTCTCAAAGCGACGATATATTTCATTCTTATTATCATTTGTCGATGCTTTGGTCTATATGTTGTCATCAATTACCAAAAAGGGGGAAATTGAAAGTGCAACTAATCCTCGGGTGGTTTTGGTAATTCATAACAACATATAGCTCATTGAACTAATATCCTTTCAAGTTGAATATTTCAGAAAGTTCAATGATTGGCGTGGCATGGACTAGAGATGTGGACCCCTCAAAATGCTAAGGACAAATATTGGCAAAAGCTCAAGACTCTACATTTCTATTTTAGTGATCCAAGATCACATTGTGTCCATAGGAAAAGCCAATACTATTAAAACGGGATGAGGTATTGCTTAATGGTCTACTTGCTCAAAATTCTTAGTGATATGCTCCAGAGCCCTAAACCACTTTCTCAATTCCAAATATGTCCTAAACCTAAAGTCAAACTCGGCCCCACCGATTTGATTCATCCGGCGCCACCGAGTTCACTTGACATAGCCTTAGCCAGAAACCCTAATCAGTTTGGTCTCACCGATAGGGATTTCGGTCTCACCAAGATGGGATTGCAAACTCTCTGTTTCCCTTTGTAACATTTCGGTCTCACTGAAATGAGCGATCGGTCCCACCGAGTTTGCAATGCAAACTCTCTGTTTACCTTTCATAATGTTTCGGTATCACCAAAAGGAGCGATTGGTCCCACCTAGTTTGCCTGACTAACTCTCTGTTTGCTCATTGCTGAAATCGATCTCACAGAGTTCATGCAATCGGTCAAACTGAGGTTAAGTTTTGCCCTAACCCTAGCGCATCGGTCCCACCAAGTTGATCAGGTCGGTCCCACCAAGAATCCTGACATTCACATTTTGAACTGAATCGGTCTCACCGAGTTCGCCTATTCGGTCTGACCGAGTTGGCTCAAATGTGTGTAACGGTTAGATTTTGTGTGGAGGCTATATATACCCCTCCACCCCTTTCTCTATTCAAGAGATAGCCATCAGAACGTGCCTACACTTCCACTACTCATTTTCTGAGAGAGAACCACCTACGCATGTGTTGAGACCAAGACATTCCAATCCAATCACAAGAATCTTGATCTCTAGCCTTCCCAAAGTTGCTTTCCACTCAAATCATCTTTCCACCATAGCCAAATCTGTCAGAGAGAGTTGAGTGTTGGGGAGACTATCATTTGAAGCACAAGATCAAGGAGTTCATCATCAACACACCATATATTACCTTTTCGAGAGTGGTGTCTCCTAGATTGGTTGGGTGACACTTGGGAGCCTCCGTCAAGATTGTGGAGTTGAACCAAGGAGTTTGTAAGGGCAAGGAGATCGCCTACTTCGTGAAGATCTAGCCAAGTGAGGCAAGTCCTTCGTGTGCAATGGCCATGGTGGGATAGACAAGGTTGCTTCTTCGTGGACCATTCGTGGGTGGAGCCCTTCATGGACTCGCGCAACCGTTACCCTTCGTGGGTTGAAGTCTCCATCAACGTGGATGTACGATAGCACACCTATCGGAACCATGCCAAAAATCTTCGTTTCTACGTTGCGGTTGCCTTTCCAAACCTCTCCCTTTACCTTCATATGAAATGTTTTACATTCTGCTGCTATACTCTTAGAATTGCATGTGTAGGTTGATTGCTTGACTTGTGCTAAGTTGTTAAAATCTGCGAAGACTTAAAATTGGGAAAAGGCTAGATTTTTATTTGGTCAAGTAGTCTAATCACCCCCCTCTAGACCTACTTTCGATCCTACAACATCATTGAAAACTTGATGGATTATATCTAAAATAGGGACTTCCTTTTTAAGATTGTCATCAAAGATTTGATTATCTCCAAGCAAATGTCTTAACGCATAATCACTATTATAAAGGATTTCATCTATCACCGATTTTTCACGATTCATACCATAGAAATCAAAGATTTCCCTTGCTTCCCGTACTATGAAATCAAATTCATTCATAAGAACAAGGGTGGCCAACTTTTTAGCTTTGGGATTCTTTATAACGGGCAACTCAAAAAACAATCTTTGCAAGGTAGGATGAGTACGGATAAATCTATTTTCAAGTTTCAGAACTACTGCTGAAATAGCTTTCGCATAACATTTAGTCCTCTTAAGTATAGGAACATCATCAAGACTGAAATTTCCAACGCAATTGAAAAATTCTTGGATACGTTCTTTTCCTATAACATTCCCTTGCCCCAAAACAAAAGTTTTAGCATCCAGATTGCTAGATCGTCCAATTTTAGGAGTCAGGCCATCATCTGTTTCTGCCATACCGAAATCACTCATGAATTGCAAGAAAAAAGATAGATCTGAGAGAAAACGGCGAACGAAAGAGAGGGCGAATAAAATGGCAATTTTTTGTGAAGTGGGGGAGAGGAAAACGAGAGGCAAATGGAAAATAATGTAAATTGCAAGGAGATGATATTTGTGATTAGGAACCTGGTAGATGTTGATGATGTCTCCCCGGCAACGGCACCAAAAATTCCTTTTGATGTTTGCTAGCACTACGTCAGTATTTCCCCAAAGAGGAAGGGATGATGTAGCACAACAACGGTAGGTATTTCCCTTAGTGAGGAGACCAAGGTTATCGAACCAGTAGGAGAACCACACAACACCACGTAAACAGCTCCTGCACACAAAGAACAAATACTTGCAACCCGACGTAAGAGAGGGGTTGTCAATCCCTCACGGGTAAAAAGATAGATAAAATTGTAGTGGATTGGATAAATAGATCTCGCGGGAACACGAGATAAAATAAATAAACAAAAATTGCAGCAATACTTTTTATTTATTTTTGGTTTGATAGATCTGAAAATAAAAGCAATGAAAATAGATCGCGAAGGCAAATATAATAAAGAAGAGACCCGGGGGCCGTAGATTTCACTGGTGGCTTCTCTCGAGAAAAATAGCAAACGGTGGGTAACGAATTACTGTTGGGCAATTGATAGAACTTCAAATAATCATCGCGATATCCAGGCAATGATCATTATATAGGCATCACGTCCAAGATTAGTAGACCGACTCCTGCCTGCATCTACTACTATTACTCCACACATCGACCGCTATCCAGCATGCATCTAGTGTATTAAGTTCATGGAAAAACGGAGTAATGCAATAAGAATGATGACATGATGTAGACAAGATCTATTTATGTGGAAATATACCCCATATTGTTATCCTTAATAGCAACGATACATACGTGTCGGTTCCCCTTCTCTCAATCGGGATCAAGCACCGAAGATCGAACCCATCAAAAGAACCTCTTCCCATTGCAAGATAAATAGATCAAGTTGGCCAAACAAAACCCAAATATTGGAGAATAAATACGAGGCTATAAGCAATCATGCATATAAGAGATCGAAGAAGACTCAAATAACTTTCATGGATATTAACATAGATCTGATCATAAACTCAAAGTTCATCGGATCCCAACAAACACGCCGCAAAAAGAGTTACATCATATGGATCTCCAAGAGAGCATTGTATTGAGAATCAAAAGAGAAAGAGGAAGCCATCTAGCTACTAAGAACGGACCCGTAGGTCTACAATGAGCTACTCACGCATCATCGGAGAGGCACCAATGAGGATGATGAACCCCTCCGTGATGGTGTCTAGATTAGATCAGGTGGTTCTGGAACTTGCGGTGGCTGGAATTGATTTTCGTCGACTCCCCTAGGGTTTCTGGAATGTTGGGGTATTTATAGAGCAAAGAGGCGGTGCAGGAGGCCAGTGAGGTGGGCACCCCCCAGGTGCTTCTCCGGCCCATTGGGTGTCTTCTAGTCCATAAAAATTCCACAAAAAGTTTTGTTGCATTTGGATTCTGTTTGATATTGATATCCTGCGATGTAAAAAACAAGCATAAAACAACAACTGGCACTGGGCACTATGTCAATAGGTTAGTACCAAAAAATGATATAAAATAATTGTAACATCCAAGAATGATAATATAACAGCATGGAACAATCAAAAAATATAGATACGTTGAAAACCTATCAACAACCCAATATTTTTATTTTCTGTTTTTATGAGAGTAAATATTATTACCTCAGTAGTAATTGTGTTTTGGTGTTTTAATTAGTGTCTGAGCCAAGTAAGACCTTTGGGATACTTTGGTATATCGCTGATTTGATCTTGCTGAAAACCAGAAACTTTTGCGCCCATAACAGAATTGATTTGAGATACTGGAACGTGATAAATTCTTGATTTTTTATATATGAATTTCCTCTGTTGTCCTAATGTTTCAGAATTTTTGGAGTTACAGAAGTATGCAAAATTTACATATTACTACAAACTATTCTGTTTTTGACAGATTCTGTTTTTTATGTGTTGTTTGCTTATTTTGATGAATGTATGGGTAGTATCGGGGGTATGAACCATGGAAAAGTTGGAATACAGTAGATATTACACCAATATAAATAAAGAATGAGTTTACAACAGTACCAAAAAGTGGTGATTTATTTTCTTATACTAACGAATCTCATTAGTTTTCTGTTGAGTTTTGTGTTATGAAGTTATCAAGTTTTGGGTAGAGATTTGATGGACTATGGAATAAGGAGTGGAAAGAGCCTAAGCTTGGGGATGCCCAAGGCATCCTAAGGTAATATTTAAGGGCAACCAAGCATCTAAGCTTGGGGATGCTCCGGATGGCATCCCCTCTTTCGTCTTCAATCCATCAGTAAATTTACTTGAGGCTATATTTTTATTCACCACATGATATGTGTTTTGCTTGGAGCGTCTTGTATGATATGAGTCTTTTCTTTTTAGTTTGCCAGAATTATCCTTTCTATACACACCTTTTGAGAAGGACACACATGAATCGATTTAATAGAATACTCTATGTGCTTCACTTATATCTTTTGAGCTAGGCAATTTGCTCTAGTGCTTCACTTATATCTTGTTTTGAGCATGGAGGTGGCTTTAGTTTATAGAATTTGTTGAACTCTCATGCTTCACTTATATTATTTTGGAGTCTCTAAACAACATGGTAATTTTCTTAGGTTATGAATTTAGTCCTAACATGATGGGCATCCAAGAGGGATATAATAAAAACTTTCGTATAAAGAGCATTGAATACTAAGAGAAGTTTGATTCCTTGCATTTGTTTTGAGATATAAAAATGGTAATATTAGAGTCATTCTAGTGAGTAATTGTGGATTGATAGAAATACTTGTGTTAAAGTTTGTGATTCCCGTAGCATGCACGTATGGTGAACCATTATGTGATGAAGTCGGAGCATGATTTATTTATTGATTGTCTTCCTTATGAGTGGCGGTTGGGGACGAGCGATGGTCTTTTCCTACCAATCTATCCCCCTAGGAGCATGCTATAGTACTTTGTTTCGACAGCTAATAAAATTTTGCAATAAGCGTGCTCCCAGAACTCATCTACTACTTCGCCCATCTTGCTAGATCAAGAAGGCGAGGACGTCATCGAGATGAACCTGTGCTGAATGCGGAGGTTCCGTACGTTTGGTACTTGATCAGTTGGATCGCTAAGAAGTTCGACTACATCAACCACGTTAATAAATGCTTCCGCTAAACGGTCTACGAGGGTATGTAGACATACTCTCCCCTCTCGTTTCTATGCATCTCCATGGATAGATCATGCGTGTGCGTAGAAATTTTTTGTTTTCCATGCAACGTTCCCCAATAGTGGCATCAGAGCCAGGTCTATGCATAGATGATATGCACGAGTAGAACACAAAGAAGTTGTGGGCGGTGATGGTCATAATGCTTACCACCAACGTCTTATTTTGATTCTGCGGTATTGTGGGATGAAGCGGCCCGAACCAACCTTATGTCCACGCACATGAGACTGGTTCCACCGACTGACATGCGGTGTTTTCCATAAAGGTGGCTAGCGGGTGTGTGTTTCTCCTACTTTAGTTGAATCGAATTTAACTCCGGACGGTCCTTGAAGAAGGTTAAAATAGCAATCTTGATAATCACTATTGTGGTTTTCTGCGTAGTTAAGAACGGTTCTTGCTAGAAGCCCGTAGCAACCACGTAAAACTTGCAACAACAAAGTAGAGGACGTCTAACTTGTTTTTGCAGGGCATGTTATGATGTGATATGCAGGGGCGGAGGTAGTAGGGGGCGAGCAGGGGCCAGACCCCCCTATGGGTCGCCCCCCTGACAATTAGCAACGGGGACTATGGTAGGTATTTATATTAAGTACTGGGTCGTTAGCTAAATCACCACCAAGGAGGAATGAATGGCCCAAGCCCAATTAGCTAGATGGATCTCTGCAACGTGTGTACATACAATATTGCAGGATGAGCCTTGTGATTAGGTTTACACATGCATATTTCCTATGCGGTTAGATTGATTACAATCGCCATCTTCATCTCGCGGCTAGGTCAAGCCAGCCAGCGGCCACCAGTCGTCGTGCTCCTGGTCGACAACTGATCATGACGACAACACAATTACCACGCACCCTTCATCCATGAGCGTGACGCGGCCTCCATCTCTCAGTCTCCAACCTGGCGGCGTGGCGCCTGTCATGCGAGTCACGCCAAGATCTAAGGTATCCAACCAGGGGGCATGACGCCTCTCATGCGAGCCACACAAAGATCCAAGGTATTGTACAACGTATATTACTCTTAGATTTATACCACAAATTGGTAATTTTGTTAGATTGGCTACAAGTTATATAGTTCTTTTTGGTTGGATTGCTACAGGTTAGCAGGGGTTCCAAACTTTGGCGAATCAACCCACGTATACATATGCAAAATTGCACAAGGTAAAAAACAAAAATACCATATGGTAGTTCAATTTAATTAAGTTTTAATTATTTTTTCAAGAATTAATAGAGATAGGTGATCTACCATGTAAAATGCTAATCTTACTATGATGATGGAGAAACTACTGGACATGAGATTGATATTAATTCAGTAGATACACAAACTCCAATCAAATACTCCCTCAATTCCTAAATATAAGACCTTTTAGACATTTCAATATGGGCTACATACAGAGCAAAGTGAGTGAATCAACGCTCTCAAATATGTCTATATACATCCGCATGTAGTCCTATTGAAATCTTTAAAATGGCTTATAATTAGAAGCAGAAGGAGTACTATGGATCTGATCATAGTCTTGCACCTTTTACACCCACCTATGCTCAAATCCTGGCTCAGCCCCTAGTGATATGGTCAAGATATGATGTGATATATGTTGATGTATGAGATGATCATGTTTTGTAATATCGACAACCGGCAGGAGCCTTAGGGTTGTCTCTTAATTATTGTATGAAATGCAAGCGCCATGTAATTGCTTTACTTTATCACAATGCGTTAGCAATACTTGTAGAAGCAATAGTTGGCAAGATGACCCCGACGCAATGATGGAGATCAAGGTGTCGAGCCGGTGACGATGGAGATCTGACGATGCTTTGGAGATGGAGATCAAAAGCACAAGATGATGATGGCCATATCATGTCACATATTTTGATTGCATGTGATGTTTATCCTTTATGCATCTTATTTTGCTTAGAACGGCGGTAGCATTATAAGATGATCCCTTCACTAAATTTCAAGATAAAAGTGTTCTCCCCGAGTATGAACTGTTGCCAAAGTTCATCATCTCGAAGCACCTTGTGATGATCGGGAGGTTGTCAGAATTGCGATTCTGTTAGACAATTCTACGACTTTATGATCCAAACTAACCCCTCTAATTCTATGTTTTTAGTTTATAAAATCTACGTTTTTATGATCCTGATAGGGAAGATTCTATGATTTGCGACCCTACCATCAGAGTTTCGATCCGATTCAAAATCATGATTATAACAACCTTGATAGACTCTACGTTCACATACAATGGGTGTAAGACAGTCTTGCACACGCAGAATACTTGGGTTGAACTTGATGAGGCTAGCATGTACAGAAATGGTCTCGGAACACTAGAGACCGAAAGGTCGAACGTGAGTCCTATAGTAGATATGATCAACATAGAGATGTTCACCATTGATGACTACCCCATCTCTGTAGCGACCAGACCTCAAACAGTCTGATCTCTGTGCTCAGTGTCATCCACGGATCAAGAATGTCGACACCACACAAGACTCGGAGGATTTATAACGAGTAGCAATCACACACTTATTACAATCGAATGTCTCAAGAGAGAACTTATTAAAATAAATATGGCTTAAGGCCATCTAAATTGATAACAATGGAAGGCTTGGAAGAATAAGCGAGTCCATCAACTCCAACGGCATCACCGAGTATAGAACCACGACCTAAGCACCTTACTCTTTCGTTCGAAAAGTCTGCAACATGAAACGTTGCAGCCAAAACGGGTCAAGACATGGAATATGCTGGCAATGTAACACATAGAGAATAACAATGGAATAGGCTATACTACATGCATATTTGGCTGGTGGAAAGCTCTATGGTTACAGTTTTGCGTAAAGCCAATTTTTCCCTACTGCAAAGGAATAAAATTATTTAACTATCATGGTGGTTGTTAAACATTGAGAATGGTTGACAGCATTCCCAAGCCCAATTAAAAGTACTCATTAAAAACCCAATAATATTAATTAGAGTAACATGACGAGATTCACATGATATCCAAGTACTAGATACTCAAGATGTCCATAACCGGGGACACGACAAACCATGATTAGTTTATACACTCTGCAGAGGTTTGCGCACTTTTCCCCACAAGACTCGATCGCCTCCGTTGGATTTATCGCACTACATGATGTTTGAGAAACGGATGACCGAGACATAGTCTTTCGGAAGCGCTAGCACCTTACGTATGGGTAGACCGGTACACCTGCTTTCCCCTACATCTGCTAGTCTACCCGTAAGAGTTCGCACGACTTAATCAACTATGCCACAGCCCACAATGGCTTGTGGCTGCACACGGAAGTTTCTAGCATGAATAATCTCATGATTCCTTTGAGCCTGGGTGGCGGTCCGAAGAAAAACAGGCAAATCCTGGAAACCAGGTACCTCAATCCTCCCAGATGTGTGTTTAAGTTGCCACCTTAAGTAAACCATTAATTAACAATCTCACATATGTCATGGATACACTCACCCAATCCACGTCTACTAGCATAGCATGGCAATATAAGCAAACGTAGAAGTAACTCCCAAGGGTTTGAAAATAAATAGGTAATAGGTACTACCTCAACTACTTCCCATAACCCACAGTTTAATTAGATCCTAGTCATGCAATGTTTGAGGATTGATCTAATGCCATAAAAACTGGGTATGAGAAAAGGTATGATCAAAGTGTTACTTGCCTTGCTGATGATCCGCGAAACCTAGAGACTCGAAGTAACAAAGCGCAAGACTCCGGGTATTCTATCGCAGACAAACAAACAAGCATACAATAAGTACTCATCTAATGCACAGGTAAAACTCAAATAAAAGATCTAACCAGATAGTTCAACTTAAGAACTCCGGTTTGCAAAAAGAACCAAATCAAACTAAGCAACGGAAGTCAAACGGCGAAAGCAAACAGCTTCGCTTTACTAAGCTGGATCTAGGTCAAATTTTACAGTAGCAAAAACTTGTTTAAGTTGGTTATTCAGAAAGAGGGTTTCGAGACGAAACTCTAGGCGCTTGAATCACTTTGATTACGATAAACGAGCGAAAAGTTAAACTAAAACGAAAATCGGATGAGAAATCACGATCGGAAAAATCACGAATTAAATCGAGAAAAAGAAAAGCGGCGAACGGGTTAGCGAGCGAGCGTTCGTTAACTAAACTAATCTGACGAAACGCGTTCATTAAAAGCGAACGAGCGAGCGAATGTTCGCTATTTAACCTAAACCTAAAAAAGCGAAACTAAAAAAACAAAAAACCGAAGAAAACCGCTCGGTTTTAAAAAAACATGACGTACGTAAATCGAGCGGCGCGAACTCGGCGGCGGGGTCCACAGCAGTCGGGCGGCGGCGGGCGGCGGGTAAGTCCGACTCAGCTGACGGCAAGACGGCAGGCGGCGGCGCGGGCGGCTCGGGCGGATGGACGGATCAATGGCGGCGGGCTAGGGTTTCAAGGGTTGGGCCGGCTCTGGCGCTGGGTGGGTTTGGGCGGCGGCGGGTGGGTGGGTGGGTGCTCGGTAGCCGCTATTTATTAGCGCCCGAGCGGAGTCCCGCCGGGCATGGCCCAAGGTCGGTTGCGTTTTTTTTTAAATAATTCCGCGCAGAAAAAAAATACTAAATGGACTCCAAAAATCCCGAAATAAATATTCCCCGGCTGCTAAAATCAAGCTGGACTAGATGAACATTTATTTGGGGCCTAAATGCAATTTTTGAAAACGCATGATTTTCCTAGTAAATTCAAATAAAAGGCGAAAACTCCGAAATAAAATCTTATTTTATTTATTTATTAAATCTTCATTATTTCTTTATTTTGGGAAAGTCATTTTATTCCCTCTCTCATATTTTGATAGTAGAAATAATTGAAGATAAAATAAATAAAATCAAATGATCCTATTTTCAAAATTTGAGAAAACTCAAATATGAAAATAACGAAATCCTCAACTCTCTCCGTGGGTCCTTGAGTTGCGTAGAATTTCTAGGGTCGAGCAGCCAAATGCACAAAAATATGATATGCAATATGATCTATGTATAACATTCCAAATTGAAAATTTGGGATGTTACAAACCTACCCCCCTTAAGATGAATCTCGCCCTCGAGATTCGGGTTGGCTATCAAATAGGTGAGGGTGGGCCTTGAGCAGATCTTCCTCTCGCTCCCAGGTGGCTTCTTCCTCGGTGTGGTGGCTCCAATTGAACTTTGCAAAACTTGATAACTTTGTCATGGGTGACTCGTGGCATATTCGAGAATCTTAACAGGTTTCTCCTCATAGGTCAAATCATCATTCAATGAATCGCTTCGGTGACCTTTGTATCTCTTAGGGGTATATCAGCCATCTCTGCGTGACACTTCTTTAGCGAGAAACATGGAATACATCATGAACACCCGACAATCCCTCGTAATTCTAACTTGTAGGCGACTTCTCCCATGCGCTCCAAAACTTTGTATGGCCCCCACAAAGCGTGGCGCTAACTTTCCTCTAACTCCAAAACGCTTAACTCCTCAAGTGGAGATATCGAAGATAAACTCTGTCTCCGACTTACGTATTATGTCTCCTTGCATTTTTTAATCCGCATAGCTCTTCTCGTCTTGATCGGGCTACCTTGAGCCTATCACGAATTAACTTTACTTTCCGTTCGGACTCCTTAATCAAATCCGGTCCAAACAATGGGGCGGTCTCCAACTTCATCCCACAACAACGGGGTTCTGCACCTCCTTCCGTACAAGGCTTGAAAGGGGCCATCTTCAAACTGGATTGATAAGCTGTTGTGGTAAGAGAACTCCGTGATATGGCAAGATTATCGTCCCAGCTAGATCCATAATCCAAGGCACAAGCTCTAAGCATATCATCCAAAATCTGATTGACTCTCTCGGTTTGTCCATCCGTCTGCATGGATGGAAAAGGCTGTACTAAACTCCAACCTGGTTCCCAAAGTTTCGTGCAACCGCTGCTTCGGAAGTTTGAGGTGAATTGGGTTCCTCTATCGTCTGATACTCTCTCGGAACTCCATGCAAGCATACAATCCTGGTCATGTATATCTTAGCCAATTTGGCACTTCTTGTAGGTAGTCTTCTTTGGAATGAAATGAGCTACCTTCGTCAAGCGATCGACCACGACCCAAATTGAGTCATAGCCCGAACGGGTCCTGGGTAATCCCGTGATGAAATCCATGCCTAGTTTATCCCAATTCCATTCGGGTATAGGCAATGCTTGTAACAATCCTGCTGGCTTCTGATGTTCTGCCTTCACCCTCTGACACACATCATGCATCGCTACATATTCGCTATATCCTTCTTCATTCGGTCCACCGTAAAGTATTCTTCAAATCCAAATACATCTTGGTATTTCCTGGTGAATCGAATATGGTGAATCATGTGCCTCTTGTAGAATCAACTTCACGATCTCCGGGTCATTGGGCACATAAACACGGTCTTCAAACCATAGGGTATCGTGCTCATCCTCACGGAATCCCTTTAGCTTTTCCTTCGCTCATTTTCTCCTTTATAGAGGCAATCTCTTTGTCGGTCTTACGAGCTTCTCCGATTCTATCCATCAAAGTAGATTTGAATTTCCAACGCTGCTACATAGCCTCTCGAAACTATTTCCAAACATAGCTCATGAAGATCCTCGGCTGACTCCTTTGGTATTTCTCCCGTCATTAGTGTGTTGACATGGCTCTTACGGCTTAATGCGTCAGCTACTACATTAGCCTTTCCGGGATGGTAATGCAACCTCATATCGTAATCCTTGATGAGCTCCAACCATCTCCTTTGCCTCGAGATTTAACTCCTACGTGTGAAGATGTACTTCAAACTCTTGTGATCCGTATACACCTCACAATGGTTCCTAATAAGAAAGTGTCTCCAAGTTTTCAATGCATGCACTCACGGTTGCTAACTCCAAATCATGAGTAGCATAATTTTACTCATGAGGCTTAAGCTGTCGTGAAGCATAACAAACAACTCTTCCCTCTGCATAAGCACCTTGCTCCAAGTCCTCGGCGTGAAGCGTCATAATAAACTTTGTAATCCTTTGCACGATCTGGCAGAATTAACCTTTGGTGAGGTAACCAAACGTTTCTTCAACTCCTGGAAACTAGCCTCACACTCCTCAGTCCATATGAACTTGGTATCCTTGTTCAACAATTCTGTCATAGGCTTCGCAATCTTTGAGAATTTCTCAATGAATCTCCGGTAGTATCCTGCGAGGCCAAGGAAACTCCGGATCTCCCCAACTGTAGTTGGCGCTTCCCAATTGGTCACGGTGGCAACTTTAGTGGGGTCCATCGCTATACCTTCTCCGGATATAACCTGTCCGAGAAATCCAACTTCCTTCAACCAAAACTCACACTTATTTGAACTTGGCATATAGCGATGTTCTCCGAGCTTCTCGAGTACCAATCGCAAATGTTCCTTATGTTCTTCTTCATTCTTGAGTAAACCAAAATATCATCCAATGAACACCACGACGAACTTATCCAAAAACTCCATAAACCCTTTGTTCATCATGTTCATAAAAATAGGCAAAAGCGTTAGTCGGACCAAAGGACATAACGGTATACTCATACAGCCCGCACACGGTGGTAAAAGCCGTCTTAGGTATATCCCGCTCTCGAATCTTCAATCGATGGTACCACGATCGCCAAATCGATCTTGGAAAACACCTTAGCTCCTTGCAATTGGTCAAACAAATCATTGATCATCGGTAGTGGGTACTTGTTCTTGATTGTTACTTCATTCAATCCACGATAATCAACAACCATTCTTAATGATCCATCCTTCTTTTCCACTAGAAGTACAAAGCGATCCCCAAAGGCGAAGAACTTGGGCTTAATAAAGCCTTTATCCAGTAACTCCTTAATCTGCCTCTTGATTTCCTCCAAATCTTGGGCTGGCATCCTATACGGTCTCTTGGATATCGGCCCAGTGCCTGGCAAAAGCTCAATCAAAAACTCAATATCTCTATCCGGTGGCATGCCTGGCAACTCTTCTGGAAATACATCAGGGAAATCCCTTACCACTGGTACTTCCTCCTGCACAACTCCTGAAAGGGAATTTACGTGTGCTCTCCTCGGCTCATGCGTGGATACATACTTGATTCTCCTTCCTTACGGTGTCGAAGAAAAATTGTCTTCTTGGCGCAATCGATGTTTCCTCCATACATCGACAGTACCAATCCATACCAAGAATTACATCAGCACCTTGGGATTCCAGTATAATTAAATCCGTTGGGAAAACATGCCTCCCTATACTTAATGGCACTTGAAAACATCCTTGACTGGCCATATACTCCGCTCCCGGTGAGCTTACTATCATGGGTGTCTTAATAGTCCTAGTGGGCAGGCTAAACTTATCCACAAATCCCCTTGATATGTATGAATGCGATGCACAAGTATCAAAAAGAACAACTGCAGTAAATGACTTAACCAAAAACTTACCTATTCATCGCAGATCCGTTGAAGCTTCAACCTCCTCCACGGTAACGTGGGTTCACTTGTCCTATGTTGAAAGGATTGACTTCTTTCCTGAGCTCCCATTGCCGTTACCATTTTGAGCTTCTGGACATTCATTTGCATAATGCCCAGTCTTACGGCAATTAAAACAAGTGATATGGCTCAGGTCTACCTTGGTTGGTGTTGACGGGTTGGTGCGGTTTTTTCCATTGCTTCCTCCATTCCCGTTTCCATTCTTGGTGCCATTATGATTGTGCGAGCTACCTCCTTCGTGAGTATGCTGAAATTTTCCTCCTGTCTTTGGGGTAAAGCGTAGCTTCTGCTGAGCTCCAGAATTGTACTTCCTCGCCCATACTTCCTCTTGCGATTGTCAATCTGGCCGCTGCTTCCCTTCAATCATAAGAGCATGATCTACTAACTCCTGGTAGTTATTGAAAGTGGCTACCATCAACTGCATGCTCAGCTCATCATTGAGTCCTTCTAGGAACTTCTCCTGCTTAGCTGCATCCATAGCAACGTCATCTGGGGCATAACGTGCTAACTTACTGAAATCATCCACATACTGGCCAACTATCCGTCCTCCTTGGCGTAAGTTGCGAAACTCATGCTTCTTCATGGCCATAGCCTCCTGGCGAAACATGGGCGTCTGAAGCTTGTTGAAACTCGATCCCATGTGACGGTGTCTACGGTGGTAAGTGGTTGTAAAATTCTCCCCACCATGCTCTGCGGGTCCTTCGAGCTGATGTGCGGCAAACTTCACCTTTTCTCCATCTGTACATCCTGCAGTGGTCAACTCCCTCCCTATCTTACGGAGCCAATCATCTGCTACTATCGGCTCGGTGCTACTGGTAAACACCAGCGGATTCAGCCTTAAGAAACGAGTCAGATGGTCAACAGGTGGTGGTGGTGGTGGGTTGTTGTTGTTGTCGTTTCCTTGGTTCTGTACCAATGTTTGAATCAAGGCATTTTGCTGCTGAATCAACTGAGTGATCTCTGGCGGGAAAACAAATCCGGGGTCGCGTCTCGGAGGCATCTGAGGGTTTATAGAAAAGACGAGAGTTAAGAATAGAATGAGGTCTAGTGAGAAACACTACCCATATGCACATGAGACAAAAGCACACAATATCACTCCAATCAATTCAAAAAAGATATACAATGGTCTAACTATCGTTACAAAGTGCTTGGACTAAAACTAATTTAAAATGGGGGAAATACTACTACTATTATGGTGGTCAACTAGAAAAACTGCTCCGATGAAGATTCCATAATATCTGCTCCAGCTTCATCAACAAAGTCATCATCGCTGTCGTCGGGGTCCGAGTCGGTGTCGTCGATGATAATGTAATTATCCGGGCAAGTGGAATCGTCCTCTTCTCGTTTGGGTGCTGAACCTCCCATGAATACTCCAAGCTTCTCCTTTAGGTCGCCGTTCTGTCTCACTAGAGCCACGATCTCTTCCATATAGTCTTCACGTGTAGCCTTGAGTTCTTCTTCTAGCTCCTTGATCTTGGTCATAGCCTTCTATAGATCCTCCATACTTGCGCACATCTGGTTCTCCTGGCGTCGGATATGCTGATTTAATTCCTGGATATATCTGCGATTGATTGATCTGTCCTTCCGGGTGCTGATCATCTCCCATTGCTCATCTCGGCGCCCACAAATCTGGTAGATAGTATTCTTGAGATCATCATGGTAAACTTCTCCAATTCGTCCCATGGTGATATGAGCTGCCATGCTCTTTCCCAAGCTCCATGTTGGTGCATCAAAGGAAAATTCTATGGGCTCCGTGACTGGTGCGAATGTTCTTCCTGGAATGTGGACTTGAATCATCCAGCGCTCCTCCTCGGGTAAAGTGGCGTTGAATGTCCCGGTGAAGCTTGGTACTCCTATGTTCAGGTATCTAGTGACTTCCTTCAAGTGATATCCAAAAGGTGAGTCTTCATCCGGTTGTGTGAACTTGTTCCTTGCATCCGCCATCCTAAAGAATAGAAAAGATGAGGAGTCAGAAATGAGAAGAAAGAGTAGTGATCTAGGGCTTTAGCTTAGCGGCCATGTCCTATAGTCAGCGTGTGCTCTGATACCATCTTTGTAGCGACCAGACCTCAAACAGTCGATCTACGTGCTCGGTGTCATCCTCGGATCAAGAATGCCGACACCACAGTACTCGGAGAATTTATAACAGAGTAGCAATCACACACTTATTACAATCGAATGTCTCAAGAGAGAACTTATTAAAATAAATATGGCTTAAGGCCATCTAAATTCTATAACAGCGGAAGGCTTGGAAGAATAAGCGAGTCCATCAACTCCAACGGCATCACTGAGTATAGAACCACTACCTAAGAACCTTACTCTTCGTTTGAAAAGTTTGCAACATGAAACGTTGCAGCCCGAAAACGGGTCAGCACATGGAATATGCTGGCAATGTAACACATAGAGAATAATAATGGAAGAGGCTATACTACATGCATATTTGGCTGGTGGAAAGCTCTATGGTTACAGTTTTGCGTAAAGCCAATTTTTGCCCTACTGCAAAGGAATAAAATTATTTAACTATCATGGTGGTTGTTAAACATTGAGAATGGTTGACAGCATTCTCAATCCCAATTAAAAGTACTCATTAAAAACCCAATAATATTAATTAGAGTAACATGATGAGATTCATAAGATATCCAAGTACTAGATACTCAAGATGTCCATAATCGGGGACACGGCTAACCATGATTAGTTTATACACTCTGCGAGAGGTTTAGCACTTTTTCCCCACAAGACTTCGATCGCCTCCGTTGGATTTCTCACTACATGATGTTTGAGAAGCGGATGACCGAGACATAGTCTTTCGAAGCGCTTAGCACCTTAGAGTATGGGTAGACCGTACACCTACTTTCCCCTACATCTGCTAGTCTACCCGTAAGAGTTCATACGACTTAATCAACTATGCGAGCCCATAATGGCTTGTGGCTGCACACGGAAGTTTCTAGCATGAATAATCTCATGATCCCTTTGAGCACTGGTGGCGGTCGAAGAAAAAGCAGGCAAATCTCGAAAGCAGGTACCTCAATCCACCAGATGTGTGTTTAAGTTGCCACCTTAAGTAAACCATTAATTAACATCTCACATCTATCATGGATACACTCACCCAATCCACGTGTACTAGCATAGCATGGCAATATAAGCAAACGTAGAAGTAACTCCCAAGGGTTTGAAAATAAATAGGTAATAGGTACTACCTCAACTACTTCCCATAACCCACAGTTTAATTAGATCCTGGTCATGCAATGTATGAGGATTGATCTAATGCAGTAAAAACTGGGTATGAGAAAAGGTATGATCAAAGTGTTACTTGCCTTGCTGATGATCATGAAACCTAGAGACTTTCGAAGTGCGGCGCACTTTCAGGGTATTCTATCGCAGCGAACAAACAAGCATAGAATAAGTACTCATCTAATGCCCGGGTAAAACTCAAATGAAAGATCTAACCTTATAGTTCATCTTAAGACCTCCGGTTTGCTAAAAGAACCAAATCAAACTAATCAACGGAAGTCAAACGGCGAAAGCAAACAGCTTCGTTTTACTAAGCTGGATCTAGGTCAAATTTTACAGTAGCAAAAACTTGTTTAAGTTTGTTATTCGGAAAGAGGGTTTCGAGACGGAACTCTAGGCGCTTGAATCGCCTGATTCCGATAAACGAGCGAAAAGTTAAACTAAAACGAAAATCGGATCAAAAATCGCGATCGGAAAAATCACGAATTAAATCCGAGAAAAAGAAAAAGCGACGAGCGGGTTAACGAGCGAGCGTTCGTTAACTAAACTAATCGACGAACGCGTTCGTTAAAAGCAACGAAACGACGAGCGCTTCGCTATTTAACCTAAACCTAAAAACCGAAACTAAAAACCAAAGAAAAACGCTCGGTTTTAAAAAAACCGGCTGACACGGAAATCGGCGGCGGCGAACCTCGGGTCAATGAGTCGGCAGCAATCGGCGGCTCAATGACGGCGGTAATGGCGGCAGCAATGACGGCTTTCGGGCGGCGGCGGGCTAAGGTTTGAATTGGGCGGCACGGCGCGGGTGAAATGGGCGGCGGCCCAGGTGAAATTTGGGGGCGCTCGAGGCGGCCGCTATTTAGCGCCCGGAGTCCCGCTTCGAACCTGACCCAAAGGTGGGTTGCGTTTTTTAAATAATTCAGCATGAAGAAAAAAGTAAAAGAAATACTAAGCGGACTCAAAAATCCCGAAATAAATTTTCCCCGACTTCTAAAATCAAGCCGGACTAGATGAACATTTATTTGGGGGCCTAAATGCAATTTTTAAAAGCAGCATTTTCCTAAATTCAAATAAAAAGGCGAAACACTCGAAATAAAATCTTATTTGACTTTTTTTTTATTAAATCTTCATTATTTCTTTATTTTGGGAAAGTCATTTTATTCCCTCTCTCATATTTTGATAGTAGAAATAATTGAAGATAAAATAAATAAAATCAAATGATCCTATTTTCAAAATTTGAGAAAACTCAAATATGAAAATACTTGAAATCCCCAACTCTCTCCGTGGGTCCTTGAGTTGCGTAGAATTTCTAGGATCGAGCCAACAAATGCACAAAAATATGATATGCAATATGATCTATGTATAACATTCCAAATTGAAAATTTGGGATGTTACAATCTCACGTGATGATCGGACATGGGTTAGTTGATCTGGATCATGTATCACTTAGATAACTTGAGGGATGTTTATTTTAGTGGGATTTCATTAGTAATTTGATTAATTGAACTTAATTTTCATGAACTTAGTCTTATTAGTTTTGCATATCTATGTTGTAGATTAATGGCCCGTGCTACCGTTCCCTTGAATTTTAATGCGTTCCTAGAGAAAGCTAAGTTGAGAGATGATGGTAGAAACTACACGGACTGGGTCCGTTACTTGAGGATTATCCTCATTGCTGCACAGAAGAATTATATCCTTGATGCACCGCTAGGTGACAGACCTGTTGCAGGAGCTACTTCAGATGTTATGAACGTCTAGCAGACTTGATCTGATGACTACTCAATAGTTCAGTGGCCATGCTTTACGGCTTAGAACCAGGACTTCAAAGACGTTTTGAACATCACGGAGCATATGAGATGTTCCAAGAGCTGAAGTTGACATTTCAAGCTAATGCCTGGGTTGAGAGATATGAATTCTCCGACAAGTTCTATAGCTGCAAGATAGAGGATAATAGTTCTGTCAGTGAACACATACTCAAAATGTTTGGGTATCATAACCACTTGACTCAGTTGGGAATTGATCTTCCAGTTGAGAGTGTTATTGACAGAGTTCTTCAGTCACCACCACCAAGCTACAAATGCTTCGTGATGAACTATAATATGCAAGGGGTGACGAAAACGATTCCCTAGCTCTTCGCAATGCTTAAGGCCACGGAGGTAGAAATCAAGAAGGAGCATCAAGTGTTGATGGTTAACAAGACCACTAGTTTCAAGAAAAAGGGCAAGGGAAAGAAAGGCAACTTCAAGAAGAATGGCAAGCAAGTTGCCGCTTCCATGAAGAAGCCCAAAGCTGGACCCAAGCCTAAGCCGAGTGCTTCTCTGCAAAGGAAATGGTCCTTTGGAAGCGGAACTGCCCCAAATACTTGGCGGATAAGAAGGATGGCAAAGTGAACAAAGGAATATTTGATATACATGTTATTGATGTGTACCTTACTAATGCTCGTAGTAGCACCTGGGTATTTAATACTGGTTCGGTTGCTCATATTTGTAACTCGAAACAGGAGCTACGGAATAAACGAAGATTGGCTAAGGACGAGGTGACGATGCGCGTCGAGAATGGTGCCAATATCGATGTGATTGCAGTCAGCATGCTACCTCTACATCTACCTTCGGGATTTGTTTTAGACCTCAATAATTGTTATTTGGTGCCAGCGTTGAGCATTAACATTATATCTAGATCTTGTTTATTGCGAGACGGTTATTCATTTAAATCGGAGAATAATGGTTGTTCTATTTATATGAGTAATATCTTTCATGGTCATGCACCCTTGATGAATGGTCTATTCTTGTTGAATCTCGATCGTAGTGATACACATATTCATAGTCTTGATGCGAAAAGATGCAAAGTTTATAATGATAGCGCAACATACTTGTGGCACTACCGTTTAGGTCATATTGGTGTAAAGCGCATGAAAAAACTCCATGCGGATGGAATTTTGCAATCACTTGATTATGAATCATTTGATACTTGCAAACTATGCCTCATGGGCAAGATGACTAAAACTCCATTCTCCGGAACAATGGAGCGAGCTAATGACTTATTGAAAATAATACATACCGGTATATGCGGTCCAATGAGTATTGAGGCACACGACGGGTAGTGTTATTTTCTGACCTTCACAGATGATTTGAGTAGGTATGGATATATCTACTTGATGAAACACAAGTCTGAAACATTTGAAAAGTTCAAGGAATTTCAGAGTGAAGTGAAGAATCATCGCAACAAGAAAATGAAGTTTCTATGATGTGATCGCGGAGGCGAATATTGGATTTACGAGTTTGGCCTTCATTTAAAACAATGTGGAATTGTTTCACAACTCATGCCACCTGGAACACCACAACGTTATGGTGTGTCCGATGTCATAACCGCACTTTATTAGATATTGTGTGTTCTATGATGTCTCTTACCGACTTACCACTATCGTTTTGGGGTTATGCATTAGAGACAGCCGCATTCACGTTAAATAGGGCACCGTCTAAATCCGTTGAGACGACACCTATGAACTATGGTTTGGCAAGAAACCTAAGTGGTTGTTTCTTAAAGTTTGGGGATGTGACACTTATGTCAAAGGGCTTCAGCCAGATAAGGTCGAACCCAAATCGGAGAAGTGTGTCTTCATAGGAGACCCTAAGGAAACTATTGGGTACACCTTCTACCACAGATCTGAAGACAAGATCTTTGTTGCCAAGAATGGGTCCTTTCTAGAGAAGGAGTTTCTCTCGAAAGGAGTGAGTGGGAGGAAAGTAGAACTTGATGAGGTAATTGTACCTTCTCTCGAATTGGAAAGTAGCACATCGGAGAAAATCGTTCCCGTGATGCCTACACCAACTAGAGAGGAAGCTAATGATGATGATCATGAAACTTCGGATCAGTTACTATTGGACCTCGTAGGTCGAACAGAGCATGTTCCACACCAGAGTGGTACGGTAATCCTGTCCTAGAAGTCATGTTATTAGACCATGTGTCGGTGTACTAGAGTAGGGGTACCCTAGTATCCCGAACTTCGTGCCTGCAGGCGATCCCTTGACACCCGCGGCAAGGCTTGCCAGATGATCACCAAGGCTCCTCGTGGCTCCTTTGGAGCCATTCAAGAACAAAGTGTTCTCAGTCAAAGAGACAAGACCCCGGCAAGAGGAACTTGCCGGGAAAACCGCTCTAGGCACGCAAAAGACCCCGGCAAGAGGAGCTTGCCGGGAAGGCCACCCGAGGCATGAAGGAAACAAGGCCCCGGCAAGAGGAGCTTGCCGGGAAGGCTTGGTGAGCGACAAGCTCCGGCGCCGACAAGAACCTTGCAGCGGCAAAGGCGCTGCCACGGCAGGTAACCTCTTCCTCTCCGCTCCAGCTCATCCACCAGCGATGTCGCCATGGGGCTTCCCCAGCGCTTGGCGATGTCGACCGACTGTCAGCGGCAATGGGAGAAAGCGGCGACAGCGTGACAATACCGATTTGTCGTCGTGGCAAACGGAGGCGCATGCCAGCGGTCCTGTTGCACTTTTCGAGGCGACATGGACGGGCATTTATGACTCTTGTCCCTTGCCGTCGAGTTAGGTATAGATCACCGTACACTTTGTACAAAAGCGGTGTACCAACCTCTGTTTTACTATCTTACCCCTGTCTACTTGCCACCTGTGGTGACCCCTTGTGCCTATAAAAGGAGGCCGAGTGCAGCGTGAAAGGGTTGACTCGTTCGGTTCCACTCGTGCGAAGCCATAGATTTTCAAGCTAGGTTTTGTAGCCCTCATTGCTCCCCTAGCAAGAACACAATACAACCAGACAAGCAGCGGTGGAGTATTATCTCTCCGGAGAGCTCGAAGCTGGGTAAATCTCGTGTGATCGCCGATCTGCTCTCTTGTGCATCCTCCGCCCCTGCCGAACCGAAAAGGGGCTCCGGTCCCATAGGTGTCCGTGGTGGGACAGATTTCCCCGACATCTTTGTACGCCCGGTAGGGTGCGTCGAGTTTGTGTGAAGCTGATCCGGTGTTCACACGAGCTGCATCTTCATCGTCTTCATCGACATGGCGCCAAGAAGAAGACTTCGGCGGCAGAGGAGAACCGTCGCGTCGATCCACCACCTCCCGGAGCAAACGGGTGGTGGGATAGATGCCAGCGGAGGAATGGGCGATGGGCGAGGCGCTGCGCTGCAGGTCAAGGACAAGGCAGCGCAAACCTCGGCGTCAAGACACTCACCACGACCATCTTTGGAGCCAGCGGGACCCGGCAATCTGGCGTTCCTGGCGCTCCTCGCTCGTTGGGCCCCGGCAAAGAGAGATGGTGGGTCACGCGACGCTTCGAGACCAATATGCATGCCAGCATGTTGGCTCTGAAAGCGAAGGCACGGTCGCCGGACGGGGACTGCCCTTCTAATATAAACAGAAGTCTGAGCATATCCCGCCTCGCACTGCTTCGCCATCGCCACCCACCACTCGAGAAGAAGCTCTAGCACGAGCTCAGCGCTCTCTGGATTACCCTCGGCGTCCGGCAAGGTCGACGAATGGAGGGCCACCATCCGTAGCCTCATTGGCTTTATAGCAGCGACGTTCCGCGGCAAGCAACCGCGCCGGCTGCCGCCTGCAACACGACAAGGCACGAGCCGGTGGCGGCAGACCTGTGGAGATGCAACTACCATGCACTCTCCACCGAAGGCCAAGATCGCCCATTTCGTCGGATCAACATCGACAGCGACTCCTTTGCATCGTCGGATCCGCGAGCACGTCGCGATCAACGCCAAGTTCTCCAAGAACGGCAGCAAGAAGATGCTCGAACTTCGCATCGGCGTCGAAGAGAAGCGGCGTCAATCGAGACCAGCGCTGGGCCCTCTGTTGATATGCATGCGCCCGAAGAACCAGCGGCTTACCGTATCACGGTAGGTTGTCCTGCGTTTACCCGTGAGCTGCGGCAAATCGATGGCCCGATACCAAGAACTTCAAACCGGACGTGCGGAGAAGTACGATGGCGGGCGCATCCGTCAGAATTCCTTAGCATCTACACCATCGCGGTGCAGGCTGCAAAGGGGCGAGCGACAAGATTCTAGCCAACTACTTCCATTGGTACTCAAGCCTAACGTCGAGATCTTGGCTCATGCACTTGCGGACAATTCCATATCTTCTTGGGCTGACTGTGCCATCGGTTTGTTGGCGCCTTCACCGCGGCCACAAACCACATGGGCTGTGGAGAGCGATCTCCATCTGCTCGCCCAAAAGGAAGGAGAGTCCTCGCAAGTATATCGAGAGAGGTTCAGCCGTGTGCCAGCGCACCATCGAATATCCACCCTTTGCGGTGATTAAGCGCGTTCCATCGAGCGTGTGGAACCGTAGGATGCGGGAGGAGATGGCGATGTGCAAGATCGAGAGATGTCGATGAGCTCATACGCCTGCCGACAAGTGTGCACCTTGTACGAGAAGGAGAAGATTCCGGAGAGAAGGCTGAAGCGAATCGGCGGTGAGGAGACGCTCCGGCAAGGAAAGGCCGGAGGCGGAACAATGAAAAAGAAGGGCAAAGATGTGCTGGTTGTCGAGCGGTCCGGCAGCGGAGGTGCCACCAAGGTTGTCGGCTCCGGCAAGGAGGTTGCAGGCGCCAACAACCGTGTAGTGGCGATCGCCGACAAGCGGGACAGCTCCAACAAACAGTATTGCAAGATCCACCGCACCAAGGGCCATGACCTCCAGCTGTAAGAAAGTCGAGCAGCTTGTAGAACAGCAGAGCTGAATCTGAAGGGCGAGATAAGGAGAAAGCCAGGAAGGTCTTTGGAGGAGCTGGCAAGAAGCGCTCTGGCAGGGGAGGCGCGCGGCAAGGCCAACCAGCGGCAAGGAGCAGACCTCCCATGGCGCGACAAGGACGAAGACGAAGATGACGATGAAGATATGGAGGATGATGAAGCTGATGAGCGGGAGTTTCAAAAGGCAACAGAGGTTCTTCTGTGTTGGCGGTGGTGCTTCTGCATTCCTCGTGACCTCGCCAACTTAAGCCGGTGGATGCGAGAGGTTAACGCAGCGTAACCATCCGTGGAGTCACGCAGACTTGAAGTGGTCAGCCGCCCATCATCTTTGACATTGAGGACCACCACGATCGCATATCGCTGCGGTCGGGTGCTTGCCGATGTTGGTATCACCAACTATCCGCAACCTCAAGGTCACAAAGATGTTGGTTGACGTGAAGGCCATTAAATCTGATCTCCTCTGCAGTACTCGAAACTTCAAATCGACTGACGAGAGCTTGAAGAGACTGGTACTTTCAAGGAATCAACCCCGGAAGGAGCAAGCCGAAGGGGAAGATCACGCTGCCGGTGACATTTGGCAGCGAGCTAAACTTCAGAACTGAGAGGGTCACATTTGACGTTGCCGATTTTCCATTGCCCTACAATGGCATACTTGGCCGTCCAGCACTTGCCAAGTTTATGGCAGCCTCTCACTACGCTTACAATGTGCTCAAGATGCCAGGCCCGATAAGTGTCATTTCTGTCCCTGGCGACAAGAAGGACGCACTTATCTGTGCCGACAAGATCTACCGGGAAGCAGCAGCGTGGCGAACGACAAGACACTTGCCGCTGAAGCTCCGGGGAAGAAGAAGACCAAGTCCGGCAAGAGCTCGATGCCCACTCCGGCAAGCGCACCTTCTTCGAGTCTTTGCGCAGCTACCCGTCAGGGGCACTTTCATCGAGCTCCACCGGAAAGTGCAAGAAGAAAACAATGGCGGCTCCACCAGCAACAAAGAAGGTGTCCCCTAAGGAGGACGGCACTGGTGGTACCTTCACCATCAGTGCCACGCTTGACCCTAAATAGGAAAGCGGCCGTTGCTTTCTGGCAGGCGAATGTCGATGTGTTTGCATGGCAACCGCCCCGACATTCCCGGTGTTCCTGTGAAAGTAATTGAGCACCATCTTGCCGTCCAGTCCTCACGCGACCCGTCAAGCAAAAAGGTCGGGGAAGCAAGCGGTGGGCGCCAAGAATTCATAGCGAAGAGATCAAGAAACCGGAAGCGCAGGCCTTGTTAGAGGAGTGCTCCATCCCACGTGGTTGGCCAATCTCGTAGTAGTGCGCATAAAGCAAATGGGAAATGGAGGCTTTGTATAGACTTCATCGATGTCAATAAAGCTTGTCCCAAAGACCCATTTCCCTTGTCAGCGCATTGACCAGATTGTTGACTCCACGGTAGGATGTGATTTGCTTTCATTTCTTGGCATACTCAAGGATATCATCAGATTTTCATGGCGAGAAGAGGATGAAGAAAACTGCATTCATAACTCCATGTGGCACATCTTGTTTCATACGGATGCCTTCGGATTAAAGAATGCTTTGGTTCAACATTTGCGAGGGCAGTCCACGGCGCTTTTGAGCCGCAGATGCACGTAAAATGTAGAAGCCTACATGGATGACATAGTGGTCAAAAGCAAAAGATAAAGCAACTTCGATCCAAGATTTGGGCCGAGACCTTTGCAAATCTGCGCAAGATCAACCTCAAGCTTAACCCCGAGAAGTGTGTGTTTGGAGTCCCTTCCGGCAAGCTTCTCGGGTTCTTTGTGTCTCAGCGGGGAATCGATGCCAATCCCGACAAGATCAAGGACATTGAGCAGATCGAAGCGCCAAAGCGTGTCAAGGATGTGCGAAGACTTGCCGGTTGCGTAGCTGCTCTCAGCAGGTTTATCTCTAAGTCAGCTGAGCTGCAAGACTTGAAGAGGTACCTGTCCTCCCCTCCAACACTTGTCGCACCTAAACCACAAGAGAAGTTGTTGTTATATTTAGCGGCAACCAATCAAGTGGTTAGTGCTGCGTTAGTAGCGGAGAGGGAGGCGGATGATGAGCTAACAACCACGGCAAAATACGTCCGGCGACAAGCGAGGGGCTTCTCCAGACAAGCTCCGGTCCCGACAAGGACAGATCTGCTTGAGGATTGCGACAAGACTTCGAGAAAAAGGATGGTGCAGCGCCCAGTCTACTTTGTTAGTTCCCTTTTGCAGGGAGCTAGATCAAGATACTCTGGTGTGCAGAAGTTGCTTTTTGGCCTCCTCATGGCCTCGAGAAAGCTGCGCCATTACTTCCAAGCGCATGAGATAACAGTTGTCACTCGCTTTCCGCTGAAGAGGATATTGCAAAATCCAGAAGCGACAGGCAGGATAGTCGAGTGGGCGCTGTAATTGTCAAGCTTTGGTCTCAAGTTTGAAAGCACTTCAACTATCCAAAGCAGAGCATTGGCGGAGTTCATAGCAGAATGGACGCCGACACCAGACGAAGAAATTCCAGAGGCGAGCATCCCCGTCAAGGAGTCAGATAAAGAGTGGCTGATGTACTTTGATGGTGCCTTCTCGCTGCAAGGCGCCGGTGCCGGCGTGCTGCTTATCGCACCCACCGGAGAGCACCTCAAGTACATAGTCCAGATGCACTTTCCCAAGGAGCAAGCAACAAACAATCTTGCAGTATGAAGGTTTGCTTGCCGGTCTCGAGATCATGGTGGACCTCGGGATCAAGAAACTCATTGTCGAGCGACTCGCAGCTTGTGCGTCCGCCAAGTAAATAAAGATTATCGAGTCCGTTGGTGGAAGCCTCGTCGATGAAGTGAGGAAGCTAGAAGAGTACTTTGAAGGCCTGCAAATGGAACATGTTCCAAGAGCTCAGAATGATATTGCTGATGGCTTTGTCAAAGTGCGCCGCCTCAAACTACGTGGAACCAGGGATCTTTGTGCTCAAGTGACTCAACCAAGCCGTCAACTTACCATCAGCGAGGCAGAATAAGAAGAGGAAGTTGATTTACGATGACTACTTTCCGGTAGAGCTTCGAAGCCGCCGCCAAGAAGGTCCCCAAAATCAACGCCAAGAGTCTTTGAGGAAGCGATGCTGCTCGACAAGCCCTAGGGTTTGTTTCGTTGAAGCAAACGTTCCCGACAAGTTTTGCTCCGGCAAGCTTGTCGGGGAATGTCAAGCTCCGGCAGAAACTCATGTTCATGCCGTAGAAGCTGATGTTCCCGCAGCGATAGATATGCCTTTAGTCCTTGTTGTCGAGCCGCAGGCTCCAGCATGGGCGCAGCAGATTGTTCATTTCCTTCAGACAGGAGAACTTCCCGACGAGCAAGAAGCAGCGGAAAAAGTAGCCCGGCAGTCAAGTATGTACCAGTTTGTTGACAACATCTTATGCGAAGAAGACTCAACGGTGTGAAATTGAAGTGCATTTGCGGGAAGATGGACGAAGCTGTTGGCGAGAGATACCGCGGAGGCATATGTGGTCACCACATTGGCACAGAGCTCTTGCCGCAAAGCTTTCCGGCAAGGTTTCTTCGCCCGAAGCCCTCGAGGATGCAAGCGCACAAGTAACCAAGTGTGAAGCGTGCGATTCCATTCCAAGCAGATACATCAGCCAGCTCAAGCTCTCCAGACGATCCCTTTATCCTGGCCCTTTTCGGTGCAGGGGCTCGACATCTCGGCCCCTTCCCCGAAACTGTCGGGGGCTTTGAGTACTTATGCGTAGCAATCGACAAGTTCACAAAGTGGCGGGAAGTGGAAGCGATGAGGAAGGTGACAGCCACGGTCAGCCAGTCAAGTTCTTGGTCAATTGTTTGCTGTTTTGGGATACCTAACGGGATCATCACCAACAACGGCACACAATTCACGAGCCGCACCTTCATGCATTACGCCCAAGATCTTGGCGCCAAGATCTGCTTTATACATTGCTCACCCGAGAAGCAGCGGTCAAGCGAGAGAAGAGCAAATCTGAAGTCTTGCGGGGGACTCAAGACCGAACTTTCGACAGGGCTGCACAAGTGCGGAAGAAAGCTGGATCGAGGCTGCCGCTGGTTCTTTGGTCGATCAGACGACGCCAAATCGAGCCACCGCCGGACACCTTCGCTCTAGTGTATGGAGCAGAGGCAGTTCTCCCCGCGGAACTTCGTATCTGGATCGCCTCGAGTGCTCGCTTATGATGAGCTTGAGCAAGAGCAGCTGCGACAAGATGACGCGCTGCTCCTTGAGCAGGATCGTCTTCATTTCTTGTCGCGAGCTGCTCGTTATCAAAGAAAGCTTTGCGCCGCTACCATAGCCGCAAAGTTAATGCGGAAGCTTCGAGGAAGGCGACCTTGTTCTTCGCGCGTTCAGACCGCCAAGAATTCAAACAAGTTGACGCCGAAGTGGGAAGACCCTTATCGGGTGAAACGAGTCACTAGGCCTGGCGTTGTCCGCCTTGAGACCGAAGATGGCGTTCCGGTGAGCAACTCCTGGAATATAGAACATCTTCGTAAGTTTTACCCATAAGGCGCGGTTGTCGGAATCCGTTCCGGCAACCACCCTTTTGTACAAGTCTTGCCGCTGTTGCATGTAATCCTTTGTACAAAGCCGGGCGCAGACCCCGTGCATCAGTAAAGCCTATGTGTTGCGCAAAGATCGTCAGATTCATGCTTTCATAACTTATTTGCATATATTACCTGACATTTTTGTGCTGACATCAAGATCCGATAAGCAATAACGAGCCACTAGGCTCCATGACTTTATTTTCTCTTCTTTCTTCTCAAAAGAAATGAAGAAGGTTCATCCACCCACAAGTTAACCGGGGAGGAGAAGATAATGACATGGACACTTGGCGTCGCCGAGGAAATAATGCCTTGCCAGGAAGCAAGCGACAGAAAAAGCTAAGTTGCCAAAGTTTGAGCAATCAGTTTTTAAATTTTTAAGTTATCTTCCTCGAACAATAGTACTTTGTATGGAAAACACATGCGCGGAGGAACCAACTCGTAGCTAGTTTGCGCCCTTACTTTGTTTCGAGTCCGCTCAACAACTTAAGTGAGCTGCAACTAGTCGCGACAAGGTTTCTTGTCGCGAAACACTGCTGAGGCTGCTTTGACGTTCACTTTTCGGCGCTTTCGCGGGTAAAGGTGTTTGCTCCGCAAGTTCCCTAAAAAAGCGTAGGGTAAAGCATACAAAGGAAAGAGTCAAGTAGAGGAAATAACATTGCATCCGATTGCCTAAGATAGTGTATATTACAAAATAACTTGTCGCAGATCTAATAAAGTGTTCTCCTAAAACATGATTTGCAGCAACAAGGGAAAGATAAACTTGGCGGCCTAGTCTACACGGTCGCCCTCGACCCTCTTGACTTTGTTGACCCTGTTCACGATGGGGGCGACAAAGGCCTTGAGCGCCTCTACGTCGGCATCCGGCGGCAAGGATTTGAGGACGTTGGTGAGATTGAGGCACAGGTTGCGGTAGGCCACCTTCATCGGCACCTTACGGAGAACTTCCGAGCAGATTTGGCGCGACTCATCGACGATCGCTTGGGATCGCCGCCGGAGTCGCGGAGAGCCGTCAACACGCCATTGAAGAATAAGCTGAGCTTGGCGGAATTTGGAGGTGCTCGTCGGAGGAGTATCCGAGATCTTCCATCCCAATTTCCGTTAGCTCCTTGTCGATGGTGGCGGCGATGTCCACAAGGCCCTCATCCGGTGCATCACATTTTCTCACGAGGGTATTATGAGGCGTTCGTGGCGGCGCCGGCAACTCTCGTTGGCCTTGATCTTCTCCAACAGGCCCGCTTCCCGCTCCTGGCGCATCCGGCGTCTCCGTCGAGTGGTCGATTTCAGCTCGAGTCCGCTTTGACATCCTTGGCGGCGTCGATCTCTTTGATCTTCTCGGCGAGGCGGCCCTGTAACTTCGCCAAGAGTGTAGGCGTCCTTCTCGCGTTACGTGCTTCGGTAGCGGTGACCTCCTCGCCGCTCTTACGGAGGGTGGCCTCGGCTGTGCCACCCTCGTTGCAGCTCCTCCTTGGCGGCCTCGGCGACGCAGTGGCGTCTTTGCCTCTGGAGTGCCCCACCAATTGATTGCTCGTCTTGTGGCAAGATCTTCCTCATAGGCTGTCGAGGTTGATCTTCCGCGCGCTCTTCCCCTCTTGTGAGAGAGATCTTCTCACCGCCGAGCCTTTGCTGCTCCTCGACCTCGGCCTTCTCCAAGATGAACGCCGTGCGCTCCTCAGCAAGCTGCTCCCGCGCCTCTGCTATGTCCCGGAGAGTTTCCTTGTTGGCGCGACGGAGCTCCTCATGGCGCTTCTCCATGTCGGCTCCGCCCTCGCGATAAGAGCTTCCGCGACTCCGGCTTAAGCTTGTCGGTAGCGGTAGAAGCGGCAAAGAGCTTCTTCGGCCATTGCTCCTCCTCGAACTTCGCCAATCTGCTTTGCTTGGCGCGTTGACCAGCGACAACCCAGCAGAGGCGAGCAGCTCCTCGTCGAAGGTCTCTCCCTCGACCGGTGCCCTGGAGCTCGACGCCCATGGGAGCCTGATGAAGACGCCTTCACCGGCCTTCAGATATGCGCCGGGCTGGGGCTCTTCGGAGCCTGGTGCAGCATTAGTGGCGGGGGGATCGGCAGTCGGTGCAGCGCCTGGTGCTCCCTGCGGCCCTCGGGCCGTCCCGACGATCACCAGCCCCCTCCCAGCCTCTGCGCCCGAGCCTTGGCTGACCTCTCCGCCGGGCGGACCCGTCACCGCCGGCCTCCTCCTCCATGTTGGCGGCGTCGTCATTGTTGCCGCAAGGCGTCCTCTCATGGCGACCTTAGTCTCCATCGGCTCTCCGACAGATGGATCTGAAGGTCAGAGAAGGAAAAAGAAAAGAACAAGTCAAGCAAGTGTTCGAGAAGAAGAACAGAAGAAAAGAGCCCAAGGGAAATTTTCAATCAAGAAAATTACTGCAGTGGGATCTGTGAGCATGGTCTCCACCACTTGGAGGGTTGTCGGCGCTGCCCCCTTGCCGAGAAGCTCCCCTTGTGGGAGGCCTCCCTTGCGGAGAGCCTTCCCTTGGCGGAGATCTCTCCCTTGGCGGCGTGGTTGAGCAGCTGGACTTCGGGAGTGACCTCCGGGGCCTCCTGATGAGGCTGCTCTGCTCCTACACAAATCAACAAGTCAGGCATCAGTAAAGAAGCAACCAAGCACACCGAACCGTAAGAGATAATCCAAATACTTACGCTGGGGGCTGTGCTGGGGCTGCTCACGTTGAAGAGTTGCGGATCCGACAAAGGAGTCTCAGACGTCCCTCCCACATGCCATTGGGGAATCGTCTTCGACGATGACCAATGGAGTCTTGGCCCTCTTCGACGCCCTTTGAGCCAGCGTCCTGAAAAAGGAAGAAATCAAAATGAAGCAAATCAGATTCAAGATGAAGCAATGGAATTGAAGAAAAACAAACGCAAGGTGGGGACTTACTCTTCTTCTTCCTCCTAGTCGGAGCTGAGCGCGGAGAGATCAAACTCCGGCTCGCCTCCAGTCTTGAAGAGGTGGAGGGTGGGCTCCCTTGAGCGCTTGGCGGGAGGCGGCGGCCTTTGGGAAGATTCCGCCTCGATTCTTGCCGGAACCGTGTGGGGACGCTCCGCAGCAACCGTATTTGCAGCGATAGAGCTTGCCGCCTGGCGCCCTTCAGGCTGTTGGCCCGTCTGCCGTCTCGCCTCGTCTCCGGCCCTCAGAAGAGCGCGCCTCCTTGGCGGGCGGGGGAGCTCGACTGCGACAAGGTGCTGGATGGCCAGGCGACAAGCGTCCTCGGCTGGCTCGTTGGGCTCGGCCGGGCTCGACCTGCTCCTCCTCGCCGTGAACTCTTCCCGGTCGGCAAGGCTCGCCGCCTCGGCGACCTCTGCCTCTTCCACGGTAAACCCGAAGGCGCCCGGTTGCAGCGGCTGCCGCCGCCTCCTCCAACCTTGTGGCGATCGCGCCATCTCCTGGTCGGTGGTGTCGCGGGTGAGCCACTTCTTCGTCGGCGCGGACCGCGACTTCTTCCAAGCCGTCGAATAACCGCCGACTGACGTCTTCCGGAGGCTCACGCGGTCGGAACGATTCCATGGGAATCGCACGCCGGCATCATGGTGCGGATGCGATCCAGCGATGAATTGTTGCACAAGGGGACGACTCCTTCCGGCAACATGAAACACTCGGGATGCTCGGGATCATGCTTGAACAGTTCCTGCAGCATCGCCGTCAGCTCCAATCACTGTGAAGTTCCAATTGAGGCCGGGCGCAACCTCATGATGTCTGCCGCGTTCTTGAATTCCCAAGCAGGTCTCCCTCTCTCGCAAGGGTGCGTCTGGCGGCCGGAGGAAGTCTGCGCCAAGCTGCGCCTCTGGTCGATCCGGCAAGCCTAAAGCGCAGAATCCGGGTCACTGACAATCTGCAGCCTCTCGTCCTCCGTGTAAGTTACTCCAGTCATTGCCGCGCACTATTGGGGTTCGGCGCACGGCGATGAAAGGGCTGCGGGTTCTCCTCAATGATCCAACACCGATTGCCTCTCCACTCATCCCATTTACTCTGGAACTCCCCTTCCAAGTAAGCGTCTTTCTTGCCGATCCTAGAGACCCAAGCTACTCCTCCGGCAAGTGGCTCTCCTCTCTCGGCGCGAGGCATGAAGAAGTGGCGGAAGAGGGCGACATTTGGGTGGAGCCCGACAAAATTCTCACAAAGATGGGCGGAAACCGCCATGGTGAGGACGGCGTTGGGGGTGAAATCAAGGAGGTGGAGGCCATAGGTGTTCATGATATCACAAAAGAATTCAGAGAAGGGCGGGCAGAGCCCGCAGAGAAGAAAAGCGAAGAAGGGATACCCGACGGAGACCTTCTCGGATGCATGGCCGAGATCACCTTGTCTTGTGGTGTGCCGCGTCTCTGTCGCCCAGAAGAGGTAGAACTCCCTCCGTAACGCCATGGCGTCGAGCTCGGGGTCGAAGAGGGCCCGTTCCTTGCGCAGCACGGCGAGCCGCTGCGCCTCGACGGACTTCACGCCTTTCCCCTTGTTGGCCTTCGGGGCCATGGCGGGCTTGGAGGTGGCCCGACGGTGTTGGTGGAGACGGCGGCGACGAGGCGGAGCGTTGCTCTTCTCACGGCTCGGGGCGGGGAGAGCAATGTGGTTTTCGAAGAACAAGCAGCAAAGGCGAGGGAGCAGGATGCCCTGTTTCCTCTCGCTTATAAAGAGGGAGGCGGGGCGTTCGCACCTCCTGCGAAAAGATTCCCCACGATCTCGCCCACGATCTTGCCCACGATTTCTCCCATAAGCGCCCGCGTTCGGCGCGTCTTGCCGTTCGTGGGGGACGTGGTGGGTCGAGCCAGTAACGGTGTGATTCAGGCAGCAGCATCCAGGTACCTTTTTTGGGCTGGCCCAACAGCACTCGGCACCGTGTATGGCCCAGCCCAGGGGCTCCTGCCGATTGTACTAGAGTAGGGGTACCCTAGTATCCCGAACTCGTGCACGGGCAGTCGCAGCACCCCGCGGCAAGGCTTGCCAGATGATCACCAAGGCTCCTCGTGGCTCCTTTGGAGCCATTCAAGAACAAAGTGTTCTCAGTCAAAGAGACAAGACCCCGGCAAGAGGAACTTGCCGGGAAAACCGCTCTAGGCACGCAGAAGACCCCGGCAAGAGGAGCTTGACGGGAAGGCCACCCGAGGCATGAAGGAAACAAGGCCCCGGCAAGAGGAGCTTGCCGGGAAGGCTTGGTGAGCGACAAGCTCCCGAGCACGACAAGAACCTTGTCAGCGGCAAGGCGCTTGCCATGGCAGGTAACCTCTCTTCCTCTCCGCTCGGCTCATCCACCAACGTGTCGCCATGGGGCTTCCTGTAGCGCTGTGTCGACGGGCTGTGCAGCCAGCGGGAAGCGGCGACAAGCGGCGCCGACAATTTGTCGTCGTGGGCAAACGGAGGCGTGCCATTGACGGTCCTGTTGCACTTTTCAGGCGACATGGGCGGCCATTTATGACTCTTGTCCCTTGCCATCGAGTTAGGTATAGATCATCGTACCTTTGTACAAAGCGGTGTACCAACCTCTGTTTTTACTATCTTACCCCTGTCTACTTGCCACCTGTGGTGACCCCTTTGTGCCTATAAAAGGAGGCCCGAGTGCAACGTAGAAAGGGTTCGGCTCGTTCGGTTCCACTCGTGCGAAGCCATAGATTTTCAAGCTAGGTTTTGTAGCCCTCATTGCTCCCTAGCAAGAACACAATACAACCAGACAAGCAGCAGTAGGAGTATTATCTCTCCGGAGAGCTCCGAAGCTGGGTAAATCTCTCGTGTGATCGCCTCGATCTGCTCTTTGTGCATCCTCCGCCCCCTGCCGAACCGAAAAGGGGCTCCGGTCCCATAGGTGTCCGTGGTGGGACAGATTTCCCCCGACACCATGGCGAACCTACGAACTATGAAGAAGATATGATGAGCCCAGATTCCGATAAATGGCTTGGGGCCATGAAATCTGAGACAGGATCCATATCTGAGAACAAAGTATGGACTTTGGTGGACTTGCCCGATAATCGGCAAGCCATTGAGAATAAATGGATCTTCAAGATAAAGACAGACGTTGATGGTAATGTAACTATCTACGAAGCTCGACTTGTCGGAAAAGGTTTTCGACAAGTTCAAGGGGTTAACTACGATGAGACTTTCTCACCCATAGCGATGCTTAAGTCTGTCCGAATCATGTTAGCAATTGCCACATTTTATAATTATGAAATCTGGCAAACTGACGTCAAAACTGCATTCCAAAATGGATTTCTTACAGAAGAGTTGTATATGATGCAACCAGAAGGTTTTGTCGATCCTAAAGGTGCTAACAAAGTGTGCAAGCTCCGGCGATCCATCTATGGATTGGTGCAAGCATCTCGGAGTTGGAATATACGCTTTGATGAGGTGATCAAAGCATATGGTTTTATCTGAGACTTCACGGTGAAGCTTTGTATTTACAAGAAAGTGAGTGGGAGCTTTGTAGCATTTCTGATATTATATGTGGATGACATATTGTTGATTGGAAATGATATAGAATTTCTGGATAGCATAAAAGGATACTTGAATAAGAATGTTTTTCAATGAAAGACCTTGGTGAAGCTACTTACATATTGGGCATCAAAATCTATAGAGATAGATCAAGACGCTTAATAGAACTTTCACAAAGCACATACCTTGACAAGTTTTGAAGAATTTCAAAATGGACCAGTCAAAGAAAGGGTTCTTGAAAGTGCGTTATATCGACCAGAGGGTGGGTGAATAGGCGATTTTTATGAATTCTTCACTGAGGAATTTCAGGGTGAGGAAATTTCTAAGCGAAGAACTACTTGCAGCGGAATAAGTACTCAGATGCTAACATAATAGAACAAAAGCATGGTCATCATGATGAAATGAAAACAAGCACAGAGTACAGAAAGCATAAACACAGGATAAACAGGATGAAGACAAACATACTGAAGAAATTGAACTGAGAAAATGGAGAAAGTCTTCAGTCAAAGTCTTCAAACAGATAGGAACAAGCACACAACAACTGTAATGAGGAAATGAAAGAGTTAAGCAAATAGAACCAGTAGGCTTGGTGAAGACAATGATTTGGTAGACCAGTTCCAACTGTTGTGACAGTTGTACGTCTAGTTGGAGCAGCTAGGTATTTAAACCTGAGGACGCATAGTCCCGTGCACACAGTCCTCACCGTATTCTCCTTGAGCTAAGGTCACACAGACCTCGCCCAATAAGTCGTGGTAAGTCTTCAGGTGACTTCCAAACCTTCACAAACTCGGTCATTCGGCGATCCACAATTTCCTATGGATGCTCTAGACCATGACGCCTAACCGTCTAGAAGATGCTCAGTCTTCAAAGGTAACAAGCGTCGGATCCACGCAGGATCAATCTCTTCAGTGATGCTCAATCACTTTGGGTTTGTAGGTGTTTGGGATTGGGTTTCCTCACTTGATGATTTTCGCTCAAAGTCCTTGGAGGATGGGATGCTCTCAAATGACAAGTGTCAGTTTCTTTCGGAGCACCCAACCAGCTAGTGGTTGTAGGGGGCGGCTATTTATAGCCTAGGGAGCAGCCCGACATGATAAGACATAAATGCCCTTTAATGATATGACCGTTAGGTGGGTAGATATTTTGGAACAGCTGGCGCATAGCACAGAAACGGTCGGAAATTTGACTATCAAATTCCTCAGGGCTATCATGTTCCTCACTTGTAGGCAATCCGCACTGGCGAATTCCTAACTCCTCAGTCAGAACAAATTCCTCAGAGACCAGAAGAACTTCGTCTCTGTCACTAAAGAAATTGACTGAACTGTATGAGATTTCCAATGGCTTCACTCGAAGGGATTGGTAGGTGTTGGATTTTTAGTTGAGATTCACTTGGAAATTTTTCCTTAGTATTTCCTCGACCCCCTTTAACAGTATGGTGTTTCCTATGAATCAAGAAAGAGAAAATGAAACTATGAAAACAAAAGTCTTCACGCTTCATGTTCCTCGAATGAATACCAAGTATTTAAGGTCACACCAATTTCTTCACTTTCAAAGTCTTCAGAAAGTCTTCAGAAATCCAAAGTCTTCAGTCGAAGAACTTCATTTTTAGGGGTGGACTTTCTCTGTAAATATCGAACTCCTCATAGACTTATAGACCTGTGTACACTCACAAACGCATCAGTCCCTTAACCTATAAGTCTTCAATACACCAAAATCACTAAGGGGCACTAGATGCACTTACAATCTCCCCTTTTTGTGATTGATGACAATATAGGTTAAGTTTTCAACGGGGATAAACATATGGAGTGTAAATACTGATATTGAGGAATTTGATTGCAAGATATAGAAGAACTCCCCTTGAAGATGTGTATAGTTAGGAATTTGCTTTTGAAGCAATGCACACTTGAAGAGTAGAATCATGGAGATCTCCCCCTATATCTTGAAATTCATACACACATTTGACATATAATATGAAGAATTTGAATGCATGATGAAATATGGTGACTGATGTAATTCGACATGCGTGCATTAACATTAATGAGGAATAAGCATGCAGAAAAACACAACAAAAGTATCAGACCACCATAGGGTTTAAGTTTACAACTCGATCCAGCAAAGTTGACTTTCTTGAAGACTAACTCAAATTTCTCCCCCTTTGTCATCGAATGCCCGAAAGGATCTAAAATGAGGACTAACGCCCCTGAAGAATATCATGATGATGAAGGAACGCCAGCGTTGTTGGGGTCGGTTGTTGTAGTAGGGCCTGCCGCCGTGTTGTCCAAGTCTTCATGCTCGTCCGTGTCGCGTGATGAAGAATATGAGCTGGCCACCAAGGAGGGAACTTTGACTTTCTTGAATTTCTTCGCTGGTGGCTAAGACTAGTCAAAGTCCTGCTTGAGACCCATTTGCTTCAGATCTTCTTCACCATACAGATGTGATAGAACAGCCTAGGTGCGACCGAAGACTTCATGGAGGTAGTAATGGTTTTTCTTCACTGCATTGTGTGTAGCAGTCATGTTGTGAAGAATAGAACCAAACTGACGCTTAACCCATTTGTGGTTGCAATCGACCTTCTGGTGAAGACTGAGGAGAAGCTCACGATCAGTCATCACCCTTGGAGCTGTGCCTTGAGGATTTGGCTTTGAAGCATTGGCGGCAGAGTCATGGCTGGGAGAGTCATCATTGGTGGAGTAAGATGTAGACGAATGCCTTCATCAATAACAGCAGTGGCCTTGCCCTTTTCATCAGACGAGGAAAATGTCCGCTTTAGTACTTCAATGGGGGGCAAGTAACTGCCATGGTTGAGAGTGTCGGCCTTGTAGTTGAGTGAGGACCTTGTTCTGAGTAATCTCATAATCCAAGGAGCATAAGGCTTCAACTCAAATGGAGAGAGTGCAACATTTGCCGGAGTCCTCATGAAGAAATCATGGTAGTTGACAGGAATGCCATGCATGATATTGAAAAGAAGATTCTTCATGATGCCAATGACTTCTTCATCATTCGAGTCGTGGCCTTTTATTGGACTCAAAGTCTTTGTTAGAATGCGATAGACAGTCCGAGGCACATACAACAATTCCTTCACGAGGAATTTGGTCCTTGGGGCTTGACCGGGCTTCAGCGCTTCATCAACACTTGCATATAGTGAGCGGTAAGTTCAGGTTCATGGTACAGGCAACGAGCTCCTTCAAGGGGAGGACTGACAGGCAGGGCATGAAGAAATTCAGAGGCCGGTGCTTTGTAGTGAGTATTCTCTATCATCCTGTCCAATACCAAAGAGTTCACATCATTAGCATCTCTTGTGATGTGCAGCGTTGCATAGAACTAAAGAATTAGCTCTTCATTCGAATCAACAATGTCAATGCAAAAGTTGAGCAGTCCTGCATCATGAAGCACACTGAGGACTGGGGTGAAGCAAGGCAGTGATTCCATGCCCACGTGAGGAATATGCTCATGTCGAAGACTTTGTCTTTGTTGAAAAGCAGTGAAGAATAGAAGTTTGCTTGGCTGGCAGTCCAGAAGCGCTTCCTTCTAAGATGAGCAGAGTCATATGGGTTATACTTGGTGAAGAACACATGCTCGCCGAAGAAGTCATTGATAACCCACAAGTGTAGGGGATTGCAACAACTTTCGAGGGTAGAGTATTCAACCCAAATTTATTGATTCGACACAAGGGGAGCCAAAGAATATTCTCAAGTATTAGCAACTGAGTTGTCAATTCAGCCGCACCTGGATAACTTAATATCTGTAGCAAGGTATTTAGTAGCAAAGTAATACAATAGTAATGGTAACGGTAACAAAAGGTAACGGCAGCAAAAGTAATATTTTTGGTATTTTGTAGTGACTGTAACAGTAGCAACGGGAAAGTAAATAAGCGAGAACCAGTATATGGAAAGCTCATAGGCATTGGATCGGTGATGGATAATTATGCCGGATGTGGTTCATCATGTAACAGTCATAACATAGGGTGACACCGAACTAGCTCCAAGGCATGTATTCCGAATATAGTCATACATGCTTATGGAAAAGAACTTGCATGACATCTTTTGTGCTACCCTCCCGTGGCAGCGGGGTCCTAATGGAAACTAAGGGATATTAAGGCCTCCTTTTAATAGAGAACCGGAACAAAGCATTAGCACATAGTGAATACATGAACTCCTCAAACTATGGTAATCACCGGAGTGGTCCCGATTATTGTCACTTAGGGTTGCGGATCATAACACATAGTAGGTGACTATAGACTTGCAAGATAGGATCAAGAACACACATATATTCATGAAAACATAATAGGTTCAGATCTGAAATCATGGCACTCGGGCCCTAGTGACAAGCATTAAGCATAGCAAAGTCATAGCAACATCAATCTCGAGAACATAGTGGATACTAGGGATCAAACCCTAACAAAACTAACTCGATTACATGATAGATCTCATCCAACCCATCACCGTCTAGCAAGCCTACGATGGAATTACTCACGCCGCGGTGAGCATCATGAAATTGGTGATGGAGGATGGTTGATGATGAAGACGGCGACGAATCCCCTCTCCGGAGCCCGAACGGACTCGAGATCAGCCCTCTCGAGAGGTTTTAGGGCTTGGCGGCGGCTCACGTGTCGTATAACGCGATGATTTCTTCTCCTTGATTTTTCTCTCCAAAGCAAATATATAGAGTTGGAGTTGGCGTCGGAGGACCTCCGAGGGGCCACGAGGTGAGGCGCGCCTAGGGGAGGCCCACCCTCGTGGACAGGTGTGGGCCCCTGGTCTTCATCTTTGGCGAGGATTTTTTATTATTTTTAACTAGGCGTTACGTGGAGTTTCGAGGTCATTCCGAGAACTTTTGTTTACGCACATAAATAACACCATGGAAAGTTTCTTTGAAAACAGGCGTCGATCAAGGGTTAGTTCCATTCAAATCATGCAAGTTAGAGTCCAAAACAAGGCAAAAGTGTTTGGAAAAGTAGATCTGACGGAGACGTATCAACTCCCCCAAGCTTAAACCTTTGCTTGTCCTCAAGCAATTCAGTTGATAAAGTCAAACTGATAAAGAAATACTTTTACAAACTCTGTTTGCTCTTGTTGTTGTAAATATGTAAAGCCAGCATTCAAGTTTTCAGCAAAGATTATGACTAACCACATTTGCAATAACTCCCAGGTCTCATGTTTACTCATATCAATAGCATAATCAACTAGCGAGCCATAATAATAAATCTCGGATGACAACACTTTCTCAAAACAATCATAATATGATATAACAAGATGGTATCTCGCTAGCCCTTTACGAGACCGCCAAAACATAAATGCAGAGCACCTTTAAAGATCAAGAGCTGACTAGACATTGTAATTCATGGTAAAAGAGATCCAATCATAGTCATACCCAATATAAATTAACGATAATGAATGCAAATGACAATTGTGCTCTCCAGCTAGTGCTCTTTAATAAGAGGGTGATGACTCAACATAAAAGTAAATAGATAGGCCCTTAGCGAGAGGAAGCGAGGATTTGTAGAGGTGCCAGAGCTTGGTTTTGAAATAGAGATAAATAATATTTTGAGTGTCATACTTTCATTGTCAACGTAATAACTAAGAGATGGCGATATCTTCCATGCTACACACATTATAGGCGGTTCCCAAACAGAATGGTAAAGTTTATACTCCCCCTCCACCAACAAGCATCAATCCATGACTTGCTCGAAACAACGAAAGTGTCTCCAACTAGCAACAGTCCTGTGGGGAGTTTTGTTTGCAATTAATTTGATTTAGTTTGCATAAAGCATGGAATTTTGGGCATCTCGGTGACCAGCCATTTTCTCGTGAGTGAGGAGCGGAGTCCACTCCTCTTGAGAATAACCCGCCTAACATGGAAGATAAGGGCAGCCCTAGTTGATACATGAGCTACTCGAGCATACAAAATAGAATGTTTATTTGAAGGTTTAGAGTTTGGCACATACAAATTTACTTGGAACGACAGGTAAATACCGCATATAGGAAGGTATGGTGGACTCTTATGGAATAACTTAGGGGTGTAAGGGATTGGATGCACAAGCAGTATTCCCGCTTAGTACAAGTGAAGGCTAGCAAAAGATTGGGAAGCGACCAACTAAAGAGCGACAAATACCATGAACATGCATTAAAATTAATAAACATTGGATGCAAGCATGAGTAGGATATAATCCACCATGAACATAAATATCGTGAAGGCTATGTTGATTGGTTTCAACTTCATGCGTGAACATGTGCCAAGTCGAGTCACTTAAATCATTCAAAGGAGGATACCACCCCATAATACCACATCACAACCATTTTAATAGCATGTTGGCGCGCAAGGTAAACCATTATAACTCATAGCTAATCAAGCATGGCACAAGCAACTATGATATCTAATTGTCATTGCAAACATGTTTATTCATAATAAGCCGAATCAGGAACGATGAACTCATCATATTTACGAAAACAAGAGAGGTCGAGTTCATACCGGCTTTTCTCATCTCAGTCAGTCCATCATATATCATCATAATTGCCTTTCACTTGCACGACCGAACGATGTGAATAATAATAAGAGTGCATGTGCATTGGACTAAGCTGGAATCTGCGAGCATTCAATAAACAGGAGCAGACAAGGCAATATGGGCTCTTTGTTAAATCAACAATAATGCACATAAGAGCCACTTCAACAATTTAATCATGGTCTTCTCCTATCGATCCCCAAAGAAAAGAAAAGAAATAAAACTATTTACACGGAAAAGCTCCCAACAAGCAAAAGAAGAACGGGAAATCTTTTGGGTTTTCTCTTCATTATTACTACTACAGCAAGAAAAGTAAACTAACTAAAAGCTACTACTAATTTTTTTTGTTTTTCTTAAGGTTTATCTAACACACAAGAAGAAAGCAGGAAAGAGAAAATAAACTAGCATGGATATTACAATGAAAAAGTATGAGCACCGACATCTAGCAATGAGTGTGTGTGAACATAAATGTAATGTCGGTGGGAAATACGTACTCCCCAAGCTTAGGCTTTTGGCCTAAGTTCGTTCATTGCCAGGGATGGTCTGGCGGATACCCGTAGGTGTAGCTCGGGTCGTCTTTGCGATGAAGAGGACTCGGCCCTTTGGTGGCAATCATCTCGGATCCCAGGTAATTAGGCTGTCGTGGAAGCTCAAATTGTGGCTCCGGCTCGGGGCTGGTGTAGGGTTCGATGAAGCTTGAACAAGCCACCAGAACGAGATACGGTCCTTCAAAAATTAAACAAGGAAGGAGCAGGCAAGGTAATAGTCTCGGGGTGATGTTTATTAAAGTACAATTTATATTTAAGCTCCTTCCTGCCCTTAACAATAAAGTCATGCGCTAGCATACTCTTATAATCTAAATAAGCACTAGGCAGCAATTTTTCTTCTTTCTCATAGAGTCTAATAGGTATGTTAAAATGTGCAGCTAGGCGTGAAGCATAAATACCTCCAAAGATGGGGCCCTTGAAATGCGGTTCAAACTTAACCATTTAGCAATAATTCCGCCCATACTAACAGTGTTATCGCGGAATAAACCATGGAACAAAATGATAATATCTGGAACACTAAGGTTTCCACAGTTCCCGTGACCAATCAAACAACGACTAGCAAATATGGCAAAGTAATGTAAGACAGGAAAATGTATGCTAGTGATTCTTGCATCGGAAACCTTCCTGGTTTCCCCACGCGATGATGGTGTCAATAAATTCTTCCACATCTTTACGGATTGTGGTTCATCTAAGAGTACCCTCAAAGGGTATTTTGCAAACCTTGCAAAATTCAGCTAATGGCATCTTCTTAACAACATCATATAAATGAAACTCTCTTGAAGGAGGTGATTCCTTAGGAAAATAGTAGAAGTTTTGCACAAAAGTATTAGTGAGTAAGAGATCTCGATGGCGTTGGTCGCGGAGGAAGTCGGTGAGGCCACCATTCTCAGCCAATGAATAAAAATCCTCATAAATCCGGCTTGTCTCAAGAAGTCATCGGAAGGCCATTCACACGATGGGACCTCCATGATGCACGAGGCAAATTATATTTGGGCCTCTGCGCTTCTTCATTTTGCTTTTCCTTCGAGCTTCGGCTCGATGAGCCCCTCAAAAGTCTCTTCATCATTTTCTGAAATATTCTGAAATTTTTAGCAACTTCAAACAAAAGTGAGCCAAGCTCAACAAAATTGATAGCAACTAATCCTACAAGTTCCTAGAGCCTATATCATACATTAGAACTACTTGAAACCATATAAATTTGACATGCAAGCTGAAGAACATGGTCACCTATGCAACACAAATTTGCAATGAATAAAGCACCAGAACAAAAACTAATTGGACAAAAGGAGGAGTCACATACCAAGGAACAATCTCCCCAAGCAGTTTTGTGAGAGGTGCTTTGAGCAAGGAGATCGAAAATGTGACAAAAGTGAGCTAGAACTCGTGCTTGAGCTAGATATTCGTGTTTGTGGGAGGAAGAAGGACTGAATGAGTGCAGGAATAAGTGGAGGAGGGCCACCGTGGGCCCACGAGGCGGGGGCACGCATACAGGGGGTAGGCGCGCCCTCCACCCTCGATGCCAGGTGGTTGACCCCCTGTTGTGTTCTCAGTTCCATAAATCCTCAAATATTCTAGAAAAAATCATATTTCATTTTCAGGGCATTTGGAGAACTTTTATTTTCGGGGTATTTTTATATTGCACAGATAAATCAGAAAACAGACAGAAAAATACTATTTTTATTTTATTTCAACTAAATAATAGAAAGTATAAAGAGGGTACAGAAGGTTGTGCCTTCTAGTTTCATCCATCTCATGCTCATCAAAAAGAATCCACTAACAAGGTTGATCAAGTCTTGTTAACGAACTCATTCGAATAACATGGGCCAGGAGAAATTTGAATAACACTATTTTACCTCAACGGGGATATGCACATCCCCAATAATAAGAATATCATATTTCTTCTTGACAATAGGAAGAGGAAATTCAAAACCTCCAAATATAATCGATGGAATTTTTCCAATAGAATTGATACTATAAGCTTGAGGTTGTTTCCTCGGAAAGTGTACCGTATGCTCATTAACATTAACATGAAAAGTGACATTGCCTTTGTTGCAATCAATAATAGCACCTGCAGTGTTCAGAAAAGGTCTTCCAAGAATAATAGACATACTATCGTCCTCGGGAATATCAAGGATAACAAAGTCCGTTAAAATAGTAACGTTTGCAACCACAACAGGCACATCCTCATAAATACCGACAGGTATAGCATTTGATTTGTCAGCCATTTGCAAAGATATTTCAGTAGGTGTCAACTTATTCAAATCAAGACTACGATATAAAGAGAGAGGCATAACACTAACACCGGCTCCAAGATCACATAAAGCAGTTTTAACATAGTTTCTTTTAATGGAGCATGGTATAGTAGGTACTCCTGGATCTCCAAGTTTCTTTGGTATTCCACCCTTAAAAGTATAATTAGCAAGCATGGTGGAAATTTTAGATTCCGGTATCTTTCTTTTATTAGTAACAATATCTTTCATATATTTAGCATAAGGATTCATTTTGAGCATATCAGTCAATCATATACACTAAAAGATAGGTCTAATCATTTCAGCAAAGCGCTCAAAATCCTCATCATCCTTTTTCTTGGATGATTTGGGAGGAAAAGGCATGGGTTTCTGAACCCATGGTTCTCTTTCTTTACCATGTTTCCTAGCAACAAAGTCTCTCTTATCATAACATTTATTCTTTGATTGTGGGTTATCAAGATCAACAACAGGTTCAACTTCTACATCATTATCATTACTAGGTTGAGCATCATCATGAACATCATCATTAACATTTTCACTAGGTTCATGTTCATTACCAGTTGTGTTTGACATCATACATAGAGATATCATTTGGATTCTCAGGTGGTTCAACAATAGGTTCAATAGAAGTTTGCAAAGTCCTATCATTTTTATTTTTCTTCCTTTTATAAGAACTAGGTACATCAATATTATTTCTCTAAGAATCTTGCTCAATTCTCTTAGGGTGGCCTTTAGGATACAAAGGTTCCTGAGTCATTCTACCAGTTCTAGTAGCCACTCTAACAGCATAATCATTTTTCTTACTTTTCATTTCATTGAGCAAATCATTTTGAGCTTTAAGTACTTGTTCTACTTGAGTGGTAACCATAGAAGCATGTTTGCTAACAAGTTTAATTACACCTCTAACATTAGCCATATAATCACCCAAGTGTTTAATCATATCGGAATTGTATTTCAATTGTCTACCAAAATAAGCATTGAAGTCTTCTTGCTTAAACATAAAATTATCGAACTCATCCAAGCACTGACTAGCAATTTTAGTAGGAGGGATTTCAGCTCTATCACATCTATAGAGAGAATTTACCTTTACTACCTGTGTCGGGTTATCAACACCAGGAGGTTCTTCAATAGGTAATGGATTAAGATCATAAGGTTCTTCAACAGGCAGTAGATTAAGACCATGTATTTCTTCAATAGGAGGTAAATTCTTAACATCTTGACTTTAATACCTTTTTCTTTCATAGATTTCTTTGCCTCTTGCATATCTTGGGGTGACAAATAGAACACCTCTCTTCTTCGGAGTTGGTTTAGGAATAGGCTCGATAATTGGAGCGAGGAGCTGGCTCGGGAGGTGCCCAATTATTTTCATTTGTCAACATATTATTGAAAGAATTTCAGCTTCATCCGGTGTTCTTTCACGAAAAGCAGAACCAGCACAACTATCCGGGTAATCTCTAGAAGCATCGCACTCCATTATAAAAGATATCAAGTATTTCATTTTTTCTTAAGAGGATGATCGGGCAAATCATTAAGTAACTTGAGAAGCCTCCCCAAGCTTGTGGGAGACTCTCTTCTTCAATTTGCACAAAGTTGTATATTTCCCTCAAAGTGGCTTGTTTCTTATGAGCAGGAAATATTTAGCGAGAAGAAAGAATCATATCACAGGGACTACGCACACAACCAGGGTCAAGAGAATTAAACCATATCTTAGCATCACCCTTTAATGAGAACGGAAATATTTTAAGGATATAAAAGTAGCGAGATCTCTCATCATTAGTGAATAGGGTGGCTATATCATTTAGTTTAGTAAGATGTGCCTAGCAGTTTCAGATTCATAGCCATGAAAAGGATCAGATTCAACCAAAGTAATTATATCACGATCAACAGAGAATTCATAATACTTATCGGCAACACAAATAGGTGAAGTAGCAAAAGCAGGGTCAGGCCTCATTCTATCTCTAAGGGATTGCTTATTCCATTCATCTAATAACCTCTTGAGTTCATATCTATCTTTACAAGCTAAAATAGCTGCAGAGGCTTCCATATCAAAATTATAACCCTCAGGGATAACAGGCCTATCTTCATCATCACTTTCATCATTATAATCAATTTCAATAATTTCTTTCTCTCTAGCCCTAGCAATTTGTTCATCAAGAAATTCAGTAAGGGGCACAGTAGTATCAAGCATAGAAGTAGTTTCATCATAAGTATCATGCATAGCAGAAGTGGCACCATCGATAACATGCGACATATCAGACCGAATAGCAGAAGCAGGTTTAGGTGTCGCAAGCTTACTTAAAACAGAAGGTGGATCAAGTGCAGAGCTAGATGGCAGTTCCTTACCTCCCCTCGTGGTTGAGGGATAAATTGTTGTCTTAGCGTCTTTCAAGTTCTTCATAGTGTCCAGCAGATATAAATCCCAAGTGACTCAAAGAATAGAGCTATGCTCCCGACAGCGCCTTGAGAATTTAGTCTTGATAACCCACAAGTGTGAGGGATCATAGCGACTTTCGAGGGTAGAGTATTCAACCCAAATTTATTGATTCGACACAAGGGGAGCCAAAGAATATTCTCAAGTATTAGCAACTGAGTTGTCAATTCAGCCACACTTGGATAACTTAATATCTGCAGCAAGGTATTTAGTAGCAAAGTAATATGATAGTAATGGTAACGGTAACAAAAGGTAACGGTAGCAAAAGTAATATTTTTGGTATTTTGTAGCGATTGTAACAGTAGCAACGGAAAAGTAAATAAGCGAGAACGATTATATGGAAAGCTTCGTAGGCATTGGATCGGTGAAGGATAATTATGCGGATGCGGTTCATCATGTAACAGTCATAACATAGGGTGACACCGACCTAGCTCCAATTCATCAATATAATGTAGGCATGTATTTCGAATATAGTCATACATGCTTATGGAAAAGAACTTGCATGACATCTTTTGTCCTACCCTCCCGTGGCAGCGGGGTCCTAATGGAAACTAAGGGATATTAAGGCCTCCTTTTAATAGAGAACCGGAACAAAGCATTAGCACATAGTGAATACATGAACTCCTCAAACTATGGTCATCACGGGGAGTGGTCCCGATTATTGTCACTTGAGGGGTTGCGGATCATAACACATAGTAGGTGACTATAGACTTGCAAGATAGGATCAAGAACACACATATATTCATGAAAACATAATAGGTTCAGATCTGAAATCATGGCACTTTCGGGCCCTAGTGACAAGCATTAAGCATAGGAGAGTCATAGCAACATCAATCTCGAACATAGTGGATACTAGGTATCAAACCCTAACAAAACTAACTTCGATTACATGATAGATCTCATCCAACCCATCACCGTCCAGCAAGCCTACGATGGAATTACTCACGCCTGACGGTAAGCATCATGAAATTGGTGATGGAGGATGGTTGATGATGAAGACGGCGACGAATCCCCCTCTCCGGAGCCCCGAACGGACTCCAGATCAGCCCTCCCGAGAGGTTTTAGGGCTTGGTGGCGGCTCCATATCATAAAACGCGATGATTTCTTCTCCTTGATATTTTTCTCTCCGAAAGCAAATATATAGAGTTGGAGTTGTCGTCGGAGGAGCTCCAGGGGGCCCACAAGGTAGGGGGGCACACCCTAGGGGGGCGCCCCCCACCCTCGTGGACAGCGTGTGGGCCCCCTGGTCTTCATCTTTGGCGAGGATTTTTTATTATTTTTAACTAGACGTTCCGTGGAGTTTCAGGTCATTCCGAGAACTTTTGTTTACGCACATAAATAACACCATGGAAAGTCTGCTGAAAATAGCGTCGGTCCGGGTTAGTTCCATTCAAATCATGCAAGTTAGAGTCCAAAACAAGGGCAAAAGTGTTTGGAAAAGTAGATCTGACGAAGACGTGTCGATCATCGACCTTGAATTTTTGCTTCTTCGAGAAGGGATCCTTTGGCTTGGGCTGAGGTGTATCAGTTAATTGCATCACAACATCAGGAATCGCAATCTCAGGATCCAAAGGCTGAGGAATTTCAGGTTCTTCTTTAGTGGCAGCATGGGTCTTCAATTCTTCATCAATATTAACATCAGCACTAGTGGCTGGAATCTCTTCATGAATAGATGGAGTGGGGTGTGGTTCTTCAGATCCCATTTGAACTTCATTATTCACTGGGGACTGAGGAATTTGTTGCAGAGGAGTGAACAAAGGAGAATTGGGGTGCTGACTTTCCAAAAAGTCATCATTCATCACTAGAGTAGTGCACCCAATGTCCACATCCTCATCTTCATCACTCTTTTCTTCAACGTCGGCCTCTTCAATTGTGAATTGAGGCATGTGCGATGAGATGATTAGGGTTGAAGGGATTGCATCCGCTTCAATTTCTTCATCCAACTGCTCCGAGGAAGCAGCAGAAGGAATATCTTCATCGGATCCGCTTGGGATCACATATTCTTCATCAAAAGGAACGAGTTTCTTTGATGGCATGCTTGAGACTGGAACAACATCAATCGAATCCTCAAAAGAGCTAGTCAATTTCTTCATCTTCTTCGGAGCTGAAGATTCTGATGAAGTTGATGCTTTTCTTTTCTTCATGTTTGCACGCTGGTAGCTTTGGTCTTCTTAACCACGAATCGGAAGGAGAATTGGACTTGGTGTAGGTGCGGGAGGAAGCGAAGAAGTGGTTCAATAACTTCCGAGCACAACTGCGTGCGATTGCCTGGCATTTTCGGTTTCTTGAGCACGGTAGTTGAAGCTTCGAGATGTCTGACAGGTTTCTTGAGCGCCTTGAGTAGTAGTTGCCCTAGCGAGTCATCGAGAGGCTGGAATGGGTCATCAGCCACGACACTAGTTGTTTCATCAACAGCGATTTTCATCGCCGGTCTTTGGCATGTTCTTACAGAGGGTGGCAGATGCCTCGGCCTAAGGAATTTCCTGTTGTGTTGGGGCTGCAACATTGGTAGTGAACTTCTCAGTTATCTTCACAAATCTGACCTTGGCTCCAAGCCAGTCAGCATAGTAGCCATCAAATTCATCACTCAGTTGCTTGATCTCTGATTGTAGAGCTACAAGTTCTTCAGGTGAAAGCTTCAGGACGTTTTGCTTCAGAAAGCGCTCTTTCTTGTACTGCGCTTTCTTCACCCTCCTCCCCTGTTCATATTTCCATTTCTCTTCATCAATGAAGGCAGTCAATACATGACTTTGACCAGGAGTGAGGTTCATCTCAGGCAGAGGTGTGTTGGCGTTCTTGTGCCATAAGTCGATGAAGTCTAGGATCAACTTTTGATCCAGCATCAATGGCACATTGCTACCTTTGGCTCTAGTGGCCCGGTGCTGCTTGTCTCTGATGATTTCAGCGAGTTCTTCATCATCAGCTTCGTCGTCTTCGGACGGTACTTGAAAGGCGACTTGCTTCTTGTGAGGACTTGGTCGAGAACCTCGTCCAGCAGTGGCCTTTGTCTTCAGTAGTGTGGGGCCTGTTGAGGAATTTGGAGGAGTAGAAGAACTAGCAGAGGCTCCTGAGGCAATGGAGATGCCTGTTGTCCTTTGGCACGAGGCGAGATGTGCAGGTGCTGAGGATTTGGACGGAGGAACTGGTGCAGCTTGAGGAATTTGCCGTGAGGGCTTTACTGAGGAGCTGGGCCGTGAGGGCATTCCAGATGAGCTCGGCAGTGAGGAGTTTGATGCAGAAGCCATGGGCTTGTGTGCCGGCTTCTTTGGCATGGCCTTTTTAGGCTTGCTAGCAGAGGCCTCAGTAGTGGCAGCCGCAGTATCTTCATTAAATTTGTTCACTGCTTCTTTTGCCATTTTGGCCAGCTTAGCTTGTCGCTTGGCCCATTCCTTGGGAAATTATTCACCTCTTCTGATGATAGAGGGATCAGCAACTTGGCCACGTGCCAATGGAGATCTTGGGCATGGAGGGTGTACAGCGAATTTCTTCATGTACTTGGGGTGTAACATAGCAATATTCCCTCCATTCCCGTGTCCATCTCATCTCTATCCTCTGTATGCGCACTTTGCGCTGATTTTTGGTCTCCTTGCCTTGTTTGGCCTCATCAAGAGTGCAATATTCATCATAGGTATCCTCAGGGATTTCAAACGCTGTGTTGACATCCAATTTCTTACCTCCCTTCTGAGGTTTCTTTCCATTAGCCATTTTCTTCAGTTGAGGGTTTTGAACTATTGAGTTTTCGGAAGAGGTATGCAACTTTTATTCGAGGAACGCTGCAAATGAGTTAAGTTGATGAGAACCTAGAGATTCAGTAGCGGACATGTGTACCTGTGAAAAGAGTATAGTTGCGAAGAATTTGGAGAGGTCATATCGTTCTCGAAGTTTTGCAAAAAGAACAAGTGTGAGGAATTTGACCCGGATGAGTCTTGAGGAATTTCACTAAAGCGTTCTTTGTCTCAGGGTTCGAGTTGTACAGATTAAAAATTCACACAATTGAGGAATCTTGAAGAAAAAAAAGGTTTCTTAGGGAAACAGATCGAGCAGATGATATGTGAGGTGTTCGATTGTGTGAAGATTTGAAGAATAAAACACCTTTTGAAGATTTTGTAGAAAACATCGAATCAACAAGGGCGGTAAAAAGTAACTTCTAATTACCCTTGACGAAGATCACGGCGAATCGGGAAGTGTAGATTTGAAGCTCGTCGGTTCGGATCTTCCACGCCCTAACCAGCGAGAGGAAGGCGACTACTGGCGGCGGTGGAGTGAAGAAATCTGCAGCGGCCTTGAAAGTACGATGGCGGCAATTAGGTCGAGACAAGCTCTTCTTCACCGGCGAAGATGGAAATGGCGGCGGCGCTTAGGGTTTGAGAGCTCGGCGAGGGAGTGATGTCGGCGGAGTAAAAGCAAGTGAGAAAGGGAAGGGGTATTTATAGCGAAGTGAAAAACTGCTCGCCGAGGAAATTGGACGAGCGTGCCTGACCCTTCTCATTCGCGTGACATGTGTCACCCACGCATCGAGAGGTGGCGATCGTCTGCGAGATCGTGGGTGAATAGGATAATGTATCGTGGAATGTGGAGCGGTTTGAGCGGCAAAACCGAAAATTCAGATAAGATAAGTTTTAAAGTTTCATTTGCAATTTCTTGGTGACAAGGACACTGATGAAGATTTTGAGCGAAGTTTCAAATAGAACGCATACATGAAGAATTTGTGAATAGACTGGGTTGATTTTAGCATAGAGGGGAAGGGTCCGATCACATTCACTTAGCGAAAAGTCAACTTGAAAGAATAGCAATAAGTGAATCTTTGTAGAGGACATAGACTCATACATATATATAGCCAATGAAGAACAACAGCGGAAAGAGTGAAGACATTGCAAAGTTGAAGAAAATGAATAACTAAGGAATTTCAAAATTGAGGAAAAGCTCAAATTGAAGATTTCAGACACCGCGTGACCCACCCTATAAGAATGATGATTTCAGACACCGCGTATAATTGTCGTAGGGTTCTGAGAACCAAATTCTTCGTTAATTTCTTCATACTTAGAGTGTTAGTCTTCATTGATTGAAGAAAAACGTTTCTTCATGTGTCACACATCTAAGTCATCAATTTTGCAAAAGTGTTAGGATGTGTGTCCTTTTCAAAGGACGTTCGAAGATTCTAGGATATTTAGCTCACACCGCAACTTGCTAAATCTCTTCTCATCCAAGGGCTCTGTGAAGATATCGGCTAGCTGTTCTTCGGTCTTCACATGCTCAATAGAGATGTCGCCCTTGACAAAGACATGATCACGAAGAAAATGATGGCGAATCTGAATGTGCTTTGTCTTCGAGTGTTGAACTGGGTTATGAGCAATCTTGATGGCACTCTCATTGTCACGATAGAGAGGCACATTCTTCATGTTGACGCCAGTAGTCCTTGAGAGTTTGCTTCATCCTGACAATTGAGCAGAAGAACCAGCAGCAATGTACTCAACTTGAAGTAGACAATGATCATGATTCTGTTTCTTGAGGACCAACAGACCAAGGATCGTCCGAGGAAATGGCATGTGCACGATGTTGACTTTGCAGTCCACCTGATCACCAAAGATAGTCGAGTCCGAATATCCAATGAGATCAAAAGCCGAGCCCTTGGGGTACCATAGTCCAAGTGTTGGTGTGTGAGCTAGATATCGAAGAATATGCTTCACAGCCTTATGGTGTGATTCCTTCGGTGTAGCTTGAAATCGGGCACACATGCAAATACTAAGCATAATATCTGGCCTAGATGCACATAAATACAATAAAGAACCTATCATGGAGCGTTATACCTTTTGATCGAAGTCAATACCATTTTCATCAGTGCATAGATGGCCATTTGTGGGCATAGGAATTTTGACCCCTTTGCAATCTTGCATGCCGGATGTCCTCAATACGTCCTTGAGGTATTTCTCCTGAGATATGAATATGCCATTGTGCTGTTGGATTTAATTTGAAGACCTAAGAAGAATTTCAATTCTCCCATCATAGACATTTCATATTCCTCCCTCATCATATAACCAAATTCGTCAGTGTAACGTTGGTCAGTATAGCCAAAAATGATATCATCAACATATATTTGGCAAACAAACAATTCACCATCATAAGATTTAGTGAAAAGAGTTGGGTCAAGTGAACCGGGTTTGAAGCCTTTCTTCATGAGGAATTCCTTCAAAGTATCATACCACACCCGAGGGGCCTGCTTGAGGCCATAGAGGGCCTTATTGAGTCTGAAGACTTTGTCAGGATGCTTTGGATCTTCAAAACCTGGGGGTTGAGCAACATATACTTCTTCCTCATGCTTACCATTGAGGAATGCACTTTTCACATCCATTTGATATAAAGTGATATCATGATGGTTAGCATAAGCAAGTAATATGCGAATAGCCTCAAGTCTAGCAACAGGTGCAAAAGTTTCATCAAAATCAATTCCTTCAACCTGTTTGTAGCCTTGAGCTACAAGCGTGCCTTATTCCTCACCACAAGGCCATTTTCATCTTGCTTGTTGCGGTAGACCCACTTTGTGCCAATGATATTGTGCTTGCGAGGATCTGGACGTTTAACCAATTCCCAGACGTTGTTGCGCTCGAATTGACGTAATTCCTCTTGCATAGCTTGTATCCACTCAGCCTCCAGTCATGCTTCAGTTACCTTAGTGGGCTCTATGATAGAGACGAAAGCAAAGTGCCCAAAAAGTTAGACAAATGTGAAGCTCTAGAGCGTGTGAGAGGACCTGGAATGTTGATGTTGATGATGATTTTCTCAATTTGCACTTTGTTTGCAACACGAGGATGAGTGGGTTGTCGTCAAGGAATTTGATCAGCATTTTCTTCAGCACCATTTTCCTCAGGTGCATCAGCATGATGTTCTTCAAGTTTTGGCATTACTTCTTCAGCAGATTCTTCGGTAGGAATGACATCCTCAGTAGCCTTGAACTTGATAGTTTCCTCAAGTGACTGTTCAATTAACACAGGAGGTAGGTGCTCTCTTTGTGAGCCATTTGTTTCATTGAACCACACATCTATAGTTTCAACAACCTTGTGGTGAACGTTGTTGAAGACTCTGTAGGTGTGCGAGTCCTTTCCGTAACCAAGCATAAAACCTTCATGTGCTTGCGTTGCAAATTTAGAATTGTGATGAGGATCTCTAATCCAACATTTAGCACCGAAGACTTTGAAATAACTCACACTGGGTTTGTTGTCAGTGAGGAGTTCGTATGCAGTCTTCTTGAAGAATTTTTGAAGATATACCATGTTGATGATGTGGCACGCAGTATCAATTGCCTCGATCCAGAAACAACGAGGCGTCTTGTATTCATCAAGCATAGTTTGAGCCATCTCAACAAGAGTCCTGTTCTTGCGATCCACGACGCCATTCTGCTGAGGAGTATAAGGAGCAGATAACTCATGAGTAATACCAAGTTCATCAAGATAGTCATCAAGACCAGAATTCTTGAATTCAGTTCCATTGTCACCGATGTGCTTGATCTTCACACCAAAGTTGGTTGAAGCCCTCAAAGAAAATCGTTTGAAGACTTCCTACACCTCATGTTTGTAAGTGACAATATGCACCCATGTGTAACGAGAGTAATCATCAACAATAACAAAGCCATATAGAGATGCTTCATTTGTAAATGCGGAATAGTGATTAGGACCAAAGAGATCCATGTGAAGCAATTCAAATGGTCGAGTGGTAGTCATGATAGTCTTCGCTGGATGTTTGGCCTTGGTCATCTTTCCAGCTTCACAGGCTCCGCACAAGTGATCCTTGAGGAATTTGACATTCTCAATGCCAATGACATGCTTCTTCTTCGCGAGCATGTGCAAGTTCCTCATGCCAGCATGACCTAGTCATCGATGCCATAGCCAGCCTTCTGAAGCTTTTGCAAGTAGACATATAGCTCACTAAAAAAACACTTCCGTGATGATACGTGTTTGTCACAGTAGGTCACGTTTTCTGTCATGCATGTACATCCATGACAAATTTATGACAGAATCAAGATAGTCATACCTGTGCTATCGTAGAAGTGTTCCATGACATTACCAAAATTATCATCACGGAAGTGTCCACTTCCATCATGACGATAAATCGTGGCGTGAAGTGCTTTCGTCAAGGGTGACCGACACATGGCATCCACCGTGCGGAATGCCGTTAAGCTATCGGGTCCGGTTTGGATCGATAACCCGTTAACAACCCGACCAATGGGGATTTTCCACATGTAAAATCATCATTGGCTGGAGAACTGCGTGTCGGCTCGCCGTTGGGGATGAGATGTCATCCACTCATTGGACCCAAAGCGCCTATGATACGTCGACCGTGTACGCGGCCCAGCAGAGGCCCATTCTCGTGAAAAGGCGGCCCGTTTGACTTGGTCAAAAGGTGACGGGCGCCCACTGACAAGCCCGTTAACGGCCTATCTAATTAAGACCGATGGCGCCATCATCTGGTCCCAATATAATTCCAGCCCATTTTAACTTTCGGCCCATGTATGGCCCATGACGTTTCGGCCCATATGAGGCCCTTAGTAACCCTCGCCCATTAACGGCCCGTGGTAAGCGGCCCGTAATGAACAGTGTATCACTTTATACCCATTAACGGCCCATTATTCCGTTGGGCCGTTTCCAGCCCATGTTATCTTTCGGCCTTCTCAGGGCCCATTTATTCTTGGGCTCATTTCCAGCATTCGTTTACTTTTGGCCCATTACTGTCATTTTCTGCCTGTGGGCCAAATTCAGCCCGTGGTTACAGTCGGCCCGTTAATACGTTGGGATGTTTTCATAGCGTCATCAAATACGGGCGATTAACGACGGCCCGTTATGGTCGGCCCGTTATGGTCGGCCCATGAACGGACGATTTCAACTCTAGCCAATTCTGGCCATAATGTGGTCTCGTTATTGGCCCATGTTTAACCAACCGATCATACGGCCCGTAGAAGGCCCATTGATGATACGGCCCATAGAAGGCCCATTGTGTCTCTGGCGCGTATAAGGCCCATTGTTTCTATGCCCGTAGAAGGCCCATTGTTTCTCTGACCCTTAGAAGGCCCATTGTTTCTCTGACTGTAGGAGGCCCATGTTAACTTCTGATAAATATGTATCCCATGGTTAATGTGGCCTAGTTTTAAAAATAGGCTATTATGCGGCCACTAGCAAAGCCGGAAAAAGAAGCGCCGACTACAAGAAAACAAATAAACAAGACAATAAGGAAATAAATAGGCAAGAAACTTATGCTAGGCTATCACGGCTATTACACATATTACATCCACTAGGCATCAAAGTTCGCCACCAGTGCAAATGTAGGGAACAAAGCAGCATATAAATGCCGCAGCAAAACAAGTCCAGAGCTGAAACCACTTGAAGAGCTCAAGAAACAATATCACAGGTACCCATAATCTTTGGCAAGATGCTTAGCTAGCTTATTAACTTTCTCTTGTTTACGCTTAAATCCTCCGGCACTTCTTTGTTGCACGAAAGTATGCATCCGAATTCTGCGAGGACTTCCTCAGTCCTTGACTTCCTATCACATAACATCGATCGATGTCTTTCAACTTGAAGTTGAGACTCAAGAAGCGAACTGATTCAGGTAGCGAAGTTCGGCTGGTGCCAATGATAGTAGCGATAACTCGAACACTACATCAAGGCAGGACTTTCGGGTTGTCTCGGTGTCTTCAATATAGTTTTATCAGCTTTCTTGGAGACCAACAGGGATGTCTCACTATCTTGAACCTTATCGCATTACTTCACAGCCACCATCGCATAACGGGCTGCACTCTTCTCCAATATTTTATCAGCATTTGAAAAGAGAAACAAACAAACACATCACAGGTTTACAACGTAGTATATGAAACTCATTTTGGTAAACCAGTTCAGTAGTAAGGTGGACAGGATAACAACATGAAACAAACATATATCTATGTAGTATGTTCACTGTATGGTCTATATCATTCTAGTTTATGTTGCAAATCAAGATAGATACAGTTCGAATCATATCTATTTAAGACAAAGCAGCTTAGATAGAATATAAGTGTGGGAAACTACACAGCAATAAAAACACTTGTAAGGTGCATGGCATGAGAATATAACTGTTTATTCAATTGAAACTGAAATCAACATAGAGCAAGTTATAACAGCAAACACGTTAAGGAAACAGGTCTAAAATATACCTGTTGCGCCATTGGAGTTTCAATTGCATCCTTCAAATTTGAAATTAGTTGGTATGAGTAAATATAGTGATGCATGAGAAAAGTAGTATGAACCATAGCTACGGAACCTGACCTGAGAACAATTCTTCTTACGCTTTAAACATTGACTTGGGGTTCGGAGTGGTGGTCCTCGTGCTTTGGACACTTTGCAGCTGCCTTACTAATTGCTTTCGTGTTTGGGTGCTCTGTGGTGGAAGGCAGTCTTGTGTCAGCGGAACTAGGTTACTATCTCGCTGGGGTTGGGGTTAGAAGGGTGTAGCTGGTTCTCATCCAAGCTGGGTAGGGGTACAATCTGCGTGAGTCTGGGTTATGTGTGGTGGGGCTGGTTCTTGGGCAAGTACAACCATGGTTCTATCTCCATCGATGTGTAGCATGATCTTTTCTCAAGACCGTGTTTTTACTCCCGGGGATCTTGCCATCACCCCTCCAATTGAAATGGCTGATAAACAAGAAAAGTAATTGAATGTCTGAGACATTGTAAGATAGAGCAGGTGCAATGGATAGTGAAAGGGAAGAAAGCAGGGCATGAAATAATTCACATTTATGTTGTCTAACCAAGCAGAATAGCAGGGACATAATTTCACATATATGATGGCTAATTAAGCGAGGATAGCATGACACAATTTCACATGTATGATGGCTAACTAAACAGGATAGAATGACATACTTCAAAATATGATGACTATGTAAACAAGATGACATGATATAACTATACGATGTGTCTATTAAAGTGGTTGGCATGCCATAAATCACAAACATGCCGTTGATGGAAACATGATGGCATGATATAATTCACGGATAGAATGACATAATTCAAAATATGATGACTATGTGAACAGGATGAGATGATATAACTATATTATGTCTTTAGAAAATGTGTTGGCATGCCATAATTCAGATACATGCTGTCTATGTAAACATCATGGCATGATATAATTCAAATATATGATTTATATACTAAGGAAGTGAGCATAGGGCAATCGCATATATGGTGTGTCAACTAAGGAGATGGCATTCAATATCATGTATATGATGTAAAAACTAAGCATTGCAATACAACTTATGCATGATATGAGTAATATAACCCCTTAAGTTTGAGAATACACCTCGGGGGATAATAGGACTGGTCATACGGCTCGAATCCTCCTCACGAAGAGCTATCTCAGAATCAACAAGATATACGCTTCACCGGGTAGCATTATACGCTCTGAAGACCTTGTTTTCCTCCATTTCTCCATCACCAATTCAAATGGCTGATGTACGTGAAGAAGCGATTGAATATACAAGCATTGTTGACAAAAGCAATGAGAAATACAAAAAAAGGACGGCATGATATAATTCACATATATGACGCTTGGCTAAACGGCATGGCATTGCAAAATTCACATATATATAATGCCTTGCAACAAGATAGCATTGCATAATTCACATATATAATGTCTTGCAACAAGATGGCATTGCATAATTCACATATATGGTATTTAGACACTAAACAGGTGGCATTCACACAAAGCATCTCTAAACTAAGCAAATGACATAGCAATGCAAGATACCATACGCACAATATGAGCATCATAACCCTGCCAAGTTAGAGCATGCACCTCGGGGGAAAATTAGGACTGGTCATCATCTGCGAATCCTCCTATGAGGAGCTATCTGTAACTTGACAAGACATGCGCTTAAATCAGGATAGCATTGTCTGCTCTGAAGACCTTGTTTCCACTCCAGATTTTTCCATGACCGTGCCGAATGGCTGATGCACATGAAGAGTAAATAAATGTACTAAAATTGTTGACAAATTTAACACGTAATCAAAAATGATGTCATGATATAATTCACATATAAGATGACTAGCTAACCAGTGGTGGCATTGCAAAATTCACATATATGATGCTGGCTAAACAAGATGGCATTGCATGATTCACATATACGATAAAGAAACTAAACATATGGCATTGACACAAAGCATGTCTAAACTAAGTAGATGACATCTTTAATGTATACAGGAAGCAATGCAAGGCACCATATGCATGATATTACCAACATGAGCATGCCAAGTTAGAGCGAAGACCTCATGGGTTAAATAGGAGTGGTCTTCTACTTCTGAATCCCCCTCAGAACAGTTGTCTTCCTCTTGATTACGATCCGAAATGCGTGGAGGGGGGCAGCCTTTGCGCCCACCATGGAGCGACGTCTGCATGAAATTTTATTGCCACGCAAGGATCGTCTCTTTTGCTCTACATGTTCAGTTCCATTTTGTACAATAATTGACATGCATAGGAATAAAACATAGTGAGATTATGTAAGGAGTGCATGCACAAATCGAGTGATGGTAGCAAGCGTGGATAGACCCAAAACAAATCATAGCCGCCCGCCGCCATCGCCCGCTTATTGCCCGCCTCCTTACGCTTGCCCGTCACCGCCCGCCATACCTTGCCTTGCGAACAGCGCCACTTGCCGTCGAATCAGCCGGTTTTCGAGGTAGCCGCCGGTTTTAAAAAAAAAACGTTCGGTTTTATTTCGAAAAAAACCCTAGTTTCATTTTAATAGATCGGTTTTTTCGGTTTAGTTAAATAGCGGACGTTCGTCCATACAATCGTCTTAACGAATGGTTTTCGTCCGTTAGTTACAGACAGCAAATGTTCGTTCTTTAGCCCGTTCGTCAGTTTTTTTCCTTTTCTCGGGTTTTTTCGCGATTATTCTCGATCACGATTTCTAATCCGATTTTCGTTTTAGTTTATCTTTTCACCCGTTTATCGGAATCAGGCGATTCAAGCGCCTAGATCTTCGTCTTGAAGCCCTCTTTCTGTTTAACCAACTTAAACAAGATTTTGGTACTGTAAAATTTGACTTTAGTCCAGATTAGTAAACGGATCTTATTTCTTTCGCCGTTTGAGTTTCGTTGCTCCGTTTGATTTGATTCTTTTTGCAAACCGGAGTTCTTAAGTTGAACTTTCTAGTTAGATCTTCTTATTTGATTTTTACCCGTGCATCTTTGCTTGATTGCTTATGTATGCTATTGTTTGTTTGCGATAGAATTCCGGAGTCTGAAGCATGCTACTCTGAATCACTAGGTTTTTGAGATAAATCGTCAAGAAGGCAAGTAACACATTGATCATACCCTTTATTACCCGGTTTTTTATGCATTAGTTACAATCCTCACACATTGCATGAGTAGGATCTCTTAACATGTCGGTTTGGGAAGTAGTTGATGAGGTAGAACCTATTGCCCTATTTATTATCAAACCCTGGGAGTTACTTCTATGTTATGCTTATTGCCATGCTATGCTCGTAGACATGGACTGGGTTTGAGAGTATCCATGACAGATGTGAGATGTTAATTAATGGTTCAACTTAAGGTGGTAACTTTAATACACATCTGGGTGGATTGCTTGTTTGGGCACCTGGAGAACCCAGTGTTGTCCTAGGATATCCCAGAGTACCCGTGTGATCATCCTACGTTCCCCCACCCAGGCTCAAAGGGATCATAAGATTATTCATGCTAGAAACTTCCGTGTGCAGCCACAAGCCATTATGGGCTCTGGCATAGTTTGAGTAAGTTGTGTGACCTCTTTCAGTGGTGGGCTAGCAGATCTAGAGGGAAAGTAGGTGTAACTGTCCACCCAGAGTAAAGAGTTAATGCTTTTGAAAGACTGTGTGTCGGTCATCCGTTTCTCAAACACCATGCAGTGCGAGAAATCCAACGGAGGAGATCGAGTCTTGTGGGGAAACCTCTGCAGAGTGTACAAACTAATCATGATTAGTCGTGTCCCCGGTTATGGACATCTTGAGTATCTAGTACTTGGATTATCCTATTGTATCTCATCACTCTAATTTAATTTGTTGGGTTGGTAATTAATTTAATTGGGATTGAGTTGGAGGAACCTTCTCAATGATGTTTCAACTACCATGATAGTTAAATAAAATTTATTCCTTTGTTGTAGGGAAAAATTGGCTTTTCGCAAAAACATATAACCATAGAGCCTCCACCAGCCATATATGCATGTAGTGATAGCATTATTCTGTTCATTGCTCTATTGTGTTATATTGCCAGCATATTCCATGTGCTAACCCGTTTTCGGGCTGCAACATATTATGTTGCATACTTTTCAGACGACGAGTAAAGGTGCGATAGGTCGTTGTCATGCACTCAGCTATGCCGTTGGAGTTGATGGACTTACTTTATCTTCCAAGTCTTCCGTTGTTATCGTGTTAGATGGCCTTAAGCCATATTTATTGTAATAAGTTCTCTTTTGAGACATTCCATGTAATAAGTGTGTGATTGCTTCTCTGTTATAAATCCTTCAGTCTTGTGTGTGTCGACATTCTTGATCCGGGGTGACAACGACACTGAAGAAAACTTGACCATTTGAGGTCGGGTCGCTACAAGATGGTATTAGAGCACATGTTGAATGTAGGAGACGACCACTAAGAAAAGCCATAGGGCACTCTTCTCTACTCATTTCTGACTCCTCTCCATTTTCTACTCTTTAGGATGGCGGACTCGAGGAACAAGTTTGCACAACCGGATGAAGACACCCCCCTTTGGGCGACACTTGAAGGAAGTCACTAGATACTGAACATTGGAATACCAAGCTTCACCGGGACCTACAACGCCACATTACCCGGAAGAGGAGCTATTTGGATGATTCAAGTTCAAGTTCCAAGAAGGACATTCACGCTAGTCACTGAGCCCATAGAGTTTTCCTTTGATGCACCCACCTGGAGTCTAGGAAAGAGCATGGCAGCCCACATCGCCATGGGACACATCGGCGAAGTTTACCACAAGGATCTCAAGGATACTATCTACCAGATATGCGGGCGCCGAGATGAGCAATGGGATATAGTCAGCACCAGGAAGGACATGTCCATTGCAGCATTCATCTAGGAGTTAAACCAACACATTCGACGGCGGGAGAAAGCAGGATGTCTTGTGAGCATGATAGATTTGAAGAAGGCGATGACAAGGATCACCGTGCTTGAAGAGGAACTCAAGGCTACACGCCATTTAATATGAAGAGGAAATCATCATCTTGGTGGAGAAGAATGACGACACGACAAAGAAGCTAGGAGTATTCATGGGAGATCCCGCACCAGGAGGAGAAGACAACGAACCCAAGGAGATTCGTTCCGAAGACTACATCATCATCGACGACACCGACTCTGACCCTGACGATAGTGATGATGATTATTAAGACGAAGCTGGAGCGGACATCATGGAGTCTTCCACCGATCAATATTTCTAGTAGACCACCATATGATTAGTAGTATTTTCCCCCCATGTAAATAGTATAGTCCGAGCACTCTAACGATAGTTAGGTCGATTGTATGCCCTTGCTTGATTGAATGAGTGATATGTTTGTGTTTTTCTCATGTGCATATGGGTAGTGTTTTCTCACTAGACCTAATTTCTTTTCTACTCTCTTCCCTCTAATCATATGAGATATCTCCGAGACGTGACACCGGATTTGTCTTCCCACCGGAGATCTCACCCAGTTGATCCATCAACAGAATGCCTTGATGCAGATATTAGTCCAGAACCAAGGCAACAACAACAACAACAACAACAACAACAACAACAACAACAACAACAACAACAACAACCCTCCTCACATTGACAACTTAGCCCGTTTTACGAGGTTCTGACCCGCGGTGTTTTCGATAGGACCGAGCCAATAGTTGCGGATGGTAGCTACGCAGGATTGGAAGGGAGTTGACCACCACAGGTTGCACGGATGCTGAGAAGGTGCGTTTTGCCGCACACCAATTGGATGGACCAGCAGCGTCATGGTGGGACAATTACACGGCCACTTTTCCCATAGCCAATGTCACTTGGGATCAGTTTCAGCAAGCATTCTGCACAGCCCATGTCTCAACTGGAGCTATGAGCATGAAGAAGCGTGAGTTCCACAACTTACGCCAGGGAAATAATACTGTAGCTCAGTATGTAGACGAGTTTAGTAAACTATCTCGTTATGCCCCTAATGATGTGGCCATAGATGTCGCGAAGCAGGAGAAGTTTATGGAAGGGCTAAATGATGAGATGAGCATGCAGTTGATAGTGGCAACATTCAACAACTACCAGGAGTTGGTAAACAAGGCTCTTATGATTGAAGGGAAGCAGCAGCAGATTGAGAGCCGCAAGAGGAAATATGGACAAGGAAAGTACAATTCTGGAGCTCAGCAGAAGCCTCGTTTCACCCCGAACTCGGGAGGACTTGTCCATAACCATGGAGGCCACATCCACAATGGAGGAAGTTCCCATAACCACAATGGCCCCAAGAATGGAAACGGGAATGGAGCAGGTAGCAATCAGAACTGCTCTAACCCAGCCACACCTGCCAAGAAGGACCTAAGTCACATTATTTGTTTCAAGTGCGGGAAGACTGGACACTATGCCACTGAGTGCCCTGAAGCAAAGAACAGCAATGGCAATGGAAGCGCTGGGAAGAAGCCCAACCCTTTCAATAGGGGACAAGTGAACCACGTGAACGTGGAGGAAGTTGAGGAGCATCTGATGCGATTATTGGTAAGTTTTGGTTAAGTCTTTTCTTGCAATTGTTCTTTTCGATACTGGTGCATCACATTCATACATATCAAGGGGATTCGTGGATAAGTATAAGTTGCCCACTAAGGTACTTAGGACACCCATGTTAGTAAGTTCGCCACGAGAAAAATATATGGCAAGCCAAGGATGTTCTTAGATGCCATTGACCATTGGAAGCCATGTTTTCCCCTCAGACCTGATAATTTTGGAGTCACAAGGTTTGGATGTGATACTAGGAATGGATTGGCTATCGATATATGGAGGAAACATCGATTAGCAAGTAAGTCAATTTTACTCACCACCGGGAGAAAAAGAATCAAGTATCTATCCAGGCATGCGCTGAGGAGGACCCAAGTAAATTCTCTCACGGGAGTTGTTCAGGAGGAAGTGCCAGTAGTGAAGGATTACCCGGATGTATTTCCGGAAGAGCTACCAGGCATGCCACCAGATCGGGATATCGAGTTTTTGATAGAGTTGTTGCCAGGCACCGGGCCTATATCAAAGAGACCATACCGGATGCCCGCAAATGATCTGGAGGAGATTAATAAGCAGATTAAGGAGTTATTAGAGAAAGGTTACATTCGAAGAAGTTCATCACCATGGGGAGCCCCAGTGCTCTTGGTGGAGAAGAAGGATGGATCGTTAAGGATGGTTGTTGATTATCGTGCGTTGAATGAAGTAACAATCAAGAGCAAGTACCCACTGCCGATCCGTTGACTAAACCTCTTCCGCGAGCAAAACATGATCAACACCAGAACTCTATGGGTGTTCGATTCATCACAATGTAACTAGATTATTGACTCTAGTGCAAGTGGGAGGCTGTTGGAAATATGCCCTAGAGGCAATAATAAAAGGATTATTATTATATTTCTTGTTCATGATAATTGTCTTTTATTCATGCTATAATTGTATTATCAGGAAATCGTTATACAGTGTGAATACATAGACCACAATATGTCCCTAGTGAGCCTCTAGTTGACTAGCTCGTTGATCAACAGATAGTCATGGTTTCCCGACTATGGACATTGGATGTCATTGATAACGGGATTACATCATTAGGAGAATGATGTGATGGACAAGACCCAATCCTAAGCATAGCACAAGATCGTGTAGTTCGTTTGCTAGAGCTTTTCAAATGTCAAGTATCTTTTCCTTTGACCATGAGATCGTGTAACTCCCGGATACCGTAGGAGTGCTTTGGGTGTACCAAACATCGCAAGGTAACTGGGTGACTATAAAGGTGCACTACAGGTTTCTCCAAAAGTGTCCTTTGGGTTGACATGGATCGAGACTGGGATTTGTCACTCCGTATGACGGAGAGGTATCTCTGGGCCCACTCGGTAATGCATCATCATAATGAGCTCAAAGTGACCAAATTAACCGTCACAGTGCGGTCAGGATCATACATTCTGATGCAGTAAAGTGACTTCTTGCGATAGCGAGATTGAGCGAGGTATTGGGATACCAACGATCGAATCTCGGGCAAAAGTAACGTACCGATTGACAAAGGGAATTGTATCACGGGGTTGCTTAAATCCTCGACATCGTGGTTCATCCGATGAGATCATCGAGGAGCATGTAGAACCAACATGGGTATCCGAGATCCGCTGTTGGTTATGACCGGAGAGCCGTCTCGGTCGTATGCGCATGTCTCCCGAACCCGTAGGGCCCTACACATAAGGTTCGGTGGACGCTAGGGTTGTATGAATATGAGTATGCAGCAAACCAAAAGTTGTTAGTCCGGATGAGATCCCGGACGTCACGAGGAGTTCGAATGGTCGGGAGGTAAAGAATTATATATAGGAAGTGCTGTTTGGACCCATCTGGAGAGTTTGGGGTCACGGTATTGTCTGGGACCACTTAGGAAAGATCGAGGGTCCACCGGGTGGGGCCACCTATCCGAGGAGGCACCGTGGGCTGAAGTGGGGAGGGAACCAGCCCCTGGTGGGCTGGTGCGCCCCCCCTTGGGCCCCCCTCATGCGCCTAGGGTTGGGAACCCTAGGGGAGGGGGCGCCCCACTTGCCTTGGGGGGCAAGCCTCCCCTTGGCCGCCCCCCCTAGGAGATCCCATCTCCTAGGGCCGGCGGCCCCCAGGGGCCTATATAAAGGGGGGGGAGGCGGCCGCACCCAAGTCTTGGCGCCTCCTCTCCCCTGCTACACCTCCTCCTCCTCCCGTATTTGCTCGTGAGAAGCCTACTTAGAATCTGCTGCATCCACCACCACGCGTCGTCTTGCTGGATCTTCATCAACCTCTCCCTCCTCCTTGCTAGATCAAAGGCGGAGAGGCGTCATCCGCTTTCCGTCACGTGTGTTGAATGCGGAGGTGCCGTCCGTTCGGCACTTGGTCATCGGTGATTTGGATCATGGCGAAATCGACTACCTCAACCCGTTCTCTTGAGCGCTTCCGCCTGCGATCTACAAAGGTATGTAGATGCACTCCAATCACTCGTTGCTAGATGAACTCATAGATGGATCTTGGTGAGCGTAGAAATTTTTTATTTTATGCAACGCGTTCCCCAACACTACTGTGTCATATTGCCCGGCATATTCCATGTCTTGACCCGTTTCGAGAACAGCGTATTATGTTGCAGACTTTTCAGGCAACTAGTAAAGGTGTGATAGGTCGTTGTCATGCACTCAGCTATGCCGTTGGAGTTGATGGACTCACTTTATCTTCCAAGTCTTCCGCTGTTATCGTATTAGATGGCCTTAAGCCATATTTATTGTAATAATTTCTCTTTTGAGACATTCAATGTAATAAGTGTGTGATTGCTTCTCTGTTATAAATCCTCTCAAGTACTGTGTGTGTCAGCATTACCGATCCAGGGATGATAGTGAAGCACAGAGACTTGACCGTTTGAGGTTGGGTCGCTAAATGCGGCTGGTTCTTCCTTAACTCCGATGAGCCCCCCCCCCCACCCCCACCCCCTGAAAATCGACTGAAGCAAAAGTCGATTCAGTCGACTGAAGTGTAGCTAAATCGGAGCAGCATCACAAGCAAGAGCAAGAGATAGAGCAACAGTGAAAGCAAGAGCAAGAGCAAGAAGCGAGACTGAGCGGTGGACTGAGAGCAAGAGCAGAAGCAAAGAAGCGAGGAGCTAAAGCAGCGACTCCTCTTGATGTGGACATCGCCGCCGAGGGAAGCGACACCATGGAGGAAGTGGCCAGCGGCCGCCGCCGTGGATGGAGAAGCGCCGTGTCGGCTCGGGACCGTGGCCGGCAGCACCGTGAGATTGAATCAAGAAGAAAATGCGGCGATTAGTGTACAACCTCTTTGGTGGCGCCTATTAGGCGCAGCTTCATCCGAGGAAAGCGGTGATGATGATGCTCTTCCGGTGGTGCAGGTGAAAGGCGGCGGTGTGGGAATGGAGGTGGCCTTGAAAAGGCGAAGGGAACGTCGGGGCAGCTCCTTGGAGGTGGAGGACGGGGTGGCTGAACCGGCGGGACGACCAGATCGACGGCGGATCCTCATCCAGTACGGTGTATGAGGAACGTCGAGGTGTTGCTGTGGACGACGTCGTCGGGGAAGAGGCTCCGGCTGGGTGGCGGACGGAGGAGGGTGTGGGGCTTCGTTGGTTTTGCCGGCCTCAATGTACGAATGGGTGGGCGGATGGGATGGGAGTGGGGAACCATGGCTTGGGGACGCGCTTGTCCGAAATGTGGGGTATGTTACGAAAGTACCCCCACCAATTTGAGGTGGTTCTTTCGGTTCAGGGGTATCACGGGCGTTTCGAGTGTCGGGATTTCACAGGAGGTGGGAGTTATCGCGCGCGTTGTAATTTTGGAATAGCAAGGCATGGGTTGAGATGGAGGGAGTTGTCGGAGCACAACAAGACAAAGATATATCTTAAATATTTCGGGCTAACAAGGCGCGGGTTGAAGAGGCGGGAGTTTCGCAGCTCGATAGACAGATACGCTAGCTTGAAATTTCGGCATAACAAGGCGCGCTTGAAATTTCGGGAGAACAAGCTTAACGTGTACCAAAATAAGACAATTTAGACTAGTATGATATACTACGTACAATGTGTTTAACACGCACAACACACACAGAGACACCAGTTAGACTAGTAGGTACACGTGCATTGCACGCATGAGATTTGGCAACCAAATTATGAATAAATACCACATTATAGCATGTAAGCTTTGAGTCATATATGCATGATGTAGATGTTCGTTTAATTCTTATAGTTCATTTCATTCAAAATCATCTAGTTTTTATAAGAAAGCTAATCTATTTTAAGATTCATGGAATTGTGCATTGTAAGGCATAAAGTAAAAACAAATCATGTAGAAAAACATTTGGGCAATTACGATCTGAGAAAGATTCTAGAACAAAAAGAAGTGCTTGTGTTTTGTGGTTTGTGCATTATGCTTAAGTTCAACCATAGAGCCTTCTAGATTGTACATGTGGCAAAATCTGGTGGAATCTAGATGATATCCAACGACCAGTAGTGCTCAAATTTGCCAGCTCTGCACCATCGGATTGGCCTCATCAAACGACCATCTTTCAAAGTTAAAGTTATCCACACACTATATAAAATATAATATATATATATATAGGGGTATAGATATAGATATGTGATGCAAAAGCCACCATCATCTTCAATTATAATAGTGTGTCCATGCACAGATGCAATGTGGCCAAACGATGTCTGCCATCGGTATCTCAAATTCAAACCAATCTGACCTTGTTCAATGTGTATACATTGCAACATGCTCGTTTCCAAACCACACCGCATGAGATCTCCATTATATTCATGCATGCATGGGTTTCCAAACATCATGATTTCTTATTCAAATATTTGAATTCAACTTTACATTGATTATGACCTCACCTAGTATTTTACACCCACACATTGGTCTTCTCTTTATAATTGTACCACTAACTTTCTCTCGCATGCATGCACACACACTACCAGTCGGCATTATCCATCACACACATGCAATCTTTTTCTTCAGGTCGGTCTCCCATGAAGGCACACACACACACATCCCCCTCTCCATCATATCGGGCATTCTTTATCTCTCACGTGCATGCGCAATGATCGATGTTCCTCTATGTGTGTGTGTGTGTGTGTATAGCTAGGTCTTTCATAGTTTTCAACATAAACCGATCAATCTATATATCTAGTGAGGTCTCACCCTCTTTCCCACATCCACATCGATCAATCTATACCTCTCTATATAGGATTACATATATAGCTAATACACCCACATTAATTATATATCCAACGCGCCCCTCTCATCATCCATGCCTTCCGCTTCATCTCTCAGACGCGCGCACAATGGTGAAGACAGGGGGCAGCAAGGGCCCTGCCCCCCCTAACATCACTATATATCGAGGCTAATAAGAATGTGATCATTAGAAAATTGCTGGTAAAAATGGTTTAAGTTGATGAACTGGCCCTCCTCGTAAAGGATTAGCAATGCTTGGCCCCCTAGCTCATGGGACGTTTTTCATGGCTCCGCCACTGCGCGCAACAACGCACGTTCTCGCCCCCTCTCTCTAAATATCGATCCCGCAGTTGTACACTCCTTCATAGTCTCCCTCCACTCGGCCCCTCGCACCATCTTCTAGCCCCCCACCGGATTTTGCCACATGTACAATCTAGCAGACTCCATGGTGGAACTTAAGCATAATGCACAAATCTCAAAATAACAGTGGTTCTCCTTTGTTCTAGAATCTTCCATATCATAACTGCCCAAACTTTTTTTCTAGTTGAATTGCCATTATTTGTTTTTACTTTATGCTTTACAACGCACAATTCCATGAATCATAAAATAGATTAAGGGCTTCTTTGATTCAAAGGATTCTCGGAGGAATTTTGGAGGATTCTAATCCTTAGGAATTTTTCCTATCTTGGTTGTTTGATTCGTAGGATTGTAAACCATAGGAATTTTTTCATATGATTCATTTGCACTAGATTTCATAGGAAACATCCCATCCACTCAAACCTCTTTGAAAGAATTCTGTTTTTTTTCTATGTACAATCAAACACTCATACCATCATGTAGGATTCAAGACGACATTCCACTCTAATCCCATGTTCTTCCTATTCCCGCGTTTTGGAAATCCTACGAATCAAAGAGGCCCTAGCTTTTTTATAAAAACTAATTGATTTTGAATGAGATGAACTATAAGAATTAAGCGAAGGTCTACATCGAGGCATATATGACTGGAGCTTACATGCTTCTGAGTATGGTATTTATTCGTAATTTGGTTGCAAAATCGACGGCGTGCAATGCACTTGTACCTTACTAGTACTTAGAGTATGTGCAAAACACAATGGCACGCTACGGTGTCTCTCTTACAGTTCATGAAGCCACGTGGCACATGTGGAGGCGTTGTCGCGACATCCTTGTGTGGATTGATCACAGTGACGTGCTGCTGGTTCCAGAAGAATGTACTCATCCTCCCTGAGCCGCACTGGCGGTACATGCATGAAGCGAAGATGTGCACGCATGCCACGCATGCACTCATTCCCTCACACACACACGGGTACACGGGCGGACGCAATTTTGTACCAAGATCCACCCCATGTGATAATTTGACGCGTGTAAAGTCCTTCACTTCATTGATGGTCAATTAATACTCCACTGCGTGGACATGAGGGCGGAAGAAAGACATTACTACTCCACTGCGCTCATGCGAGTAGTTAAATCATGGGTTGCTAGTAGTACTTCCATTGGTCTCCTTCGTATTTTGTGCCAATTTTTGACAATAACATAATATTTATGCATCTGAGCAGTGTAGTCTACTTGAAATTTAAGTTCCACTAAACTCATCGGGAATTGTTCCGGGCCTCGAAATCAAAAACCATCAATTAATCTTTAACACGTTCCCATCACATTCAAAAGTACTAGTGCTACAATTAAGTGCAAGCCTGCTCACACCTACCAGTACGTACCAAACCTGAACGTGTACCCACTATGCAGGTTTTAGTACTAGTGCTAGTACTTAGGTTATAAAAAGGGGAACTACCTAACCAAAAATTACTCTACCTTCCTCCTCATAAGTCCTCCTTTTTTGTCCGTCCTTGCCATGGCCGGTGTGCAGAGCTCTAGGTCGAGAACTACTCGTAACAACGGAGCGGCAACCAAGGCTGCAGAAAAAAAAGAGAGGGCTCGCCGCCACGCAGAGACCTCGAAAGATCTCTCACAGGCAGGCGATGGCTCCCAGGAGTGCCCTAGACGCGGAGGCGAACATGCGGAGCTAGCGGCGCTGGAGTCGTCATCCCTCGACGGCATGCCCAATCAGCTCAATAAGCACCTCAATAAGCAGAAAGAGTTCATCCACGGCTTAGTGGAGCTGCTGAAGGAGAGCCTCGACGACATGCCCGCTGAGCTCAATGAGCAGGGGGAGTTGACGCCCGGCTTGGTGATGCTTCTTGAAGAAGAGCATTGCCTCGGAGAAGAAGGCGGCAGGAGAAATCCTGCAACCCGGAGGACAAGGCAAAGCTACGCCCACGAGCTCGACCTGCTTGAAGGAGGAGAAGGCGTCGGCTGGAAGAAGCTGCATGGGAATAGTAGTTCCTCGATGAAGATTTTGCAGGCCCTGCGTCATGGAGCAGAAGGAGGAGTTGGCGAAGCTCCGCGCCGAGCACCCGGCTCTTTGTCAAGGTAAATGTAATGCGACCGTGGAGCAGATGATGAAGGCTCGCGTCGAGAAATCTGCGTCATGGACACAATGATGAAGATGGTGAGGAGACGCAGCTAGGAGATGGAGGTCTGGAGGCTATGAAGAAGCGATTATGACTCATGACCAGCAACCCTTCATGTCTTGAGAGCAGCGCCCAGACTTGTGTGTGTCTTCCTTCTTTTTTGGGGGTGATAATCCTCCTTCTTCTTTTACTCTGTGTTTCTTATTTTGCTTGATGGCGTTTACTTGCATACGTGTCACATTCTCTGCGAGGCATTAATAGAACAATGCTAAAAATGAGATGAGTAGCAAATTAGATCATTATTTATCGCCAATAGAACAATGCCTCTTGCTAGTAATATATAATAAGACTAGAGAGTAGAGGATATGGCCTTTGGGCTACCGTGTTTCGTGCTCCTCCGTACTCGAGTGGAAAACTTGAGTATACCACACGGTTCTTTGCTCCTCCTCAGTGTCGTCGGCACATTTATCTGACAGGTCAAATCACAAGGCCCCGCCTTCCAGCAGTAATGAGCTGTCAAATCACAAAGGCCCTCGCCTCTCGTGAAAAAGACCAAGCTAGACTGCCCCGCCCTCTAGCCTTTTAAAAAATCTATACATTTGAACTGATGAGAACACTACAATTCGTAGCTACAGATGCGTGTGTGAGAGAGAACGAGTGCGTGCATGCACCTCTTCTCAGAGTACAACTGTATGTGGGTGGCATCGACCTAGGGAGCAGTGATGGTGCGTGCGAGCAGTCCCGAGAGATAGGTGTAATACGTCTGGAAAAAAGACTAGTCTATAGCTCGCCACGAGGATATTCCTGTCGAATGCCAAGTGTAAGATATGTATCCCACGGTGCCAGTTTTTGCACGTACACAGCAGTAGAAAAAGAACTGGTACCATGGCATATGCTACACCACGGCCGAGAAAACGTGCCGACATTACGCCATCCGGGAATAGTGCCGCACTTCGAAACTAGAACCGTCAATAAATTTTGAGCGCGTCTCGTCACATTCCAAACTACTACTACTACCACTCTATATTTAATTGCAAACCTATTCACACCGATCACAACCTAAACGGTTTCCCACTTAGGAGCGTATTAGTAGTACTCGGTTATAAATACTACTATGCTAAGATGATCGCACATTCCTCCTCAACTCCTCATCCACAAAAAGCGATCAAGTCAATCAAGCCATAGCCGGCGTGAGTTATGGGTCGAAGATTTCCACCAAGGAGAGGTGAGCATGGAAGAGGAAGCACGAGAGATGTCCGCCTCACGCGAAGCGGTCGACATGTCCAAATTGCGCAGTGATAGCAACAGAGGTCCCACCGCACCGCGAAAGCAGCACGGTGGTCCCTTGTATTGTCGATGTAGTAGACCGGTCCGCCACGCCACGCGAGCGATAGAGATGTCCGCCCTTGGCGCCGGCAACCGACGGAGGTCCTGCGCGCGGTGATGGGAAAAATTTCTCGCGGCAAGCGAGGACTCTTATAAGGCGCATGCATGCGATAGTCCTGACCAGATGGATCAGATCTCCGGCTGGGGCGAGATCACCGGGGCGAGGCTACGGCGTCATCCGACAGCTTCGGGGAGAACAATCACGAAAGCTCGAAGCCCAGGCCTTGCGACTGCCGAGGCGAATCGCGGGAAGAAGCGGCGGGAGGAGGAGAGGCGGCTGTCGTGTTGCGAGAGGCCAGGCGTCATCATCAAGAAACTTATGGGCGAGAATTCCATGCTCCGCATCGAGCGCAGCAGCTGGTGGACGAATCCATGGATCTTTGCCAAGCAGCGTATTAAGGACATGAAACCCGATGAAAGAGATCATAGCCCTTGGCGAGAACTAGTCTCCGCGACTGCGGCGCATATAGAGAAAGTAGAGATCAGCGAGCGGATCGTTGTATCGTCTTCCTTCTTCTTTTTCCCTTGTGTATTCCGCGTAGCCGCATGTAGCTTTTAATTATCTTCCTAATTATGTAAGACAATTATTATCCACTCTAAATCGTCCTTATATATATTCACCACTCTTGCTATAAGTCGCATGATAGATGCTATATAGGTTAAATCGGATCTTACATCAAGATCCGTGCAAAATTTTCTTTTTCAGATTTTCTTTTTCTCTCTTAAATCTCAATCGAGTGAGACATTGCCACGCCATTAAGCAGAGGCTCGAGGCGGCATTAATGGAGACCTTGGGAGAGAGGTGGACGGCAGATGGGCGTCAAAGCCTCTCCTCCCGATAAGCACGCGTCTTGAGGTCCGATCACACGCCTCCCGTACTCAAATAGCTACAGGCTGGGCGCCTCGAGCTAATAAAAAAAGGGGATGCGTGGCGGCATGTAAATGGTAAATAGAACGCATACGGTTTCAATAATACTTGTGTTTCCGATTGTAATGTGATGACACTTGTTCCAAAATGACTTTGTTGATTGTTAATGTGTTCGCCGCAAACCGGACAGCAAAATTACCTGACATGTTGGTGCCATTTCATGGCACCAAGCCAAGTTTCATGATTTTCATGCGTGTTTCAGATTCTGAGAATTAAAAACCAAGTTTCTCAATGTTTCCGGCCGAGCCATGACGCTTGCAGATGTTTGAATTTCATTCCCATTCTGTCATGGGACCTAGATATTTACCCGAGGACACACATGTGATTTTCAACCAGCTTTGGTGCACTGGAGCATGTGCTTGTATTTAAAATTTGAATTATGCACACAAAGGTGACATCGTTCCTCTCGGAACCACGAGCCTTCTTGATGAAGCTACGGTTTGCAAGAAAACTTATACCAAAACTTGTTCCTATTACGCAATTTTTTTACCACAGCATGGTAGTACCATGACATGACACCATTCAAGTTTCATGATTTTCAGGCGTGTTTTGGATTTACAAGAATTTTAAAACCAAGCTTCTCAATGTTCTCGGCGAACCACGATGCGGATGTTTGAATTTCGTTCCCATTTCTTGCATGGGACCTAGAAATTCACTCGAGGACACACATGTGATTTTCCAGTCAACTTTGGTGCACGGGAGCATGTGCTTGTAGGTCAAATTTGAATTATGCACATTAAATGACCAGAAACTCAATTAATGTATAAAAAGGCCAAACGAACCCGGAATAATTCCAAAATTTAACAGGGCACTCATATAGTTCTATGTTGCCTCTGTAAAGAAAATCTGGCGGGATGTAGCGTATATTGTTTCACACACAAAGGTATAAGGAAATAAAGAAATAAAGAAATTAGCCCTATTTAATTCTTGGGTTCTTATTATTTATGCCACTAGTTGTGTATCACTACTCAGTTTTGCCATTAGAAGTTACAACTACTCAAAAATGTCATCGATCCGTGAGATGCCTGCTCAAATATGCAATTAGATATCTAAAAAATGCCATCGTTAAGTTAGATGTTTGCTCAGAAATGCCATTAGACATTGTTATTTTCACGTCAAACCCGTTGACCATGTTACATGACAAAAATAAGCCGATTCTCACAATGGTAAGTTAATGGTGTCGACACAACACACCCCTCAAATAAAACTAAGCACCACAGAATTCTTTGACAAAACTAAGCACCACAGAAATTCTTTGACAATTAAAGCTGCTTTGGCTATATGATGTTGGCCATATATATTGTAATGCATATACAATGTCAAGAAAGCAGTGGTAGTACTATACCAACTAAAAAGATGAAATGTAACGAGAAGAAACATAACATAGTTCTGCTTAGGGCTCAAAGACAACACACCCCTCAAATAAAACTAAGCACACCAGAAATTGAAGTAAGCCACTAATCCGGTAGACACTGCATTAGAACCACCATGAGCAACGACACTGCCACCTTACTCGGAGTCCTTGTCCACGTCCTCGACTTCGTCCTTGTCCCTCTTCCTCTTGGGCGATACTTCTTTGCTTGAACAGTACACTTGCTCTTGCCCTTCATCCAACCCTTGTAGATATTGAAACAAAGGTAGCCGTCCATTGCAGCGTAGTGGATGTGGTCTATATCTAGTATAGTCCACTGCCATGCACGATGAAATGTGTGCGGAGCTTTCTTCAGTTAACCGTACATAGGATGAATGATGGCTCCTGCCAGGATCAGCATTGAAGGCTGATCAAGGGAGGGCACCAACCCTTCCTTCTGGAGGTCAAAGGGGTCGCCTACAACGAGGCCTATCCGACCCAGGATTTCCTTGTCGTTCCTAAAGTCTACTGATATGAATTTGACTCGGCCGCCCTTGAGGAAGTTCTTAAATTCCTCGCATTCGACGTCGGCATGGCATATGTGGTAGACCAAGCATAAGTCATGCACGCAAACCTGGATCACGGCGGGCTTCTTCTTCTCTTCCTCCTTTAGTTTCTTCTCGCTTCCTAGGGCATGGTGTACTCAACATCTAGCCCAGCGACCCACTCATCATTTGAGTTTTCGAACATGCGTTTGAAGCGAGCAAGGCATTCTTTCACCGTTGCGGAAGAACAGGTGTAGATGACGTTGAACTCATCGCCGATGATAGTTCTAACCTTGTACTCACCACCGATCATGGAGATTTGGGACGCCATGGATTTAGGAGGAGGGTTAGGATTAGTGGAACTGCCGTAATGTGAAAGGACGGGACGACTAGGAGCTGTTTATCAATTGTAAAAAAGTCGAGTGTGTGGGGGGAGGGGAGTGTGAATGTCACGGTAGTGCCATGCCAGGTGGATAAATGGATTCATGCACCGTACTCTGGGGCCCAATTAGATGTCATGTCTACTCGACGCCCAATTAAATGGCTTTCGATGTCATGTCAAGCGTCAGGAAAATTACTGGTGATCTGAAGCTTTCCATTCTCCCATGATACGGGCTTCCGAGAGCCCTTGGATCTGAGATCGAGCAGTTGCATGGCGTGATTCTAGACCTATGGGTGAATATCCTATCCTGGAGGGTTATTCTGCAAATTTTTAGCAACTTAGCATGCGACTGTTCAATCTCAGATCCAAGGATTGCCAGCAGCCCGTATCATGGTTGCGCCTACCACGACCGTCGCCTCGCTCGCGCGGTCGCGCCCTTGGAGATTTAACACGGTGCGTTAGGCTATCTGATGTTGGCATGTCATACATAGTCATCACTTAGTCACTCATACAACAAGGTTAGCTATAAGGTTGGCTATAAGAGTATTTTTTGTTTACTTCTCTCTATCTCTTTCTTCGTAGTATTTATTGCATTTGCCAAGGAGTGACCTCTTCCAATGAAATGGTGCTTAGATGAGGTGTTATGGGCATTAAATGTCTTAGCAACTCAAGTCCCCAATGCATAGGTGCTTGGTTTTTTGTCGCTAAGTTTGCTTCATCTAGGTACACGCGCTTATCACCGTTTCTTCCTGGGGTCACCAAACTAGTCTCTCTCTTCTTAATTAACTTGCCAGATCAGACTTTATGCCTATGTGGCAGGCTTAGCACCTGTAGGATCAAGTACAATAGTGGACTATAAGCCAGCTTTACATGGCATTTTTGCATATGTGGGGGAAAGAGGCAAGGAAAAAGTGGAGGAGTGGGCTCTCAAGCAAGAGCCAGCCTATACATGGTGGAGCATCGGGAGAAGCACATGTATGGAGGTGGTCAGGAATCGGGAGACTCAAGCCGGTTGTTGTAAGCGCCCTTGATTAAAATGATAATGGAAAGTCAAATCAGGGCCCCACCTCGTCCAAAGATAACTCACTTTGTCAAATAACACAGCCCTACGTTTGCGACAGCCTACTCCCTCATCTTCTCGCGTCTCTGCCGAATCGACTAGGCGGAACTGCCTCGCTTACTGCAGGGAAAAGCCCCGCCCTCCACTTTTAAATAGTACAGTATACTAATTTTGTATCCATGGATTGCGCCATGGAGCAAAGCCTCAAGAAAACGGCGGTACACATGAACGGAGTATACAGCACGCTCATTGCGTTCGCGTCGCACCCCAGATGGTCGGTCGGTCTGGCACGCCGCTCTTCAAATGGAACGCGCGTCATATTGCGTTTGCACACACATGTGGGACCGCAATTGAGAACCGACCATAGGCACACTCCCCGGCCCCGCAAGTCGGGTGAGTTAATAGAAGTACATAGGTTGGTACCTGGACGATCCTTGCAAGACACGGAAGATCAGTTCGTCCATGCATGTGACCAGACTCTAGCAGACACGCTTGGATTGGCTATCGTCTACGTATCGTGCAGGTTGTGTTGTACAGGGTTGTAGTTCTGGTGATAAATCTAAAAAAAGGTTTCTTGTCATCTCGCAAAATTAGGTGTCATGTGCTTCGGATCACTGCGAGGGTTAAACAGCGACAACTGAGTTGGGCTAATCATTGGGGGCACATGCACGAAGACTACTCGGCTGCCATCTAGGTTAAGCCGGCTATGTTAATTAGGACATCTATCGACGGACCCCTTTTCTTCGAGTTTATCTTTAATTTGAGCTTTGATCCTCGTCTAGTTTGTCCGTCGGGATTCATCTTGTCTCCTTTGAGCAGTGAGGTTATGATTTCTTGTCATGTGGCATTTTTTCGTGTTATATGTTATAATCCGGTGCTTCGAGATAAAAATGATGACAAGCTGCGCCTCCGGCACGTGCATGAAGACTTCTCGACGGTCATTGCCGAGGTCAAGCGGCTCCGGCCCGATGAGACAAAAGAAAACTAGTACTCCACTATATAGGCAGGAGCCTCAGGTGCTTGCTTGCTAGTGTTGCTTCCTTCACAGCATCTCGTCCTCTCGGATCTAAACACGACAGCGGTGGCCACACTCTCTCTCTCTACTCACCGCTGGTCACAGATCCAGTCGGATCCTCTCCGTCGGGGAAAGTGAGAAGGTGCAAGCGTTCACGCGGTGCGTCCTCGGCTGACGGCTCTACCACTGCTACTTGGCGCATCCCGATCAGCGTGCCTTGCCATTCTCTCCCAAGCATCATTTGGCGAGGGAGGCCTCCCACCTTCTTCCTCGTTGCCGTAGTGTGGGCAGATCCGCCTCCCACCGCCCACCTAGCGACATCCCGGCGACCCTCAGTTATAACTTCCTTCGAAACCGGCCTTGCTCTACTTCCCGAGCTCCTGACGTCGCTGCATTTGTATCTTTTACTATTTCTCAGGCCCCCTCGTGTAGATAGGATCGATCGGCTGTTCGAAAACCACCTAATTTTTTACTGTTAAGAGGTAAAACTAGTTCATGCACTCGAATCTAGTAGTACTTGGTTCAAACAAGGAAGAAAGGGGGTGGGGGTGGGGGAAGATTTGTTACCTGAATCTAGGACTTGGTCGAAAGAGGAAATAATGGGGGCGAAAAGTAGCAGAGACTGGCTATCCAACTGGTCTCTAGGTCTAATAGGGAAATAAAGGGAACGCAGTACAAACTCAATATAAACCCGATCTATTGGTTGAAAAAGGAAAGAAAGTGGGGACTGGGGACCAAGTCAGCGAGTAAGTCCGACACTAGATGTTCTAGCCTCACTCAGTATAAGGTGGCTATATACCGAACAAAAATGGGACCAACCCAGATATCCTCTTCTGATGTTTGTTGCCCCGAGCCGCTCTTATGTAATGCCACTGGTAAAATGTAGCAGTCACACTGTTATAATTAAGGACACATTAAACCAATGTTGTTTTCAATGTAATGCCTCCAGTAATATGAACCAATGGCACTTTTTTCATGTCCTGCTAAATTTCCCATTAAGATAAGTTGCTTCTTTTCGTTAGAGATGCAACTGTCCTGGTCCGCCTACTCTCCAGGAGCTTCACGACCAACCTTGATGTTGCTCAATTTTATTGCAACTAATGAAGAAGAAGCTCTGTGGGTTTAGTTTTCTGATGGAAATGGAACTGGGGCATTGCTTAAAAAAAGAAGAAGAAGTTGCTAGCTCATGGGACATTGCTTCATTTTAGGTGAACTGCACCAAAAGGTCCCATGAATTGAATCATCCATGTTGGTGACTGGTGTCATCCCTTCTACGATGGCGTTGACTATAGATATGGTTCCCATCACGAGGTATGTTCCTTTTTGGTCTAACCGTTTGCCAAAGATCCTGCATGTTGATCCTGCTCTTGTGCTCTTGTTTTGGCACTTTGCCATGATAAAGCGATAATGTTATTATTTTGCACCTTAATCTAGTGGCACTATTAATTTGAGGCAATGTTTTGGCACCGCTAGTGCCACTATTTTTTTATATATCGAAGAGGGGGTTCCCTCCGATTTCATTAAAGAAACCCAACCATAGAGAACCATTATCCGACAACATCTCAGTGTAAACAGGCAGGTTATGCAACTACTACTAGAACAGATTGAGTACTAGCAGGAGACAAGTTCGCCACATAAGCTAGACAGGTAGGGGGACGCAGCACCAGCTCGACCAAGTTTGGATTACAACCCAAATGCTACCATAGAAACATCAGGGGGAAGATAGGGACTGAAAGAGCCAGCTTCAGCATCCCAGTCTAAGCACCCCCGGCCTTCATCCTTGCGACGCACGGTACACCTCGTTTGCCACCATTTCGACCCTAGTGTCACTGATAAAATGAAGTAATAATACAGATTAAAATAGAGCGAGTGTCCTCTCTATCATTTCATTTCCAATGTAGATAAAGAAAGTGCTTCTCCTTGTTAATGTATGTTTCATCAACTAGTCCCATTGTTAATGTTTAAGCGTTTCTGCAAACTTGGGTGCTTAATTTTAGTTGATCTGCACAAAAATAGAGATTTGAATGTCTCAAGGCCCCTCCTTGTACTACCGCTGTACACTGATGTTCATCACTGGCAGAAGGTGTATCGGGGAGACTTGGGTTGATTTCCAGTATAATGTAATATTTTCTTTTGTTTATTAGTGTATGTTTCATCAACTAGTGCCACAATAATCTAATCACGCATTTTCATTATCTGTGCAAACAGGGTTATTCAGCTGCATTTTGGTGGAACTGCACAAATGTACGGATGGAACCGGCATACATGCAGAGTGCGAGGTGCCAAGTAAAAATTACTGACACCAATCCTGCTCCCTCTAAGCATTGGCATCCACCACCATTAGTGGGATGTGTGGCTCTCAACGTGGGCCGGATCTTTCTCGTGACAAATCCTCTAACCAAATACTAGTAGCTTATACTTAAAAAATACTAGTAGCTTATATTGGTAGTTTTCTAGGGGTGTACTCTTTTCTGAAAGAAGCACCAATCTATTTTTATTTATTTGTACACAATGTCACAACTTTGACCCAAAGGTCCAGAGCTATTTTTGGGTGATTGGCGTAGTACTCGGAGACTGATTGTAAGCATGATTTTTAATAGTTGTCCTGCGATTGTAAGCATGAGCAGAAGATTAGGTTAGTGTGAAGCTTACCTTAAACCCTACCGACGCCGTTTAAATGTGGCGAGCGTCGAGGGAACCGTGGAGAATGGCGGGGAAGCAACGTCGCGCCATCCGGCCTCCTCTTGCGGTGGGAGAACGAATACTCCTGTGGCTCCGGCTGGATCTGCACCCTCACGAACGGCACACCGTACTCGATCGATCCGTTATCCTCTGGGTGCTCGACCTTCGACCTGTATGCCCACCACCTCCGCCTGACTTTCGCCTCGGCCGAATCTGTCTGCTCCATCGCCCAGAGGAGATACTCGATGAACTCAAAGGACTGCGGCGTGACTGCCGTCGAGGAGTACATCGCCGCCCTCATCGTCGTCGTCTCGCTCTTTCGCATACATTGCCCCATGGCCCTCATCGTCCTTGAAATCTCCCACTCATTGTCAAATCAAGTAAGGATCTCCTTCAACCTGGTTAACTTAGCCTTCGGTCATGCGGCCGTCTGATCACTGAGTCATTCTTGCATCCCTCCATAGATGTCCTTACGAGTGGTCGGTGCTAGCTTTGGAAGATGGGAGGAGAGACGGTGGTCTTGCAATAGAGAAGAGGGAGAGGCGAGGCGGTGGTTTTGGAATGGAGATGATGGAGAGGAGAGGTTCCCTGCCTTCGATTGGTCACGATAGGTGGGCCCCGCGCTTGGTGGGACCCATGTGTCAGTATCTCAATGGCAGGATGGGCTACGTCAGGGGATCCTCGTCCGAGGAGAGTGTAACATCCCAAATTTTCAATTTGGAATGTTATACATAGATCATTCATGCATATCATATTTTATTGCATTTCGTTGTGCGATCCTCGAAATCCTAAGCAACTCAAGGACCTTCAGAGAGAGTTGGGGATTTCATTGTTTTCATATTTGAATTTTATCAAATATTGAAACGAGGATTATTGATTTTATTTATTTTTCTCTCGGAAAATATTTCATATTAAAAATATATGAGAGGAGATAATATGACTTCTCCAAATAAATGAAATATTGGAGGAAAATATTAAAATCAAATATTTGATTTTATTCGGATTTTATTGCTATTTTATTTGCATTAGAAAAATTGCACGTTTTTCAAAATTGCATTTTAGGGCCAAGAAAATGTTCATCTTGTTCTAAATATTTTATTTAGACAGTGAAAATTTGTTTTGGAATTTTTAGATTTTTATTTTATTTTCTAGGATTTATTTAAGTTCGTGAAATTATTAAAAAAGAATATCTCGGCTGACTGGGTCAAGCTCACTGAGCCGGCCCGCTATCCGCGCCGTCTCCTCCTCCAGGAGACTGGGAGGCTGCCGCCGCCTCGACCCGAGTCGGCCGGGACTCCGCCTCCCGCCCGCTTGCCCTTACCCAAGCGGCCTCCCAAACCCCTCAAATACGCCACCGGACCTCCCACCACCACCAACCCGCCGCTTTGCCCCACCCGCTGCAGCGCCACGCCGCGCCCGCCTTTCTTGCCGCCGCACAAGATCCCCACCCCGCCGGATCCGCCCCGCCTCGCCGGAGGTACACGCCTCGCAGCCGTTCGGTTTTTTTAAACCGATCCGGTTTTTTAGAAACCCTAGTTCGTTTTTTTTGGTTTGCCGGTTTTCTCGGTTTAGTTTTTATAGCGGACGTTCGTCCGTACGTTCGTTTTAAGGAACGGTTTTTGCTCGTTAGTTACATACAACGAACGTTCGTTCGTTAGCCTGTTCGTCAGTTTTCTTTTTCTCGGATTTTCCGCGATTATTTTCGATCGCGATTTCTGATCCGATTTTTGTTTCAGTTTATCTTTTCACTCGTTTATCAGAATCAGGCGATTCAAGCGCCTAGATCTTCGTCTCGAAACCCTCTTTCTGTTTAATCAAATTGAACAAGATTTTGCTAATGTAAAATTTGACTTTAGTCCAGATTAGCAAACAGATCTTGTTTCTTTCGTAGTTTGAGTTTCGTTGCTCCGTTTGATTTGATTCTTTTTGCAAACCGGTGATCTTAAGTTGAACTTTCTGGTAAATTCTTCTTGTTTGAGATTTACCCGTGTTTCTTTGATTGATTGCTTATGTATGCTATTGATTCTTTGCGATAGAATTCCCGGAGTGTGAAGCGTGCTACTACGAGTCCCTAGGTTTTATGCGGATCGTCAACAAGGCAAGTAACACATTGATCATACTCTTTCCATACCCGGTTGTTTTATTTATTAGTTCAATCCTCAAACATTGCATGATTAGGATGTGATTAACATGTGGGTTGGGAAGTAGTTGATGAGATAGAACCTATTGCCCTGTTATATTCAAACCTTGGGAGTTACTTCTACGTATTGCTTATATCGCTATGCTATGCTCGTAGATGTGGATTGGGTTTGAGTGTATCCATGATGATGTGAGATTGTTAATTAATGGTTCAACTTAAGGTGGCAACTTAAATACATCTGGGTGGATTGCTTGTCGGGCACCTTGAGAATCGGTGTTGTCCTAGGATATCCCGAGTACCCGTGGTGATCATCCTAAGGTCCGCCACCCAGTATCAAAGGGAACTGAGATATTTTCATGCTAGAAACTTCCGTGTGCAGCCACAAGCTATTATGGGCTCTAGCATGGTTGAGTAAGTTACATGAGCTCTTGAAGAGGTGGATCAGCAGGTAGAGGGACGTAGGTTTGGTATGGTCAGCCCGGAGTAAAGAGTTAATGTTCCTGAAAGACTGTGTCTCGGTCATCCGTTTCTCAAACACCATGTAGTGCGAGAAATCCAACGGAGGCGATCGAGTCTTGTGGGGAAACCTCTGCAGAGTGTACAAACTAATCATGATTAGTCGTGTCCCCGGTTATGGACATCTTGAGTATCTAGTACTTGGATTATCCTATTGTATCTCATCACTCTAATTTAATTTGTTGGGTTGGTAATTAATTTAATTGGGATTGAGTTGGAGGAACCTTCTCAATGATGTTTCAACTACCATGATAGTTAAATAAAATTTATTCCTTTGTTGTAGGGAAAAATTGTCTTTTCAAGAAAAACATATAACCATAGAGCCTCCACCAGCCATATATGCATGTAGTGATAGCATTATTACATTTCATTGCTCTATTGTGTTATATTGCCAGCATATTCCATGTGCTAACCCGTTTTCGGGCTGCAACATATTATGTTGCATACTTTTCAGACGACGAGTAAAGGTGCGATAGGTCGTTGTCATGCACTCAGCTATGCCGTTGGAGTTGATGGACTTACTTTATCTTCCAAGTCTTCCGTTGTTATCGTGTTAGATGGCCTTAAGCCATATTTATTGTAATAAGTTCTCTTTTGAGACATTCCATGTAATAAGTGTGTGATTGCTTCTACCGTTATAAATCCTTCGAGTATCGTGTGTCAAAGATTCTCGATCCAGGGGTGACACTGAAGCACAGAAACTTGACCATTTGAGGTCGGGTCGCTACAAGATGGTATTAGAGCACATGTTGAATGTAGGAGACGACCACTAAGAAAAGCCATAGGGCACTCTTCTCTACTCATTTCTGACTCCTCTCCATTTTCTACTCTTTAGGATGGCGGACTCGAGGAACAAGTTTGCACAACCGGATGAAGACACCCCCTTTGGACGACACTTGAAGGAAGTCACTAGATACCTGAACATTGGAATACCAAGCTTCACCGGGACCTACAACGCCACATTACCAGAAGAGGAGCGCTGGATGATTCAAGTTCAAGTTCCAAGAAGGACATTCACGCCAATCACGGAGCCCATAGAGTTTTCCTTTCATGCACCCACCTGGAGTCTAGGAAAGAGCATGGCAGCCCACATCGCCATGGGACACATCGGCGAAGTTTACCACAAGGATCTCAAGGATACTATCGCCATGGGACACATCGGAGAAATCCAACATAGGCGATCGAGTCTTGTGGGGAAAAGTGCGCAAACCTCTGCAGAGTGTACAATCTAATCATGGTTAGCCGTGTCCCCGGTACGGACAATCTTGAGTATCTAGTACTTGGAGTATCCTCAGTATCTCATCACTCTAATTTAATATTGTTGGGTTGTTAATTACTTTAATTGGGATTGAGTTGGAGGAACCTTCTCAATAATGTTTTAACCACCATGATAGTTTAAGTAAAATTTATTCCTTTGTTGTAGGAAAAAATTGGCTTTTCGCAAAAACTATAACCATAGAGCTTTCCACCAGCCAAATATGCATGTAGTGGTAGCATTATTCTGTTCTTGCTCTACTGTGTTATATTGCCAGCATATTCCATGTGCTGACCCGTTTTCGAGCTGCAACGTATTATGTTGCAGACTTTTCAGATGAGGAGTATGGTACGTTAGGTCGTTGCCGTGCATCTCAGCTATGTCGTTCGAGTTGATGGACTCACTTTATCTTCCAAGCCTTCCGCTGTTATCGTCTTAGATGGCCTTAAGCCATATTTATTGTAATAAGTTCTCTTTTGAGACATTCGATGTAGTAAGTGTGTGATTGCTACTCTGTTATAAATCCTTGAAATCTTTGTGTGTGTCGGCAACAACTTTGAAACCGCAGAAGACTTGACCGTTTGAGGTCGGGTCGCTACAAGATGGTATCAGAGCACAGCTGAGTGTAGGACACGACCACTAAGATAAGCCATAGGTCACTCTTCTCTACTCATTTCTGACTCCTCTCCTATTTTCTACTCTTTAGGATGGCGGATACAAGGATCAAGTTCACGCAACCAGATGAATACACACCCTTTGGACGCCACTTGAAGGAAGTTACTAGGTACTTGAATATCGGAATACCAAGCTTCACCGGGACGTACAATGCCATCTTACCAGAAGAGGAGCGCTGGATGATTCAAGTTCAAGTTCCAGGAAGGACGTTCTCGCCACCCACTAAGCCCATAGAGTTTTCTTTTGATGCACCAACCTGGAGTCTAGGCAAGAGCATGGCAGCCCACATTACCATAGGACGCATTGGAGAAGTCTACAACAAGGATCTTAAGGATACTATCTATCAGATATGTGGGCGCCGAGATGAGCAATGGGAGATAGTAGCACCCGGAAGGACAGATCCATTGCAGCTTTTATCCAGGAGTTAAACCAGCACATTTGACGCCAGGAGAACCAGATGTGCTCAGACATGTTAGAATTGAAGAAGGCGAAGACAAGGATCATCGATGTGGAAGAAGAACTTAAGTCTACACGCGATGGATATGAGGAGGAAATTGCAACACTATTGGAGAAGAATGACGACTTGATAAAGAAGATCGGAATATTCATGGGAGACCCCGCGCCGGGAGGAGAGGACGACGATTCCACTTTCCCGGAGAACTACATCATCATCGACGACACCGACTCCGACCCCAGTGATGATGACTTTGAAGACGAAGCTGGAGAAGACATCATGGAGTCCTCTACCGATTAAAATTTCTAGATGACCACCAAATAATAGTAGTATTTCCCCCATGTATATAGTAGTAGTTGAGAACTTTAACGATAGTTCTAGACCGCTTGTATGCCATTGCTTGATTGATTGAGTGAAATGATTGTGTTTGTCTCATGTGCATATGGGTAGTGCTTTTCATTAGACCCCTTCTATTCTAATCTCCCCTCTAAACCCATCGATGCCTCCGAGACGTGACAATCGATTTACCTTCCCACGGAGCTCACTCGAGTTGATCCAAAGAAGCAGAATGCCTTGATGCAATTGTTATTCGAGAACCAAGGCAACAACAACAACAACAACAACAACAACAACAACAACAACAACAACAACAACAACAACAACAACAACAACAACAACAACAACAACAACAACAACAACAACAACAACAACAACAACAACAACAACAACAACAACAACAACAACAACAACAACAACAACAACAACAACAACAACAACAAAAACAACAACAACAACAACAACAAAAACAACAAAAACAAAGAACAACAAAGAACAACAGCGAACAACAATAACAATGACAATGACAACAACCAACAACAACAACAACAACAACAACAACAACAACAACAACAACAACAACAACAACAACAACAACAACAACAACAACAACAACAACAACAACAACAACAACAACAACGACAACAACAACAACAACAACAACAACAACAACAACAACAACAACAACAACAACAACAACAACAACAACAACAACAACAACAACAACCTGCCTCCGGTTGAAAACTTAGCTCGCTCGAGGTTGCAGCCGCCACGGTGTTTTCCAAGAGCACCGAGCCTATAGTTGCGGATGATTGGCTACGCCAGTATTGGAAGGGAGTTGACCACCGCAGGTTGCACAGATGCTGAGAAGGTGCACTTTGTTGCACATCAATTGGATGGACCAGCAGCCTCATGGTGGGAGAATTACGCGGCTACTTTCCCCATAGCCAACGTCACTTGGGTTCAGTTTCAGCAAGTTTTCCGCACAGCCCATGTCTCAGCTGGAGCTATGAGCATGAAGAAGCGTGAGTTTTGCAACTTACGCCGGGGAAACCGTACTGTAGCTCAGTACGTGGATGAGTTTAGTAAGTTATCCCGCTATGCCCCGGATGATGTGTCCCACGTATGTCGCCAAGGTGAGAAGTTTATGGAAGGGCTGAATGATGAGCTGAGCATGCAGTTGATGGTGGCAACATTCAACAACTACCAGGAATTGCTAGATAAGGCTCTTATGATTGAAGGGAAGCAACATCAAATTGAGAGCCGAAAGAGGAAGTATGGGCAAGGGAGGTATAACTCAGGAGCTCAGCAGAAGCCTCGCCTAACCCTGAACTCGGGAGGACTTGTTCATAACCATGGAGGACATAACCACACCGGAGGAAGTTCGCATAACCACAATGGTTCTAAGAATGGGACCGTGAATGTAACAAACAACAATCGAATCACGCTAATCCAGCCACACCGCCAAGAGAGATCTAAGTCACATTACTTGCTTTAAGTGCGGGAAGACTGGACACTATGCCACGGAGTGCCCTGAAGCGAAGAATGAACGGTAATGGGAGCGCTGGGAAGAAGCCCAATCCATTCAAAAAAGGACAAGTGAACCATGTTAACGTGGAGGAGGTTGAAGAGCAGCCGACGCAGCGGTTATAGGTAAGTTTTTGGTTAAGTCTTTACCGCCCTTGTTCTTTCGACATCGGTGCATCACATTCATACATATCAAGGGGATTCGTGGATAAGTTTAAACTACCAACCCAAACCCTTAGCACCCCTCATTAGTGAGTTCACCGAACACAATATATGGCTAGTCGATGGTGCGACGAGATACTTTAACCATTGGTAGCCATGTTTTTCCGTCCGACCTAATAATCTTGGAGTCACAAGGATTGGATGTGATATTAGGCATGGACTGGATGTCAAAGTGTGGAGGAAGCATTGACTGCTAGTAAGTCGATTTATCTCACCACCGTGAGGGAAAAGGATAAAGTAGGTATCTAGGCATGCGCCTACGCGGAGCCAAGAACAGACCCTCACGGGAGTTGTACAGGAGGAAGTGCCCGTTGTGACGGATTACCCGGATGTTTTTCCAGAGGAGTTACCAGGCATGCCACCGGATCGAGACATCGAGTTTTTGATAGAGCTATTGCCACGTACAGGGCCAATATCAAAGAGACCCTATCGGATGCCCGCAAATGATCTGGAGGAGATTAAGAAGCAGATCAAGGAGTTATTGGAGAAAGGTTACATTCGATGGAGTTCATCACCATGGGGAGCCCCAGTGCTTTTGGTTGAGAAGAAAGATAAGTCTCTAAGAATGGTTGCTGATTATCGTGCGTTAAATGAGGTGACGATCAAGAACAAATACCCACTGCCGATGATCAATGATTTGTTTGACCAACTACAAGGAGCTAAGGTGTTTTCAAAGATCGATCTGCGATCAGGATATCACCAGTTGAAGATTCGAGAGAAGGATACACCAAAGACAGCATTCACCACACGGTATGGGTTGTATGAATATACGATCATGTCATTTGTACTAACTAACGCCCCTGCCTACTTCATGAGCATGATGAACAAAGTGTTCATGGAATATTTGGATAAGTTTGTTGTGGTGTTCATTGATGATATAATGGTATACTCAAAGAATGAGGAGGAGCACAAAGAGCATTTGCGTTTAGTTCTCGAGAAACTCGTGGAACATCGGTTGTATGCCAAGTTCAGCCAAATGCGAGTTTTGGTTGAAGGAAGTTGGATTCCTTGGACATGTTATATCAGGAGAAGGTATAGCAAGAGATCCCACCAAGGTTCAATCGATCATCGAATGGTTGGCACCCACTTCAGTTAGCGAGATCCGCAGTTTTCTTGGACTCGCGGGATACTATCGAAGATTCATTGAGAATTTTTCCAAGATTGCGAAACCAATGACGGAGTTATTGAAGAAGGATGCCAAGTTTAAATGGACGGAAGAATGTGATGCGAGTTTTCTGGAGTTAAAGAAACGTTTGACTACAGCGCAGTGCTGATTCTGCCGGATATACGCAAGGATTTCCAAGTGTATTGCGACGCTTCTCGCCTAGGACTTGGAGGTGTGCTTATGCAGGACGGAAGAGTTGTTTCGTATGCCTCACGACAACTAAAACCGCACGAATTGAATTATGCCACGCATGATTTCGAGTTGGCAGCCGTAGTGCATGCGTTGAAGACCTGGAGACATTACCTTATTGGAAATCGTTGTGATGTGTACACGGATCATAAGAGTTTGAAGTACATTTTCACACAGAAGGAGCTGAACCTTAGGCATAGGAGATGGTTGGAGCTTATAAAGGATTATGACATGAAGCTTCACTATCATCCGTGCAAGGCCAATGTCGTAAAGGCGCTTGAGCTCGGAAGAGTTATGCTAACACCCTAGTAAGCACGGGATTGCCAAAAGAGTTAGTAGAGGATCTCAGGGAACTTCGATTGGAGATTGTTCCTAGAGGTTTTGTTGCAACAATGGAGGTTCAGTCTACATTGTTAGAAAAGATTCGGGAAGCTCAGAAGGATGACAAAGAGATTGTCTAGATAAAAGAGAGAATGACCAAAGGAAAGGCCAAAGGTTTTCGTGAGGATGAGCACGACACTTATGGTTTGAGGACCGTGTTTATGTGCTCAATAACACAGAGATCAGGAAGTTAATACTTCAGGAGGCTCATGACTCACCATACTCGATACACCCCGGAAACACCAAGATATATCTAGATTTGAAGGAACGTTTCTGGTGGACTGGTATGAAGGAAGATATTGCCGAGTATGTAGCCGTATGTGATGTGTGTCAACGAGTGAAGGCAGAGCATCAAAAGCCAGCAGGATTGTTACAGCCTATGCTGATACCCGAATGGAAGTGGGATAAAATTGGCATGGATTTCATCACCGGATTGCCCAGGACCAAATAAGGATATGATTCTATATGGGTAGTAGTTGATCGCTTGACCAAAGTAGCTCACTTTATCCCAGTGAAAACAACTTATACAAGTGCGAAGTTGGCCAAGATATATATGACCAGGATCTTATGTCTGCATGGAGTTCCGAGGACCATCGTATCAGATAGAGGAACACAGTTTACTTCCAAGTTTTGGCATCAGTTGCACCAAACTTTGGGAACAAGGCTGGAATTGATGCTGACTTTTCACCCTTGGACAGATGGAATGAGGACGAGAGAGTCAACCAGATTCTGGAGGATATGTTGAGGGCTTGTGCGCTAGATTATGGATCTAGTTGGGATGACAATTTACCTTACATGGAGTTCTCATACAACAATAGCTACCAAGCCAGTTTAAAGATGGCACCGTTCAAAGCCCTATATGGACGAAGGTGCAGAACACCATTGATGTGGGATGAAGTTGGAGACCGACAGTTGTTTGGACCAGACTTGATCAAGGAGTCTGAAGAGAAAGTTAAGCTAATCCGAGATAGACAGAAGGTAGCTCAGTCCAGGCAGAAGAGTTATGCAGATTCGAAACGCAAGGAGGTAACCTATGAAATTGGACACAGAGCATATCTGCGAGTATCACCCTTGTAGGGAGTGAAACGCTTTTGGAGTCAAGGGAAAGTTAGCCTGAGATTTGTAGGACCGTATCGTGTTTTGGAAATGTATGGGAGAAGTTGCCTACAAGTTGGAGTTACACGAAGGACCTGCCGGGGAGTTCATGATGTATTTCATGTTTCACGGTGAAGAAGTGTCATGCCGAGATGGCCGATATACCGCTAAGAGATCTGATGCCCTTGGAAGCGATTCGGTTGGACGGTGATTTGACCTATGAGGAGAAGCCGGTCAGATTCTTGAATTTGTCACCGAGTCACCGTAGCAAAGTTATCAAGTTTTGCAAAGTTCAAAGGAGCCACCATACCGAGGATGAAGCCACACAGGAGCGAGAGGATGATCTTCGCAAAGACCACCCACACCTATTTTCTATTAACGCGAATCTCGAGGGAGATTCATCTTAAAGAATGGTTTGTAACATCCCAAATTTTCAATTTGGAATGTTATACATAGATCATTCATGCATATCATATTTTATTGCATTTCGATTCAGCGATCCTCAAAATCCTAAGCAACTCAAGGACCCTCGAGAGAGTTGGGGATTTCATTGTTTTCATATTTGAATTTTATCAAATATTGAAGCGAGGATTATTGATTTTATTTATTTTCTCTCGAAAATATTTCATATTAAAAATATATGAGAGGAGATGATATGACTTCTCCAAAATAATTGAAATATTGGAGGAAAAATATTAAATCAAATATTTAATTTTATTCGGATTTTATTGCTATTTTATTTGCATTAGAAAAATTGCACATTTTTCAAAATTCCATTTTAGGGCCAAGAAAATGTTCATCTCGTTCTAAATATTTTATTTAGACGGCGAAAATTTGTTTTGGCATTTTTAGATTTTTATTTTATTTTCTAGGATTTATTTAAGTACCATAGTAAATTATAATATATATATATATATATATATATATATATATATATATATATATATATATATATATATATATATTCAAAGACATTCGGCTTACTAAGCTCAGCCTAGCTTGCTAGCTCCAAGTCAGTCTCCCTCCAGAGATCGGAGGAGCCGCCAGCCCGAGCCGAGTCCCAGGGACTCCGCTTTCCCCGCCGCCGCTTGCCCCTTCCCCAGCAGCCCTCCTTAAATACCCCGCCACGGACCCCACCACCAACCTCACTTTGCCGCCACTTTACTGCATTGTGCTTACCGCTGGCCTACACATGCCGCCTGTATCCCCACCTCAGAGGAGCCCCCGCCTCACCAGAGGTATACGCCTCACCGCCGTTCGGTTTTTTTTAAACCGATCCTTCTTTTAGAAACCCTAGTTCGTTTTATTGATCGGTTCGCCGATTTTCTCGGTTTAGTTTTTATAGCGGAAGTTCGTCCGTACATTCGTTTTAACGAACGGTTTTCGCTCGTTAGTTACACACAACGAACGTTCGTTCATTAGCCTATTCGTCAATTTTCTTTTTCTCGGATTTTCCGCGATTATTTTCGATCGTGATTTCTGATCCGATTTTTGTTTCAGTTTATCTTTTCGCTCGGTTATCAGAATCAGGCGATTCAAGCGCCCAGATCTTCGTCTCGAAACCCTCTTTCTGTTTAATCAACTTGAACAAGATTTTGGTACTGTAAAATTTGACTTTATTCCAGATTAGCAAATGGATCTTGTTTCTTTCGTAGTTTGAGTTTCGTTGCTCCGTTTGATTTGATTCTTTTTGCAAACCAGAGTTCTTAAGTTGAACTTTCTGGTCAATTCTTCTTATTTGAGATTTACCCGTGTTTCTTTGCTTGATTGGTTATGTATGCTATTGTTTGTTTGCGATAGAATTCCCGGAGTGCAAAGCGTTCTACTACGAGTCCCTAGGTTTTGCGGATCGTCAGCAAGGCAAGTAACACATTGATCATACTCTTTCCATACCCAGTTTTTTTATGCATTAGTTCAATCCTCAAACATTGCATGATTAGGATGTGATTAACATGTGGGTTGGGAAGTAGTTGATGAGATAGAACCTATTGCCCTGTTATATTCAAACCTTGGGAGTTACCTCTACATATTGCTTATATTGCTATGCTATGCTCGTAGACGTGGATTGGGTTTGAGTGTATCCATGGCAGATGTGAGATTGTTAATTAATGGTTCAACTTAAGGTGGCAACTTAAATACACATCTGGGTGGATTGCTTGTCGGGAACCTGGAGAATCCAGTGTTGTCCTAGGATATCCTGGAGTACCCGTGTGATCATCCTAAGGTCCGCCACCCAGGCTCAAAGGGAACTTAGATATTTTCATGCTAGAAACTTCCGTGTGCAGCCACAAGCTATTATGGGCTCTAGCATAGTTGAGTAAGTTACATGAGCTCTTGAAGAGGTGGATCAGGAGGTAGAGGGATGTAGGTTTGGTATGGTATGCTCGGAGTAAAGAGTTAATGTTTCTGAAAGACTGTGTCTCGGTCATCCGTTTCTCAAACACCATGTAGTGCGAGAAATCCAACATAGGCGATCGAGTCTTGTGGGGAAAAGTCATAAACCTCTCAGAGAGTGTACAATCTAATCATGGTTAGCCGTGTCCCCGGTTATGGACAATCTTGAGTATCTAGTACTTGGAGTATCCTGAGTATCTCATCACTCTAATTTAATATTGTTAGGTAGTTAATTACTTCAATTGGGATTGAGTTGGAGGAACCTTCTCAATGATGTTTTAACCACCATGATAGTTTAAGTAAAATTTATTCCTTTGTTGTAGGGAAAAATTGGCTTTTCGCGAAAACTATAACCATAGAGCTTTCCACCAGCCAAATATGCATGTAGTGATAGCATTATTCTGTTCTTGTTCTCATTGTTATATTGCCAAAGATATTCCATGTGTCGACCGTTTTCCTACCGCAACGTATTATGTTGCGACTTTTCGAACGAGGAGTAAGGTATGTTAGGTCGTTGCCGTTGCGGCAAATTTCAGCTATGCCGTTGGAGTTGATGGACTCACTTTATCTTCCAAGCCTTTCGTTGTTATCGTATTAGATCGCCTTAAGCCATATATATTGTAATAAGTTCTCTTTTGAGACATTCGATGTAATAAGTGTGTGATTGCTACTACTGTTATAAATCCTTCGAGTAATCGTGGTGTGTCAAGACATCGATCCGTGGATGATCTTTGAAGCTACGAGACTTGACTGTTTGAGGTCGGGTCGCTACAGAGAGAGGAGGTGGTTTTGCAACGGAGAAGAGGGAGAGGCGAGATGGTAGTTTTGGAATGGAGATGATGGAGAGGAGAGGAGGTGGTTTTGCAATGGAGAAGAGGGAGAGGAGCGTGGGGCAGCGATTTAGGATTGGACGAGAGGGCCGGCGCACTGTGACTGGATCAAAATCTAAATCAATTTACCCTTCAATGCGAGCCCACATTAACTAGTCTCCCTTTTATTCTGGGTCATAATTGACCATGATTTTCGCAAATAAAATATATGTTATACGTTGCAAAAATAATATAATTTGAAAGTACATTCAGATACGAACCAAATGATACAATTTTTGGTGACATGCATTCACATTTTGCTTGTCAAATACAGTACGTGGTCAAACTTTGACCGAAAATACGCAAAGCAAAAAAAATACTTCCAAGACCAGCGCCGCTCTTCCGCTCTTCTCCTCTTAAACCACCCGCTCCTCTCCTATTCCAATCTAAATACAGCGCCGCTCCTCTCCTCTTCCATTTCAAAACCACCGCCCCTCCTCTCCTGTTCCAATCCAAAACCAGCGTCGCTCCTCTCCCGTTCTAAACCAAAACCAACCCTTCTCCTCTCCTCTTCCATTCGAAAACCACCGCCGGCGAGTGAAGGTGCTGTGGAGAAGTAGATTGATGAAGGAGTACAACCGATACGTGAGGATCGCAGACGGCGGCCCTATGAAGCTAGCTAGGATGTTGGAGATACAGTCTTGGTTTGACAACAAGGACCAACTAGCGGCGACGGCGACATCCATGGCCAAATATCTGCAACAGAAGCGAAAAGGCGGCGATACTCCTGAGGGAGTCGCAAGGAGTACATAGAGCTGCTCCTCTGGGCCATGGAGCAAACAGATTCACCGAATCCGATCGTGAGGGAGCGGTGGTGGGAGTATTGTTCCCAGATGGAGCATCCACCAGAGATTGAAGGATCAAGCATCTATAGGGTGCCGTTTGTGAGGGTGGCGTGCCAGAGCGAGCCGGTGGAGTCTTCGTCGACTGAACCCAACTGCAAGAGGAGAAAAACAGTTGGCCCGATGACGCTTCCTCGCCATCCTCTCCCTTGCCGTTCACATCGTCTCACGGGCGATGTCTGCCGCCCGAGTAATAGGAGGGATTGCCCCCCCCCCCAGACCAATAGTCGGGCAGGTTGTGAATTGTCAGGAGGAGCTTAGGGTTGTTAGTATTTGCAGGTTGCGAATTGTGTTTTGTGTTGTGTATTTTGGGAGTACTTTCAGATATGAATGTCTTTTGAATTTCAGATTTGCAGTATTGAACATATGAAGTATTTTATGAATTCTAGAGATCTATTTTTAGCACTTAAAAAATGTAGTTTCATAGGAGTACAAAAGTGCGCATAATGTGATCCTCAGAGAAGAAATCGCAAGTTTCAAGCCAGATAAGAAACTCCAAGTTCGGGCCAGATAAGAAAGCGCAACTTTCAGAGGGAGAGCATTTATATTAACACAGCCTTTTCAAACAGTGTTAACATCATGCTGGAAGTTTAATTCATGGTCAAACTGGAACTACCAGCCGCTTAACATCATGTTGATCAACATTCATGCATAGCACATCTTCATATGATGCACAGTCAAAAAGATATGCTATTTTCAAAATGCCCACACAATGTCGAGTGTGCGAAAAACAGAGAAAACGAGGGACGAAGTTTTGGCAAGTGTAGGACGTGGTGTGCGTAGATGAAAATTGGGACCCACATGTCAATAAAGGCAGAGGCAAAAAATTTGGAGATATTTTCTCTGCACAGGTGGAATCGAACCCCGGCGGAACAATTGTCGTGTAGTGTCACTCGCCAATTGGGCTAGTTCAGTTGTTTCATTACTAATAAGGCACTTCCTCAGGTGCCCGGATCTCCTCCTGCGCCTTTGTGTGCTCGCCGCGACGCCGTTGTCTGCCGTTGTGAACATGCTGAACCAACGAGAGGAATCTGGAGAGGACAGTACGTGGAGAGGCGGACAACAGGACCCACTGTGTCTATGGTCAGACGCAAGCAAGTACCTCATCAAAAAAATACTTCCTCCTAATGCTATACTGGCGTTGGGGCTCACGGCTTTGTCAACATAGTTACATTTTTTTAGGTGCTTCAACGTAGTTACTATAGGAGATAAATTTACAACGAAGCCGGGGAGCTGGCAGGTATCATTTATTATCATCAAAGCAAGTATCTGCTAGGTTTTGGGCTGCCCCGTCTAGGCTTTCTTTTTTAACATGCGCAGCCCACGACCTCGGATGGGAGGTCCATAGGCATGTTTGTCTTTTCTTGAAGGTCGTCATGTATCGGCCAGCCTATGGACCTCCCATCCGAAGTTTTATTTTTCCTGAAACATCGGCAGCCCAATTTATGTAATTTTTTTTGAAGAAAACGCAAGGTCTGTTCTATTTTTCTATATAAGAATAGGAACGCCTGGTCCAACTTATGTTTCCCTTTTAACTATAATATATACATTTAATTATTTTATATGTTATTATATGCTATTGTTATTGTCATCATATATTTAACAGATACTTACATATGTAAGAAAACAATATCCCACATGTTGTTAACTTATAAAAATAATTTCTTAACAATAAAATCCTGGATTTTTTTTGGCAATGAAAATCCGGGTGATTGTGTACAAAAGCTTGGTAAGATTTAAGGACTAATGTAATAATAAATCACTTATTATTTAAATATATATATAGCAAAATGCTCAGCCCCTGTTTATTTTTTGATAACATTGCTGCGCCCACCCCAATATTATAATTAGAATCAGCCCAGCAAAATCGTGTACTTCGAGAAAGTGCAAATGGCCTGTAAATTTTTAGGAAAAACACAAATGGGCTGCATCGACGCTACATTTTTTTCACCCAGCCCAGCTAATGGACTGTAATTCAAAAAAAAGATCAAATGGACTGTAAATTCTACCCCGCAAAAAAAGACTGTAAATTCTGAAAAAAATGGGTTGAATACGTGCCACATTTTTGGAGGTTGAAATATGGGCCAATAGGTCGAAGCCAATGCAAGTCATTGTCAACTTAGTCAATAAATGATTCTGACATCGTTAATGTTGGATTTACATCCAACGCACCGACATCCATCTTCAATCTCTCGCCTTCTTCCTCCAGCCGCCGGGACCACCTGCTCCCGCCTGCTACTTAGCAGCTCTGCTTAGCACGCTTGGAAGCGCTAGTCCACCATTGGCCAGACTCACCCTCCACACCTCCCGTTTCTTCTCCACCGATTGCCGAACCACACCGCACTGCAACCAAGTTAACCTCAGACACCTCTCTCGCTTCACGACTCTACTCCCGCGTCTTCCCATTTCCGCTCGTTCTTTGTCACTCGGGCCTCGCCGTTGTCCACCACCTTGGATGCGCTCGGCGGGGAGTGGTCAACGTGTTCAACGAACGACACCATCGGAAGTAGACTGTGCATGGAGAGGCTGACAGCTGGGTCCACGGCCGCACGCAAGGAAATGCCTCCTTATTACGCGCAAAATAATGATTCCTCCACCTGATAGCTGGGACCCACCGGAAGGGCCTCTGTATTTCGTGAAAAAAACATTCCCACCGCTGACAGGTTGGACCCACCAGCTATATCTTCGCACACAAGGAAGTGTCTCCTTATTACGCACAAAAAAATGAATACTGCTACCTCTTGAGCACTGCGTTGGATTTCCCCGAAGAGGAGAGGATGATGCAGCAAAGTAGCGTAAGTATTTCCCTCAGTTTTTGAGAACCAAGGTATCAATCCAGTAGGAGGCCACGCTCAAGTCCCTCGTACCTGCACAAAACGACAACTACTCGCAACCAACGCGGTTAGGGGTTGTCAATCCCTTCACGGTCACTTACGAGAGTGAGATCTGATAGAGTTGATAAATAATATTTTTGGTATTTTTGATATAGATATGCAAAGTAAAAAGTAAAAGGCAAAGTAAAAACAAAGCAAATATTAAAGTGATGGACATTGATATGATGAAAATAGACCCAGGGGCCATAGGTTTCACTAGTGGCTTCTCTCAAGAGCATAAGTATTCTACTGATTGGGTGAACAAATTACTTGTTGAGCAATTGATAGAACTGAGCATAGGTATGAGGATATCTAGGTATGATCATGTATATAGGCATCACGTCCGAGACAAGTAAACCGAAACGATTACGCATTTACTACTATTACTCCACTCATCGACCGCTATCCAAAGATGCATCTAGAGTATTAAGTTAAAAAGCAGTAACGCCTTAAGCAAGATGACATGATGTAGAGGGATAAATTCATGCAATATGATAAAAACCCCATCTTGTTATCCTCGATGGCAACAATACAATACGTGCCTTTGCAACCCTTTTCACATCGGGTAAGGACACCGCAAGATCGAACCCAAAGCTAAGCACTTCTCCCATTGCAAGAACTACCAATCTAGTTGGCCAAACCAAACGGATAATTCGAAGGGACTTGCAAAGATAACTCAATCATACATAAAACAATTCAGAGAAGATTCAAATATTATTCATAGATAAGTTGGATCATAAACCCACAATTCATCGGTCTCAACAAACACACCGCAAAAAGAAGATCACATTGAATAGATCTCCACAAGAGAGAAGGAGAACATTGTATTGAGATCCAAAAAGAGAGAAGAAGCCATCTAGCTACTAACTATGGACCCGAAGGTCTGAGGTAAACTACTCACACTTCATCGGAGGGGCTATGATGATGTAGAAGTCCTCCGTGATGATGGCCCTCTCACGGAGCTCCTAACAGTGCCCCAAGATGGGATCTCGTGGATACAGAAAGTTGCGGCGGTGGAATTAGGTTTTTGGCTCCGTATTCGATCTATCGGGGGTACGTATGTATATATAGGAGGAAGGAGTACGTCAGTGGAGCAACAGGGGGCCCACAAGGTAGGGGGGCGCGCCCCCCACCCTCGTGACCTCCTCTGTTCTTCCTTGGAGTAGCGTCCAAGTCTCTTGGATCACGTTCGGTGAGAAAATCACGTTCCCGAAGGTTTTATTCCGTTTGGACTCCGTTTTATATTCCGCTTTCTTGGCTCTTGAAATAGGCAAAAACAGCAATTACGGCTGGGCCTCAAGTTAATAGGTTAGTCCCAAAATAATATAAAAGTGGAAAATAAAGCCCAATATAGTCCTAAACAGTAGATAAAGTAGCATGGAGCAATAAAAAATTATAGATACGTTGGAGACGTATCAAATACTCCCCCTGCTAGTTGGGACCCACCTTGGTGGGAGGCTGACTCGTGGGCCTACTAAGTTGACGGGGACGGAGTGCTTTGCCAACTTAGTCAATATGAACTATTCTAGCTCCAATGACCATACGATGTCCATCCAACGGCCGTTGTGCTTCTTCAACCTCTGGTCTTCTTGCTTCACCACTTCAAAGCAAATAAGCGCGGTCGTACGCATCCTCCCGCCTCTCGTGGCGGTCAGGTCGCCACGAGGCCTCATTGCCCCTACTATTCCCACCGCTTGACAGCCCTCACAGCACGGCAGCCTCACATCACAAATTTAACCAAAGTGAACCCTCAGATTTCTCTCCACGCTGCTTCCAAGGCTGCCGTCTCCCTTCCTAGGGCCTCGCCGTCAGTCTAATCGCCTCGTGCTCCTTTGCCATGCTGGTCAACGTGGTTGTCGGTGTCAAAACCGCGGATCTCGTGTAGGGGGTACCGAACTGCGTGCCTAGGCGGATGGTAATAGGAGACAAGGGACACGATGTTTTTACCAGGCTTCGGGCCCTCTCGATGGAGGTAAAACCCTACTCTGCTTGATTAATATTGATGATATGGGTAGTACAAGAGTAGATCTACCACGAGATCGAGAGGCTAAACCCTAGAAGCTAGCCTATGGTATGATTGTTGTTCGTCCCACGGACTAAAACCCTCCAGCTTATATAGACACCGGAGAGGGCTAGGGTTACATGAGTCGGGTTACAATAGAAGGAGATCTACATATCCGTGACGCCAAGCTTGCCTTCCACACCAAGGAAAGTCCCATCCTGGACGGGGACGAAGTCTTCAATCTTGTGTCTTCATAGTCCGTGAGTCCGACCCGAAGGTTATAGTTCTGCTTATCCGGACACCCCTAATCCGGGACTCCTCAAGAGCCCCGAACCAGGCTTCAATGACGATGTGTCCGCGCGCATGATTTTGTCTTCGGCATTGCAAAGGCGGGTTCTTCTCCAACTTCGTGTACCTGTTGAATAGTGTCCGGCTCGTGAATATTGCGCTCCTTGGCTTTCGCACCCAATAATGGCCGTCTTCCACGTGTCAAACGAATGTGAAAAGCCAGGGTGTTTTTACTTTTACCCCCCTAGCTGCGCAAATAAGCTGCCTTATAAAAGAGACAAGGATTTAGATCCGAATCACACCATCTCCCCTTCGCGAGCATTCATCGGAGCGCATCTGACAGAAACCCATTCCATCATGGCCAGTCGACGCAACTCCTCCTCTCGCCCTGCCAGCCCTCAGCCTGGAGATTGGGAGAGATGTTCCGTCCCCACACAAATGAGCTAGTGACGCTCCAAACCAAAGGGATTCCTTCCCCAGCCTTCATGGTTCCGGTTCGAGCCGGACTCGCCACCTATAATGGCGGAAAGCAGGCGGAGAGCGTCCCCAATCCCTCCAAAGGAGAGCGGGTATGCCTTGTCCCTTACTTAGTAAGAGGGCTCGTATTTCCATTTCATCCGTTTCTCCGGGGGCTACTAGAGTTCTATGGCCTCCAGCTGCACAACCTTACGCCTGCCTCCATACTGCATATCGCGGGCTTCGTAGCCCTTTGCGAGCTGTTCTTGGGCGTCGAGGCTCACTTCTTGTTGTGGAAGAAGCTGTTCGCCTTTGTGCCCTGTTCTCGAGGGGTCGATATATCAAGTGGGCGGAGCCGAACTATGGCGCATCGCCGGGACCGATACCTATCCGAACCCCAAAGAAGGCATCCGAAGACCGCCTTCGTAATGGTTTTACATAGAAGATGTCCCCTCGCCGTACCATGTGTGGATCGGCCTTCCGAAGTTCAATAATGCTCCTTTGAATAAGCTGCCAGAAGTCGGCGCCACGGAGCCCTCGAAGGAAAATGACAGGGGCGTCCTTTACCCGATGAGCCGGATAAGATTACTAGCTCATTCGGATCGACCATGATCGGTCATGGCCACATGCATAATGCGGGGGTGCAGCCGCTTCAAAGATAGGGGCCGCCCCATGTGGGACTTCAATGGGGAGGATGATGCCACCCGCCACTACCGTAAGGGGCCGGATCGATTGCTGCTCTAACGAAGGCCTTGTCCGCATTATACAAGGGAGAAGAGAGGGATTTCCTCCGCGTCAATCCACAGGGCGGATTTTCTATGTACGATCCTCCAAGCTGGGTAAGCGAACACTTCTTTAAGCCCATCCGTTCCATATTCCCGTAGTTAGGTACCTTATTCTGTGATTTTGACGCAGGAATTGCGCCGGGCTATAAAGGATATAAACATCCCTCCTCCACAACACAAGGATCCGAAAGGTCCCTCGATCCGGCCTCCCAAGAGGATCCGGACATATCCATGGAGCTGATCGACGGGGTATTTTAACAACCGAGCATCGACAATGCCTTAGTCGCCATTACGGCCGATTACCGGAATATTTCCGGCCTCACAGTAATCGAGACCGAAGTCCCAATACTTTGAAAATGATCCACCGTGCTTATCTTTGATCACCGTGATATCAATGGTGTTTTGCGGTGGGGAACCCGTGAGGCGGAAGGCCGAGCCTGCGGTGGCTAGCCAACAAAGGGCAGCAACGCCCAGCAGGATGAAAAGAAGTGCGGTCCGGATTGAGACGCCGGCGCCACGGCATGGCATGCCGCCTTATTCCCAGGTTTTATTCCCGGAACGTATACTAACGCTCGCGCTCTCTTCAGGAAAAAGAGCGCTCGCCGGACTATATTCGAAGAGGCTGCCAATCGAGCCTTCACCAGCCAGGTCCAAAGACGGAGGCGAACACGAGACGTGCGTCGGACACTCCTCCGACAGAGGATGCCGACGGACTATCTGCCACCAATTCCGAGGTGGAGAGTGCCATTAATCACAGGCGTCACCGGACTGTTCTTCGTGACGCATGTTTCTCCCAAGAGGCATGCGATGCCTTCAATTCGGGAGATGCGCAACTCCGTGCCGCTCAAAATGGTCTAGCCAGAGCCACGGAGCAGTATGTGAAAGGCATACGGGTGAGAAAATTTGATGGTTATTGAGGGAGTCCTGGACTAGGGGGTGTCCGGATAGCCGAACTACCACCGGTGGCCAGACTCCTGGACTATGAAGATACAAGTTGAAGACTTCGTCCCGTGTCCGGATGGGACTTTCCTTGGAGTGGAAGGCAAGCTTGGCAATACGGATATGTAGATCTCCTACCGATGTAACCGACTGTAACCCTAACCCTATCCGGTGTCTATATAAACCGGAGGGTTTTAGTCCGTAGAACGAACAACAATCATACCATAGGCTAGCTTCTAGGGTTTAGCCTCTACGATCTCGTGGTAGATCTACTCTTGTACTACCCATATCATCAATATTAATCAAGCGGGAGTAGGGTTTTACCTCCACCGAGAGGGCCCGAACCTGGGTAAAAACATCGTGTCCCTTGTCTCCTCGTTACCATCCGCCTAGACGCACAGTTCGGGACCCCCTACTCGAGATCCGCCGGTTTTGACACCGACATTGGTGCTTTCATTGAGAGTTCCTCTGTCGTCACCAATAGGCCCGATGGCTCCTTCGATCATCAACAACGGGCGTGGTCCAGGGTGAGACTTTTCTCCCGGGACAGATCTTCGTGATTGGCGGCTTTACCTGCGGGCCAATTAAGCAGCCATCTGGAGCAGATCGAAAGCTACGCCCCTGGCCATCAGGTCAGATTTGGAAGTTTGAACTACACGGCTGACATCCGCGGAGACTTGAACTTCGACGGATTCGAGCCACAGCCAAGCGCTACCGCAAGACTTGTCCTCGATGGGTATGATCTTGCTCTCGCCGCCCGAGCGGTGTCACGGAGGTCAAGATTAGGCGTCCGCTCCGACCCTTAGTTCGGAGCCGATTTAGTCGATCGAGGACAAGTGGCTGGACACCGCCTCGGGGGCTACGATATCCACGGCGATTGAGCCGAACACCATCCATGTCCTTTGCAGAGCCCGTGACTCCGAGGTGCCGGACTCCTCTCCGGACTCGAACCTCCGGCTACCGCCCGGTCGAATCCGGATCTGAGCACGTTATGGAGTTCACCGCCACAGACATCTTTCGGCACTTTTCGCCCTTTGGCGATATCCTGAACTCATTAAAGTCTCTCTCTTTGTCAGGGGAGCCCTGGCCGAGCTGCAGTCAGGAAGGTTGGGATTCGGACGATGAAGAAATTCAACACCCACCCACCACCCACTTTGTAGCCACTGTCGATGATTTAACCGACATGCTCGACTTCGACTCCGAAGACATCGACGGTATGGACGACGGTGCGGAGGCGATCAAGAGCTAAGCGCCACGCAGACCTTTGGAAGGCCACCTCGTTATATGACATATACATGGTGGACATCCCAAAAGATGGGAATGGCGAGGAACAGCGGAGGATGACCCCTCCAAGAAACAACCCAAGCGCCGACGTCGGTGGCGCCGCTCTAAATCCGCCACAGCAAAACGGCGATTCCGGCACGGAGATAATAATACCGGACGGTGCGAGGACAACCCCTCCAAAGAGGATTCAAAGACAGAGGAGGGAGAAGCCAGCCCTCATGATAGAGCGGCAGATGTAGAGGTAGAGGACGATAATTATATGCCTCCTTCGACGATGAGGCATGCCTCGACGATTTAACGAATTTGTCGTGCTCGAGGATCCCGGCCGAATAGGAGCTGCTTTCAAACGCAGGGCTTATGGGCCACGGCGAGCAGCCTCAAGAAAGCGACAAAGCAGCCTAGAGCCGACCAATACTTGCTAGGCAGCGGATGGATCAAGTCCTCGCAGCCAAGAGTATGAACTCAACGCCCCTCAAAAGCTACCCCAAATGCAGGCCGTTGCCTCGATCAGAGGAGGAAGCACCCGCATCACCAGCGCACGACATGGCAGACCGGCCACCCCGTGGCCGCGACAGAGAAGCCTCTCGGCCCTCCGCTCAAGCCATGCCCCGACGATGCTCAAAAAGTACCATGGCACGGGAGAACGCGCCGGACTTGCGAGATATACTGGAGGATAAGGCAAAGCAAACAAGATCGATCTATAGATCGCTACGGGCGCCTAACGACTCCTGGGATGATTACCGTCACGCCGGGTATAGCAACCCGGCCGGGCGAACACGATGGAGAAAGCTCATATGAGCTACGCCGTGATATAGCCCAATACGTAGGCGCCAAGACACCCACTATGCTTCACCGGATGAAGTAATGGATCATTAAATCCCTGAGGGTTTCAAACCCGTAAACATCGAATCATACGATGGTACCACAGATCCTGCGGTCTGGATCGAGGACTATCTCCTCCATATCCACATGGCTTGCGGTGATGATCTAGACGCCATCAAATACCTCCCACTCAAGCTTAAAGGACCAGCTCGGCATTGGCTCAACAGCTTGCCAGCCGAATCAATTGGTTGTTGGGAAGACCTGGAAGCCGCATTCCTCGATAACTTCGGGGGCACATATGTGCGACCACCAGACGCCGATGACCTTAGCCATATAATTCAGCAGCCGTGATGAATCGGCGGAACAATTACGGACACGGTTCTTAACCAAGAAAAATCAAATCGTTGATCGTCCGGATGCGAGAGGCCCTTGCAGCCTTCAAACATAACATCCGCGACGAGTGGCTTGCCCGGCACCTAGGACAGGAAAAGCCGAAATCCATGGCAGCCCTCACATCACTCATGACCCGCTTCTGTGCGGGAGAGGACAGTTGGCTAGCTCGAAGCAACAACTTGGAAAAACACCCTGGTAGTTCGGATACCAAGGACAGCAATGGCAGGTCACGTCGCAACAAGAATAAATGCCGCATTAACGGTGACAATGCTGAAGATACGACAGTAAATGCCGGATTCAGAGGTTCTAAACCCAGGGCCCGTCCAACTTGGACCGAATACTCGATCGCTTGTGCCAGATACATGGCACCCCCGAAAAACCAGCCAACCACACCAACAGAGATTGTTGGGTATTCAAGTAGGCAGGCAAGTTAAATGCCAAACTCAATGACAAGGGGCTGCATAGCGATGACGAGGAGGAGCCCCGGCCGCCGAACAATAGAGGACAGAAGGGCTTTCCCCCACAAGTGCGGACGGTGAACATGATATAATGCAACCCACATACCCAAAAAGGGAGCGGAAGCGTGCACTAAGACGCAGGCGCGATGGAGCCGTCGCCCCAAAATTCAACCCGTGGTCCTCCGCCCGATCACTTTTGATCAAGGGACCACCCCACTTAGCATCCGCACGGCAGATTCGCCGCATTGGTTCTTGACCCAATCATTGGACGGATTCCACCTCACAAGAGTCCTGATGGACGGCGGCAGCAACTCGAACTCCGCTTTACCGTGATACGGTGCTAAAATGGGCATAGACCCTCAAGGATTAAACCCACAAAGACGCACCTTTAAAGGCGTCATTCCAGTGTAGAGGCCAATCAGTATAGGCTCCGTTACACTTTGAAGTGGTCTTCGGATCCCGGATAACTTCCGAGCGAACAGTTAATCTTCGACATAGTCCCGTTACGCTAGCGGCTATCATGCATCGCTGCTTGGACGGACCGCATTTGCAAAAGTTCAATGCGGTGCCGCACTACGCATATCTCAAGCTCAAGATGCCAGGCCCTCGAGGAGTAATTACGGTCAATGGAAACACCGAACGCTCTCTCCGAACGGAGGAGCACATGGCGGCCCTAGCGGCGGAAGTGCAAAGCAGCCTCTTAACGCAATTCTCGAGTCCGGCCATTAAACGTCCGGACACCGTCAAGAGCGCCCGGAGTAACCTACAACAAGACCGCTCGGCACGATCCGAGCAAAGCGTGAGCAATGCGGCCCCAACCCCAGACCCTCGCGAAATCGCTGAAGCCGAATCACGCGTACATAACTACGCTCTGGAGATACCATGGGCATAAGGGGAGGGGCACGACCACGACACGCCCAGAGTGCGGCTCAACCGCACCAGGGGCTCCCGATTGTGTCATTCCTTTTTCTTTTCTCTTACTTTCAGGACTCCGTTTTCCAGAAGCCCTGTCCGGCACTAGAATTGCCGAACTCACGATGCAGCAGCCAGGGAAGCAGAAAGCTACGTCGAGTGTCCAGGTGGTCTCTACTACGAGCATTATACCTGTTTTACATACCACCCCGCAGCTTACCCCTCGAGGGGACATGTTAAATAGTCCCATCCTCGCTTACCGCACTATTTGTATCGCTTACGCTTTCATTGCGATATCTTTTTGAATAAAACAATACATAGCTTCGCTTATTATTGCATTCCTTTTTCCACATATGTTCATCTATGACATGTTGCACCTGCATGACACTTCGACGGCCAATACACCAGTGGGCTTAAGTACCCCACAGAATGGTGTGATAAGTCGAACACTTTCACAAGTCGGCACCCGAACTTATAGCATTATATGCATCGGCTCCGAATCATGTCTTGGGTCAATAGTTGGGTTTGCCCGGCTCCCATGTTTTTGGTACCTTACGTTCCGTTATATCGGCTAAGGTAGCACTGGGAGAACCACTGCGATTGTGCCCCGGTTGAGCTGGGTTGAGCACCTCAGTGGAGAAAGCTGAAACTGACCGTCATGATAAGGCGAGAGCTGGTCGCTGTTCGAGAGGTTTTTGGGTCCCTAAAGACTTATGCCGCTTAGAGCGAGGAGCGGCATTGTCGGCCAAAGGCGTGGATAGCGCCCGAACTCGGTCTTCGAATACTAGGGGCTTCACGAAATTTAAAATTATAGAATTCTATGGCCAAGTGAGAGTGTTCAAGCACTATAAGTCCGGTTGCTGGTTCGTTAAGTGCTGAGCGCCTCCCTCGTAGGGACCCAAGAATGGGAACAAGAGCGCTCAAGTTTATCCCGAACACCCCAAAGACTTTTCGTGGCATGGGGGTGAAGCCAACGACTTGCCATCTCTCGAGATTTGATAAACGGCCGCACGAAGGTAATATTTTAAATTTACAAGCGTTGCTTAAGCGCATATGAACAAGTTTTCAGCGTCTGTGGATAACAAATGCGAGTCTATTCAAAAATTACGTCTTTGGAGTATTCACCCGCTATCAGGCGGGCACCCTCCAGGACGCCCTCATAATACATTTCGGGCTTGCAATGCTCCTTGCCCACTAGTGGTCCGTCCTTCACAAGCTTCTCACCGTCCAGCTTGCCCCAGTGCACCTTAGCACGGGCAAGGGCCCTACGGGCACCGTCGATGCAGACAGAGCGCTTGATTACTTCGATCCATGGACAAAGGCGTCACCAGCCGCCAAGACTAGCCCGAAGTAGCTCCCAGGCATGGCCTCATTTGGCCACAACCGAGCTATAAGGCCCTTCATGGCCTGTTCGGCGACCTTGTGGAGCTCGACCAATTGCTTTAGTTGGTCGCTCAGGGGCACCGGATGTTCGGCCTCAGCATACTGAGACTAAACACCTTCTCCGTCGAGCTCCCTCTTGGCTCAAGAGAAAGCGGCGTCGGTTACATCAAGGGCAGATCTGCGAAGGCTCCTGGAGAGCTCCGAATTCGGGTAAGTAACAGATAATTGACTTCTACATTCTTGCTTTGCATAAAGAATGCCTTACCCGCCGCTATGTTCTTCATCGCCTCAATTTCCTAGAGGGCTTTTTGGGCTTCGACCTTAGCAGCTTTGGCACTCTCAAGAGCCGAGGCAAGCTCGGACTCTCGGGTCTTCGAGTAACGCTCCAAATCCTCGTGTTTTTTCACGAGAGCCTGGAGCTCTTGCCGTACCTCCGCCAGCCGCGCCTCCCCCTTCTCTCGCTCGGTGCGCTCCACGGCCGCTTTGTTTTCGGCCGCGGTCACCGCTTCCTTTAGGGTCACCACCTAGTCCATGGCCCCTACAATACCCATGTTATTCCTGTCTTTTTTGCAACCAACTCCTTTCTATAAGGTATTACTTTAATAAGGTATTATTTACCTTCTTTGTCCTCCACCTGCTTCTTGGCTTGGCGAGCTTTCGTTCTCGGATCGCCGAGGCTCTCCTTTAATACATTGACCTCCATGATCCATGCGGCAGAGGTCAACAGGGCAGCCTGCATTCCCATATTGACATAATTATGTTAGACTCCCGCGTATATCTTTTTAGATCCTTAGTCTGGCTTTTCTTTCCGAACACCGAACTACGCATCGAGGCTCTTGTCTGTCACGGTAATCTTCTTACATATATTGAAAACTTACCTCAAAGCTTCGTTAGAAGGCTGTTGCGAGGCCAGTCGGCCCGCTCTTGGCGGATCGAACTTTTCGATCACCGCACTCCTGCAGGCGGTGCTCCTCCTCGATGGAGGCGCTGTTAAGCGCCTCAAGAAGCTGTCCGGTGCCTCGGTTGGACGAAGGACACGGTTTCTTACCCTTCTACGAAGGGGCCGCTTGCCGGACTTGAACAGCTGAAGGTTCCAAAGATGGAGTACGGACAAGGGTCGGGCTTAGGAGCCCCGGGATCTTGCTCCTCGCTACCGAGTCCGGGAGGCTGCCTTGCGGCGCCTCCTGCGCCACCTCCTCTTGACCAGGCCACCCTTGGGTCCCCACCTCGGCGTCATCGGCGGCGCGAGGCGAGGAGGCGGCCGAAAGAGAAGTGCTCTCCACTTCGGACGAATTCAGGGACCCGCTTGACGAAGCGGCAAGATCGCCCTTGGGCGGGCTGCATGATTGTTCGGCATTAGAGAACACTATGCAGTAAATTAAAAAAACCATGGGTGTCCGGACACTTACGATCTCGCCAGGGGCTTGGCCCTCAAGGGCCACTCCTCCTCGCCATCGTTGGCGTTGGTGGAGACGTCCGGAGGAAGGGTTCTTCCCTTCTTGGACCCTCCGGCCTCCCGATGGGCGGCCTTCCTTTTCTTCTCTACCCCCGCTGGGGGAGAGGCTTCTTTTTCCTCCTCCTCAGGGGAGGATTCGGCTTCAGAATCTGATAGCACTTGATGCCGGGAGCTCCTTCGAGTTCCCGTGGCCTCCTTCTTGGCCTTCTTCTTCGTCACCACGTGAGGTGCCGGAACCAGCAGCCCCGTCAAGCGGGCGTCTGCTGGGTCTTCTGGCAGAGGAGCCGGACAGCTAATTTGTCTGGACATCTTCAGCCAGTCCTGTCAAAGGTTAGGGAGTTTTAGATCCCGCATAGAGTCAAACTATGAAAAAAGAATCCCATAAAGGGCAAAATAACTTACCTCGCTGGCTTGACGCTGCGAGCGGAATCATGATCTTGATGGCGGATGCGGGAGCTTTCGCCTTTGACAGCACCTTCCGCATCTTCGTATGCGTAGTGTCAAGAGCGGCTCAAGGTCCGTGCTGTGCGGATCGAACTCCCACAAATTGAAGGCCCGTCAGGCATGGGAGAATCCGGCGGACGAGCATAACCTGGACTACGTTGACAAGCTTGAGGTTCTTGTCCACCAGGTTCCGGACACAGGTTTGGAGTCCGGCAAGCTCCTCCGAATCACCCCACGTCAGGCCCGTCTCTTTCCAAGATGTGAGCCGTGTGGGGGAGCCAGATCTGAATTCGGGGGCCGCCGCCCATTTGGAGTCGCGCGGCTCGGTGATGTAGAACCACCCCGATTGCCACCCCTTTATGGTCTCCACGAAGAAGCCCTCGAGCCATGTAACGTTGGGCATCCTGCCTGCCATGGCACCTCCGCACTCCGCTTGTCGGCCGCCCACTATCTTTGGCTTGACGCTAAAGGTCTTCAACCATAAGCCGAAGTGGGGCTGGATGCTGAGGAAGGTTTCGCACACCGCATTTATAAACGCCGAGATATTGAGGATGAAGTTTGGGGCGGATCGTGGAAATCCAGGCCTTAGTAAAACATGAGCCCCTGGACAAATGGGTGAAGTGGAAAACCTAGTCCATGGAGGAAGTGGGTGAGAACACCACCCTCTCATGGGGCACAGGGGTGGGGATGAGCTGCCCCTTGGTGGGGAGCTCATGCCTGTGATGTTGCCGGACAAGTATCCGGCCTCCGCAGCTTGGTGATGTGCCCTTCCTTGACGGAGGAGGCCATCCACCCGCCTTCCGCTCCCGACATGGTTGGAGAAGGGTCGAGGTGGGATGTCGCGAACTTGGGCGCTTGAAGCTCGAAAGTCGGAAATGTATGAGCAAAGGAGGAAGAAGGCGTGGGTGAAAAGGTGGATCCTTATCCCCTTATATGGACGGACGCATCCGAGCGCCCCCACCAGCCCGGGTAAAACTCTCTTATCTTCCAAGCGCCGTAATCAATGGCGCGGTTGGGTTACCCACGTCCGTATTGATGAGAATCCCGGAATAAGGGGAACACGATCTCTGCTTTGACAAGACGTGCCAAGGAAACCGCCTCGCTAAACGCGCTGAGGTGATACGGTAAAAACGATTCGAACGAAGACTTGGCCGTGGCGTGATGGCACGCCATGAATCTGACAGCAGAATTGATTTTGTGTAAATATTATTCTCTACGGTGTTATGTGGAAATTATTTTTGCAGAGGCGGACAATGTCCTTGTGTTAAAAATCTTCTATGAAGTATTCAAGGAGGAACCCGCCTTGCAATGCCGAAGACAATATGCGCCCGGACTAAATGCGTCATTGAAGCCTGGTTCGAGAGCTCTTGAGGAGTCTGGACTAGGGGTGTCCGGATAGCGAACTATCACCGTGGCGGACTCCTGGACTATGAAGATACAAGATTGAAGACTTTGTCCTTTGTCCGGATGGGACTTTCCTTGGCGTGGAAGGCAAGCTTGGCGATACGGATATGTAGATCTCCTACCGATGTAACCGACTCTGTGTAACCCTAACCCTATCCGGTGTCTATATAAACCGGAGGGTTTTAGTCCGTAGGACGAACAACAATCATACCATAGGCTAGCTTCTAGGGTTTAGCCTCTCTGATCTCGTGGTAGATCTACTCTTGTACTACCCATATCATCAATATTAATCAAGCAGGAGTAGGGTTTTACCTCCACCGAGAGGGCCCGAACCTGGGTAAAAACATCGTGTCCCTTGTCTCCTGTTACCATCCGCCTAGACGCACAGTTCGGGACCCCCTACCTGAGATCCGCCGGTTTTGACACCGACAGTTATATATACCAGTAGCCCCCGAGACTTGAAATAGTTAGAATAACTGATTTAAGGATCGTTTATTATGCAGGATCTTACAAAAAAGAATACCCAACTGTCCCAGGAGCTGGAAGAGTGCAAAGCCCAACTTGAGGCCGCACTAGCCGCGACAGGGGAGGCCAAGGAGACCCCCTCTGGTAATATACGCTTCGAAAGATAAGTATGTTGTGAAGTGCGGCGTATGTGTGAATCTGACAATATCATTGCAGATGGCGCCGTAGTAGATCCGGACAAGCAACAACTCTTGCGCCGGTTAAAAGCCGGGGAGAGCGTGCTTATGAGGGTGAGGTAGGAGAAGAATAATCTCCAAGATGCCAACACCCAGCTGGGAGAGGAACTCAAAGATGTTAGTGCCCAGCTGGCGGACTCCGTGAAGGAGAATCGACGGCTTCGATGCGGCATTTTTAGTAAGGGCTTGAACGAACTTTGAAAAAGAGTTCGGTGAAGAAGTCGACTAACAGAGTTATTTCTGTAGGTATGCTCACAGGTCGTCCTGCAGAGGAAATGCCGATTCCACGGGTGACCTTCCCGAAGTCTTACAAGCATCGAACGAAGTTCGGCAGGTGATGAAGGGCGTCGCCTGTGCCTTGTGGCTATCTGCCTCCCTGCCTCAAGGCCTTGGAGAGCTTGCAGAGAGGCTTAAGGGAGCGCGCGTGGCGCTCCGATTATGGAAGATATCGGCTCGCTGTCAAGGCGCCAGGAGGCTCGGGCCATGGTGAAGACGCGGTACACGAAGGCTGACCCAAACCACATGGCTGAGGTCGGACCTGTGGGGCCCGATGGGAGGAGATCCCTATGAGTTTAGTGTACGGCCAAGTAGAATTGGCCGCAAAGTATTCCCAACAGGACTGTAAACTAGACAGCCTATTATATGGTATTGAGGAGGAATACACCTAGTCAATTTGACTATCTAATTTAAGATGACATGTAAAAAATGCCTTCTAGCCGGATTGTAGATCGTTTGTCATGGCGGACCTTTTCGCTTCAACCTCGGGACCCTATAGTCCGGAGTGTGTCCGAATACCATCACGGTTATGTAAGAACCGGGGTATGCGTGGAGACCAAGGCGTAGGGGTCATTAGTGCTTTAGCAGACAAGTGCCCAACTAGTTATGTTATATTACATGGTTAGTAAGAAACATCTTCCAGGGAGAATAGTTCCGTTAGGGGTTCCTTTCTCGGGAGGCATGCCTTAAAGTGCATGTCGGGATCATGGAAAAAAGCGTAAAAGCATCACGGGGCGGATAAATAAATAAGTGAGAAATCATCTTTAGTTCATCGACCGAATATTCCCTTAAGAACGCTTAGCTTTCGGCTTCACCCGATCTAAGGTACACATCCGCTGACCGCGGTAACAATCGCAGAGGTGCTCCTTTACCACCTAGCCGAACAATCGGGAACGTAGGGGTAAGCACAGAGCCGTGCAACCCAGCTTGGCCAAAACTTAAGTCATATCGATGCATATAATGGTGAATAAAAGGTACATGCGGAAGCATTACGCATGTGTTAGGCATAAAGCCCGTAAAATAAGCTTCTTGTTAAAGAAGCTCCCGGGTATAATGAGCGCGGATAGCGCGTCAAGTGTGTGCGAACAATGCGTGAACGAGCCTTTAAAGGCTGTAAGAGAAAAAGAGGGAGAAGGAGTGAAATATAAGACAGTTAATGTGTAAAAAATAGACAGAGGAAGGAGACGAACTCAGAATCCGGCGCTAGGCGTAGAATCTTCGGAGACGAGCTGCGTTCCATGGGTTCGGCTCGAGTCGGTTATCTGATGCATCTCGCAGACAGTACGCTCCAACGGTCGTGACTTGGTCGATAATAAAGGGACCTTCCCATTTGGGCTTGAGTTTGTCCTTTTCTTGTCCGTGAGCGTAGAACTAATTCGCCAACATTGTAAGTTTTGGCCCATACTTCTACGCTTTGATATCTTGAGCCTGCTTTGTTGATAGAATGCGAACGCAGCTTTGGCCACGTCACGCTCCTCCTCCAAGGCGTCCAAACTGTCCTGCCGATCGAGCTCGGCTTCTCTTTCTTCATACATGCGCACACGAGGTGAGTCATGAATTATGTCGCAGGGCAGAACTGCCTCTGCGCCGTATACCATAAAGACTGGTGTCAATCCGATGGTGCGATTCGGCATGGTCCGCAGCCCCCAGAGTACGGAGTCGAGCTCCTCTACCCAGTGCGTGTTAGATTCCTTGATGGACCGCACTAATCTGGGTTTGATGCCGCTCATGATTAGACCATTTGCTTGTTCGACTTGACCGTTAGTTTGAGGGTGATAGACTGAAGCATAGTCGAGCTTGATGCCCATGTTTATGCACCAAAGTTTGACCTCGTCGGCCGTGAAGTTCGTGCCGTTGTCAGTGATGATGCTTGTGGGGACATTTGTAACGGTGTACGACCTGATATGAAGTCTATCACGGTCCGGATTCGCCGTCTTAACAGTGCTTGGCCTCTATCCATTTGGTGAACTTATCCACCATGACCAGTAGGGTATTTTGCTTGTGGGTTCCTCCTTTAAGGGGTCCAACCATGTCAAGCCCCTGCACCACGAAGGGCGGTGATGGGTATAGTTTGGAGGGCGGTGGGTGGCATGTGGCTTTGATTAGCAAAGAGTTGGCAACCGACGCATCGTTGGACCAAGTCCTCGAGCATCCGCCTCGGCCGTCGGCCAATAGAATTATGTCTGAAAGGCCTTGCTTATCAGGCCCGGCTGCGGCGTGGTGCCTCACGAGTCCGGCATGAATTTCAGCCGTAAGATTCCGCCTTCCTCTTCGGAGATACACCTTTGAAGGACTTCGGTGGTGCTTTTCTTGTAAAGCTCTCCCTCATGGACTTTATAGGCTTTAGATCGCCGCACTATGCAGCGTGCCTCATTTTGGTCCTCAGGAAGTTCCCGCCTAGTTAGGTAGGCTAGGAATGGATTCCGGCCCACGGGCAATGACTGCCATTATTACGTGGGCTGAAGATGTTACTTCGTTGGCAGAGCCTCCAATTGTGTCAGAATGTTCGGTGTCGGGCAGTGCTGTTGGGTCCGGGCTGCTATTTTCGGACTCCCCTTCCCATGATACGGATGGCTTGAACAGCCTCTCTAAGAAGATATTGGGGGGGACGGCATCGCGCTTTGCGCCAATGCGTGCAGGGGCCGTCCGCTGTTGCACGATTGTTTTCCCGAGCTGACATTTTAGGACGGCGCTATGCGATAAGCTGCCATTTTGGATCCTTGGCATCAAAGTCTCCATTTATTTGGGATATCGCAAGGTTCAAGTCCACGCGCACCTCTAGGCGTTGAATGCCCATGGATACTGCCATCCGGAGACCATGTAGAAGGGCCTCGTATTCGGCTGCGTTGTTGGAGTCTGTATACATTATTTGGAGTATGTATTGAACTGTATCTCCTGTTGGGGACGTCAGAACGACGCCAGCCCCAGACCAGCCAACATTTTGGAGCCGTCGAAGTGCATGATCCAATTGGAATATGTGCCGTACTCTTTAGGGAGTTCGCTTTCAGTCCATTCGCGTAAAGTCGGCCAAAACTGCGACTTAATTGCTCGTCGTGGCTTGTAGGTTATGTCGAGCGGGAGGAGCTCAATGGCCCATTTGGCAATCCGACCCGTCGCGTCGCGGTTGTTTATAATGTCATTAAGAGGTACTTGCCGGAGGCTCTTGTTATGGAACACTCTTGAAAGTAGTGTCGAAGCTTAGGGATGCCATAAACACCGCCAGACGCGCTATCTTTTGATAATGCGGATACCGTGACTTGCATGGAGTGAGGACAGTGGACACGTAGTAGACTGGTTTTTGAAGGGGAAACTTGTGTCCGTCCGTTTCTCGTTCGACAACGAGCACCGCACTTACAACTTGATGAGTTGCGGCGATGTATAATAGCATTGGTTCGCCCATGTTGGGCGCGACCAGGACAGGGTTTGTTGCCAATATGGCTTCTATTTCTTCGAGTCCCGGCCGTGGCGTATCAAATCCCACTCGAAGTGTTGATACCGGGGAGGCGATAGAGGGTAATGCCTTTTCTCCTAGACGGGAGATGAAGCGGCTTAGAGCCGCCACGCATCCGGTCAATTTTGTATTTGTTTGAGGTCCTTTGGGATATCAATTGTGACAGAGCTCGGATCTTGGCGGGTTTGCTTCAATTCCTCTACGGATACAATGAAGCCCAAGAGCTTTCCGGCTGGTACCGAAAAACGCATTTTTCCGGGTTAAGCTTGATGTCATATGTTCGGAGATTATCGAATGTGAGCCTCAAGTCGTCTACTAGAGTTTCGACATGCTTGGTTTTGACGACCACATCATCTATGTACGCCTCCACTGTTTTGCCGATCTGGTTTGCGGACATATACGAATCATGCGCTGATATGTTGCGCGGCATTTTGAGCCCGAAAGGCATTGTGTTGAAGCGAGAATGGGCCGTATGGGGTGATAAATGCTGTTGCGGCTTGATCAGGTTCTGCCATCTTAATTTGATGGTAGCGGAGTATCGTCGAGGAAACACAATGAATCGTGTCCTGCGGTAGCGTCGATAATTTGATCGATGCGGGGGAGGGGGAAGGGATCCTTTGGGCAAGCCTTGTTGAGGTCCTTGAAATCGACACATAGGCGCCAGGATTTGTCCTTCTTGGGTACCATCACCAGGTTTGCTAGCCAGTCCGGATGTTTTATATCTTTGATGAATCCGGCCTCCAATAGTTTGGCTAGCTCCTCTCCCATGGCTTGTCTCTTAGGTTCGGAGAAACGTCAAGAGCCGGGTTTGACTGGCTTGAATCCTTTTAGGATGTTTAGGCTGTGCTCCGGCCAGCCGGCGTGAGATTCCCTGGCATGTCGAAGGGTGCCGGGCAAAAATGTCCCAATTTTCGTAGGAATTCTCGTAGAGTGCTGGCGTCTACATCGTGGTTTAATTGTACCCCAATGGAAGCCGTTTTGTAGGGTCCGTTGGGTGGACTTGGAATTTGACTATTTAAATGCTGGTTTAAAGGAGGTGGACTTGGATCTTTTATTGAGTATCACATCGTCCTGTTCACCGTGGAGCGTAGGCGATCAGTTCCTCGGCCGCTAGGGCTTCGGATAGTGCCTCAAGGGCTAGTGCGACTGCCTTATTTTTGTAGAGTGCTATGTCCGGGTCACTAGCAAGAGTGATGATTCCGTTGGGCCGGGCATTTTGAGCTTCATGTACCCATAATGGGGTATAGCTTGAAAATTTGTGAATGCCTCTCGCCCTAATAGAGCGTGGTATCCGCTCTTTAACGGGGCCACTTGGAACGTGACCTCTTCTCGTAGGACCTATAATTATCCGGCGTGCGAACACCACATCCGTGTGATTTTACTGCAGCTCGCTTCCCAATCGGGATTATTCCTCTAAAGGTTGTGCTGCTTCGCTCAATGCTTGACTCGAGTCTATTTCCATTTTGAAGGGTTTCCTCGTAAATGAGGTTCAATCCGCTGCCGCCGTCCATGAGTACCTTGGTAGCGGCGAAGTCACCCACTATTGGACCGAGGACCAATGCTCTTTGGTGCTTGGGCTGTTCGAATTTAGGTTCATCAACGGCATTAAAGGTAATAGCCGTGTCACTCCATGGATTTATTGTTTGCTACTTGGTAGACTTGGCGAGGCTGCGGAGTGTTCGTTTCGCATATTGTTTGATGCGAAAGTCTCAAGACTATTAATACCGTCTTGGTATCCTTGGGCTGGTGCTCTATGGATCTTTGGGGTTAGAAGCTCCTCGCCACTTTTGGCCACACGGAGTATCCAACATGCTCTAAGGCTATGAGTTGGTGTAGCGCCCTCTATGCTATGAATTTTACGAGGTCCGTTGAGCCACCCCTCCAAAGACGGTTCCATGCCCCGTGGGGTTTTGTTTTTGGTGTTTAACCGGGTGGTTGGCGATAATGCACCCTTTTGTTTCGGAATTGAGTTTGTATTCGGGGCGGATTGTCCCAAAATCTTACTTCGGTTTTCAGTGCGCTTTCCATCGCAAAGTACTTTCATACTATGGACGCCAAGTCGAAAGCATGTAATTTCACGGCGACTTATGGCGTTGAGGATTCCGTGTCCATGCAATTATTGCAGAAGAATGAAATTACGTCTTCCTCGCGGCGATCCTTTATCCTGTTCATAACTAGGAGGAATCGGCCCAAGAATGATGTACTATTTCTTGTGCTCTTGCCTAATATTGGATAGATCGCCTATGTTCGGGTGGGTGGGTGGAATTAGATCCGAAACCCCACCCAACTGAGGCTCAAGGGCCAAGGAGTTTCGAACTCGTAAGCTTGGATTCTTGGATGTTATCCTTGAATCTAGCCTCGTCAGCTCGACTCTAAGTTCAGGTCTTGAGTGACGCCCTCCCTTCCATGGGTATCCAGCTTGGAGGATTGGGAATCCGGACATAGTTAGTCCTTAAGATAGATGAGGGTCGCCGCGTTGTTCCTCCACCACATCAACGTGATAGGTGACACAGGGAGAGTTAATCTCTCTCAGATCGGGTTTAGGCCTCGATCGATCGTAGTTTGTAGCGACTCCTGTGGCGGCGACGATCCAAGAGCTCGTTTAAAGAAGAGAGCTCCATCAGATCTAATCGCTTTCGGTGAGTTCCGAGTTGGCGTGAAGATTGCTTTTGATGACCCGAAGTCATCGCTTGCGCTGATCGCCGAACGGCGGTCATAAGAAAACCGCCTGGCCGGAGAGTTTGGCCGATAGCCAAAGCTCCTTTAGCAACAGAGCCGTCTTTAAAGGCGGGATGAGGCATCCTTCCCGATGGCAAAAGACAACGGAACCCTCAATGAAAGCACCAATGTCGATTGTCAAAACCGGCGGATCTCGGTTAGGGGGTCCCTAACTGCATGCGTCTAGGCGGATGGTAACAGGAGACAAGGGACACGATGTTTTTACCTCGGTTCGGGCCCTCTCGATGGAGGTAAAACCCTACTCTGCTTGATTAATATTGATGATATGGGTAGTACAAGAGTAGATCTACCACGAGATCGGAGAGGCTAAACCCTAGAAGCTAGCCTATGGTATGATTGTTGTTCGTCCTACGGACTAAAACCCTCCGGTTTATATAGACACCGGAGAGGGCTAGGGTTACACAGAGTCAGTTACAATAGAAGGAGATCTACATATCCGTATCGCCAAGCTTGCCTTCCACGCCAAGGAAAGTCCATACCGGACACGGGACGAAGTCTTCAATCTTGTATCTTCATAGTCCGTGAGTCGGCCGAAGGTTATAGTTCGACTATCCGGACACCCCTAATCCGGACTCCCTCGGTGGTTAAGGAAAGGCTTCCATCGGACGTGGACTGTACGTGGAGAGGCTGACAGCTGGGTCCACGGCCGCAGCAAGGAAGTGCCTCCTTATTACGCGCAAAATAAATATTCCTCCACCTGACAGTGGGGACCCACCGGACAGGCCACCGTATTTCACGAAAAAAAATTTAGCCTTGACTGTTGGGACCCACCAGCTACATCTTCGCATGCAAGGAAGTGCGTCCGGGCAAAAAAAATGATTCGCCCCCCTGACTGCTGGGACCCACCAACTACATCTTCGCACGCAAGAAAGTGCCTGACAGTCGGGACCCACCTGGTCGAAGCGTACGTAGCGTTGTCATTCTTATCGCGAACGTGTACGTACATACTGGTCGATGTAGAGGCACGCACGTGTCGTAGTAGAGGCGTGCACGTAGCATGTACACGCACGCATAGCCGGCAGTGTGCAAGAAAGAAAATACGCCACGTCGCATTACATACGGGCAGGGTCTCGAACGCCTACCGGCATACATACGTACAGCCAGGGCTCGTGTACATGGCTGGGTCAGGATGGAGAAACAGCGTCGTCATCGTGTTCATGGGGAGCCAACCGGCTGGGTCAGAACGGAATGCGTCGTCGTGTTCATCGGGAGGGCTTAGATGGAACAGCCGATGGAAACGAGGCCTGGCGTACCACAGAACGGAGGAAACGGCCTTGTGTTCGACCGGCCACGGTCAAAATAGGATCCTGTTCATCGGGAGGGTGCAGCGTCTGCCATAAAGCGGAGAAAACGGACCTCCTACGGTCGAAACAGGGGTCTGTTGATCGGGAGGGTGTGGCGTGCCATAAAAGCAGGAGAAGCAGACTTGTGATGGAGTGCTACGGTCGAAATGGGGTCCTGTTCATCGAGGGGTGTGGCGTGCCGCAAAAGCGGGACTCCACGGGATACTTTATTCATCTCCACCGTCGACCCTCCGGCCTCCACGGGCTCTTGTTCATCCACCATCGACCTCCTCTAGCCTCCACCGCATTTGTTCATCCACGGGCTCTTGTTCATCCAGCCTCCACCGCGCTTCTCCACGAGCTACTATTCAACCAGCCCTCTCCACGGGCTCCTCGCTCAACCACCCCTCCACGGGCTACTTGTTCATCCAGCCCTCCACCGTCTCTTGTTCATCCCGCCTCCACGGGTGGTCCTGTTCATCCAGCCCCAACCGCTCGACCGATCGAAGGCCCCCTGTTCAACCCGTGAGGCAACACCATGGGGTCCTGTTCATCCACCCCCACCGGAAGCTGTTCATCCTAACCCCCAAAGAACGCTCCTTTGTTCATCCAGAGGCTGATCGATCGCCTTCAGTTAGCAGCGATGGCGAAGGAATTGCTCGATCGGGTTACATTAACGACCATCGATCGATCGCTCGGGTTCGATGAACGCATAACTGCAGCAAGTGCAATCGCCGGTTCGATTAGATCCCAACGCCTCGCTTGGGTTCAGTTAGAGTCCAATGTCTCGCACCCACGCACGTGCGTGTATGAGAGAAACGTGCATCGCTTGGCCCCGACCACCCACCGTAACCGGGAACACCCCGATATTTTCCTCGCCCTCGCTTCTACCATGGTTTTTTCCGTCATGGACGGCCCAAAGAATGTCATGCAGCTGCGTCTCCGGCCCGCCCAGGATGAAAAGCCCATTTTTTGTCATGATTTTTGTCATAGAAGTAGGACCCCACCACATCTATGATGATACCGGGTTTTGTCACAATTATCGTCATAGAAGTGTCATAAGTATGACAGAATTTTTTCTCGTTCGGCCCAAAATGTCACGGATGTGTCTTTTTTCTGTAGTGGCTGGTTGTGGTCCTGTAGAGAAATCAACAATGTACAGATCTCCTCTCCTAAAGCCTTCGAAAACTCTGGAATTGTCGACTTCCATGACCACAACACAACGATACTTGCCAAAGATAACAACCACATCAAGATCACAAAGCATTGAGACAAACATGAGGTTGTATCCTAAGGACTCGACAAGCATGACTTTGTCCATGTGTCGATTCTTTGAGATCGCAACCTTACCTAGACCCAATACCTTGCTTTTGCCTTTGTTAGCGAAGATGATATGCTTCAGATGCGATGGAGATAAGGGAACATCCATCAATAGATTCTTGTTACCAGTCATGTGATTTGTACATCCACTATCGAGGACCCACTCATTGGCTTTGGGTTGATCATCCTACAGATGAATTAGTGCAGCTTACGAACTCATATACTTCATCGGTGAAGAATATGACATCAATTTCATCGAGATCAATTTCATCAAGCAATAAAGCAGATAAAAGCAAGATGAGGACGTGAGAAATGAGGATTCATTTCTTCATGATTAGCCTGCGTTCTTTCAGGAAATTTTAGGTCTCCAGCAAATTCTTCAGACGTTTAAGCACGTCTGGAGACCTGACCCTGTATAAGAAACTAGTTCTTTTTCTTCACCACCCACATCTGAAGGGGTGGCAAAGAGTTCATCATTCTGCGAGCTCCATAAGAGGAAGGTGGCATTGAAACCAGTCCACTTTGTTTCACATAAGAGGAGTTAGGGTAAGCATATAAATAAGCAGAGAAATTCTTCGAGGACTTATGAACATAATGGTTAGAAGAATAATGCTCATATTCATAGCCCTTAAATCTTCCCTGCGAAACAGAAGTGTTAGCACGATGATGTTCATATGAGGATTTTGATCCTTTTGAGGAATTTGATCCATGTGAGGAGTCTGGTCTGTGTGAGGACTTGGATCCATATGAAGAATTTGGTCCATATGAAGAATTTGATCTAGGGTTCCTATTCTTCACAGGTGGTGTCATGATGACATTCACCTGAAGACTTTCAAGGCACCTTTTGGGAACCCAGATTTTCTTCATAGGGGAACCGTTCTGCGATTAGTGCCAACATATCTAGCAAACACTTCACCATTACGATTCTTGAGCAGTTTATAGTTGGAGTCAAATGACTCATCGGAAGAATGAGGAGATTCACATGTAAAGCCAGATAAGGTAGATGGATCTCTGGGAGGTCCCTTTGCTGACAACTCCATGAGGTTTTGGGATCTTGCTTTCGGGCTTGCAGTATGTCCCATCAGCATTGAGTTTCCTCTCAAAGGCAATACCCTCTTTCCTAGGGTTCCTGTTGAGGATCTACTTTTTAAGCACATCACAAAGAGCCTGATGCCCTTCGAGGCTTTTGTACATGCCTGTCATATACAATTCCTTCAGCCCTGCATCGTCAGTGATACTAGCAATATCCTCAGATGAGGAATTAGTGATAGCAGAGATAGGTGAAGAATTTGTAGCAGAAGAAGCATTTGAACATCCAGGTGAAGAATTAGGAGATTCACGTTCAATGCACTCCAAACATGGAGGAACAAATTCTTCCTGAGCAGCGCTGATTTGTTGAGCAAGTAATGAATCGTGCTCCTTTTGAAGATCTTCATAACTCACCCTTAGCTTTTCAAGATCTTGCTTTCTTTGAAGAAATTCATAAGAAAACTTCTCATGATCAGATAAGAGAGTGTTACGATGACTTTGAAGGTTGTCAAACTTTGACTGAAGTCTCTGAAGGTTTTCAGTCAAGGTTTTAGTGTGATCCATTTCCTCACCCAACATGTCATCACTTTTTTCAAACATGTTTTGAACCTTTTCAAAAGCCTTTTGTTGTTTCACAGCAATCTTAGCAAGTTTAGAATAGCTAGGCTTGAGGTTTTCATCAGATTCAACCTCACTTGATTCAGAGGAGGGATGTTTGAGTACCTTGGCACCTTTTGCCATGAAGCAATAGGCGGGAGCGTAGTCATCATCGCCTTCATCAGCCTTGTTGGTGAAGCCATTTTCTTTAGAGTTGAAGATGGACTTGCTAATGAATGCAGTAGCGAGAGCTAGGCTCGCCACACTAGATTATGACTCCTCGGATGCCTCCTCTTCCTCATGTTCCTCAGATTCAGCTTCAGAGTCCATTTCCTTGCCAATGAATGCCCGAGCCTTCTTGGAGCTGCCCTTCTTGTGAGATGAAGACTTCGAGGATTTTGATGATGAAGACTTTGAAGATTTCTTCTTCTTCTTTGAGTCATCGTAATCGTAATCCTTGTATTTCTTTTTCTTTGATTCCTTTTCCCATCGAGGACAGTCTTGAATGTAGTGATCGGGTTTCTTGCATTTGTGGCATAGTCTCTTCTTATAGTCCCGGATGAGGAATCATTACTCCTTGAGGATTTTCCAAAACGACCACGTCTTGAGAACTTCTGAAATTTCTTCACGAAAGCGGTGCTAGCTCCTGGCTTCGATTCTTGAGGATCACCAAGGCTACTACCGTAATCTTCACCTTGATTCGAGACAGCCTTGGCCTTCAGGGCACGTGATCTGCCATAGCTCGAACCATAGAGATCTCTCTTCTCCGCAAGCTAGAACTCATGAGTGTTTAGCCTCTCGAGGATATCAGCGAGATCAAGTGACTTGTAATCTCCACATTCTTGTATCATCAGTGCCAGAGTATCAAATCAGGAATCAGGCGATCTCAGCAATTTCTTCACTACCTCATGGTCGGTGATGTCAGTGGCACCAAGTGCTTGAAGCTCATTTGAGATGTCAGTGAGGCGATCGAAGGTTTGTTGAACATTTTCATTATCGAGTCTTTTGAAGCGGTTGAAGAGATTGGGAAGAACATCAACTCGAGAGTCGCGTTGTGTTGAGACTCCTTCATTCACTTTGGACAACCAATCCCAGACAAGCTTAGCAGTTTCCAAAGCACTCACTCTTCCATACTGCCCTTTGCTCAGATGGCCACATATGATGTTCTTCGCTTGAGAATCGAGTTGCTTGAATCTCTTAACATCAGCAGCATTCAGAGAAGGTGTGACTGAGGGAACACCATTTTCCATAACATACCAGAGATCGTTATCAATTGCCTCAAGATGCATTCGCATCTTATTCTTCCAGTAGGGGTAGTCCGTCCCATCAAAGGTAGGACACCCAGCGGAGACCTTAATCATACTCATGGCCTATACAACTGAAATTCCGGTGCGGTGAAACCAAAATCACACAGAACAAGGGAGTACCTTGCGCTGATACCAATTGAAAGTGCGTTATATCGATTAGAGGGGGGTGAATAGGCGATTTTTATGAATTCTTCACTGAGGTATTTCAGCGTGAGGATATTCCTAAGCGAAGAACTACTTGCAGCGGAATAAGTACTCAGATGCTAACATAATAGAAGAGAAGCATGGTCATCATGATGAAATGAAAACAAGCACATAGTACTGATAGCGTAAACACAGGATAAACAGGATGAAGACAAACAGACTGAAGAAATTGAACTGAGGAAATGGAGAAAGTCTTCAGTCAAAGTCTTCAAACAGATATGAACAAGCACACAACAACTATAATGAGGAAATGAAAGAGTTGAGGAAATAGAACCGTAGGCTTGGTGAAGACAATGATTTGGTAGACTAGTTCCAACTCACAGACAGCTTGTACGTCTGGGTTGGAGCGGCTAGGTATTTAAACCTGAGGACACACAGTCCCGGACACACAATCCTCACCGTATTCTCCTTGAGATAAGGTCACACAGACCTCGCCCAATCACTCGTGGTAAGTCTTCAGGTGACTTCCAAACCTACAAACTCGGCCACTTGGCGATCCACAATTTCCTATTGGATACTCTAGACCATGACGCCTAACCGTCTGGAAGATGCACAATCTTCAAAGGTAACAAGCGCGGATCCACGCAGGATCAATCTCTTGATGATGCTCAATCACTTTGGGTTTGTAGGTGTTTGGGTATGGGTTTCCTCACTTGATGATTTTCGCTCAAAGTCCTCGGAGGACGGGATGCTCTCAAATGACAAGTGTTAGTTTCTCTCAGAGTAGCCAACCAGCTAGTGGTTGTAGGGGGCGGCTATTTAAAACCTAGGGAGCAGCCCGACATGAAAGTGCGTTATATCGACTAGAGGGGGGTGAATAGGCGATTTTTATGAATTCTTCACTGAGGAATTTGCCAGTGAGGAAATTCCTTAGCGAAGAACTACTAGCAACGGAATAAGTACTCAAAAGTAAACATATCATAACAAAAGCATGGTCATCATGATGAAATGAAGATTAGCATAGAGTACAGAAAGCGTAATTACAAGATAACACAGGATGAAGACAAACAGACTGAAGAAATTGAACTGAGGAAATTGAGAAAGTCTTCAGTCAAAGTCTTCAAACACAGATATGACAAGCACACAACACAGTAATGAGGAAATGAAAGAGTTGAGGAAATAGAACCAGTAAGCTTGGTGAAGATAATGATTTGGTAGACCAGTTCCAACTGCTTTCTCAGTTGTACATCTGGTTGGAGCGGCTTCTCCTTGAGCAAAGGTCACACAGATCTCGCCTAATCACTCGTGGTAAGTCTTCAGGTGACTTCCGAACCTTCACAAACTCGGTCACTCGACGATCCACAATTCCTCTTGGATGCTCTAGACCATGACGCCTAACCGTCTGGAAGAAGCACAGTCTTCAAAGGTAACAAGCGTCGGATCCATGCAGGATCAAACTCTTCAGTGATGCTCAATCACTTTGGGTTTGTAGGTGTTTGGGTTTGGCTTTTCCTCACTCGATGATTTTCGCTCAAAGTCCTCGGAGGATGGGATGCTCTCAAATGACAAGTGTCAGTTTCTCTCGGAGCGACCCGACCAGCTAGTGGTTGTAGGCGGCTATTTATAGCCTAGGGAGCAGCCCGAGCATGATAAGACATAAATGCCCTTCAATGATATGATCGTTAGGTGGATAAGATATTTTGGGACAGGTACAGTGCGTACAAGAACGGCCGGAAATTTGAGTATCAAATTCCTCGTATTATCATGTTCCTCCTTGTGTAGGCAATCCGCCTTGGCGAATTCTAACTTTCGGTCGGAACAAATTCTCGTGACGGAAGAACTTCGTCTCTGTCATTGAAGAAATTGGCTGAACTGTATGAGATTTCCAATGGCTTCACTCGAAGGAATTGGTAGGTGTAGGATTTTGAGTTGAGCATCACAAGGAAATTTTTCCTTAGTATTTCCTCGACCCCTTTAACAGTACGGTGTTTCCTATGACTCAAGAAAGAGAAAATGAAAAGTACGAAAACAAAAAGTCTTCACGCTTCATGTTCCTCAAATGAATACCAAGTCTTCAAGGTCACACCAATTTCTTCACTTTCAAAGTCTTGATCGAAGAACTTCATTTTTAGGGTTCGACTTTCTCTGTAAATATCAAACTCCTCATAGACTTATAGACCTGTGTACACTTATAAACACATTAGTCCCTTAACCTATAAGTCTTCAATACACCAAAATCACTAAGGGGCACTAGATGCACTTACAATCTCCCCCTTTTTGGTGATTGATGACAATATAGGTTAAGTTTTCAACGGGGAGAAACATATGAAGTGTAAATACTGATATTGAGGAATTTGATTGCAAGATATAGAAGAACTCCCCCTGAATATGTGCATAGTGAGGACTTTGCTTTTGAAGCAATGCACACTTAAGAGTTGAATCATGGATATCTCCCCCTATATCTTGTAATTCATACACGCATTTGACAGAGTATATGAAGAATTTGAAATGCATGATGAAATATGGTGACTGATGTAATTCAGCATGCGTGCAATAACATTAACGAGGAATAAGCATGCAGAAGAACATAGCAAAAGTATCAGACCACCATCGGGTTTAAGTTTACAACTCGATCAGCAAAGTCATCAGAAGAACGAGAGTTGTAACTTAAGAAGAAAAAAACGCCCATATAAGATAGACCCGCTTGAAGACTAACTCAAATTTCTCCCCCTTTGTCATCGAATGACCAAAAGGATCGAAAATGAGGACTAACGCCCCTGAAGAATATCAAGTTGATGAAGGAGCTCCAGCGTTGTTGGGGTCGTTTGTTGATGTAGGGCCTGCCGCAGTGTCGTCCAAGTCTTCATGCTCATTGGTGTCGCGCGATGAAGAAAAGGAGCTGGCCACCAAGGAAGGAACCTTGACCTTCTTGTATTTCTTCGGTGGAGGTGCAGACCAGTCAAAGTCTTCCTTGAGACCCATGTTATTCAGATCTTCTTCACCATATACATGTGATGAATAGCCCAAAGCGCATCAAGACTTCATGGAGGTAGTAATGATTTTCTTCACTGCATTATGTGTAGCAGTCATGTTGTGAAGAATTGAACCAAACTGACGCTTAACCCATTTATGGTTTCGATCCACCTTCTGGTGAAGACTTAGCGTAAGCTCACGGTCGGTCGTCATCACACGAGGAAGCAAAGTGGCTTGAGGATTTGGCTTGGAGGCATGGGCGGCAGAATCATGAGTGGCGAGTCATCATTGGTGGAATAAGATGTAGCTGGTAAACCGACCATCCAATGGACAAATGCCTTCATCAATGACAGCAGGAGCCTTGCCCTTTTCATCAGCTGAGGAATAGGTCCGCTTGAGGACTTCAATAGGGGGCAAGTAGCTGAGGTGATTCTGAAAATCAGCCTTGTAGTTGAGTGAAGACCTTGTTCTGAGGAATCTCATGATCCAGGGAGCATAAGGCTTCAGCTCAAACGGAGAAAGTGCAACATTTTCCAGAGTCCTCATGAAGAAATCATGATAGTTGACGGGTATGCCATGAATGATGTTGAATACATAGTCTTCGTCTTCATGATGCCAACAATTTCCTCATTAGATGAGTCGTGGCCTTTGATTGGACTCATAGTCTTTGTCAGGATGCGATAGACTGTCCTTGGTACATACTGCAATTCCTTCACGAGGAATTTTGTCCTTGAGGTTTGACCAGGTTTCAATGGCTTCATCAGCACTTGCATATAGTGATCTGTAAGCTCAGGCTCTTGGTACATGCAACGAGCTCCTTCAGGTGGAGGACTGATGGGCATGGTGTGAAGTAATTCAGAGGTCGGTGCTTTGTAGTGAGTGTTTTCGGTCATCCAGTCCAAAACCCAGGAGTTCACATCGTCAGCATCTCCTGCGATGTGCAATGTTGCGTAGAATTGAAGAATGAGTTCTTCATTCCAATCAACTATGTCTGTGCAAAAGTTGAGGAGGCATGTGTCATGAAGCACACTGAGGACAGGTGTGAAGCATGGCAGTGATTCCATGTCCACATGAGGAATATGCTCGTGGTCGAAGACTTTGTCCTTGTTGAAGAGCACTGAGGAATAGAAGTTGGCCTGGCTGGCGGTCCAGAAGCGCTTCCTTCTAAGACGAGCAGAATCATAGGGATTGTAGTAAATGAAGAACACGTGCTCGCCGAAGAAATCATCAGCCTTGAATTTCTGCTTCTTTGAGAATGGATCCTTTGGCTTGGGCTGAGGAGTGTCAGTCAATTGCATTATCACCTCAGGAATCGCAATCTCAGGTTCTTCAGGCTGAGGAATTTCAGCTTCTTCTCCAGTGACAGCCTGGGTCTTCAATTCTTCATTTACATTTTCTTCAGCACTAGTGGCTGGAATTTCTTCATGGACAGACGGTGTGGCATGTGGTTCATCAGATCCCATTTGAACTGTAGTTACTGGGGACTGAGGAATTTGTTGCAATGGTGTGAAGAGTGGAGAGTTGGGGTGCTGACTTTCCCAAAAGTCATCATTTAGCACGGGTGTGGTACAACCAATGTCCACATCTTAATCCTCCATTTCTTCGACGCCGGCCTCTTCAGCAGTAAACTGAGGCATAGGCAAGGAAACAACTGGAGTTGAAGGGATTGCATCCACTTCAATTTCTTCATCCAACTGCTCTGACGAAGCAGCAGAAGGATTTTCTTCATCGGATTCGCTAGGAATCACATATTCTTCATCATAAGGAACAATGTTCTTTGATGGCATGGTTGACATAGGAACAGCATCAATGGGGTTTGCAAATGAGCTGGTCAGAGACTTCATCTTCTTCGGAGCTGAAGAATCTGATGAAGCTGATGCTGAAGGAAATATGCCCTAGAGGCAATAATATAGTTATTATTTATTTCCTTATATCATGATAAGTGTTTATTATTCATGCTAGAATTGTATTAACCGGAAACATAATACTTGTGTGAATACATAGATAAACAGAGTGTCACTAGTATGCCTCTACTTGACTAGCGCGTTGATCAACTTTGGTTATGTTTCCTAGCCATAGACATGAGTTGTCATTTGATTAATGGGATCACATCATTAGGAGAATGATGTGATTGACTTGACCCATTCCGTTAGCTTAGCACTTGATCGTTTAGTATGTTGCTATTGCTTTCTTCGTGACTTATACATGTTCCTATGACTATGAAATTATGCAACTCCCGTTTACCGGAGGAACACTTTGTGTGCTACCAAACATCACAACGTAACTGGGTGATTATAAAGGTGCTCTACAGGTGTCTCCAAAGGTACTTGTTGGGTTGGCGTATTTCGAGATTAGGATTTGTCACTCCGATTGTCGGAGAGGTATCTCTGGGCCCTCTCGGTAATGCACATCACTATAAGCCTTGCAAGCATTGTGACTAATGAGTTAGTTGCTAGATGATGTATTACGGAATGAGTAAAGAGACTTGCCGGTAATGAGATTGAACTAGGTATTGAGATACCGACGATCGAATCTCGGGCAAGTAACATACCGATGACAAAGGGAACAACGTATGTTGTTATGCGGTTTGACCGATAAAGATCTTCGTAGAATATGTGGGAGCCAATATGAGCATCCAGGTTCCGCTATTGGTTATTGATCGGAGACGTGTCTCGGTCATGTCTACATTGTTCTCGAACCCGTAGGGTCCGCACGCTTAAAGTTCGATGACGGTTATATTATGAGTTTATGTGTTTTGATGTACCGAAGGTAGTTCAGAGTCCCGGATGAGATCGGGGACATGACGAGGAGTCTCGAAATGTTCGAGACGTAAAGATCGATATATTGGACGACTATATTAGGACATCGGAAAGGTTGCGAGAGATTCGGGTATTTTTCGGAGTACCGGAGAGTTACGGGAATTCGCCGGGGAGTATATGGGCCTTATTGGGCTTTAAGGGAAAGAGAGAGGAGAGGCTGCGTGCCCCACAAGGCCTAGTCCGAATTGGACTAGGGGGAGGGGCTGCGCCCCCTCCTTCCTTCTCTTCTCTCTCCCCTTTCCTTGACTCCTACTCCTACTACATGGAAGGGGGGAATCCTACTCCCGGTGGGAGTAGGACTCCTCCTAGGGCGCGCCATAGAGAGGGCCGGCCCTCCCCCTCCTCCACTCCTTTATATACAGAGAGGGGGCACCCCTTGGAGACACCACAATTGATCTCTTGATCTCTTAGCCGTGTGCGGTGCCCCCCTCCACCATAATCCACATCGATTATATCATAGCGGTGCTTAGGCGAAGCCATGCGTCGGTAGAACATCATCATCGTCACCACACCGTCGTGCTGACGGAACTCTCCCTCAAAGCTCGGCTGGATCGAAGTTTGAGGGACGTCATCGAGTTGAACGTGTGCAGAACTCGGAGGTGTAGTGCGTTCGTACTTGATCGGTCGGATCGTGAAGACGACGACTACATCAACGCTAAGTATACTAACGCTCGCTTTCGGGTTCACGAGGGTACGTGGACACACTCTCCCTCTCGTTGCTATGCATCACCATGATCTTGTGTGTGCGAGGAAATTTTGAAATTACTACGTTCCCCAACAGTGGCATCCGAGCCAGGTTTTATGCGTAGATGTTATATGCACGAGTAGAACACAAGTGAGTTGTGGGCGATACAAGTCATACTGCTTACCAGCATGTCACACTTTGGTTTGGCGGTATTGTTGGATGAAGCGGCCCGGACCGACATTACGCGTACGCTTACGCGAGACTGGTTGCTTTGCACACAGGTGGCTGACGGGTGTCAGTCTCTCCAACTTTAGTTGAACCGAGTGTGGCTACGCCCGGTCCTTGAGAAGGTTAAAACAGCACTAACTTGACGAACTATCGTTGTGGTTTTGATGCGTAGGTAAGAACGGTTCCTGCTCAGCCCATAGCAGCCACGTAAAACTTGCAACAAACAAAGTAGAGGACGTCTAACTTGTTTTTGCAGGGCATGTTGTGATGTGATATGGTCAAGACATGATGCTATATTTTATTGTATGAGATGATCATGTGTAGTAACCGAGTTATCGACAATCGGCAGAGCCATATGGTTGTCGCTTTATTATATGCAATGCAATCGCCCTGTAATGTTTTACTTTATCACTAAGCGGTAGCGATAGTCATAGAAGCATAAGTTGGCGAGACGACAACGATGCTACGATGGAGATCAAGGTGTCGCTACCGGGTGGCGATGGTGATCATGACGGTGCTTCGGAGATGGAGATCACAAAGCACAAGATGATGATGGCCATATCATATCACTTATATTGACTGCATGTGATGTTTATCTTTTATGCATGTTATCTTGCTTTGATTGACGGTAGCATTGTAAGATGATCTCTCACTAAATTATCAAGGTATAACTGTTCTCCCTGAGTATGCACCATTGCGAAAGTTTTTCGTGCTGAGACACCACGTGATGATCGGGTGTGATAGGCTCTACGTTCAAATACAAGGGGTGCAAAACAGTTGCACACGCGGAATACTCAGGTTAAACTTGACGAGCCTAGCATATAACAGATATGTCCTGGAACACTGAGACCGAAAGGTCGAGCGTGAATCATATAGTAGATATGATCAACATAAATGATGTTCACCATTGAAACTACTCCATCTCACGTGATGATCGGACATGGTTTAGTTGATATGGATCACGTGATCACTTAGATGATTAGAGAGATGTCTATCTAAGTGGGAGTTCTTAAGTAATATGATTAATTGAACTTAAATTTATCATGAACTTAGTCCTGGTAGTATTAGCATATCTATGTTGTAGATCAATAGCTCGCGTTTAGCTCCCCTGTTTTATTTTTGATATGTTCCTAGAGAAAACTATGTTGAAAGATGTTTGTAGCAATGATGCGGACTTGGTCCGTGATCTTAGGATTATCCTCATTGCTGCATAGAAGAATTATGTCCTTGATGCACCGCTAGGTGACAGAACTATTGCAGGAGCAGATGTAGACGTTATGAACGTTTTGACAAAAGCTCAGTATGATGACTACTTGATAGTTTAGTTCACCATGCTTTACGGCTTAGAACCGGGACTTCAAAAATGTTTTGAACGCCACCGAGCATATAAGATGTTCCAAGAGTTGAAATTGGTATTTCATACTCATGCCCGTGTCGAGAGGTATGAGACCTCGGCGATACTTTGCCAACAAGATGGAGGAGAATAGCTCATCCAGTGAGCATGTGGTCAGATTGTCTGGGTACAACAATTGTTTGAATCAAGTGGGAGTTAATCTTCCAGATAAGATAGTAATTGACAGAATTCTCTAGTCACTATCACCAAGTTAATAGAACTTCGTGATGAACTATAACATGCAAGGGATGGATAAAACAATTCCCAAGCTCTTCGCGATGCTAAAATCAGCGAAGGCAGAAATCAAAGAAAAACATCAAGTGTTGATGGTTGACAAGATCACTAGTTTCAAGAAAAAAAGGGCAAAGGGAAGAAGGGGAACTTAAAGAAGAACGGCAAGCAAGTTGCTGCTCAAGTGAAGAAGCCCAAGTCTGAATCTAAGCCTGAGACTAAGTGCTTCTACTACAAAGGGACTGGTCACTGGAAGCGGAACTACCCCAAGTATTTGGTGGATAGGAAGGATGGTAAAGTAAACAAAGATATATTTGATATACATGTTATTGATGTGTACTTTACTAGTGTTCATAGCAACCCCTCGGTATTTGATACTAGTTCAGTTGCTAAGAGTAGTAACTCGAAACGGAAGTTGCAGAATGAACTGAGACTAGTTAAGGGTGAAGTGACGATGTGTGTTGGAAGTGGTTCCAAGATCGATATGATCATCATTGCACAATCCCCATACTTTCGGGATTAGTGTTGAAACCAAAATAGATGTTATTTGGTGTTTGCGTTAAGCATGAATATGCTTTGATCATGTTTATTGCAATACGGTTATTCATTTAAGTTAGAGAATAATTGTTGTTCTGTTTACATGAATAAAACCTTCTATGGTCATACACCCAATGAAAATGGTTTGTTGGATCTCGATCGTAGTGATACACATATTCACGATATTGAAAGCCAAAAGATGCAAAGTTAATAATGATAGTGCAACTTATTTGTGGCACTTCCGTTTAGGTCATATTGGTGTAAAGCGCATGAAGAAACTCCATGTTGATGGGCTTTTGGAATCACGTGGTTATGAATCACTTGATGCTTGCGAACCATGCCTCATGGGCAAGATGACTAAAACTCCGTTCTCCGAAACAATGGAGCGAGCAACTGACTTATTGGAAATAATACATACTGATGTATGCGGTCCAATGAGTGCTGAGGCTCGTGGCGGGTATCGTTATTTTCTGACCTTCACAGATGATTTGAGCAGATATGGATATATCTACTTGATGAAATACAAGTCTGAAACATTTGAAAAGTTCAAAGAATTTTAGAGTGAAGTGGAGAATCATCGTAACAAGAAAATAAAAGTTTCCACGATATGATCGCAGAAGTAAAATATTTGAGTTAACGAGTTTGGCCTTGATTAAAAGCAGGTGAAATATTTTCACTACTCACGCTACAGAACACCACAATGTAATGGTGTGTCCGAATGTCAGAATCAAGTACTTTATTAGATATGGTGTGATCTATAATGTCTCTTACCGATCTACCACTATCGTTTTGGGCTTATGCATTAGAGACAGCTACATTCACGTTAAATAGGGCACCATCTAAATCAATGGAGATGATACTGTATGAACTGTGGGTTTGGCGAGAAACCTAAGCTGTCGTTTCTTAAAGTTTGGGATCATGATGCTTATGTGAAAAGTTTCAACATGATAAGCTCGAACCCAAATCGGAGAAGTAAATATTCATAGGATACCCAAAAGAAACTGTTGGGTACACCTTCTATCACAGATCCGAAGGCAAGATATTCGTTGATGAGAATGGATCCTTTCTAGAGAAGGAGTTTCTCTCGAAAGAAGTGAGTGGGAGGAAAGTAGAACTTGATGAGGTAACTTTACCTACTCCCTTATTGGAAAGTAGTTCATCACAGAAATTTGTTCTTGTGCATCCTACACCAATTAGTAAGGAAGCTAATGATGATGATCATGTAACTTTAGATCAAATTCTTGCCCGAACCTCGTGAGGTCAACCAGAGTGAGATCTCGCACTGAGTGGTACGGTAATCCTATTACGGAGGTCATGTTACTTGACCATGACGAACCTACAAACTATGAGGAAGCAATGATGAGCCCAGATTCCACAAAATGGCTTGAGGCCATGAAATCTGAGATGGGATCCATGTATAAGAACAAAGTGTGGACTTTGGTTGACTTGCCCGATGATCGGCAAGCCATAGAAAATAAATGGAATTTCAAGAGGAAGACGGACGCTGATAGTAGTGTTACTATCTACAAAGCTAGACTTGTCGAAAAAGGTTTTTGACAATGTTCAAGGTGTTGACTCACGTTGAGATTTTCTCACTCGTAGCGATGCTTAAAGTCTGTCCGAATCATGTTAGCAAATTGCCACATTTTATGAAATTTGGCAAATGGATGTAAAGACTGCATTCCTGAATGGATTTCTGTAAGAAGAGTTGTATATGATGCAACTTTGAAGGTTTTATCGATCCAAAGGATGCTAACAAAGTGCGCAAGCTCCAGTGATCCATCTATGGAGTGGTGCAAGCATCTCGGAGTTGGAATATATGCTTTGATGAGTTGACCAAAGCATATAGTTTTATCTGAACTTGCGGTGAAGCCTGTATTTACAAGAAAGTGAGTGGGAGCACTACAACCTTTCTGATAAGTATATGTGAGTGACATATTGTTGATCAGAAATGATGTAGAATTTTCTAAAAAGCATAAAGAAGTGTTTGAAAGGAGTTTTTCAAAGAAAGACCTCGGTGAAGCTGCTTACATATTGAGCATCAAGATCTATAGAGATAGATCAATACGCTTGATAAGTTTTTTCAATGAGTACATACCTTGACAAGATTTTAAAGTAGTTCAAAATGGAATAGTCAAAGAAGGAGTTCTTGCCTGTGTTACTAGGTGTGAAGTTGAGTAAGACTCAAAACCCGACCACAGCAGAAAATAGAAAGAGAATGAAAAGTCATTCCCTATGCCTCAGTCATAGGTTCTATAAAGTATGCTATGCTATGTTCCAGATCTATTGTATACCCTACCCTGAGTTTGGCAAGGGAGTACAATAGTGATCTAGGAGTAGATCACTGGACATTGGTCAAAATTATCCTTAGAGGACTAAGGAAATATTTCTCGGTTATGGAGGTGATAAAGAGTTCATTGTAAAAGTTACGTCGATACAAACTTTGACACCGATCTAGATGACTCTGAGTCTCAATATGGATACATATTGAAAGTTGGAGCAATTAGCTAAAGTAGCTCCGTGCAGAGCATTGTAGACATAGAAATTTGCAAAATACATACGGATCTAAATTTTGGCAGACCCGTTGACTATACTTCTCTCACAAGCAAAACATGATCACACCTTAGTACTCTTTGGGTGTTAATCACATAGCGATGTGAACTAGATTACTGACTCTAATAAACCCTTTTAGTGTTAGTCACATGGCGATGTGAACTATGGGTGTTAATCACATAGTGATGTGAACTATTGGTGTTAAGTCACATGGCGATGTGAACTAGATTATTGACTCTAGTGCAAGTGGGAGACTGAAGGAAATATGCCCTAGAGGCAATAATAAAGTTATTATTTATTTCCTTATATCATGATAAGTGTTTATTATTCATGCTAGAATTGTATTAACCGGAAACATAATACTTGTGTGAATACATAGACAAACAGAGTGTCACTAGTATGCCTCTACTTGACTAGCTCGTTGATCAAAGATGGTTATGTTTCCTAGCCATAGACATGAGTTGTCATTTGATTAACGGGATCACATCATTAGGAGAATGATGTGATTGACTTGACCCATTCCTTTAGCTTAGCACTTGATCGTTTAGTATGTTGCTATTGCTTTCTTCGTGACTTATACATGTTCCTATGACTATGAAATTATGCAACTCTGCTTTACGGAGGAACACTTTGTGTGCTACCAAACATCACAACATAAGCGGATGATTATAAAGGTGCTCTCTGTGTGTCTCGAAGGTACTTATTGGGTTGGCGTATTCGAGATTAGGATTTGTCACTCCGATTGTCGGAGAGGTATCTCTGAGCCCTCTCGGTAATGCACATCACTATAAGCCTTGCAAGCATTGTGACTAATGAGTTAGTTGCGAGATGATGTATTACGGAACGAGTAAAGAGACTTGCCGGTATCTAGATTGAACTAGTTATTGAGATACCGTCTATCGAATCTTGGGCAAGTATCATACTGATGACAAATGGAACAACGTATGTTGTTATGCTGTTTGTCCGATAAAGATCTTCGTCGAATATGTGGGAGTCAATATGAGCATCCAGGTTCCGCTATTGGTTATTGACCGGAGACGTGTCTCGGTCATGTCTACATTGTTCTCGAACCCGTAGGGTCCACACGCTTAAAGTTCGATGACGGTTATATTATGAGTTTATGTGTTTTGATGTACTGAAGGTAGTTCGGAGTCCCGGATGAGATCGGGGACATGACGAGGAGTCTCGAAATGTTCGAGACGTAAAGATCGATATATTGGACGACTATATTCGGACATCGGAAAGGTTCCGAGTGATTCAGGTATTTTTCGGAGTACCGGAGAGTTACGGAATTCGCCGGGGAGTATATGGGCCTTATTGGGCTTTAGGGGAAAGAGAGAGGAGAGGCTGCATGCCCCCAAGGCCTAGTCCGAATTGGACTAAGGGGAGGGGCTGCGCCCCCTCCTTCCTTCTCTTCTCTCTCCCCTTTCCTTGACTCCTACTCCTACTACTTGGAAGGGGGGAATCCTACTCCCGGTGGGAGTAGGACTCCTCCTAGGGCACGCCATAGAGAGGGCCGGCCCTCCCCCTCCTCCACTCCTTTATATACGGAGAGGGGGCACCCCTTGGAGACACCACAATTGATCTCTTGATCTCTTAGCCGTGTGTGGTGCCCCCCTCCACCATAATCCACATCTTTTTTATCGTAGCGGTGCTTAGGCAAAGCCCTGCGTCGGCAGAACATCATCATCGTCACCACGCCGTCGTGCTGACGGAACTCTCCCTCAAAGCTCGGCTGGATCGGAGTTCGAGGGACGTCATCGAGTTGAACGTGTGCAGAACTCGGAGGTGTCGTATGCGTCGGCACTTGATCGGTCGGATCGTGAAGACGTATATGACTACATCAACAGCGTTGTACTAACGCTTCGCTTTCGGTCTCACGAGTGCGTGGACACACTCTCCCTCTCGTTGCTATGCATCACTATGATCTTGCGTGTGTGTAGGAAATTTGAAATTACTACGCTCCCCAACAGATGCCTTCCTTTTCTTCATCGATGCACGCTCTGCAGCCTTAGTCTTCTTCATATCCAGGCAGATGGAAGGATCGGAGTTGGGGTAGGCGCTGGAGGAGCAGAGGAACGTGGTTGATTTTCTTCAGGCAAAACTGATGCAGTTGCCCTGACCTCTTCATTTTCTTCAGGCGCACAACTAGTGGATGCCCTGGCAATTTCATCGAGAGGCTGGAATGGGTCATAAGCCCTGAACTCACATTTTCTTCAAAGACCTGAATGTCATCACGGTGCCGGCATGTTCTTCGGGTTGAGCAGATGCTTCGGCATGAGGAATTTCTTGTTGCGATGGAGCTGCAACATTTGGAGTGAACTTCTCTGCTAGCTTCACAAAACGGACTTTGGCTCTAAGCCAGTCAGCGCGGTATACATCAAATTCATCACTGAGTTTCTTGATCTCAGATTGAATGTTGACAAGTTCTTCGGTTGTCATAGAGACAATGTGTTTCTTCAGAAAACGCTCCTTCTTGTACTGCACTTTCTTGATCTGTCTGGCCTTTTCAAATTTCCATTTCTCTTCTTGGATGAAGGCAGTCAGCATATGACTTTGGCCTAGAGTCAACTTGAAATTAGGCATAGGAGTGTTTGGGTCCTTGTGCCAGAGATCAATGTAGTCGAGGATCAACTTTGTAAAAAGAACAAGTTTGAGGAATTTGACCAGATGAGTCTTGAGGAATTTCACTAAGCGTTCTTTGTCTTGGGTTCCAGAGTTGTATAGATCGAAGATCCACACAATTGAGGAATCTTGAAGAAAAATTATTGCTTAGAGAAACGAATCAAGAACAGATGACATGTGAGGTGTTTAGTGTGTGAGGATTTGAAGAAAAACACCATTGAATATTTTGTAGTAAACATTTGAATCAAAGAGGGAAGTAAAAGTAACTTTTAATTACCACGACGAAGAACACGCATTTAACCGTGAGGTAGAGATGAGAAGTTCGTCATGTAGATCTTCCACGCCCTAACTCGGCGGAGGAAGACAGCCACGGCGGCGCGGAGGGAAGAAATCCGCGACGGGCGCTGAAGCATTTGCGGCGACGAGGTCGAGGCGGTGAAGCTCTTCCTCACCGTGACGATGAAGTAGCGGGCGCGCTTAGGGTTTGAGAAGCTCGAGCCGAGAGAGGTCGAGCGGAGTAAAGGGAAGCGAGGAAGGGAGGGGGTATTTATAGCCACGGTGAAAAACTGTTCGCCCGAAGAATTTGGACGAACGTGCCCCTGACCCTTCTCATTAAACTTGACATGTGTCACCCATGTACTGAGAAGTGGAGATCGTGTGAGATCGTGGGTGAATAGATAAGTATTTCGTGGGATGCGGAATGGTTTGAGCGGCAAAGCCGAAAATTTAGATAAGATAAGTTTTAACGTTCCATTCGCAAATTCTTCAGCTGACAAGGACACAGTGAAGATTTTGAACGAGTTTCAAATAGAACGCACATGAAGAATTTGTGAATATATTGGGTTGAGTTTAGCATAGAGGGGGAAGGGTCGATCACATTCACTTAGCGTAAAAAAAACTTGAAGAATTAGCCATAAGTGAACGCATTTGTAGAGGACATAAACTCATATATATATATATATATATATATATATATATATATATATATATATATATATATATATATATATATATATATATATATATATATATATATATATATATATATATATATATATATATATATATATATATATATATATATATAATGTTAATTGTTAGTGAGTGTAGAATAGCTTATTCTACACCCCAGTAATGATACATACAAAATATAGTAATGCACTATGTAAAATATAGTAATTTTCGTAAAAATATAATAAATTACAAACTTGGGTGATAAAAATTTATTTTCTGAATTACTACATTTTCGCATACACGTTTTACTAGATTTTGTATATAGCATTACTAGGGGTGTAGAATAAGCTATTCTACACTCACGCTTAGAATAGCTATATATATATATATATATATATATATATATATATATATATATATATATATATATATATATATATATATATATAGTAATACTATTCGTCACTCGGGTGTAGAATAAGTTATTCTTCACCCGATGTAATCTTACGACCATTTTATAATTAAATTACGTTTGGAATTCAAATAGTTAAATTCCTATTGATTCCCTACGTAAAATTTGGCGTAAGAAAATAAAAATATAGGTCATAAGACAAGAAAATTTGCAGTTTATGTGTATTTTACATTATGTTTTTACGTTTGTAATTTTACATAACATAAAATATTTTTACTTATTTATTATATATTTTCTTACGGTCTCTTTTTACGTGGAAATAAGACAAAACTTACGGACGAAAATTACGGTACACATTGATGGTAAAATAGAGGTGAAGAATAACTATTCCTCACCCAGGGTGACGAATAGTCAATCCCTATATATATATATATATATATATATATATATATATATATATATATATATATATATATATATATATATATATAGTGTTACTATTCATCACCCAGGGTGCAGAATAAGTTATTTTTCACCCGAGGTAATCTTACGGTGATTTCATAATTAAATTACATTTAGAATTCAAATAGTTACATTCTTATTTATTCACTACGTAAAATTTGGCATAAAAATAAAAAATATAGGGCATAAGACAAGAAAATTTGCAGTTTATATGTATTTTACACTATGTTTTTACGTTTGTAATTTTACATAACATAAAATATTTTTACGATGATTATATATTTTCTTACGGTCTCTTTTACGTCAGAAATAAGATAAAACTTACGAAACGTAAAATTACGGTGCATTGATTGTAAAATAGAGGGGGTGAAGAATAACTATTTCTCACCCAGGGTGACGAATAGTCAATCCCTATATATATATACAGATGGTCTATTCTGCACACCACTTCCGCATTGCACGCTGAACGCAAGTGCACGTCATTCTTTGAACCAAGTGTGCTCCAGTACTCACACGAGTAAACTTCTCGTCGGAAAAAACTGCACGCGTTATTTTTTCGGTATTGTTTTCGCTTTAATTTTTAAACCGTTTATCGACATGAGGCGCGTAATATACTGTTAAAAAGCTATGGATTAGGTGCAACTTTGACATGTTGAACACTTTTCGAGATTCCACACGGTTTAAGAGCAGTTTTGAAAATGGTGCGGCCCATGACGAGTGGCAGCGAGCGTTTTTTCGCGTTTTCTTCTAAACCGCTTCTCGGAATGAAGCAAACGATATGGCGTTGGATAGATATCGTCGAGGCGCATCTTTTTCATATATAAATTATTCTCTAATTCCTTACGGTCTAAGAGCAGTTTCAAATTTACTAAATCGCGGAATTCTGTTTTTCAAAAAAATTCAAATTTTCGGTACTGTTTTCGCTCCAGTTTTTGAACCGTTTGTCGAAACGAGGCGCGTGATACGCCGTTGGAAAGCTACGAACGAGGCACAACTTTCATATGTTGAAATATTTTTGAAATTCCTTACGGTTTTAAGTTAATTTTGAAAATCGTGCGGCGGAGGACGAGTGGCAGCGGCCGTTTTTGGCGAAATTTTTGCAAACCGCTGGTCGGAATGATTCAAACGATACGCAGTTGGAAATATATCGACGATACGCAACTCTTTCATGTAGAACACTGTCTCTAATTCTTTACGGTTTAAGAGGAATTTCGAATTTACCGAAATGCGGACACTCTGTTTTTCGCGACATCCAAATCGACGTGAGTACTTCATCCGACTGAAAACCGCACTGCAACGGACGAAAAACCGCACTGCATCACATGGGTAAGAGAATTGCATGGTTTCTTTTATTCAAACATAATTTTTTTAAGAACGAGAAAGTAGAGTGCACTTCACATCGGGTGTAAATGAACCACAACACTATCAAGAAGTGGACCGCATTACTTCCGTAACAATATTTTTGCACTTGCGGAATGAACAACATCACACGGCCGATCGTGACCGCTTCGTAATGAAAACCGACCTTTGCATCGGACGGGCGTTTAGCTTCATAATTTCTTTTGTCAGACGTTATTTTTCTCATACAAGTTTTTGTTGTCTTTTTTTCAACATTTTTTATGAACGAGTGGACCTCAAAGACGAGGGCAAGTGAACCACACGAATATCAAAAGTGAACCACATTAGAAAAATGTTTTCTCTGACACAATTTTTGCACTTCATATTGGTCGTAAGTGATCCGTGGTACTACCAAAAATGAACCGCATCACTACTGAAAGCGAACCGCATTGCTTTTCTTTTTGTTTCCCTAGGAAATTTTACAATGAACTGTCTTCTTTGGTTTTTTTTACAATGTGAACAATAAGCGTCTTCAAAATGAACAGAAAAAATCAATACTATATATACACATGTTTTTTGATGTTCTCTCATCTTCTGCTAAAATCCAGTAATCTGGCCGGCATGAAAGCAAATAGTAAAACTGCACTGCATGCCTTCTAAAAAAAGCAAAGTGCAGTGCACCAGACTTCTTTTCAGGAACAAATAAATCGAACAACACTGCACTAGAGATTTTTTTATCCAAAAAAAATGTGAACGACATGTCGACGCCCTCGGAACTGGACGCACACAGCCAGCCATGGTACTCCAAGCCACTCGAGAGGGATCCTCTCGTTCTCGTCGGTGGCGAGGTAGAGGTGCGAGGAGCGGACACTTCACCTTGACCATGTGATGAAACCAAGCAAATTGGCACCAAAGTAATCCTGAAGACACTTCACCTTCTGATGTACTAGCAGAGGAGAAACAGGAAAGCATACATAGATTAGAAAGAATATTGCCAGAGATGTGGTGGTTCTTATCTAATGTGACCAAAGATTCATTCGTTTGAAAAGAAAGGCTCGTGCAACAAATAAAAATGAAATCTACAGCAAGCACACATGCATCGGTAGGTGGAGAAAAGTCTGTTGCCATAATCAAATCGAGCGGTGCACATTTTTTGTTTTCGATTTGATTGAAGGCACTTTCACATCGAGCCGTTGGAGGAAAAACAGATGGCACCATTATTTGCCAACAAACTTATTAGCCAACCACTTGGGATAGAATAGATAGAGCAGCCAAGTTTCTTTCTCCTTGCAAAGAAATCTGCTCTACTTCCTTCTAGCCTTCCAGGTCAGTTAAAAAACAAAGCAAATCGATGAAAGCAACATTCAGAGATCCTTGACAATTTAGATGCCTATGGACTTGGCCGTGCCGATGACGGACTTACTTGCACAGAGCCTCGAGCAGACATGTGCTTGCAAAAAGGGTCAGCCTGCTTTAGCTTGGCGATCTCGTACACATGCCAGAGCGAGAGGGACATCACCATGTTGATGTTGTGGCCCGGCCGGCTGCTCGCCGTCTCGATGCCCGCCGCCTTCTTGAGGAACCAAGAGACCGACGGCGACTTGACCACGAACTCGAAGGTGCTGTCCTTGTAGGCGGTCAGCGTGACCTACGTTGGAGTCTCCGCCTTGTACTTCTGCGTCCTCGCGTTCAAGTCCTTGCAGAATGCCATCAGATTCAGCCTGTAGAACCCCAGCGCTGGTCCCACAGGCGGCGCAGGGCTAGGAGAAGGATGGTCGCTAGAATGGGTTTTGTCGTGGATTTGTCACGGCAGATGTCCTCGTGGAAAGGACTTAGTCGTGAGGCCAGCGCATCTATGTGGTAGCTTGAGAGGGGTTGAGCGGAATCGAGAGATGCAAGGCGGATCAACACAGAAGACAAGGATTTAGACAGCTTCGGGCCCTGGGAAACATCATCCGGTAACAACCCTACATGCTGTTTGAGGCTAGGTCTCATTATGCTCATGAGAGAGTCACCGGTAAGCCCTTCTCTAGTTGTGTCTAACCCAAGAGATTATTGCGTCTTGCTCGTCCCTCTTTGGGGAGCCCTGCCCCTCCTTATATAAGTTAGAGGGGCGGGTTACATGTGGAGTCCTAGTAAGACTAGGACTAGTCTATCTTCTCTTACAAGTTAAATACAAGTCCGGGTCTTGCTTCCTCAAAAAGGAAATATTTGTCATTCCTTTCCTCTTAAGCCAGCCCATCATAACGTGAGCCGGCCTTCTGGGCTTTGGGCCTTGTTGTCCATCTGACCCGTCCGCCGGGTTACTAATGAGTCGCCATCATCGGGCGGGTTATCTGTGAATCGCCAAGCTCCGTGCAGGTCACTGCAGTCGCCACGCTCCAGCCGGGTCATACATCCGACGGGTTACATCGCGGGGTATATCCCCGACATTAGCCCCTAGTTTAATTTGGATTTATCCATGTTAAACTGATCCTGTAAAACAAACACAAGAACAACTTTGACAGATTGTGTTCCGAGTTAAAATTCTTGTGCGGCACTTTTTGATCATCCTTAAGTCCTTGTGCTCCGGGTTAAATGTTCTCCTGACACAGGACCAGCTTATCCTTAAGTCCAATTATCATGTCCTTCCTCTAGAAAACCCGGGTCAAATATGCTAGCTTCATACTCAATTTGCTGATGTTGGTTTCTCACGTAAAAAATATTGTGAAGAATAATCCACTTGAGTCGGCTTCCAAGGCACCGGGTTAAATAATTTTGGTCTTCAAATACTCATCGATATTCACCGGCTTGAAGATGTAAAACTTGCAGTTTATCATTACCAAAACTGTAAAACAAAGCGATGTCGGGTCATAATTGTTGTCGACACCGGTTTATGTAATTGATCCTCTGATTTGCTCAAAACTGATAATATGAAGATTTTCTCCCTTATATCCATATTACACCTTGTAGCCCCAAGTCTTGAGCAGAACAAAGTGATGATTTAAGACTTGCTCCAATAAATGTTGCAACCTTGAAGAAATCCGGTTTACTCATCCCTATCATATAACTGAATATTCCACACATGTAGCCCCCAAGTGCCGGGTTGTCAAGCTTGCAGCAACCTGGGACTTGTAATTGCTTTATGCTCATGAAAATTTCAACCAGTGTAGCCCCCAAGGGCCGGCTTAGTAAGATAATACTGAGCTGGGACTTTGTATATAGTTGATAATAACATCATATAATATAGTCTCCACCATGGGGCTTGAACCCATGTCCACAAGGTTAAGAGCTTTGTACTCCACCAACTGAATAGTGGACCGTTCAATATAATGGATTAATGCTTGTGTACCTTGAATTTTTGACAGGAGCAATTGGTAGCCCCCAAGGGCCGGCTCATTATGATATGATGAGTCGGGTCTTCAATAAATTGAGCAAAAAATGACTTTACATTAGCCCCCAAGTGTCATGGTGCATGCTTGCAGCGACATGAGACTTGCATATTTGATGTAACCTCAATTGGAATAATGTAGCCCCCAAGCGCCGGGTCGTAAGCCTGCAGCGACTCAGGACTATTCCTTCCATTGTAGAATAAATAATATCCATTAATAAAATAATAGCCATTGCGCCAAAGCGACTTTGAATACCTCATCTGTTGATAAGTAAATCCAGAGTTTAAATACCCGGTGGTTCTTGGCCGATGGCGATTTAATACACCTCAATTGTAAGCCGGAATTTTTATAACCCGGCGGCTTATAGCCTTTGAGAAAAATCTAGAACGAATAATCATTTTGAAGCATCAACTTTGGTAATGAGCTTGAACTTAATCATTTATATGTCATATTTACGCAAATCCTGCAAAGAGTTTAAACAACATATGCCCCGCGACTTAACGTCAAAAGCAGGCGTATGGTAACCACCCAAATGTAGTCTTATCCTGCACACAAGTAGAACACAAGGTCCCTATGATCCTTTGAATGATACCGCCGGCTTATGTGACCCGGACAGTGAAGTTGATAACTCAACTCTATAAGAGCCGGCACATATGATATTTGTGACAACTCAAATACTTGCGATTGTATAAAAACCGATAAAATTTTTGAGGCTTCTGATTCGAATACGATCGAAGAAACCGTTCCAAAGGGGTTAAGCTAAGATTCGAATACGATCATATAGCCCCCAGTGGCGTTGGCGTTGCCGATCAAAGTGGGTATCGACAACTATGTTCTCTTTGGTTCGAATATGACCTATGTTTGAAAAGGAAGCCCCCAAATGACCTTAAAAGTTGTTTAACGACGCTGATTTGAATACGATCCATGTCGATTCCCAAAGGGGTTGAGCTATGATTCGGATACGATCAAGAAGCCCCCAAGTAGGTTAAGCTGTTTGCTAATCAAAAGGTTATCGACAGCTATGTTGTCTTTGGTTCGAATAATACCTATGTTTGAACAGAAGCCCCAAGTGACCATATAAATTTTGGCATTGCGCCGATCAAGAGGGTTTTGATAGCTATGCCCGATGAGCAGGAAGCCCCCAAGTGACCATAATAAAATAAGCCGTAAGGCAGGATACCCATGTTTTGAACCGTGCATCATGGCAGCAAGTTCCCTTTGGTAACCATTAATTTGTTTGAGATCTCGAACTTGCGAGAGATTAATTCTTTTGAACAGAAATTTTATAAACCGGATATTGAGATCCTCAAAGCTTTGTAAGGGACAAATTTACCTTGATCCGGATGTTGAACCGGTTTTGAGAGCTTCAAAGCTTTGCGGGAGAAAGATGTCTCTTGAGCTGTATTTTAAACCGAATCTTCATTTTGAACCGAGATTTTTCTGACGGCCTTTAAATATTTGCCAATAAAGCGGTATCCTCCTGTGGCGGGTTATCTTTCCCTTCAATGACCGGAGTTCTTAAATTCATTGAAACCGGCTAATTTTGCCGAGCCATACCATTGTAGCCCCCGAGTCTCAAGATGACTCGGAGTGTTGGCTTGAGATTCTCCATATTTGACCATAGCAGAAGGTGTATATCATTGGCGTTGATAGCGCAATGTGAATCCACATAAGGTTGAGGTGACTGCGGCGGGTTATAAATGATCCCTTATGAACCGTGTCGGCCTTCGCCAATGGTTCCTTCCAACTGGTATTGAAGTTAACCAAACCGTAGTGCGCAGCAACTTGTGCGCCTGCCCATTGAGCCATCCGGTCGCACGGCAATGACTAATAATACATGATAATTTGCCTCCAATTTGTTGGAAGAAAACCGGCTTCAGTGTAGTGACTTGCTCATACTCAATAAACAACTCCACCTTGACAAAGATGCGGCCTGATGTGTTGATGTAGACCAGAGCCACGAAAGCAGACGGTAAAGATGGTCGCAACATCGAGGCGGAATGAGACAGATAAACCGGCCGTGGCGTTGTAAGCTGGTGCGGACAGGCAAGTTGTCCTCCTTGTTGTAAGCCGGCATGGTCGTGAAAGACGGCCACGGCGTTGTAAGCCGGTGCGATCGCGAGAAGCTGACACGGCATTATGGCCGGTCAAAAGCGAGTCCGCTGAGTAACGCATTTACCACCGTAAGTAAAAGATATTGGCGTGCCTCCATCCCTATGGTATAATATCACTTTTTGTCATAAATAATTGCCCTGAATAAACAATATTGCAGACCAAGCAAAGATAAATTTGTTCTTTGAGAGAAAACAATGTACGCTAATAAACTTTAAACAGATAGATATCACCTGATTGTCCGGACGAGGATGATCCGTTCCATGAATCAACTTACAATACTTGCAATAGACATTTAGCTACTCTCTCCTGCCTTCGCAAATGTTGATTGGTTACTCATCCCATCGACTCAATATGGCCCCCGCAGCTCAACACGGGAGGGGCGGTTCAACATGGCTCCGGCGGCTCAACACAGTGCAGTGGCTCAATAGCCAGAGGAGATTGAGGTGACGGGCGGCTCAGCAAGGCCGGCGGATTCGGCATTGAGCGACCTTGTCGAGGGCGAGGCCGGCCGTTTATTGTAGCGGGTCGAGAAAGCGGCTCTAGACGCGGCTATTGACTCCAACTATTGTGGCTGACGGTGGCTCGCCGCTTGGAAACGTGGCTGTAGACAACAATTGAAGACTGAAGGTAATTGAATCTTTAGGTGCACCATGCTATCTTCTTTTCTTTTTCTTTCTTTAGGTGCATGTGCTCAAAATCAATCGGCCCTCGCTCCTTGTGCAAATACTATTGGTGCTTGGGATTTCACGTGGACTAGCCTTCAGCTAGTATTATGGAGTACTAGTAAACTTCTCTACATCCATGTCGGCATCAGCGACTGTATGCTTTGCAATAACTCTGATTGTTTAAACGCCAGTTGATGCACAGTTCTCTCAGATCCTTCTTTGAATGATGGAGTATGTAATCAGCAGGTGGTCCGGTTGGCTGGAGGAGGATGAGCTTTATTGCGGCGACATTAGCGAGCATCGCGGCCACAGGCCAGCGGCCTTTCCTGGGTCGTGGGAAAGCGAGAGCGGTTTGACTTGGCCATGGCTGAAACGAAGCACGCCGGCGACTGACGGCGACCGCGATGGTTCAGCCAAGCGATCGGCGTGGCGGAGAGCCGGCGGCGTCCTTTAGCACGCAGGCGGCGGATAGCTTGAGGCGGAGTGGCCCGAGTAGTGGAGATGAAGCCCGTGGCTTGAGCACGAGGCGGTTGTTTAACGCGGAAGCGAGGGTCGCAACATGGTCAGATGCCGAGGCCCGGCGGCGACTCAAAGAGACAGCGATTTAGCAACTTGAGGCCAAGACGGAGGAGGCGAGTCCGAGCGGGAGGCGGCTTGACGGCGGCCGATGCCGGCGATGTGAAGCGACGCTGGTCATGGAAGGAGCACGCTGGTGGCTCCGAGCTTATGAAGCCGGCGACTTCAAGGGGCGTGCTCTGGCGCGTTGAGTGGATACAGCAAGATAATCCGGGTCATGGTCAATCTGGTTGACCCACATCCACCTCCCCTTCGATCGTGGCCCCTTTTTTCTTCTTTTTTTTTTAAACGCACCGCTTTTCTGTTCGAGTCCAAGTTGCGAACGGAAATGATGAGAATTGACCGAGTCCTCCTCTTGTCGTTTTTGTCCCACGTCACGCGCCATCTGGATATTACATGGAATAGCAATCAATTCTCGATCTCCGTGCTGGCCATGCAGTAGCACTAGAGTATTTGGATGCTTTAGCACTAGATTCCTCCCTTAAAACTCGATTTTAGTCCATGTAAAACAACTGCATGGATGACTCCCCACGCATCTTTGTTTTACCTTGATTACGATCCTTGTATTGTTTCCTCTTTGACACGGCTTAGCAATTTTTCCAAAACCTGTACTCGGACAGCGGAGGCGTCAAATCAAAGTTGGCGACTTCGTAATGGCGTACGGCGCACATCCCTAATTCTCATCTCCAATTTTGAATATGCCAGCTCCGGAGCCATGATTCTGATCTTAAACGCATTTAACTTTTGACCACTCGCCAGTAAGAAGCTGTTTCATGCCGGGTTATCCTATGCAATTTGTTCTCTGGCTTTTCTTCATCTGGTGAATCGCGAGCTTCTTGATTCTTGAAAGAGATCCCTCCAAGAACTCAACACCACCGTGCGCAGGCCCCACGGTGGGCGCCAACTGTCGTGGATTTGTCACGGCAGATGTCCTCGTGGAAAGGACTTAGTCGTGAGGCCAGCGCATCTATGTGGTAGCTTGAGAGGGGTTGAGCGGAATCGAGAGACGCAAGGCGGATCAACACACAAGACAAGGATTTAGACAACGACCCGGGGCCCGGAAACATCATCCTGTAACAACCCTACATGTTGTTTGAGGCTAGGTCTCATTATGCTCATGAGAGAGAGTAAGCTTGACCCGGCTCTTCTCTAGTTGTGTCTAACCCTAGAGATTATTGCTTCTTGCTCGTCCCTCTTTGGGGAGCCCTGCCCCTCCTTATATAAGTTAGAGGGGCGGGTTACATGTGGAGTCCTAGTAAGACTAGGACTAGTCTATCTTCTCTTACAAGTTAAATAAAAGTCCGGGTCTTGCTTCCTCATAAAGGAAATATTTGTCATCCCTTTCCTCTTAAGCCGGCCCATCATAACGTGAGCCGACCTTCTGGGCTTTGGGCCTTGTTATCCATGTGACCCGTCCGGGGTTACTAATGAGTCGCCATCATCGGGCGGGTTATCTGTGAAACGCCAAGCTCCAGGCAGGTCACCAGTGAGTCGCCACGCTCCAGCCGGGTCATACATTCGACGGGTTACACCGCGGGGTATATCCCCGACAGGTTTCCTTGTCGCCACATCTTTCAGCGTTGCCATGCTTTTTTGCACTGCGTGGATTGCACGGTGCGGCATGGGTGTGCTGCGTGGACTGCACGGCGCCGCCACCGATGGCTTGATGAAGCAGACCACGGGAGGCCCAAAAAGGATGGCGGGGCGGTTGTGGGCGCGGCGGCCGGCGAGTTCAGAGGTGGGAGAAGGCCATGGGAGACCGCCAGCCATCCCGTGGTAGCCGTCGAGTGGACGGGGAGGCCGCGTCTGCTGGTAGGCGGAGGGGCAGCATGGGCCACCGGATCTGGCGGCGGGGCGTTGTGAGGGGGGCCGCCGTGGCCTGTATCTGTCGGTGGAGGACCACCGCAGCTCACCGCGCGAGGGGAGGAAGGCCCATGGGCTGATCAGGGTCGAAGTGCAGGGAGGAGAGGGCCATGGGGGGCTCGCCGGATCTGGGGAGGAGAGGGCCACGGTGACCTCGGCGGCTGCCGTGGTTGCCGGCGGAGTTGGAGGAAGGTTGGGGTGCGGGGCAGAGGAAGGAGGAGTGGGGGCGGCGGGGTGCCGAGCCCGATCCGGATCTCACGACCGGAGCGCCATGTCTTTCGTGGGGATGGGGATTGGGGAGCGATTGGGGGTGGTGGCGCTGGGCCGTGGGCATCGGGGAGAGGTGGGTTGGGGATTGACCAGGGAAGAACGTGGGTTCGGTGGGGGTGGGGTGCGTGGGGCTGGTCGGCTAGGGCAGGTTTCTTGTTTTTGTTTTTGCAATCTGTGGGGTTCCGGCGGTGGGGGTTAACAGAATAAGAAAGTGAGGTGCAGAATAAGACTCTTAAGGGTGTTATCATAATAGACCCACCCTATATATATATATATATATATATATATATATATATATATATATATATATATATATATATATATATATATATATATATATATATATAGCCATTGAAGAAAAAGCGATGGAAAGCAGTGAAGACAATGCAAAGTTGAAGAAAAAAGAACAAGCTGAGGAATTTCAAAAGCGAGGAAAAACTCAAATTGAAGATTTTCAACTTTGGTGGTGGCGTGACCCATCAGTATAAGAATGATGATTTCAGGACACCGCATACAATTGTCGTAGGGTTACGAGAATCAAATTCTTCGTTAATTTCTTCACACTTAGAGTGTTATTCTTCATTGATTGAAGAAAACGTTTCTTCATGTGTTGCACATCTAAGTCATGGTTTTGCATAAGTGTTAGGATGAGTGTCCTTTTCAAAGAACATTCGAAGATTCTAAGATATTTAGCTCCTGCTGCAACTTGCTAAATCTCTTCTCATCCAAGGGCTTTGTGAAGATATCGGCTAGATGTTCTTTAGTCTTCACATGCTCAATAGAAATGTTGCCCTTCAACACATGATCACGAAAGAAAATGATAGCCGAATCTGAATGTGCTTTGTCTTGAGTGCTTTGGGCGGGTTGTGAGCAGTCTTGATGGCACTCTCATTGTCACAGAAGAGAGGCACATTCTTCATGTTGACGCCATAGTCCTTGAGAGTTTGCTTCATCCATAGCAATTGAGCACAGCAAGAACGAGCAGCAATGTACTCGAGCCAAAGAAGATGAAGCGATCTAGCTCGATTACATTTCTTCGAGGACCAACAAACCAAAGATCGTCCAAGGAAATGACATGTACCAGATGTTGACTTGCGGTCCACACGATCACCAAAGATAGTCGAGTCGAGAATATCCAATGAGATCAAAAGCCGAGCCCTTGTGGTACCATAATCCAAGTGTTGGTGTGTGAGCTAGATATCGAAGAATATGCTTCCTGACCTTATGGTGTGATTCCTTCGGTGTAGCTTGAAATCAGGCACACATACAAACACTAAGCATTATATCTGGCCTAGATGCACATAGGTACAATAAAGAACCAATCATGGAGCGGTATACCTTATGATCGAAGTCAATAACATTTTCATCAGTGCACAGATGGCCATTAGTGGGCATAGGAATTTTGACGCCTTTGCAATCTTGCATGCTGAATTTCCTCATTACATCCTTGAGGTATTTCTCCTGAGATATGAATATGCCATTGCTTGTTGGACGAATTTGAAGACCTAAGAAGAATTTCAATTCTCCCATCATAGACATTTGATATTCTTCACTCATCATATAGGCAAATTCATCACTATAACATTGGTCGATCTGACTAAAGATAATATCATCAACATATATTTGGCACACAAATAGTTCACCATCATAAGATTTAGTGAAAAGAGTAGGGTCGAGTGAACCGGGTTTGAAGCCTTTCTTCATGAGGAATTCCTTCAAGGTATCATACCACGCCCGAGGTGCTTGCTTGAGGCCATAGAGGGCCTTATTGAGTCTGAAGACTTTGTCAGGATTCTTTGGATCTTCAAAACCTGGGGGTTGAGCAACATATACTTCTTCCTCAAGCTTACCATTGAGGAATGCACTTTTCACTTCCATTTGATATAAGGTGATATCATGATGGTTAGCATAAGCAAGTAATATGCGAATAGCATCAAGTCTGGCAACAGGTGCAAAAGTTTCATCGAAGTCAATTCCTTCAACCTGTGTGTAGCCTTGAGCTACAAGCCGTGCCTTATTCCTCACCACAAGGCCATTTTCATCTTGCTTGTTGTAGTAGATCCACTTTGTGCCAGTGATATTGTGCTTGCGAGGATCTAGACGTTTGACCAGTTCCCAAACGTTGTTGAGCTTGAACTGATGTAATTCTTCTTGGATGGCCTGAATCCACTCAGGCTCCAGAAATGCTTCATCTACCTTAGTGGGCTCTGTGATAGAGACAAAGGCATAGTGCCCACAAAAGTTAGATAAATGTGAAGCTCTTGAGCGTGTGAGAGGACCTGGTGCTTCAATGTCATCGATGATCTTCTCAATTTGCAATTCTCTTGCAACACGGGGATGAGCTGGTTGCCGTCGAGGAATTTGATCAGCATTTTCTTCAGTATTTTCTTCAGGTGCATTAGCTCGACGTTCTTCATGTTCTGGAATGAATTCTTCAGCAGATTCTTCGGTAGGAATGACATCCTCAGTAGCCTTGAACTTGATAGATTCCTCAGGTGCTGGTTCATCTATCACAGAAGGTAGGTGCTCTCTTTGCGAGCCATTAGTTTCATCGAACCGCACATCTATAGTTTCAACAACCTTGTGAAGAACGTTATTGAAGACTTTGTAGGTGTGCGAGTCCTTTCCGTAACCAAGCATAAAACCTTCATGTGCTTTCGGTGCAAATTTTGAGTTGTGATGAGGATCTCTAATCCAACATTTAGCACCGAAGACTTTGAAATAACTCACATTGGGTTCCTTGTCAGTGAGGAGTTCATAGGCTGTCTTCTTGAAGAATTTGTGAAGATATACTCTGTTGATGATATGGCATGTAGTATCAATTGCATCAATCCAGAAACGACAAGGAGTTTTGTATTCATCAAGCATAGTGCGAGCCATCTCAGCAAGAGTCCTGTTCTTGCGCTCCACGGCGCCATTCTGCTGAGGAGTATAAGGAGCAGATAACTCATGAGTAATACCAAGTTCATCAAGATAGTCATCAAGACCAGAATTCTTGAACTCAGTTCCATTGTCACTTCTGATGTGCTTGATCTTCACACCAAAGTTGGTTGAAGCCCTCGAGGAAAATCGTTTGAAGACTTCCTGCACTTCATGTTTGTAAGTGACAATGTGTACCCATGTGTAACGAGAGTAATCATCAACAATAACAAAGCCATATTGAGATGCATCATTTGAAACTGCAGAATAATGGTTAGGACCGAAGAGATCCATATGAAGCAATTCAAATGGACGAGTAGTAGTCATGATAGTCTTCACTGGATGCTTAGCCTTGGTCATCTTTCTAGCTTCACAGGGTCCGCATAAGTGATCCTTGAGGAATTTGACATTCTCAGTGCCAATGACATGCTTCTTCTTTGCAAAGTGTGCAAATTCCTCATGCCTGCATGACCAAGTCGTTGATGCCATAGCCAGCCTTATGAAGCTTTTGCAAGTAGGCACACGGCTGGTTGCGGTCCTGTAGAGAAATCAACAATATACAAGTCTCCTCTCCTAAAGCCTTGAAGACTTTGGAATTGTCGGCTTCCATAACCACAACACAATGATACTTGCCAAAGACAACAAGCATATCAAGATCACAAAGCATTGTGACAGACATGAGGTTGTATCCTAAGGACTCGACAAGCATGACTTCGTCCATGTGTCGATCCTTTGAGATCGCAACCTTACCTAGGCCCAATACCTGACTTTTGCCTTTGTCAGCGAAGATGATATGCTTCGAATGCGACGGAGATAAGGGAGCATCCATCAATATATTCTTGTCACCAGTCATGTGATTTGTACATCCACTATCAAGGACCCACTCAGTGGCTTTGGGTTGATCATCCTGCAGATGAATTAGTGCAGCTTACGAACTCATATACTTCATCAGTGAAGAATATGACATCAATTCATCAGATCAATTTCATCAAGCAATAGAACAGATAAAGCAGTATGAGGACGTGAGAAATGAAAGTTCATTTTTTCATGATTAGCCTGCGTCCTTTCAGGCACTTTTCAGGTCTCCAGCAAATTCTTCACACGTTCACGCACGTCTGGAGACATGACCCTGTAGAAGAGATTAGTCCTTTTTCTTCACCATCCACATCTGAAGGGGTGGCAAAGAGTTCATCACTCTGCGAGCTCCATATGAGAAAGGTGGCATAGAAGCCACTCCATTTTATTTCACATAAGAGGAGCTAGGATAAGCATATGAATAAGCAGAGAAATTCTTCGAGGACTTATGAACATAATAGTTAGAACAATAATGCTCATATTCATAGCCCTTAGCTCTTCCCTATGAAACAGAGTTGTTAGCACGATGATATTCATATGAGGACTTTGATCCTTTTGAGGAATTTGATCCATGTGAGGAATTTGGTCCGTATGAGGACTTGGATCCATATGGAGAATTTGGTCCATATGAAGAATTTGATCTGGGGTTCCTATTCTTCACGAGGTGGTGTCATGAGGACATTCACACAAGACTTTCAAGGCACCTTTTGGGAACCCAGATTTTCTTCATAGGGGAACCGTTCCTGCGATTAGTGCCAACATATCTAGCAAATACTTCACCATTACGATTTTGAATAGTTTATAGTTGGAGTCAAATGACTCATCGGTAGAATGAGAAGATTCACATGTAAAGCGGATAAATTGGATGGATCTCTGGAGGTCCCTTTGCGGCAACCCATGAGGTTTTGGGGTCTTTGCTCGGGCTTCCAATATGTACCATCGGCATTGAGTTTCCTCTCAAAGGCAATACCCTCTTTCCTAGGGTTCCTGTTGAGGATCTCGCTTTTTAAGCACATCACAAAGAGTCTGATGCCCTTTGAGGCTTTTGTACATGCACATCATGTACAATTTCTTCGACCCTACATCGTTAGTGATACTAGCAATGTCCTCGAGATGAGGAATTAGTGATAGCATAGGCAGGTGAAGAATTTGTAACATTAAAAGCATTTGAACATTGGTGAAGAATTAAGCGATTCACGTTCAATGCATTTCAAACATGGAGGAACAAATTCTTCACGAGAAGCGCTGATTTGTTGAGCAAGTAATGAATCGGCGCTCCTTACGAAGATCTTCATAACTCACCCTTAGCTTCTCAAGATCTTGTTTTCTTTGAATAAATTCATAAGAAAGCTTCTCATGATCAGACAAGAGAGTGTTATGATGACCTTGAAGGTTGTCAAACCTAGTCTGAAGTCTCTGAAGATTTTCAGTCAAGGTTTTAGTGTGATCCATTTATTCACCCAACATATCATCACTTTTTCTAGCATGTTTTGAACCTTTTCAAAAGCCATTTGTTGTTTCACAGCAATCTTAGCAAGTTTAGAGTAGCTGGGCTTGAGGTTTCATCAGATTCATTCTCACTAGATTCAGAGGAGGTATATTTCAGTACCATGGCACCCTTTGCCATGAAGCAATAGGTAGGAGCATAGTCATCATTGTCTTCATCAGCCTTGTTGGTGAAGCCATTTTCTTCAGAGTTGAAGATAGACTTGGCAGATTTAATGCAAGAGCGAGAGCTAGACTCGCCACACCAGACTCGGACTCCTCAGACGCCTCCTCTTCCTCATTTTCTTCAGATTCAGCCTCAGAGTCCATTTCCTTGCCAATGAATGCCCGAGCCTTCTTGGAGCTGCTCTTCTAGTGAGATTAAGACTTTGAGGATTTTGATGATGAGGACTTTGAGGATTTCTTATTTTTCTTCGCATCATCAGAATTGTAATCCTTGTATTTCTTCTTCTTTGATTCCTGTTCCCACTAAGGACAATCTTGAATGTAGTGTCCAGGTTTCTTGCATTTGTGACAAAGCCTCTTCTTGTAGTCACTGGATGAGGAATCATTGCTCCTTGAGGGTTTTCCAAAGCGACCACGTCTTGAGAACTTCTGGAATTTCTTCATGAGCAGTGCTAATTCATGGCTCTGTTCTTCAGGACCACCAAGGCTGCTTCCAGAGTCTTCATCTTCGCACTTCGAAGCGCCTTGGCCTTGATCTGCACGTGATCTGCCATAGCTCGAACCATAGAGATCTCTCTTTTCCGCAAGCTGGAACTCATGAGTATTCAGCCTCTCGACGATATCAGCGGGATCAAGTGACTTGTAATAAGCACGTTCTTGTATCATCAATGCCAGAGTATCAAATGAGGAATCAAGCGATCTCAGCAATTTCTTCACCACCTCATGGTCGGTGATGTTAGTGGCACCAAGCGCTTGAAGCTCATTTGAGATGTCAGTGAGGCAATCAAAGGTTTGTTGAACATTTTCATTATCGAGTCTTTTGAAGCGGTTGAAGAGATTGCGAAGAACATCAACTCGAGAGTCGCGCTGTGTTGAGACTCCTTCATTCACTTTGGACAGCCTATCCCAGACAAGCTTAGCAGTTTCCAAAGCACTCACTCTTCCATACTGTCCTTTGCTCAGATGGCCACATATGATATTCTTCGCTTGGGAATCGAGTTGCTTGAATCTCTTCACATCAGCAGCATTCAGAGAAGGTGTGACTGAGGGAACACCATTTTCCACAACATACCAGAGATCGTTATCAATTGCCTCAAGATGCATTCACATCTTATTCTTCCAGTAGGGGTAGTCCGTCCCATCAAAGGTAGGACACCCAGCAGAGACCTTGATCATACCTGCGGTCGACATAACTAAAACTCGAGGCGGTTAAACCAAAATCACAAAAAACAAGGGAGTACCTTGCTCTGATACAAATTGAAAGTGCGTTATCTCGACAAGAGGGGGTGAATAGGCGATTTTTATGAATTCTTCACTGAGGAATTTGCCGGTGAGGAAATTCCTTAGCGAAGAACTACTAGCAGCGGAATAAGTACTTAAAAGTAAACATATCAGAACAAAAGCATGGTCATCATGATGAAATGAAGATAAGCACAGAGTACAGAATGCGTAATCACAGGATAACACATGATGAAGACAAAGCGGTGAAGAAATTGGGCCGAGGAAATTGAGAATGTCTTCAGTCAAAGTCTTCAAACACAGATATGACAAGCACACAACACAGTAATGAGGAAATGGAAGAGTTGAGGAAATAGAACCAGTATGCTTGGTGAAGACAATGATTCGGTAGACCAGTTCCAACTGTAGTCTCATTTGTACATCTGGTTGGAGTGGCTAGGTATTTAAACCTGAGGACACACAGTCCCGGACACACAGTCCTCACCGTATTCTCCTTGAGCAAAGGTCACACAGACCTCTCCCAATCACTCGTGGTAAGTCTTCAGGTGACTTCCGAACCTCCACAAACTCGGTCACTCGGAGATCCACAATTCCTCTTGGATGCTCTAGACCATGACGCCTAACCGTCTGGAAGAAGCACAGTCTTCAAAGGCAACAAGCGTCGGATCCACGCAGGATCAATCTCTTCAGTGATGCTCAATCACTTTGGGTATGTAGGTGTTTGGGTTTGGGTTTTCCTCAATCGATGATTTTTGCTCAAAGTCCTCGGAGGATGGGATGCTCTCAAATGACAAGTGTCAGTTTCTCTCAGAGCTGCCGACCAGCTAGTGGTTGTAAAGGCGGACTATTTATAGCCTAGGGAGCAGCCCGACATGATAAGACATAAATTCCCTTCAATGATATGACCGTTAGGTAGATAAGATATTTTGGGACGGTGGCGCGTAGCACAACAACGATCCGGAAATTTGAGTATCAAATTCCTCGGGGCTATCATGTTCCTCATTTGTATAGGCAATCCGCCTTTGGCGAATTCCTAACTCCTCGGTCGAGAACAAATTCCTCGTGACCGGAAGAACTTCGTCTCATCCTTTGAAGAAATTCTTGATCGTATGTAGAGATTTCCAATGGCTTCACTCGAAGGAATTGGTAGGTGTAGGATTTTGAGTTGAGCATCACATGGAAATTTTTCCTTAGTATTTCCTCGACCCCTTTAACGATACAATGTTTCCTATGACTCAAGAAAGAGAAAATGAAACTACGAAAACAAAAGTCTTCACGCTTCATGTTCCTCAAATGAATACCAAGTCTTCAAGGTCACACCAATTTCTTCACTTTCAAAGTCTTCAGAAAGTCTTCAGTCGAAGAACTTCATTTTTAGGGGTCGACTTTCTCTGTAAATATCAAACACCTCATAGGCTTATAGACCTGTGTACACTTATAAACAAATTAGTCCCTTAACCTATAAGTCTTCGATACACCAAAATCACTAAGGGGCACTAGATGCACTTACACGACATGATAAGACATAAATGCCATTCAATGATATGACCGTTAGGTGGGTAGATATTTTGGGACAGCTGGCGCATAGCACAGCAACGGTCGGAAATTTGACTATCAAATTCCTCACGGCTATCATGTTCCTCACTTGTAGGCAATCCGCACTGGCGAATTCCTAACTCCTCAGTCGGAACAAATTCCTCAGAGACCAGAAGAAATTTGTCTACATCCTTTGAAGAAATTGATTGAAGCTGTATGAGATTTCCAATGGCTTCACTCGAAGGGATTGGTAGGTGTAAGATTTTGAGTTGAGCATCACTTGGAAATTTTTCCTTAGTATTTCCTCGACCCCCTTTAACAGTACAGTGTTTCCTATGACTCAAGAAAGAGAAAATGAAACTACGAAAACAAAAGTCTTCACGCTTCATGTTCCTCGAATGAATACCAAGTCTTTACGGTCACACCAATTTCTTCACTTTCAAAGTATTCAGAAAGTCTTCAGAAATCCAAAGTCTTCAGTCGAAGAACTTCATTTTTATGGGTCAACTTTCTCTGTAAATATCAAACTCCTCATTGACTTATAGACCTGTGTACACTCACAAACGCATCAGTCCCTTAACCTATAAGTCTTCGATACACCAAAATCGCTAAGGGGCACTAGATGCACTTATAGTTCTTGCCTCTATTGCAAGGTATGAAGTTGAGTAAGACTCAAAGCCCGACCACAATAGAAGATAGAGAGAGAATGAAAGCCATTCCCTATGCCTCAACCATAGGTTCTATTATGTATGCCATGTTGTGTACCAAATGTGTGCCTTGCCATGAGTTTGGCAAGGGGGTACAATAGTAATCCAGTAGTGGATCACTGGACAACGGTCAACATTATCCTTAGTTACCTAAGAGGACTAAGGAAATGTTTCTCGGTTATAAAGGTGATAAAGAGTTCGTCGTAAAGGGTTACGTCGATGCAAGCTTTGACACCGATCCGGATGACTCTGAGTCTCAATCTGGACATGTATTTAATGTGGGAGCAATTAGCTAGAGTAGCTACATGCAGAGCATTGTAGAAGTAGAAATTTGCAAAATACATTATGAATCTGAATGTGGTAGACCCACTGACTAAACTTCTCTCAAAAGCAAAACATGATCACACCTTAGAACTCATTGGGCGTTGTAAGTGCATCTAGTGCCCCTTAGTGATTTTGGTGTATTGAAGACATATTGGTTAAGGGACTAATGCATTTGTGAGTGTACACAAGTCTATAAGTCTATGAGGAGTTTGATATTTATAGAGAACGTCGACCCCTAAAAATGAATGTCTTCAACTGAGGACTTTGGATTTCTGAAGACTTTCTGAAGACTTTGAAAGTGAAGAAATTGGAGTAACCATGAAGACTCTATATTCATGCGAGGAATATGAAGTGTGAAGACTTTGTTTTCGTCATTTCGTTTTTATCTTTATTAAGTCATAGGAAACACCGTACTGTTAAAGGGGGTCGAGGAAAAACTAAGGAAAAGTTTCCAAGTGATGCTCATCTCAAAATCCTACACCTACCAATCCTTTCGAGTGAAGCCATTGGAAATCTCATGCAGTTCAGTCAATTTCTTCAGTGACAGAGACGAAGTTCTTCTAGTCTCTAAGGAATTTGTTCTGACTGAGGAGTTAGGAATTCGCCAGTGCGGATTGCCTACAAGTGAGGATCATGATAGCCCTGAGGAATTTGATAGTCAAATTTTCGACCGTTGCTGTGCTATGTGCCAGTTGTCCCAAAATATCTACCCACCTAACGGTCATATCATTGAAGGGCAATTATGTCTTATCATGTCGGGCTGCTCCCTAGGCTATAAATAGCCGCCCCCTACAACCACTAGCTGGTTGGCTGCTCCGAGAGAAACTGACACTTGACATTGAGAGCATCCCATCCTCCGAGGACTTTGAGCGAAAGTCATCAAGTGAGGAAAACCCAAGCCCAAACACCTACAAACCCAAAGTGATTGAGCGTCACTAAAGAGATTGATCATGTGTGGATCCGACAGTTGTTACCTTTAAAGACTATGCATCTTCCAGACGGTTAGGCGTCATGGTCTAGAGCATCCAAGAGGAAATTGTGGATCGCCGAGTGACCAAGTTTGTGAAGGTTTGGAAGTCACCTGAACACTTACCACGAGTGATTGGGCGAGGTCTGTGTGACCTTAGCTCAAGGAGAATATGGTGAGGATTGTGTGTCCTCAGGTTTAAATACCTAGCCGCTCCAACCAGACGTAGAACTGTCACAGTATTTGGAACTCGTCTACCAAATCATTGTCTTCACCGAGCTAACTGGTTCTATTTCCTCAACCCTTCCATTTCCTCATTATTGTGTTGCGTGCTTGTTCATATCTGTTTGAAGACTTTCTCAATTTCCTTAGTTCAATTTCTTCAGTCTGTTTGTCTTCATCCTGTTTTATCCTGTGCTTACACTTTATGTACTCTGTGTTTGTTTTCATTTCATCATGATGACTGTGCTTATGTTATGTTATGTCTTCATCTAAGTACTTATTCCGCTGCAAGTAGTTCTTCGCTTAGGAATTTCCTCACGCTGAAATTCCTCAGTGAAGAATTCATAAAAATTGCCTATTCACCCCCCCCCCTCTAGTCGACTTAACGCACTTTCAATTGGTATCAGAGCAAGGTATTCCCTTGTTCTGTGTGTTTTTTGGTTTAACCGCCTGGAGTTTTAGTTATGTCGACCGCAGGAATGAAGACTGTGTCATGCCCCATCTTTGACGGTCATGATTATCCCAAGTGGAAGGCCATGATGAGGAAGTGACTCATGGCGATGAACAGCGAGCTGTGGACGGTCACTAAGATTGGTCTTACCGATCTTTGCAAGATGACGGAGGCTGATGGCATTCGCAAGTACACTCTTCTCAACCTCACGGCAAAGGAGATCATCTGCTCCTGTGTGACTCAAAATCAGTTCAGGAATATTATGCATCTCAGCCATGCGAAGCTCATCTGGGACCGACTCGCTGAGTTATATGAAGGTCATAGAACCGATCGTGATCCCTGGTTTGAGGGTTTCATGGTATCGTGTAAGGCTATGACTTTCGAGTCAGAATCATCATCCTCTGCACCATGGCTTATGGAAAAAATTGACAAGGTAACTGAATGCTACCTGTCTGAGTCTAGTGATGATGAATCTGCTTATGAATTTGGACCCAGCTACACCAAACTTGCTTCCCTTACCACTAAGCAACAAAGAGCTTTGGAAATAGTTCAGCATATGCTTGATGAGAGTGATGATATGTTGGGTGAAGAAATGGATCGCACTAAAACCTTGACTGAAATCTTCAGAAACTTCAGTCTAAGTTTGACAACCTTCAAAGTCATCATAACACCCTTTTATCTGATCATGAGAAGCTTTCTTATGAATTTCTTCAAAGAAAGCAAGAACTTGAGAAGCTAAGGGTGAGTTACGAAGATCTTCAGAAGGAGCGTGATTCATTACTTGCTCAACAAATCATCGCTGCTTAGGAAGAATTCATTCCTCCATGTTTGAAGTGCATTGAACATGAATCTGCTAATTCTTCACCTGAAAGTTCGAATGCTTTTATTGCTGCAAATTCTTCACCTGTCTCTGCTATCACTAATTCCTCGTCTGAGGATATTGCTAGTATCACTAACAATGCAGGGCTAAAGGAATTGTATATGACAGGCATGTACAAAAGCCTCAAAGGGCATCAGGCTCTTTGTGATGTGCTTAAAAAGCAGATCCTCAAAGGAACCCTAGGAAAGAGGGTATTGCCTTTGAGAGGAAACTCAATGCTAATGGAACATCTTTGGAAGCCCGAGCGGTACCCCAAAACCTCATGGGTTCTTGCAAAGGGACCTCCAAGAGATCCATCTACTCTATCTGACTTTACATGTGAATCTCCTCATTTTTCTGATGAGTCATTTGACTCAAACTATAAGTTATTCAAAAATCAGAATGGTGAAGTATTTGCTAGATATGTTGGCACTAACTGCAGGAACAGTTGCCCTATGAAAAAAATCTGGGTTCCCAAAAGGTGCCTTGAAAGTATTCAGGTAAATGTCCTCATGACACCACCCGTGAAGAATAGGAACCCCAGATGAAATTCTTCATATGGACCAAATTCTTCATATGGATCCAAGTCCTCACGTGGATCAAATTCCTCGAAAGGATCAAAATCCTCATATGAACATCATCGTGCTAACACTTTTGTTTCGCAGGGAAGATCTAAGGGCTATGAATATGAGCATTATTCTACTAACCATTATGTTCATAAGTCCTCGAAGAATTTCTCTGCTTATTCATATGCTTACCTAACTCCTCTTATGTGTTTTTAGTTTAACCGCCTGGAGTATTAGTTATGTCGACCGCAGGAATGAGGACTGTGTCATGCCCCATCTTTGACGGTCATGATTATCCCAAGTGGAAGGCCATGATGAAGAAGTGACTCATGGCGATGAACAGCGAGCTATGGAACGTCACTGAGATTGGTCTTACCGATCTGTGCAAGATGGCGGAGGCTGATGGCATTCGCAAGTACACTCTTCTCAACCTCACAGCGAAGGACATCATCTGCTCCTTTCTGTCTCAAAATCAGTTAGGAATATTATGCATCTCAGCCATGCGAAGCTCATCTGGGACCGACTCTCTGAGGTCTATGAAGGTCATAGAACTGATCGTGATCCCTGGTTTGAGGATTTCATGGTATCGCGTAAGGCTATGACTCGAGTCAGAATCATCATCCTCTGCACCATGCCTTATGGCAAAAAGTGCCAAGGTAACTGAATGCTACCCGTCTGAGTCTAGTGATGATGAATCTGCTGATGAATTTGGACCCAACTACACAAAACTTGCTTCCCTTGCCACTAAACAACAAAGAGCTTTGGAAAAAGTTCAACATATGCTTGATGAGAGTGATGATATGTTGGGTGAAGAAATGGATCGCACTAAAACCTTATTGAAAATCTTGTAAACTTGGTCTAAGTTTGACAACCTTCAAAGTCATCATAACACTCTCTTATCGATCATGAGAAGCTTTCTTATGAATTTCTTCAAAGAAAGCAAGATCTTGAGAAGCTAAGGGTGAGTTATGAAGATCTTCAGAAGGAGCGTGATTCATTACTTGCTCAACAAATCAGCGTTGCTCAGGAAGAATTCATTCCTCCATGTTTGAAGTGCATTGAACATGAATCTGCTAATTCTTCGCCTGAAAGTTCGAATGCTTTTATTGCTGCAAATTCTTCACATGTCTCTGCTATCACTAATTCCTCATCTGAGGATATTGCTAGTACCACTGACAATGCAGGGCTGAAGGAATTGTATATGAGCGAGCATGTACAAAAAGCCTCAAAGGGCATCGTGCTCTTTGTGATGTGCTTAAAAGCGAGATCCTCAACAGGGAACCCTAGGAAAGAGGGTATTTCCTTTGAGAGGAAACTCAATCTTGATGGAACATCTTTGGAAGCACAAGGCGGTACCCCAAAACCTCATGGAGTTGCTTGCAAAGGGACCTCGATAGATCTATCTACTCTATCCGGCTTTACATGTGAATCACCACATTCTTCCGATGAGTCATTTGACTCAAACTATAAGCTGTTCAAAAAATCAGAATGGTGAAGTATTTGTTAGATATGTTGGCACTAAGCTGCAGAGCAGTTTGCCCTATGAAGAAAATCCGGTTCCCAAAAGGTGCCTTGAAAGTCTTCAGATAAATGTCCTCATGACACCACCTGTGAAGAATAGGAACCCCAGATCAAATTCTTCATATGGACCAAATTCTTCATATGGATCCAAGTCCTCACGTGGATCAAATTCCTCAAAAGGATCAAAATCCTCATATGAACATCATCGTGCTAACACTTCTGTTTAGCAGTGAAGATGTAAGGGCTATGAATATGAGCATTATTCTTCTAACCATTATGTTCATAAGTCCTCGAAGAATTTCTCTGCCTATTCATATGCTTACCCTAACTCCTCTTATGTGAAACAAAGTGGACTGGCTTCTATGCCACCTTTCTCTTATGGAGCTCGCGGAATGATGAACTCCTTGCCACCTCTTCAGATGTGGGTGGTGAAGAAAAAGAACTAATCTCTTATGCAGGGTCAGGTCTCCAGACGTACTTAAACGTCTGAAGAATTTGCTAGAGACCTGAATATGCTTGAAAGGATGCAAGCTAATCATGAAGAAATGAATTTTCATTTCTCACATCCTCATACTGCTTTATCTGTTCTATTGCTTGATGAAATTGATCTGATGAAATTGATGTCATATTCTTCACTGATGAAGTATATGAGTTCGTAAGTTGCACTAATTTATCTGCAGGATGATCAACCCAAAGCCACTGAGTGGGTCCTCGATAGTGGATGTACAAACCACATGACTGGTGACAAGAATCTATTGATGGATGCTCCCTTATCTCCATCCCATCTGAAGCATATCACCTACGCTGACAAAGGAAAAAAGCAAGGTATTGGGTCTAGGTAAGGTTGTGATCTCAAATGATCGACACATGGACAAAGTCATGCTTGTCGAGTCCTTAGATTCAACCTCATGTCAGTCTCAATGCTTTGTGATCTTGATATGGTTGTTATCTTTGGCAAGTATCGTTGTGTTGTGATCATGGAAGCTGACCATTCCAAAGTCTTCGAAGGCTTTAGGAGAGGAGACCTGTATATTGTTGATTTCTCTACAGGACCACAGCCCGCTATATGCCTACATGCAAAAGCTTCACAAGGCTGGCTATGGCATCGACGACTCGGTCATGCTGGCATGAGGAACTTGCACACGCTTGCGAAGAAGAAGAAGCATGTCATCGACATTGAGAATGTCAAATTCCTTAAGGATCACTTGTCTTGAACTGTGAAGTGGAAAGTTGACCAAGGCCAAGCATCCGATTGAAGACTATCATGACTACCACTCGTCCATTTGAATTGCTTCACATGGATCTCTTTGGTCCTAACCATTATTCTGCATTCACCAATGAAGCATCTCTATATGGCTTTGTTATTGTTGATGATTACTCTCGTTACACATGGGTACATATCATCACTTACAAACGTGAAGTGCAGAAAGTATTCAAACGATTTTCCTCGAGGGCTTAAACCAACTTTGGTGTGAAGATCAAGCACATCAGAAGTGACAATGAAACCGAGTTCAAGAATCTTTGGTCTTGATGACTATCTTGATGAACTTGGTATTACTCATGAGTTATCTTCTCCTTATACTCCTCAGCAGAATGGTGTCATGGCGCGCAAGAACAGGACTCTTGTTGAGATGGGTCGCACTATGCTTGATGAATACAAGACACCTCGTCATTTCTGGACTGAGGAAATTGATACTGCGTGCCACATCATCAACAGGGTACATCTTCACAAATCCTTCAAGAAGAAGGCGCATATGAACTCCTCACTGACTAGAAACCCAATGTGAGTTATTTCAATGTCTTCAGTGCTAAATGTTGGATTAGAGATCCTCATCACACTTCTATATTTGCACCGAAAGCTCATGAAGGTTTTATGCTTGGTTACAGAAAGGACTGACCTTGCGCCTCTGAGTCTTCAACACCGTTCACCACAAGGTTGTTGAAAGCTGTAGATGTCTTGATTCGATGAAACTAATGGCTCGCAAAGAGAGCACCTACCTCCTGTGCTAGATGAACAGTCTCCTGAGGAAACCATCAAGTTCAAGGCTACTGAGGATGTCATTCCTACCGAAGAATCTACTGAAGAAGTTATTCCAGACCGTGACGAACATCATGCTGGTGCACTTGAAGAAAATGGCTCTGAAGAAGATGTTGATCCAATTCCTCATTGCCAACTCGCTCATCCTCAAGTTGCAAATGAAGTGCAGATTGAGAAAATTATCAACGACATCAACGCACCAGGTCCTCTCACACGCTCAAAAGCTTCACATTTGTCTAAATTTTGTGGGCACTTTGCTTTCGTCTCTATCACAGAGCCCACTAAGGTAGATGAAGCATTTCTGGAACCTGAGTGGATTCAAGCTATGCAAGAAGAATTACATCAGTTCGAGCTCAACAACGTCTAGGAACTTGTCAAGCGACTAGACCCTCGCAACCACAATATCATCGGCACAAAGTGGATCTACCGCAACAAGCAAGATGAAAATGGCCTTGTGGTGAGGAATAAGGCAACGCTTGTAGCTCAAGGCTACACACAGGTTGAAGGAATTGATTTTGATGAAACTTTTGCACCTGTTGCTAGATTTGAGGCTATTCGCATATTACTTGCTTATGCTAACCATCATAATATCATCTTGTATCAAATGGATGTGAAAAGTGCATTCCTCAATGGTAAGCTTGAGGAAGAAGTATATGTTGCTCAACCCCCGGGTTTTGAAGATCCAAAGCATCCTGACAAAGTCTTGAGACTCAATAAGGCCCTCTATGGCCTCAAGCAGGCCCCTCGGGCGTGGTATGATACTTTGAAGGAATTCCTCATGAAGAAAGGCTTCAAACCCGGTTCACTTGACCCAACTCTTTTCACCAAAACTTATGATGATGAACTATTCGTGTGCCAAATATATGTTGATGATATTATCTTTGGCTATACTGGCCAGCGTTACAGTGATGAATTTGCCTATATGATGAGTGAAGAATATCAAATGTCTATGATGGGAGAATTGAAATTCTCCTTAGGTCTTTAGATACGTCAACAGCGCAACGCCATCTTCATATCTCAGGAGAAATACCTCAAAAGATGTCTTGAGGAAATTCGGCATGCAAGATTGCAAAGGCGTAAAAATCCCTATGCCCACAAATGGCCATCTATGCACTGATGAAAATGGTATTGACTTTGATCAAAAGGTATACCGCTCCATGATTGGTTCTTTATTGTATTTATGTGCATCTGGGCCAGATATTATGCTTAGTGTTTGCATGTGTGCCCACTTTCAAGCAACACCAAAGGAATCACACCATAAGGCTATGAAGCATATTCTTCGATATCTAGCTCACACTCCAACACTTGGATTATGGTATCCCAAGGGCTCGGCTTTTGATCTCATTAGATATTACGACTCGACTATCTTTGGTGATCGTGTGGACCGCAAGTCAACATCAGGCACATGCCATTTCCTCGGACGATCCTTAGTCTGTTGGTCCTCGAAGAAACAGAACCGTGTATCACTCTCTACTTCTGAAGTTGAGTACGTTGCTGCTGGTTCGTGTTGTGCTCAATTGCTACGGATGAAGCAAACCCTCAAGGACTACGGCATCAATGTGAAGAATGTGCCACTCTATTGTGACAATGAGAGTGGCATCAAGATTGCTCATAACCCAGTTCAGCACTCGAAGACTAAGCACATCCAGATTTGTCATCATTTTCTTTGTGATCATGTGTTGAAGGGGCGACATCTCTATCGAAAGCACGTGAAGGCGAAGAACAGCTAGCCGATATCTTCATAAAGCCCTTGGATGAGAAGAGATTTAGCAAGTTGCGGTGTGACCTAAATATCTTAGAATCTTCGAAAGTCCTTTGAAAAGGACACACATCCTAATACTTATGCAAAATTGATGACTTAGATGTGCAACACACGAAGTAACGTTTTTCTTCAATCAATGAAGACTAACACTCTAAGTGTGAATAAATTAACGAAGAATTTGATTCTCAGAGCCCTACGACAATTATGCAGCGATTGTCCGAAATCAGCATTCTTATCACGGTGGAATTACGCCACCAACAACAGTTGAAAATCTTCAATTTGAGTTTTTGTTCATTTTTTTAATTCCTCAGTTGTTCAATTTCTTCAACTTTGCATTGTCTTCACTCTCTCCTTCGTTTTTCTTCATTGGCTATATAAATATATGAGTTTATGTCCTCTACAGCATTCACTTATTGCTAATTCATCAAGTTGCTTTTTCTGCTAAGTGAATGTGATCGGACCCTTCCCCCTCTATGCTAAACTCAACCTAGTCTGTTCACAAATTCTTCATGTGCGTTCTATTTGAAACCCGTTCAAAATCTTCACTCTGTCCTTGTCAGCTGAAGAAATTGCGAACGAAACATTAAAATTGTCATATCTGAATTTTCGGCTGTTGCCGCTCAAACCGTTCCACATTCCATGATATGATTATCCTATTCACCCACGATCTCCACCTTTCTGTATGTGGGTGACACATGTCGCGCGAATGAGAAGGGTCAGGGGCACGTTCGTCCATTTTCCTCGGGCGAGCAGTTTTTCACCTCGGCTATAAATACCCGTCACCCTCCTCGGACTGTTTTTACTCTGCTCGACCTCACTCCCTCGCTCGAGCTCTCAAAACCTAGCGTCGCCGCTACTTCCATCGTTGCCGGTGAGGAAGAGCTACGATGCCTCGACCTAAATCACCCGTCGGGACTCGCGCCCGACAGTGATTTCTTCACTCCGCTTGTAGTAGCTGTCTTCCTCTACCAAGTTAGGGTGTGGAAGATATAAATTGATGAGCTTCAAATCTACTATTCACAATTAAATCGTGTTCTTCGTCAAGGGTAATTAAAAGTCATTTTCTTGCCCTTGTTGATTCCTTTGATTTCTACAAATCTTAGGTGTTTATTCTTCAATCTTCACACTCTAAACACCTCACACAAACATCTGTTCTTGATCTGTTTCCCTAAGCAACATTTTTCTTCAAGATTCCTCAATTGTGTGGATTTTCAATCTATACAACTCTGGAACCTAAGACAAAGAACAGCTTTAGTGAAATTCCTCAAGACACATCTGGTCAAATTCCTCAAACTTGTTCATTTTGCAAAAACTTCTGAGAACGCATATGACCTCTCCAAATTCTTCGCACCTATACTCTGTTCACAGGTACACATGTCCGCTGCTAAATCACTAGGTTCTCATCAACTTAACTCATTGGCAGCGTTCCTCGAAGAAAAGTTACATACCTCATCAGAGAACTCAATTGTTCAGAATCCTCAGCTAAAGAAAATGGTTGATGGCAAGAATCCTCGGAAGGGAGGGAAGAAACCTGAAGTCAACACTGCGTTTGAGATTCCTGATGGCATCTATGCAGGGTACTACACTCCTCATGAAACGAAGAATGAGCACAAAGTACGCATTCAGAAGATAGAGAGGAGATGGGCCAGAGAATGGAGGGAATATCGCTATGTCACTCCAAAGTACATGAAGAAATTCGCTGTACACCCTCCATGTCCAAGACCTCCATTGGCACAAGGCCAAGTAGCTGATCCCTCTAGCATCAGAAGAGGTCAGGAATTTCCCGCTGAATGGGCCAAGCATCAAGCTAAACTACCCAAAATGGCAAAAGAGGCAGTGAATAAATTCAATGAAGATTCTGCTTCTGCCACTACTGATGCCTCTGCTAGCAAGCCTAAGAAGGCTATGCCCAAGAAGCCCGCTCACAAGCCCAGTGCTTTTGCTTCAATGCCCTCATGGCCAAGCACCTCAGCAATGCCCTCACGGCCCAGTTCTACAAAGCCCTCACAGAAAATTCCTCATGCTGCTCCTGCCCCTCCAAAGTCCTCAGCTCCTCCGGCAAAGTCCTCAGCACCTATGCATCTTGCCTCGTGTCAAAGGACAACAGGCAAATCAATTGCCTCAGGAGCCTCTGCAAGTTCTTCAGCTCCTCCGAGTTCCTCAACAGGCCCTACCTTGCTGAAGACCAAGGCCACTGCTGGACGAGGCTCTAGACCAAGTCATCACAAGAAGCAGGTTGCCTTTCAAGTACCGTCCGATGAAGACAAAGCTCATGATGAGGAACTTGCCGAAATTATCAGAGATAGATAGCAAAGGGCCGCTAGAGCCAAAGGAAGTGAAGTTCCTCTCCTACTGGATCCAAACTTGATCCTTGAGTACATTGATCTATGGCACAAGGACCCCAACACACATGCGCTCGACTTCAAGCTGACTCTGGCCAAAGTCACATCTTGACCGCCTTCATTGGCGAAGAAAAAATGGAAGTTTGAGAAGGCCGGTGTCGATTGTACTAGAGTAGGGGTACCTAGTATCCCGAACTTCGTGCCTGAGCGGATTAGCACCCAGCGGCAAGGCTTGCGGGGATCGTCAAGATTCTCCGTGGCTCCTCACGGAGCCATTCAAGAACAAAGTGTTTTAAGTCGAGGGAACAAGGCCCGGCAAGAGGAGCTTGCCGGGAAGGCCAGACAAGGCACGCCTTGTGAAGACAAGTCCCCGGCAAGAGGAGCTTGCAGGAAGGCTCGGAAGGCGACAAGCCTCCGGCGCGACAAGGATTCAGCTCCGGCAAGTCACTTGCCGGGCAGGCCTCTCTTCATCTCGCTCCAGCTCATCCACCAATGTGTCACCATGGGGCCATTCCAAGCCTTGGCGTGTCAAGAGGGGTCCAGTAGCCCGGAGAGCAAATGTAAGCGGTGGCCCGACAAGATAAGCCATCGTGGCGGGACGGTGGCGCCCGTAACGGCCACCACTTTTTGCACTTGTTTGGGAGACTTAGGCGGGCATTTATTGCCCTTGTCCCCTACCGTCGAGGAGTTAGGTATGATACTGCATGTACCTTTGTGCAAGTAGGTGTACCAACTACTATTTTTCCATTTGTACCCTCATCTACGTTGCCACACCTGTCGGAGACCCTTGAGCCTATAAAGGAGGCCCATGCATAGCGTGGGGGGTTCGATTCGTTCAGTTCAGCTCATTGAAACCGGAGACACTCGGGCTAGGTTTTGTAGCTCTCATCGCTCCCTAGCAAGAACACAATCAATCGGAAAAGCGGCAGTAGGAGTATTATCTCTCCGGAGAGCTCGAAGCTCAGTAAACTGCTTTCGTGTGCATCGCCTCGATCTGCTCTTTGTGCAATCTCCGCCCCCACCGAAGAAAGGGACTCGGGCTTCGGTCCCATAGGTGTCCGTGGAGTCTGATCAACCTCCCGACATCTTTGGCGCGCCCAGGTAGAAGCGCGTCGAGGTTATGTGTGAACCTGATCCGGCGTTCACACGAGCAGCATCTTCATCATCTTCAACGTCTTCGACAACATTCCACGAAGAAGAAGGCTTGGCGGCAGCGAAACCGTCGCGTGTCGAACCCGCCTCCGGAGCAATCAGGTGAGTGGGGTGAGGCGCCGGCGGAAAAACGGACGTGGGCGAGGCCACAGCGCTGCCAAGTCCAAGGACAAGGCTGCGCAGAACCTCGAGTCGAGACATTCACCGCGTCCATCCCGGGAGCAGCGAGACCGAGCGCATCATGGTGTCCACAACACCATACGCTTCGTTGGACCAAGAGCCGAGCTGAGTGGATCTCGCGATCTTGAGGACCAACATGCTCGTCGACATCTTTGGGCGCTGGCGAAACACCTGATCGCCGGACGGGACTGCTCCTTCTAACATCAATAGAAGTCCGAGCATATCCGCTCCTCGCACCGTTTGCCACTTTGCCGCCACCCGCGAGAAGAAGCTGCAGCGTGAGCTGGCTGCTCTGGATTACCCTCCGGCGTCCGACAAGGTTGTGAATGGAGGGCCACCATCGAGTCTCATCGGCTTTGCCAGCAGCGGCGCTCCCGGCAACCAAGCGCGCCGCTGCAGCGGGAAGAGCGACAAAGGCACGAGCTGGTGGCGGCGAAACCTGTGGGGTGCAACCACCATGCACTCTCCACCCGGAAGGCCAAGATCACCAACTTCGTCGGATCCACCTCGGCAGCGACTCCACAGCGTCGCCGGATCCACGAGCTCGCGCGTGATCGGCGCCAAGTTCTTCAAACGGCAACAAGAAGAGCGCTCGAACCGCATCGGCGGCCGGAGAAGAAGCGCCTTGACGTCGGTCAGACCAGCCTTATTTGGGCCCCTTTGTCGACATGCATGCGCCCGAAGAACAGGCGACTTGCCATCTGCGGTAGGTTGCCCTGCGTTCACCCGCGAGCTACGGCAAGTCCGGTGGCGGACAAGAAGAATTTCAAGCCCGGATGTGCGGAGAAGTATGATGGTAGGGCGCATCCGTCGAGTTCCTCGGCATCTACACCATTGCGGTGCGAGCTGCGAGGGGACGAGACGACAAGATCCTCGCCAACTACTTCCCGTTGGTACTCAAACCCAACGTCGAGATCTTGGCTCATGCACTTGCGGACAACTCCATATCCTCTTGGGCGGATCTGTGCCCATCGGTTTGTCGGCGCCTTCACGGTGACCCACAAGCCCTCATGGCGGAGAGTGACCTTCATCTGCTTTCGCCCGGAAGGAAGGAGAGTCCCTGCGCCAAGTTCATTCGAGGAGATTCAGCCGCGTGCACTACAACATCCCGGATGTCCACCACCTGCCCGGTGATCGGTAGCGTTCATCGAGCGTGCGGAACCGAGATGAGGGAGGAGATGGCGATGTGCAAAGTTAAGGATGTCGGTGAGCTATGCATGCAGCCGAAACAAGTGTGCGTCTTTGAGGAAGGAAGGAGACTCGGGGAGAATCTGAAGCAGGATCGACGATGAGGAGACCGCCCGGCAAGGAAAAAGCCGTGGCGGAACAACGAAAAAGAAGGGCAAAGATGTGCTAGTTGTCGAGCGGTCCGGCAATGGAGGTCACGCCAACAAAGCCAAAGTTGGCAGCTCGGCAAGGAGGTTGCATGGTAACGACCAACGACATTTGTGGCGGTCGGCGACAAACCAGCAGACAACTCCAACAAACAGTATTGCAAGATCCACGCACCAAGGGCCACGACCTCCGAGGCTGCAAGAAGGTCGAAGCAGCTTCGTCGGCGAAGAATGGAGTAGTCTGGTAGCGCGACAAGGAGAAGGCCCGAGGAAGGTCTTTGGGGAGCTGGCAAGAAAGCGCCCACGGGGGAGGACGCCGTGGCAAGGCCAGCAGCGGCAAGAGACAGACCTCGCGGCCGTGACAAAGGCGAAAGCGAAGACAATGGCGATGAAGACATGGATGATGATGAAGCCGATGAGCAGGAGTTTGAGAAAGCCACAAAGGTCCTCTGCGTTGGCCGGTGGTGCTTCTCTGCATACTTCACACCGCCAACTCAAGCGGTGGATGCGGGAAGTTAATGCAGCAGAACCATCCGTAGAGTCGCGCAAGCCTCTAAAATGGTCCGACCGCCTATCATCTTTGACATTGAGGACCACCACGATCGCATAACTGCGGTCGGGTGCTTGCCGATGTTGGTCTCACCAACTATCCGCCAACCTCAAGGTCACCAAGATGCTAGTTAATGGCGGGGCGGCTTGAACCTGATCTCCTCGCGGTGCTCAGAACCTTCGGATCCTGACGGCAATGAGCTCGAAGAGGCGGCACATTCAAGGAATCAATCCGGGAAGGAGCAAGCCCGAAGGGAAGATCACGTTGCTTGGTAACATTTGGCAGCGAGCTAAACTTCGGAATTTGAGAGGGTCACGTTCGGCGTTGCTGATTTTCCATTGCCTTACAATGGGATACTTGGTAAATCGGCACTTGCCAAGTTTATGGCAGCCTCTCATTATGCATACAACTTACTCAAGATGCGGGCCCGATAAGTGTCATTTCTGTCCATGGCGATAAGAAGGATGCTCTTATCTGCGCCGACAAGATCTCACCGGGAAGCGGCAGCGCATGACGAGATCGTGAGACACTTGCACTGAAGCTCCGGGGAAGAAGAAGTCCAAGTCCGGCAAGAGTTACGATGCCCACTCCGGCAAGCGCACCTCTTGGTCTTTGCGCTACCGTCGAGGACGCACCATCGAGCTCCACCGGCAAGTGCAAGAAGAAGGCGATGGCAGCTCCACGGCAACTAAGAAGGTGTCCGCCATGGAGGACGGCAACCGGTGGTACCTTCACCATCGATTGCCACGCTTGACCCTAAATAGGAAAGCGGCGCTCGTTGCTTTCTGCGGGCGAATGTCGGCGTGTTTGCATGGCAACCGTCGACATCCACAGGTGTTCAGGAAAGTGATTGAGCACCACTTAGTATGCATCCTCATCTTGCGCGCGAATCCACAAGGTAAAGTCGAAAAGTAGCGGTGGAAGCGCCAAGAATTCATAGCGAAGAGATCAAGAAGTTGGAAGCAGCAGGGCCTTGTCGAGGAGGTGCTCAATCCCACGATGGTGGCCAATCCTGCAGTCGATGCGTAAAAGCAAGCGGGAAATGGAGGCTTTGTATCGACTTTACCGATGTCAATAAAGCTTGTCCCAAAGACCCATTTCCTTGCGGCGCATTGACCAGATTGTCGACTCCACGGTAGGATGTGATTTGCTTTCATTTCTTGATGCATACTCGAGATATCATCGGATATTCATGGCGAAGAGGATGAGGAGAAAACCGCATTCATCACTCCATGTGGCACATCTTGCTTTATCTGGATGCCTTTAGGATTGAAGAATGCTTTGGTTCAACTTTTGCAAGAGTAGTCCATGAAGCTTTTGAGCCGCAAATGCAATAAATGTAGAAGCCTACATGGATGACATAGTGGTCAAGAGCAAGGACAAAGCTACTACGATCCAAGATTTAGATGAGACTTTTGCAAATCTGCGCCAAGATCAACCTCAAGCTCAACCCCGAGAAGTGCGTGTTTGGAGTCCCTTCGGCAAGCTTCTCGGGTTCTTTATATCTCGGCAGGGGAATTGAAGCCAATCCCGAGCAAGATCAAGGCCATTGGCTGATTGAAGCACCGAAGCGCGTCAAGGATGTCACGAAGACTTGCGGTTGCGTGGCTGCTCTCGGCGAGTTTATCTCTAAATCTGCTTTGGCGGCATACGCCATTTCTCAAAATTTTGAAAAAGCAGGTCCAATGAAATGGACTCGAAGCGGAGGCTGTTGCGCAAGACTTAAAGAGATACTGTCCTCCACTCCAACACTTGTCGCACCTAAGCCACAAGAGAAGTTGCTGCTATATATAGCGGCAACCAATCAAGTGGTTAGTGCTGCGTTAGTAAGCGGAGAGGGAGGCGGAAGATGAGCGGCAACCAAGGCGAGATGCATCCGGCGACAAGCAAGGCACTTCCGGCGACAAGCAAGGCACTTCACCGACAAGCTCTGGTCCCGAGCAAAAGATGAGATCCATTGAGGAATGTGAGAATGTGCGAAGAGAATGGTGCGGCGCTTGATTTACTTTATGATTCCCTATTGCGGGGGCTAGGTCAAGGTACTTTCTGGTGTGCGAAATTGCTTACCGGCCTTCTCATTGGCCTCGAGAAAGCTGCGCCATTACTTCCGAGCACACGAGATCACGATTGTCACTCGCTTTCCGGTGAAGAGGATCTTGCAAAATCCGGAAGCAAGCAGGCAGGATTGTCGAGTGGACCTTTGGAACTTTCAAGCTTTGGCCTCAAGTTTGAAAGCACTTCAACTATCAAAAGCGAGCATTGGCGGAGTTCATGGCGAGAATGGGCGCCAACACCGGATGAAGAGATTCGAGAGGCGAGCATCCCGTCAAGGAAGCAAGCGAGAGAATGGATAATGTACTTTGATGGTGCCTTCTCGCTGCAAAGGCGACGGTCTTGAAGCGTCTTGCTTGTCGCACCCACCGGAGAGCACCTCAAATGCGTAGTCGGATGCACTTTCCCAAGGAGCAAGCAACAAACAATCTGTGAGAATATGAAGGTTTGCTTGCCGGTCTCAGGATCGTGGTGGACCTTGGGATCAAGAAGCTCATTGTCAGGGGTGACTCACAACTTGTCATCCGGCAAGTAAACAAGAGTTACCAGAGCCCATTGATGGAAGCTTATGTTGATGAAGTGAGAAAGCTAGAAGAACACTTTGACGGGGCCTACAAATGGAACATGTTCCAAGAGCTCGAGAATGATATAGGCGATGGCTCGTCGAAGTGTGCTGCACCTAAGTTACACAATGGAGCCGGGAACCTTTGTGCTCAAGCTGACTCAACCAAGCGTAGCACCGTCAAGCTGGGCGAGCAAAGAAGAGGAAGTGGATCTCTGGCGACTATTTTCGGCCGAGCTCCCGAAGCCGCCGCCAAGAAGGTCCCCAGATCAGCGCCAAGAATGCTTTGAGGCGATGCCTTTCCGAGCAAGCCCTAGGGTTTGTTCGTTGAAGCAAAGCGCTCCGACAAGTCTTGCTCCGGCAAGCTTGCGGGGAATGTCAAGCTCCGGCAGAACCTCGAGTTCTTGCCGGTAAAGCCAGTGTTCCCTTGGCAGCGAGATATGCCTTTAGTCCTTGTTATCGAGCCGCAGAAAGCTCCGGCGTAGGCGCCTGACAGATTGTTCGTTTCCTTCAGACGGAGAACTTCCGAAGAGCAAGAAGAAGCGGAAAGAAGTAGCCAGCGTCAAGTATGTATGCCGGTTGTCGACTGACTGCTGCATGCAGAAGAAGACTCAGCGGTGTGAAATTGAAGATGTATTTGCGGGAAGATGGGCCGAGCATTGTTGGCGAGAGATACCACGGAGGCATATGTGGTCCCCACATTCAGCATAAAACACTTGCCGCAAAGCGTTCAGCAAGAGTTTCTTTTGGCAGAAGCGGCCCTTGAGGATCTGGCGCACAAGTAACCAAGTGTAGGCGTGCGATTCCATTCCAAGCAGATTCATCGGCCGGCTCAAGCTCTTGAGCATCCCTTTATCACGGCCATTTTACCCCGGTATGGGGGCTCGATATTCTCGGCCCCTTCCCAGAAACTGTCGGGGCTTTGAGTACTTATGCGTTGCAATCGACAAGTTCACAAAGTGGCGGAAGTGGAAGCGATGAGAAGGTGATACCGCGATCAGTGATCAAGTTCTTGGTCGATTGTTTGCCGCCGGGATCCCTAACAGGATCATCACCGACAAGCGGCACTCAATTTCTGAGCCGCACCTTCATGCGATGCGTCCAAGATCTTGGCGCCAAGAGTACTGCTTAAACCATTGCTCATCCGAGAAGCAACGGTCAAGCGGAGAGGGCAACGCTGAAGTGCTGCGTGGACTCAAGACCGGGACTTTTCGACAGGCTGCACAAGTGCGGAAGAAGCTGGATTGAGGAAGTCGCCGGTGGTTCTTTAGTCGATCGAGACGGCGCCAAATCGAGCCAGCGGCGGACACCTTTTGCTCCTAGTCTATGGAAGCAGAGGCAGTTATCCCCACGGAACTTCGTTATCGCGGGTCACCTCGAGTGCTTTCGCTTATGATGAGCTCGAGCAAGAGCAACAAGCGACAAGATGTGTATTTGCTCCTTGAGGAGGATCGTCTTGATTTATTGCTGAGCTGCTCGATATCAACAAGCTTTCTTGCCCGCTACCATAGCCGCCAAAGTTAATGCGAAGTCTCGAGGAAAGCGACCTTGTTCTTGGCTGCGTTCGATCCGCCAAGAATTCCAACAAGTTGGCCAAGAAGTGGGAAGGCCCTTATGCTCGGGTGAAAGCGAGTCACTAGGCACTGGTGATGTCCGCTTTGAGACCGAAGATAGCGTTAGGTGAGCAACTCTGGAACATAGAGCATCTTCGTAAGTTTTACCCGTAAAGGCGGTTCTTGGAACCTGTCCGGCAACCACCTTTGTACTGAAGTCTTAGATGTTGCATGTAATCCTTTGTACAAAGCCAAGCGAGACCCGTGCATAAGTAAAACTCCATGTGTTCCGCTTTTACCTTGTCGGGTTTATGCTTTACCCATTATATTGCATATGTTATCTCGACACCTTATGCAAGCACCCACACCCAGTAAGCACTAACGAGCCATGAGGCTCCATATCTTTATTTTCTCTTCTTTCTTCTCTTCAAAAGGGAAGGGCTCCTCAGCGCAAGTTTGCGGGGGGGAAGGAGAAGATAGCAGTGTGGACCAAGCGTCGCCGAGGAGGTCAAGCCTTCTTGGGAAGCAAGCAACAGACAAAGCTAAGTTGCGAGTTTGAGCAATCAGTTTTAAATTTTTAAGTTATTCTCCTCGAGCGATAGTACTTTGTATGGAAAAACGCAATGCCGGAGGAACCAACTAGTAGCTAGTTTGCGCCCTTACTTTGTTTTGAGTCCGCTCAACAACTTAAGTGAGTTGCAACTAGTTGCGACATAAGGTTGTTATTCGAGGCAGACCCGGCCAAGAGGCTGCCGACGTCCACTTTTCGGCCTTCATGACAAGGTGCTCAGCGCCGACAAGTTCCCTAAAAGCGTAGGGCACAAACATACAAAGGAAGGAATCGAGTAAAGGAAATAACATTGCCATCATTGCCTAAGATAGAGTATATTACAAAATAACTTGTCGCAGATCTAATAAATTGTTCTCCTAAACATGATCAATAGCGACAAGGAAAGATAAAATGGGCGGCCCTAATCCACACGGTGCGCCTTCAACCCTCTTGATCTTGCTTACCCCGTCCCACGATGGGAGCGACAAATGCCTTGAGCGCCTCTACATCGACATCGGCGGCAAGGACTTGAGGGCGTTGGTGAGGTCGAGGCCTGGATTGCGGTGAAGGCCACCTTCATCAAGACCTTCTTCGGAGAGCTCCCGAGATCTGGCGCGCGACTCCTCGGCCAGATCGCTTTGGGATCGCCGCCGGAATCGCTGGGAGAGCCGTCCCACGCATCGAAGAATATCTTTGAGCTTGAGGCTGGGCTGGAGATGCTCGTCGGAGGAGTATCAAGATCCTCCATCCCAATCTCCGTCGACTCCTTGTCGATCACGGGCGGCGGTATCCACAAGGCCCTCCGTCCGATGCATCACGTTCTCTCTGAAGGTGTTACTGGCGGTTGTGGCACTCGTCGCCAACAGCCTCGGCGGTCTTGATTTTCTCCAACAAGGCCACCTCTCGCTCCTTGGCAAATCCTGTGGTCTCCATCAAGGTGGTGACTTGACTCAAGATGCGCCTTGGAGTCCTTGGCGGCATCGAGCTCTTTGATCCTTTCAACAGAGCGGCCCTACAACTCGCCAAGAGTGTAGGCGTCCTTCTGGCCGCTTCGTGCTTCAGCGCAGCAATCTCCTCGCCGCTCTTACGGAGGTTGGCCTCGGTTGTGTAACTCTTGTCTCGGCTCTTTCTTGGCGGCCTCGGCAGCTGCGGCAGCGTCCTTTGCTTCCTTGAGCGCTCCGCCAAGTGATTGCTCGCGCGCGGCAAGCTCTTCCTTATAGCTGTCAAGGTTGATCTTCCGCTACGCCAGCTCGCCTTCTTGCACAGATAGCTTCTCACCGGCAAGCCGTTGCTGCTCCTCGACCTCAGCCTTCTCAAGGATGAAGGTTGTGCGCTCTTCAGAGAGTTGCCTCCGCTCTTCTGCTATGTCCCGAAGAGCTTCTTGGTTGTGACCCAGGCTCTTCTGGCAGCTTCTCCATGTCTGCTCCCGCCCTCGCGACAAGTGCTTCAGGGACTCCAACTTGGCTTGCCGAGGCGCGGTAGAGCGACAGCTGACAGCTTCTTTTAACAACTGCTCCTCCTCGGACTACGCATTCTTCTGCTTGGCGTCAACCGGCGACAACCCAAAGACGAGCAGCTCTCCGTCAAGGTCTCCCCTTCGACCGGGCGCCTGAGCTCGACGCCCAGGGGAGCTTGATGAAGACTGTCACGGCCTTCGAGAGGCGCTGGCCATTTGAGAGCTCTTGAACTGGCAACTACATCGGTGGCGGGGGATCGGCGGTCGGCGTAGCGCCTGGCGCTCCTGCGGCCTCAGGGTCGTCAGTACGATCGCTAGACTCCTCGCCGGCCTTTGCGGCGGCAGCTTTGGCGGCCTCTTCGCCGGCGGATCCATCGGCACCAGCCTCCTCCTCCATGGTGGCGACGTTGTCAGTGTCGCCGCGCGCGTCCTCCTCGCTGGCGACCTCAGTCTCCATTGGCTCTGCGGCGGATGGATCGATGACGAAAAAAGAAAGAACGGTCAAGCAAAATGTTCAAAAAGGAAAACAGAAGAAAAAGAAGAACCAAGGGAAATTTCCACGCCAAGATGATTACGCAATGGAATCAGTGGCCATGGTCTCAACCACGGAGGATCACTGGTCTTGTCCCTTGCCGAGTGGTCTCCCCTGCGGAGTGGTCTCCCTTGCGGAGTAGCCTCCTTGCCGGAGAAGCGGCTCCCTTGCCGGAGAACCCTCCTCATGGCCGAGGCGTGAAGCAGAAGGTATCTCAGGGGTGACTCCGGGCCCTCCCCGACAGGCTGCTCTGCTCCTACACAATTTGACAGTCCGGATATCAGCCAAAGAAGAAAACACCCATGCACGCCCTAACGGTAAAAAGTGACTCAACACTTACTGTTGGGGGCTGTCTTTGAGGGCTGCTCGAGGAAAGGTTGCGGGTCCGGCAAGGTGGTCTCGGCGCTTCCTCTGCGGTCTCGGCGGGCTCATCCTCGATGACAACCACGGAGTCTTGACCCTTTTGGGCGCTCTACGGGCGGCGTCACGAAAGGAAAGAATTGAGAATGAAGCAAGTCGATTCAAGATGAAGCAATAAAATTGAAGAAATACAAGCGCAGACATGGAAGCTTACTCTTCTTCTTCCTCCTCGCTTTGAGCGAGCGCCGGAGAGGTCAATTCGGCTCGGCCTCGGTGCGAAGAGGTGGAGAGTGGGCTCTCTTGATCGCTTGGCCGGGGAGTGGGCGGCCTGTGAGGATCCCGCCTCGATTATCGCTAGCAGTGTGGGGTGCTCCTTGACAACGTGATACTTCTTGCCGCGCAGTGAGGGGCTTCGTCCTTGTGGCCCTTGTAACTTAACCCGTCTGCCGTCCCGTCTCGTCTCGCCCTGCGAAAACGCCTCCTTAAGCGGAGCAGGCTCCGTTGCGGCAAGCTTCTTTGGATGATGGGGCAGCGCGTCCTCGGCTGGATTCGCTCGACTCGGCCTCGGTTTGACAAGCTCTTCCTCACCGCGGCGAACTCCCTTCGCTCGCAAGGCTTGCCGCCTCGCTGCTTCCGCCTCCTCCACGGTATGCCCGAAGGCGCCCGGTAATGGCAGTACTGCTGCCGCCTCCTCAACCTTGTGGCAATGCGTACCATCTCTTGGTCGGTGGTGTCGCGGGTGAGCCACATACGCTTTCCGTCGTCGCGGACCGACACTTCTTCAAGTTGTCGAAGAATCGCCGCACGACGTCGTCGGAGGGCTCTTGCCAGGTTGGAGCGATCCCATGTGAATCGCATTAACGGCATCATGGCGGATACCCAGTCGGTGACGAAGTTGTTGCACAAAGGGACGACCCTCTCGGCAACCTAAACCACTTTGGGGTGCTTTGGGGTCATGTTTGAACAGCTCCTGCAGCATCGCCCGTCAACTCCAAGACAGTGAAATTCGAGTTAAGGCCCGGCGCCAACCTCATGATGTCCGCTGCATTTTGGAACTCCCAAGCAGGCCTCCTCCTCTCCTGCAAGGGAAGCGTCTTGGCGGCGAAGGAAGTCTGCGCCAAGCTAGCCACGGTGAGTCCGGCAAGCCTAAGGCGCAAGATCCGGGTCACGGCAATCTGCAACCTAGCATCCTCCGGTGCCAAGTTGCTCAATCGTTGCAGCGCACTATTGGGGTTTGGCGCCACGCAGCGATGAAAGTATGAGGTTCTCCTCAACAATCCAGCACCAGTTGCCTCTCCACTCATCCCACTTGCTATGGAACTCTCCTTCCAAGTAAGCTTCTTTCTTGCCGATCCTGGAGACCCAAGCAATCCCTCCGGCAAGCGGCTCTCCTCTCTCGGCGCGGGGCATGAAGAAGTGACGGAAGAGGGCTACATTTGGGTGGACTCCGACAAAGTTCTCGCAAAGGTGTGCGAAAACCGCCATGGTGAGAACGGTGTTGGGGGTGAAATCAAGGAGGCGGAGGCCATAGGTGTTCATGACGTCGCAGAAGAACTTCGAGAAAGGGCGGGCGAGCCATAATAGAAGAACGGCGCTTGAAAAAGGGTACCCGATTGGCGCGCTAATTGCAGGCAGCGGCGGAGAGTACCTTGGTGGCCGGATGCGCCCGAGTCTCCGTCGACGAACAAGTACTAGCCCTCCCTCGGCTCCTTTAAGGCCGTGATGCGGGGAAGATGGCCCGCTCCTTGCGCGGCCATGAAATGGCCAAGGCGCTTGGCCGACTTCACGCCCTTCCCTTGTCGACTTTGGAGCCATGGCCAGAGCGGTGGAGGTGACCGGCGGCGTTGGTGGAGAGGGTGGCGGCGAGTGGGCGCTGCTCTCTTACGGCTTGGGAAGTAGGGGGAGGCGATGGTGGTTTTCAAGATCAAGGAGCAAATGGCGAGGTGAGCGGAATACCCCTGTTTCCTCTCGCTTATAAAGAGGGAGGGGCGGACGTTCGCCCTTTCCGGATAAAGAACTTCCACGATCTACGCCCATGATCTCTCCCACGGCCTTGCTGCTCGACGCGTGCCGTTCGTGGAGGACGTGGTGGGTCGGGGTAAATAACGGCGTGATTTAAGCCGCGTGCGTGCGATGCCTTTGTTTTGGGTGCAGCCCAACAGCGCTCGGCACCGCAGTGGGTGGCCCAGGCCCGGGGCTCTGCCGGTTGTACTAGAGGTAGGGTACCCTAGTATCCCGAACTTCGTGCACGGCGGTTGTAGCACCCGGCGCAAGGCTTGCCGGGGATCGTCAAGATTCTCCGTGGCTCCTCTGGAGCCATTCAAGAACAAAGTGTTTTAAGTTGAGGAACAAAGGCCCGGCAAGAGGAGCTTCTTGGGAAGGCCGCCCCAAGGCACTTGAGAAGACAAGTCCCCGGCAAGAGGAGCTTAAGGGGAAGGCTCGGAGAGGCGACAAGCCTCCGGCGCGACAGAGATTCAGCTCACGGCAAGTCACTTGCGGGAAAGAGCCCTCTCTCTTCATCTTCGCCTCCAGCTCATCCACCAACGATGTCGCCATGGGGCCATTCCAAGCCCAGCGTGTCAAGAGGCTGTGACCCGGTGGAGAGCAGCGTGATGTGGCCCGACAAGATAAGCCATCGTGGCAGACGGTGGCGCCCGTGACCACTTTTTGCCATCGCTTTGGGAGACTTAGGCGGGCATTTATTGCCCTTGTCCCCCGCCGTCGTGGTTAGGTATGATACACTGTACCTTTGTGCAAGTAGGTGTACCAACTACTGTTTTTCCATTTGTACCCTCATCGTTGCCACACTGCCGGAAACCCCTTGAGCCTATATAAAAGGAGGCCCATGCATAGCGTGGGGGTCTGATTAGTTCAGTTCAGCTCATTCAAACCAGAGACACTCGGGCTAGGTTTTGTAGCTCTCATCGCTCCCTAGCAAGAACACAATCAATCGGACAAGCAGATTAGGAGTATTATCTCCTGGGAGAGCTCCGTTGGGTAAACTGCTCGTGTGCATCGCCTCGATGCGCTCTTTGTGCAATCTCCGCCCCCCACCGAACCGAAAGGGACTCGGGCTTCCAAATTCCATAGGTGTCCGGTGGGTACGATCAGCCTCCCGACACGGTGGTGAAGAAAGCTCTATACGTAAAGGGGCGCTTTACGAAGAAAAAATGTTGTCAACATGACAACCGTGATGAACTCATTGCTATACAAAGCGAGATCAAAGGACTCATGATGAATTTAACATCTACAACAGCGATTGGCATTAGGAGCCAAGGTCAGATTCGCTAAGTTGGTGAAGGATTCACCACCAATGTTGCAGCCCCAATGCAACATGAATCTCTCGGTCGATGCATCCGCCTTCCGACTAAAGAACATGCCAAACACCGGCGATGAAAATCAGCTCTTTGATGAAATCGCTATAGTAGCAGGGCTAAGGACTCTATTCCACCATTGATGAAATTACCAGGGGCAACCACTAGTGTTGCGCACGAGGAACAATCCGTGCCAGCCGAGCCATCAATCCACGAGCCTAAAGAAAGCTGAACCAACTGTGCAAGCGATGGCGGTTATGCGTGAGGTAAATGTACCAATTTCCTCTGCTCCTCCTGTACCAACACCAAGTCCAGTTCTTCCTTCTGCATCAGAACCGAAGAAAACTAAGGCTGCGGAGTGAGCAGCTGTGAAGAAAAGGAAAGCATCAGCTTCATTAGATTCTTCAACCCCGAAGAAGATGAAGACATTGACCAACTCCTTTGAGAATCCAATTGATGTTGTTCCTATCTCCAGTATGCCATCAAAGGAACTCGTTCCTTTTGGTGAAGATTATGAGATCCCAAGCGGATCTGATGAAGACGTTCCTTCTGCTGCTTCTTCAGAGCAGTTGGACGAAGAAATTGAAGCGAATAATATCCCTTCAACCCCAGTCATCTCATCGTCTATGCCTCAGTTCACAGCTGAAGAGGCAGGCGTTGAAGAATTGAATGAAGAAGATGAAGACGTGGACATTGGGAGCACCACGCCTGTGATGAATGATGACTTTTGGGTAAGTCATCACCCCAACTCTCCTTTGTTCACGCATACTTGCAACAAATTCCTCGGTCCAGTGCACCTTTGAAGTTCAAATGGGCTCACGGCAGACCTCGCACCACTCCTTCCATTCACGAGGAAATTCCAGCCACTAGTCTTTGATGAAAAATCTTGATGAAGAAAAAGAAGACCCCACGCCCCAAGCGTAAACTGAAATTCCTCAACCTGTGGTGCCTGAGAATGTGATTCCTGAGCCTCTGATGACTTTGACTAATAATCCTCAGCCCAAGCCGAAGAATCCCTTCTCTAAGAAGCAAAACTTCAAGGCTGATGACTTCTTCCACGAGCATGTATTCTTCACAGACTACAATCCCTATGACTCTGCTCGCCTACGAAGGAAGCGTTTACGGACCGCCTTGATAAGCAAACTTCTATTCTTCAACTGCTTTTGATAAGGACAAAGTCTTCGACCATGAGCATATTCCTCATGTGGACATGGAATCGCTGTCGTGCTTCACACCAGTTCTCAATGTTCTTCACGTATTTGACCGCTCCACTTACGCAAGATTATCTCGTGATTGGAATGAAGAACTAATTCTTGAGTTCTATGCGACGCTTTGCACATCACGAGAAATGTCAAGATGTGAACTCTTGGGTGTTGAATTTGGATGATGAAAACACTCACTTCAAAGCACCGGCCCTCTGAATTACTTCATGCCCGCCTCAGTCCTCCCTTGAAGGTGCTCGTTGTATATATCATGAACCTGAACTCACTGATCACTATATGCAAGTGTTGGCCACTGAAGCCCAGTCAAGCCCCAAGGACCAAATTCCTTGTGAAGGAATTGATGTATGTGCCACGGACTGTCTATCGCATTCTGACCAAGACATTGAGTCCATTCAAGGGCCATGACTTGAATGAAGAAGAGGTCGTTGGCATCATGAAGAATCTGTTGTTCAACATCATTCATGGCGTTCCTGTCAACTACCATGATTTCTTCATGAGGACTCTGGCCAATGTTGCATTGTCCCCTTTTGAATTGAAGCCTTATGCTCCCTGGATTATGAGATTCCTCAGATCAAGGTCTTCAATCAATTACAAGGCTGACACACTCAACCATGGAAGCTACTTGCCCCCCATTGAAGTCCTCAAGCGAACATTTTCCTCAACTGATGAAAAGGGCAAGGCTACTGCTGTTATTGATGAAGGCATTCGTCCATTGGATGGTCAGTTTCGCAAAGCTGCATCTTACTCCACCAATGATGACTCTGCCACTCATGACTCTGCCGCCAATGCCTCAAAGCAAAATCCTCAAAGTAGCGACTCAAGGGTGATGATTGATCGTGAGCTTCTCCTCGGTCTTGATGGAAGGTCGATCGCAACCACAAATGGATTAAGCATCAGTTTGGTTCAATTCTTCACAACATGACTGCTACGCACAATTCAGTGAAGAACCACTACTACCTCCATGAAGTATTCAATCGCACCTGGGTTGTTCTGTCTCATCTTTATGGTGAAGAAGATTTCAAGCAGATGGGCTTCAAGCAAGACTTTGACTAGTCTCAGCCACCAGCGAAGAAATTCAAGAAAGTCAAAGTTCCTTCCTTGGTAGCCAGCTCATATTCTTCATCACGCGAGACTGATGAGCATGAAGATTTGGACGACACTGCAGCAGGCCCTACTTCAACAACCGACCCCAACAACGCTAGAGCTCCTCCATCGACTTCATGATGATATTCTTCAGGGGCGTTAGTCCTCATTTTTCATCCCTTTTGGTCATTCGATGACAAAGGGGGAGAAATTTGAGTTAGTCTTCAAGCAGGTCTCTATATGGGCATCTTTTTGCTAAGTTACAACTCTCATTCTTTTGAAAACTTTGTTGGATCGAGTTGTAATCTTAAAACCGATGGTGGTCTGAAACTCTTGCTATGTTCTTCTGCATGCTACTTCCTCATGTATGTTAATGCACGCATGTTGAATTACATTAGTCACCATATTTCATCATGCATTTCAAATTCTTCATATCATATGTTAAATGTGTGTATGAATTACAAGATATAGGGGGAGATCTCCATGATTCTACTCTTCAAAATGTGCATTACTTCAAAAACAAATTCCTCACTATGCACATCTTTAGGGGGGGGTTCTTATATATCTTGCAATCAAATTCCTCAATATGAGTATTTACACTTCATATGTTTATCCCCGTTGAAACTTAACCTATATTGTCATCAATCACCAAAAAGGGGGAGATTGTAAGTGCATCTAGTACCCCTTAGTGATTTTCGTGGTATTGAAGACTTATAGGTTAAGGAATGACTCATTTGTGAGTGTACGAGGTCTATAAGTCTATGAGGAGTTTGATATTTCTGAGAATTTCGACCCCTAAAAATGAATGTCTTCAACTGAAGACTTTGGATTTCTGAAGACTTTCTGAAGACTTTGAAAGTGAAGAAATTGGTGTGACCATGAAGACTCTATATTCATGTGAGGAATATGGAGCGTGAAGAATTTTTTTTGTAGTTTCATTTTTCTCTTTATTGAGTCATAGGAAACACCGTACTGTTAAAGGCGGTCGAGGAAAAACTAAGGAAAGGTTTCCAAGTGATGCTCATCTCAAAATCCTACACCTACCAATCCTTTCGAGTGAAGCCATTGGAAATCTCATGCAGTTCAGTTAATTTCTACATTACCAGAGACGAAGTTCTTCTGGTCTCTAAGGAATTTGTTCTGACTGAGGAGTTAGGAATTTGCCAGTGCGGATTTCCTACAAGTGAGGATCATGATAGCCCTGAGGAATTTGATAGTCAAATTTCCGACCGTTGTTGTGCTACGTGCCAATTGTCCCAAAATATCTACCCACCTAACGGTCATATCATTGAAGGGCATTTATGTCTTATCATGTCGGTCTGCTCCCTAGGCTATAAATAGCCGCCCCCTACAACCACTAGCTGGTTGGCTGCTCCTAGAGAAACTGACACTTGTCATTAAGAGCATCCCATCCTCCGAGGACTTTGAGCGAAAATCATCAAGTGAGGAAAACCCAAACCCAAACACCTACAAACCCAAAGTGATTGAGCATCACTAAAGAGATTGATCATGTGTGGATCTGACCCTTGTTACCTTTGAAGACTATGCATCTTCCAGACGGTTAGGCGTTATGGTCTAGAGCATCCAAGAGGAAATTATGGATCGCCGAGTGACCGAAGTTTGTGAAGGTTTGGAAGTCACCAAAGACTTACCACGAGTGACTGGGCGAGGTCTGTGGTGACCTTAGCTCAAGGAGAATAATGATGAGGGCTTGTATGTCCGTATTTGTGTCCTCGAGTTTAAATACCTAGCCGCTCCAACTGCAGACGCATAATTGTCTAGCAGTTGGAACTGGTCTACCAAATCATTGTCTTCACCGAGCTAATTGGTTCTATTTCCTCAACCCTTCCATTTCCTCATTACTGTGTTGTGTGCTTGTTCATATCTGTTTGAAGACTTTGACTAAAGACTTTCTCAATTTCCTCAGTTCAGTTTCTTCAGTCTGTTTGTCTTCATCCTATTTTATCCTGTGCTTACGCTTTTTGTACTTTGTGTTTGTTTTCATTTCATCATGATGATTGTGCTTATGTTATGTTATGTCTTCATTTGTTAGCTTAGCATATGATCGTTCAGTTCATTGCTATTGCTTTCTTAATGTCAAATACATATTCCTTCGACTACGAGATCGTGCAACTCCCGGTTACCGGAGGAATACCTTGTGTGCTATCAAACGTCACAACGTAACTTGGTGATCATAAAGATGCTCTATAGGTATCTCCGAAGGGGTTTGTTGAGCTAGCATGGATCGAGAATAGGATTTGTAACTCCGAGTATCGGAGAGGTATCTCTGGGCCCTCTCGATAATACACATCACAAGAAGCTTGCAAGCAACGAGACAAAGGAGTTAGTTAGGAGATGATGTATTACATAATGAGTAAAGAAACTTCCTGGTAACGAGATTGAACTAGGTATGAAGATACAGACGATCGAATCTCAGGCAAGTAACGTACCGACAGACAAAGGGAATTACGTATGTTGTCATAAGGTTCGACCGATAAAGATTTTCGTAGAATATGTAGGAACCAATAAGGGCATCCAGGTTCCGCTATTGGTTATTGACCGGAGAGGTGTCTCGGTCATTGATGACCCACAAGTATAGGGGATCTATCATAGTCCTTTCGATAAGTAAAAGTGTCGAACCCAACGAGGAGCAAAAGGAAATGATAAGCGGTTTTTAGCAAGGTATTCTCTGCAAGTAATGAAATAAGTGGTAACATATAGTTTTGTGATAGGATAAATTGTAAAGAGCAGCAAGTAACAAAAGTAAATAAAGTGCAGCAAGGTGGCCCAATCCTTTTTGTAGCAAAGGACAAGCCTGGACAAACTCTTATAATAGGAAAAGCGCTCCCGAGGGACACATGGGAATATCGTCAAGCTAGTTTTCATCACGCTCATATGATTCGCGTTGATACTTTGATAATTTGATATGTGGGTGGACGGTGCTTGGGTACTGCCCTTACTTGGACAAGCATCCCACTTATGATTAACCTCTATTGCAAGCATCATAACTACAACAAAAGTATTAAGGTAAACCTAACCATAGCATGAAGCGAATGTGGATCCAAATCAGCCCTTACGAAGCAACGCATAAACTAGGGTTTAAGCTTCCGTCACTCTAGCAACCCATCATCTACTTATTACTTCCCAATGCCTTCCTCTAGGCCCAAATAATGGTGAAGTGTTATGTAGTCGACGTTCACATAACACCACTAGAGGCTAGACAACATACATCTTATCAAAATATCGAGCGAATACCAAATTCACATGACTACTAATAGCAAGACTTCTCCCTTGTCCTCGGGAACAAACGTAACTACTCACAAAGCATATTCATGTTCATAATCGGAGGGGTAATAATGTGCATATAGGATCTGAACATATGATCTTCCACCAAATAAACCAACTAGCATCAACTACAAAGAGTAATCAACACTACTAGCAACCTACTAGCACCAATCCGGACATGGAGATGGGAATTAGATACAAGAGATGAACTAGGGTTTGGAGATGATATGGTCTGATGAAGATGTTGATGGAGATTCCCTCTCCCGATGAGAGGAGGCGTTGGTTATGACGATGGTGATGATTTCCCTCCCGGAGGGAAGTGTCCCCGGCAGAAAAGCTCTGCCGAGCCCTAGATTGGTTCCGCCAAGGTTAGCCTCGTGGCGGCAGAGTCTCGTCGAAAGGTTCTCCTCTATATTTTCTCATGAAAGACTTCATATGGGAGAAGATGGACGTGGAGAGCCACCAGGGGCCCACGAGGTAGGGCGGCGGTGGGGCGCGCCCACCCTCGTGAGCAGGTGTGGGCCCCCGGCCTTCATCTTTAGCGACAATTTTTCTTTATTTATTCTAAGGTATTTACGTGGAGTTTCAGGACTTTTGGAGTTGCGCAGAATAGTCCTTCAATATTTGCTCCTTTTCGACCCCGAATTGCATTCTAAAGCATTCTCCCTCTTCATGTAAACCTTGTAAAATAAGAGAGAATAGCCATAAGTATTGTGACATAACGTGAAATAACAACCCATAATGCAATAAATATTGACATAAAAGCATGATGCAAAATGGAAGTATCAACTCCCCCAAGCTTATACCTCGCTTGTCCTCAAGCGAAAAGCCGATAACAATAAATATGTCCTCATGTTTAGAGGTAGAGGTGTTGATAAAAACAAAATACGGACATGAAGGCATCATGATTATTTCATAACAGCAACATAAATAGATTTTGTCATATGATTACTCATGTTCAAGTAATGACCCGTTCACAAAGCCAAAGCATGAATCAAAAACATTATTGGGCACTAACAATTATAATCTCAGTCATGGAAGCAATGGCAATTTGTCATAACATCGGAAAGAGTCTATGTCGAGCCTAAAAGCAAGTCCACATACTCAACTATCATTTAGTCCTTCATAATTGCTAGCACTCACGCGATACTTGTGGTTACGGAGTTTTAATGGGACACTGAGAGAAAGATAGGGGCTTATAGTTTTGCCCCTGACCTTTTACCTCAAAGGTAATGTCAACAATAACAATTCATGCTCCCTACATCCAATTAGATATGTATATCATACTCTTTCCAACATCTTTGAGCTTGCCAAAGGATAAAATGAAAAGGAAGGGTGAAGATCACTGTGACTCTTGCAATAGGTAGAGGATAATAATAAAAGATAGGCCCTTCGCAGAGGGAAGCAGAGGTTGTCATTCGCATTTAGGGTTGATGCACAAAATCTTAATGCAAAAGAACATCACTTTATATTGCCCCTTGTATGTGAACCTTTATTATGCGGTCAAAATCGCTTTTATTGCGTCCACAACAAGTTCGTACAAAGCTTATTTCTCTGCACTAATAAGTCATGCATATTTAGAGAGCAATTTTTATTGCTTGCACCGATGACAACTTACTTGAAGGATCTTACTCAATCCATAGGTAGATATGGTGGACTCTCTTGGCAAAACTGGTTTAAGGGTATTTGGAAGCACAAGTTGTATTTCTACTTGGTGCTGAGAATTTGGCTAGCATGAGGGGGAAAGGCAACCTCAACACGGTAGAAGATCCATGATAACATACTTTATCTCAAATGTAAGAAAACATAACTCATTGTGCTGTCTTCCTTGTCCAACCTCAACTCTTTAGCATGTCATATTTTAATGAGTGCTCCCAACCATAAAAGATGTCAATGATAATATATCTATATGTGAAACCTCTCTTTCCTTATTACTTCCTATTAATTGCAACGATGACCAAAGCTATATTTGCCAACTCCCAACAACTTTTAATCATCATACTCTTTCTATGTGAAGTCATTACTTTCACTAAGATCAATATGAACTCTTGATTCTTTTTATTCTTTTTCTTATAACCACCCAAGATCATGGCAAAATACTCAAGCCCTTGACTCAACACTAATCTTTATTATATAGCTCACGGACTCGATTACAAAGAAGGATCATAAAGCAAAACTCAAAACTAGATCATGCCACGACTTTATTCTACTAAATCAAGATACTACTAATAGGATCGAACTAAGAAAAAGCTGTAAAGATAGGAGTTGTGATGGTGATACGATGCAGGGCACCTCCCCAAGCTTGGCGGGTTGCCAAGGGGAGTGCCCATACCCATGTGATTACGTCTCCTTCTTTGTTGTTAGCGGTGGAGGTGTTGTTGATGATGATGCAAGCTTGTCGTCCACCTTCCATGGCATAGGCTCACCATCGTAGAAGGATGATCGAGTCTCCGAGATCCTCAAATCTGCAGCCAAACTCATCCTTTTGAATCTATATTCATACTCACAGTTTTGGTTTTGCAGATCATAGATTTGGGCTTGGAGGTGCTCAATCTTGTCATGTAGCTTGAAGATGGCCTCCCCGGTCTTCTTGGCATCCGGCTCATAGTTGTTGGTGAACTCCGCGAGCATCTTAGGGGTAGCGTTGATTCCACGCTCCACCATCCCCGGCACTTGAAAACTTGTTGCTCCATTGCTTGAGCCTCGACTCCGGCGCTTCCGGTTCCCTTTGGTCCCTCGGCATCAGCGGATGTGCAGCAACCCATCACGCATCTCAATGGTTTGAGGGTGTCGCGGCACCTCCATGAGGTAAGGGTTGATCACCTTCTCGAAGAACTTGTCCTTGGAAGCACTTGAGGTCGTCATGATGATCTAGACTGTCGAGAAAAAACAGCTCCAAACAAGAGCAGGGGATATTTGCGTGATCTGAGTCAAAACCTTCGGAAGTATATATAATGAATTTTTACCGAGCCAAAATCGTATCGTGCAAGGAAGCGGAGTCAGGAGGGCACACGAGGTGCTCACGAGGCGGCGCGCCCGAGGGGTAGGCGCGCCCTCCACCCTCGTGGCCTCGTGTCCTCCCCGGACTGCTACTTATTTTTCTATTTTTCTAAATATTCCAAAACGGAGAAATATTGCCTTAAAAATTGTTTTGGAGTCGGTTTACTTAACGTACCACATACCTATTCCTTTTCGGAGTCTGGAACGTTCTGGAAAGTGTCCTTTATGTACTCCTCCGGGGTCACGGTGTGAATAAAATTATTTTCAACAATTATAGGATTACACGAGATATAGTGTTTGATCCTTTGACCGTTTACCACCTTCGGATTTGTGCTGCGAAGTTGTTAATTTTTATGGCACGGAACGATAGACCTCCTCGATAACGTAGGGACCTTCCCATTTAGAGAAGTTTTCCTGCAAAAATCTTAAGCGAGAGTTGTATAGCAATACATAATCACTGACATTAAACTCACGCTTCTGTATCCTTTTGTCATGCCATCTTTTAACTTTTTCTTTAAACAACTTGGCATTTTCATAAGCTTGGGCTCTCCATTAATCAAGTGAGCTAATATCAAATAACCTCTTCTCACCAACAAGTTTTAAATCATAGTTGAGCTCTTTAATAGCCCAATATGCCTTATGTTCTAGTTCGAGAGGTAAGTGACAAGCTTTTCCATAGACCATTTTGTAAGGAGACATACCCATAGGATTTTTATAAGCAGTTCTATAGGCCCATAATGCATCATCAAGTTTCTTGGACCAGTTCTTTCTAGACCTATTGACAGTCTTTTGTAAAATTAATTTGAGCTCCCTATTGCTCAATTCTACTTGACCACTAGACTGCGGGTGATAAGGAGATGCAATTCTACGATTAACGTCGTATTTAGCAAGCATCTTATGGAAAGCACCATGAATAAAGTGTGAACCACCATCAGTCATTAAGTATCTAGGGACTCCAAACCTCGGAAAAATAACTTCCTTAAGCATTTTAATAGAAGTGTTATGATGAGGCACTACTAGTTGGAATAGCTTCCACCCACTTAGTAACGTAATCAACGGCAACTAGAATATGAGTGTAACCATTAGAGGCGGAAAAGGTCCCATATAATGAAAGCCCCAAACATCAAAGCGGCTCAATAACAAGTGAATAATTCATAGGCATTTCTTGGCGTCTCTTGATATTGCCAATTCTTTGACATTCATCATAAGACAAAACAAACTTACGGGCATCCTTGAAGAGAGTAGGCTAATAAAACCGGAATGCAATACCTTATGTGCAGTTCTATCTCCAGCGTGATGTCCTCCATAAGCTTCGGAGTGACACTTGCGTAGGATCTGTTCCTGTTCATGCTCAGGTACACAACGTCTAATGACACCATCTACTCCTTCTTTATAAATATGTGGGTCATCCCAAAAGTAATGTCGCAAGTCATAGAAAAACTTTTTCTTTTACTGGTATGCGAAGCTAGGTGGTATAAATTTAGCAACAATATAATTAGCATAATCAGCATACCAAGGAGTGCTACGAGAAGTACTTATGACATTTAATTGCTCATCGGAAAGCTATCATCAATAGGTAGTGGGTCATCAAGAACATTCTCTAGCCTAGACAAGTTATGCGCAATGGGGTTCTCAGCTCCTTTCTATCAACAATATGTAAATCAAATTCTTGAAGCGGGAGAACCCATCTAATAAGTCTAGGTTTTGCATCCTTCTTTTCCATAAGATATTTAATAGCAGCATGATCGGTGTGAATAGTAACTTTGGAATCAACAATATAAGGTCTAAACTTATCACAAGCAAACACCAACTTTGCTAAAAATTCCTTTTAGGTAGTAGCATAATTTCTTTGAGCACTATCTAGAGTCTTACTAGCATAATGGATAACATTTAATTTCTTATCAACTCTACGCCCTAGAACAGCACTCTGACATAATCACTAGCATCACACATAATTTCAAAGGGTAAATTCCAATCAGGTGGCTAAACAACAGGTGCAGAGACTAGTGTGTTCTCAAGTATTTGAAATGCTTCTACACAATCATCATCAAAGACAAACGGTACATCTTTTTGTAATAAATTAGTCAGAGGTCGAGAGATTTTTGAGAAGTCCTTAATGAACCTCCTATAAAATCCGGCGTTACCAAGGAAACTTCTTATACCTTTGATGTCCTTTGGACATGGCATCTTTTCAATAGCATCAACCTTGGCTTTATCAACCTCAATACCTCTTTCAGAAACTTTGTGCCCCAAAGACAATACCTTCATTAACCATAAAGTGGCACTTTTCCCAATTCAAGACAAGATTAGTTTCTTCACATCTCCGCAAAACTTCGATCAAGATTTCTTAAGCAATCATCAAAAGAGGAACCATAGGCGGAAAATTAGGTCCATGAAAACCTCACAAATCTTTTCGCAAAAAAGTCAGAGAATATAGCCATCATGCATCTTTGAAAGGTAGCATGTGCATTACATAAACCAAAAGGCATCGTCTATAAGCAAAAAGTACCAAAGGTCATGTAAAAGTAGTCTTTTATTGATCTTTAGCTGAACCAGGTATTTGAGAGAAACCAGAATAACCATCTAGAAAGCAATAATGTGTATGTTTGCATAGTCTTTCTAGCATTTGATCAATAAAAGGTAAAGGGTAATGATCTTTCTTAGTAGCTTTATTTAATTTGCGGAAATCAATTACCATCCTATAACCTGTGATAATTCTTTGCGGAATCAATTCATCTGTATCATTAGGGACAACAGTAGTACCTCCTTCTTAGGGACACAATGGACAGGACTTACGACCGACTATCGACTAGCGGGATAAATTATACCTGCCTCCGAAGCTTGAGTATTTCTTTTCTTACCACTTCTTTCATTTTAGGATTCAAGCGTCATTGAGGATCACGAACTGGTTTGGCATCCGCTTCAAATTATTTTATGTTGACATAGAGTGGGACTAATGCCCTTAAGATCATCGAGAGTATATCCAATAGCGGCATGGTGCTTCTTGAGTTTTCAATAATCTTTCTTCTTCATGCTCGAAAGGTTAGCACTAATAATAACAGGATATATTTTCTTTTCATCAAGATAAGCATATTTAAGATTATCAGGCAACGGTTTAAGCTCAAACACGGGATCACCCTTGGGTGGATGAGGATCCCCTAGGATTTCAACAGGCAAATTATGTTGCAGAATGGGTTCATGTTTAAAGAATACTTCATCTATTTCCCTTCTTTCATTCATGAACATCTCATTTTCATGGTCTAGCAAATAGTGTTCCAAAGGATCACTAGGAGAATGCAACAATAGAAGCAAGACCAATAATTTCATCCTTACTAGGCAATTCTTCCTCATGATGTTGTTTACTAAATTTAGAGAAATTAAACTCATGAACCATATCATCCAAGCCAATAGTAACAACATTCTTTTCACAATCTATCTTGGCATTAACAGTATTCAAGAAGGGTCTACCAAATATAATGGGACAAAAGCTATCTTGTGGAGAACCAAGAACAAGAAAATCAGCAGGATATCTGGTTTTCCCACACAAGACTTCAACATCTCTAACAATTCCCATTGGAGATATAGTATCTCTATTTGCAAGTTTAATTGTAACATCAATTTCTTCTAACTCAATGAGTGCAATCTCATGCATAATTTCTTTGTATAAGTCAATGGGTATAACACTAGCACTAGCACCCATATCACACAAGCCATGATAACAATGATCTCCTATTTTACTTGAAATAACAGACACGCCTACCACAGGTCTATGTTTATCTTCATCACAAGGTTTAGCAATTCTATGACTTCACCACGGAATTGAATAACATGCCCATCGATATTATCAAACAAGAGATCTTTAACAATGGCAATATTAGGTTCTACTTTGACTTGTTCAGGAGGTGTATAAGTCCTAATATTGCTTTTATGAACAACAGTTGAAGCTTTAGCATGATCCTTCATTCTAACAGGGAAAGGGGGTTTCTCAACATAAGAAGTAGGAACAATAGGATCATTATAAGTGACAATCTTTTCTTCAACTTTGATAGGTGCAGCTACTTCTACTTCTATGGGAGGATGATATTTAAACAACTTCTCCTTGGGGAGATCAACATAAGTAGCAAAAGATTCACAGCAAGAAGCTACTATATCAGAGTCAAGTCCATATTTAGTGCTAAACTTACGGAAAATATCAGTATCCATAAAAGATTTAACACAATCAAACTTAGGTGTCATACCTGACTCCTTACCTTCATCGAGGTCCCAATCTTCAGAATTGCGTTTAATTCTATCCAATAAATTCCATCAAAATTCAATAGGCTTCATCATAAAAGAGCCAGCACAAGAAGTATCGAGCATGGTGCGATTGTTATCGGAGAAAGAGAGCATAAAAATTCTGGAGAATTGTCAGTTTTGAGAGCTCATGATTGGGGCATGAATATAACATTGATTTAAGCCTCCCCCAAGCTTGAGCGATGCTTTCTCCTTCATGAGGCCAAAAATTATATATATAATTGCGATCACGATGAACAAGATGCATAGGGTAATACTTTTGATGAAATTCCAATTTCACTCTTTTATAGTTCCATGATCTCGTATCATCACATAGCCTATACCATGTCAATGCGTCTCCTCCAAAGATAAAGGGAAAGCCTTCTTTTTAACAACATCATTGGGTATACCTGCAAGCTTAAATAGTCCACAAATATCATCCACAAAGCGTAGATGTTCGTCAGGATGCTTTGTTCCATCTCCTGCGAAAGTGTTAGCTAGCAGTTTTTCCATCATACCGAAGGAATTCCAAAAGGAGTTTCATTTTCAATAGGTTCGATGGGTTGATGGGTTGAGGAGCAACCCTTGGCTCAACCGGACAGGTGAAGATACCGAACAAGCCCCTCAAACAATTACTTTCCATAATAACAAGTGACAGAAAATTTCAGCACACTAAATAAATTTTTCCTTACCAAATTCCACCTACCAAAGGCGCTTCACTCCCGACAGCGGCGCCGGAAAAAGAGTCTTGATGACCCACAAGTATAGGGGATCTATCGTAGTCCTTTCGATAAGTAAAGTGTCGAACCCAACGAGGAGCAGAAGGAAATGATAAGCGGTTTTCAGCAAGGTATTCTCTGCAAGTACTGAAATAAGTGGTAACAGATAGTTTTGTGATAGGATCAATTGTAAAGAGCAGCAAGTAACAAAAGTAAATAAAGTGCAGCAAGGTGAACCTAACCACATCATTAAACATATGGGTCCATATCAGCCCCTAACGAAGCAACGCATAAACTAGGGTTTAAGCTTCTGTCACTCTAGCGACCCATCATCTACTTATTACTTCCCAATGCCTTCCTCTAGGCCCAAATAATGGTGAAGTGTTATGTAGTCGACGTTCACATAACACCACTAGAGGTTAGACAACATACATCTTATCAAAATATCGAACGAATACCAAATTCACATGACTACTAATAGCAAGACTTCTCCCTTGTCCTCGGGAACAAAGCGTAACTACTCACAAAGCATATTCATGTTCATAATCAGAGGGGTAATAATATGCATATAGGATCTGAACATATGATCTTCCACCAAATAAACCAACTAGCATCAACTACAAAGAGTAATCAACACTACTAGCAACCTACTAGCACCAGTCCGGGACTTGGAGACAGGAATTAGATACAAGAGCTGCCCTAGGGTTTGGAGATGAGATGGTGCTGATGAAGATGTTGATGGAGATTGCCCTCTCCCGATGAGAGGAGCGTTGGTGATGACGATGGTGATGATTTCCCCCTCCCGAAGGGAAGTGTCCCCGGCAGAAAAGCTCTGCCGGAGCCCTAGATTGGTTGCGCCTCGTGGCGGCGGAGTCTCATCCCGAAAGGTTCTCCTCTATTTTTTTCTCATTGAAAGACTTCATATGGGAGAAGATGGACGTCGGAGAGCCACCAAGGGGCCCACGAGGTAGGGCGCGCGCCCGAGGCGCCCCACCCTCGTGAGCGGTGTGGGCCCTGGCCTTCATCTTTGGCGGCGATTTTTCTTTATTTATTCTAAGGTATTCCATGGAGTTTCAGGAATTTTGGAGTTAGCAGAATAGTCCTTCAATATTTGCTCCTTTTCCATTGAGAATTCCAGTATCGGCATTCTCCCTCTTCATGTAAACCTTGTAAAATAAGAGAGAATAGCCATAAGTATTGTGACATAACATGAAATAACAACCCATAATGCAATAAATATTGACATAAAAGCATGATGCAAAATGGACGTATCAGTCATCTCTACATAGTTCTCGAACCCGTAAGATCCACACGCTTAATGTTCATTGATGATATAATATTATATGAGTTATGTGATTTGGTGATCGAATATTGTTCAAAGTTCCGGATGAGATCACGGACATGACGAGGAGCTCCGGAATGGTCTGGAGGTAAAGAATTATATAGGGACAATGCTATTTGGTCACCGGAAAGGTTCCAGAGTGTATCGGTTAGTCATCGGATCACCGGAAGGGGTTCCGGGAAGCCCCGGGAGGTTAATGGGCCTTATGGGCCAAGAGTGCAACGCCCTCGATTCAATCGTACACTAATCATACACGCAAATGTATACGATCAAGATCAAGGACTCACGGGAAGATATCACAACACAACTCTAGACACAAATTAAAATAATACAAGCTTTATATTACAAGCCAGGGGCCTCGAGGGCTCGAATACATAAGCTTGAAAACACAAGAGTAAGCGGAAGCAACAATATCTGAGTACAGACATAAGTTAGACAAGTTAGCCTTAAGAAGGCCAGCACAAAAGCATCTACGATCGAAAAGGCAAGGCCTCCTGCCTGGGAGCCTCCTAAGCACTCACAGTGCGTCGGCGGTCTCCACGTAGTAGTAGGCATCGGCGGTGGCATCGGGCTCACAGGCTCCGACATCTGGGTGCATCAACCGGAAAGAAGAAGACAGGGGGGGAAAGGGGGAGCAAAGCAACTGTGAGTACTCATCCAAAGTACTCGCAAGCAAGGATCTACACTACTATGCATCGGTATCAATGAAATGGGATGTATCTGCGGACTGGACTGCAGAATGCCAGAAGAGAAGGGGAAAGCCTAGCCTATCAAAGACTAGCATCTTCAAGCAGCTCCTAGCATCTTGCTGCATTCAAAACAGTACAGAATAGCATAAAGTAAAGTAGTAGTAGTGTTATCAACCTCGGCCAGAGATCCTTTCTCGACTCCCTGCGAGAAAGCAATCCCAGAGCCATACTATCCAGTTATCACCTCAAGTATCCAGTTCAAGTTGTATCGATCGGGATACAACTCTAAGTGTCTGTTACCATAGGAGAGGCTATCGATGGATGTTTTCTTCCCTACAGGGGTGCACCAACTTACCCACCATGCTCGATTAACTCCGGTAGGACACACTTTCTGGGTCATGCAGGCCTCGACCAAATGATACTGCGCAGCCCGACCTAGGCTTAATAGAGAGGTCAAGACGGGACTAAACCCTATGCCCCTGAGGGTCTTGGGCCATCGCCATGGGAACTCCTGCCTGACGTTCTTGAGGGCGGCCGGTGAGCAGACCTAGCTACCTCCTTAAAAAGGCAGGTGCTTACCAGACCAACCCGGTGCGCGCCGCTCACTCGCTGACGTCTATTAAGCTTCGGCTGATGCATACGACGCAGAACACCCATACTATGCCCACGTGATGGTTAGTGCTATCAGGCCAGAGGCCCCTCGGATCAAATATTCAAATCATAGTGTGTTGGTAGTGCGGTCACGAGCAGAGACTCACGAAAGATGTGACCCTGTCGCCCCATCTTGAGGACTTGTGGCAAGGGCTAAGAATGCCCGGCCACGCCTCGTATTCAACTCTCGGGTACCCTCCAGGTCAACCCGTCTCCACATCACTCGCGGGTACCCCTCAGGGTCGACCCTTCTTTCCAAGCAACAGTTTTAAATTCCAAGTATCATGTGTCCAAACATCAAGGGGAAAACCCGAGGAATCACCCCCGGTGAATTCCACTCAATGTAATCATCAAGGTGAACGTAAGAGGAACCACCCTCGAGGTTCACACTTGAGGGTTGCACGCAACAGTCGTGTCGGAGCGGTTAAGGAGGACATCAACCTCGATGACCACGACCGAACAGCTACACTACAGAGATCTCATCGGGAATGATGTATGAGGTTCCACCCTCGGCACTCGATGGTAACTCTGCAGAGTCGAGCAACAAAAGGGGCGTGATGTGATGTGAGGTGTCGGGCTCTGGTCGTCGATCACGTTGATCGAGTCATCGATGATGAAGCAGGGGCAACAAGGACAAGGTGGGTGTAAGTGCATCTACTGCCACCCTTAATTGGTTTTGGAGTATTGACGACAAACCTGGTTGAGGGACCGATGTGTTTGTGAGAATTGCATGATAACACGGTAGTAGTCCCTCATTGATTGATTTACCTACGGAGATGACCCCTAAAAATGTGTGAAGACACTGAAGACTATGGTAGTCTGTGAAGATATTCACAAGGAAGACTATGACATGAGAATACATCGCATGAAGACTTTGGAGCGCGAAGACATAGTTGTTTCGCAGTTTCCTTTTTCTTCTTTGTTGAGTCATCGCAACCACCGTACTGTTATGTGGGGTCCAAGTGAACAAAGTCGTAGTGATCAAGTGATGCTCAACCAAATCCTATGTCTTGAGCGAAGACAATGAGAGCAAATCTTATCCAGAGATGGAAGAGTCGACTTTACTTGTAGCCCAAGTCAAGCTGCAGCGTGTGTTTGAAATCGACCGTTGGAACACGTGTCGGTTCCTTAGTGACCAGGGTCATTTCGGACAAATCAGGTCGGGTTGCCTAGTGGCTATAAATAGCCCACCCCTACACCATAAATTGGTGGCTGCTCGGAGTTAGTGCCGCGGCTTTTGTCGTTTGAGAGCAACCCACCTTGCAGCCTTTGAGAGAGAGAGAAATCCTTGCGAGGACAAAGCCCAAAACACCACGAGCCAAAGAGTGTTAGGCATCCTTTGAAGTATTTCTTCTGCATGACGAAGACTTGTTACACTTGAGGACTGTGAATCCTCCGGTTGGCTAGGCGTCGCGTTACGAGCATCCAAGAGTCATTGTGGATTGCCGGTGAACGGAGTCTGTGAAGGTTTGGAAGTCTACCTTGAAGACTTACCAGAGTGATTGGGCGAGGACTAGGTGTCCTTAGCTTAAGAGGAATAAGGTGAAGACGCGGTCTTCTGAGTTGAATCTCAGCCTCCCTAACTAGACGTACAGTTGTCACAGCAACTGGAACTGGTCCAACAAATCCTTTGTCTTCACCAAGCAACTGGTTCTGTCTCTCCCTTCACTTATTTACAGTTTGTCTTCCTGAAGTCTTTTGCTTATTTATCTTATCTGTTTGACTTCACTGTGTGACGACTATTGTTGTTTGGCTTCATACTATCTTCCATCTTGATACATACTACCTAGCTGCTAATAGTCTTCGTGCTTTAGCTTCATTACTTGCTTGACTATGGCTTGTCCAGTGTAGTCTACCTTCCGTTGCATGTCAATAGGTTCATTTCTATCGTTTGTCTACAAAACTCCCATGTTTTGAAGACTTTGATAAAAATCGCCTATTCACCCCCCCCCCCTCTAGTTGATAACTAGCACTTTCAATTGGTATCAGAGCAAGGTACTCCCTTGTTCTGTGTGCTTTGGTTTAACCACCTAGAGTTTTAGCTATGTCGACTGCAGGGATAATCAAAGTCTCCGATGTGTGCCCTGTCTTCGATGGCACTGATTACCCCTACTGGAAGAATGAGATGTGCATGCATCTTGAAGCCATTGATGTCGACCTTTGGTATGTCGTGAAGAACGACGTTCCCAAGGGCGGTGAAGGCATCACTCCTGCTGATGTCAAGAAGTTCATTCAACTAGATTCTACTGCGAAGAACATCATCTGCGGTCATCTAACCAAAGGACAGTATGGCCATGTGAGTGCTCTAGAAACTTCGAAGCTAGTTTGGGACTGGCTCCCCAAGGTCAACGAAGGCATCTCAACCCAGAGAGATCAAAGGATCAGTGTCCTTCGCAACGTCTTCAACCGCTTCAAGAGAAATGACAATGAGAATGTCCAGCTCACGTTTGATCGCCTCACTGATATCACCAATGAGCTTCATGCACTCGGCGCCACTGAGATCACCAATCATGAAATTGTCAAGAGACTCCTGAGATCTCTTGACAGCTCATTTGATACACTAGCCCTGATGATTCAAGAACGCCCTGACTTCAAGACACTCTTCCGTCTGACATACTTGAGAGGCTCAACACACATGAGTTTCAGCTATCTGAGAAAAGAGACATCTATGGTCCCAACTATGGACGTACTCGCGCTTTGAAGGCAAAAGTTGCTTCCTCATCTGAAGAAGAATCTGACTGCAGTTCTGGTGATCCTGAAGACATTGGAAAGGAGCTTGCTATGCTTGTGAAGAAGTTCCAGAAATTCACCAAGAAGAAAGGCTTCAGAAAGTCTTCACGATCCAGCTCAAGAAATGATGAAGCTTCTACTCATGATCACAAGAAGAGAACATGCCACAAGTGCAAGAAACCTGGTCACTACATCTCTGAGTGACACAATGGGACAATGAGAACAAGAAGAAGAAGAAGAGCAAGGAATATGATTCTGATGACAAGAAGAAGAAGAAATCCTCAAAGTCTTCTTCCAAGTCTTCCTCCAAGTCTTCATCACATCAGAAGAGCTCATCTAGCAAGGCTCGTGCTTTTGTTGGCAAGGAGATGGATTCAGAGGAGGAGTCTGCATCTGAGGAGGCAGAGGTGGAGTCTGAGGAGGAGTCCAACTCTGGCGTTGCAAGTCTGGTTCTAGCCACAGCCTACGTTGCCAAGTCCATCTTCAACACTGAAGACAATGGCTCCGTCACCAATGCTGATGCTAATGACAAGGATGACTCTGCCCCCACCTACTGCTTCATGGCACGTGGTGCCAAGGTAAACTCACGCGATGCTTACTTTCAAACATCAAGTGAAGATGACTCTGATTATGAATCCAAACCCAGCTACAAAACACTTGCTAAAATTGCAACTGAACAACAGAAAGCTATGGAACATATTCAAAAACTGCTAGACAAAAGCGATGACCTGTTGGACGCGGAAATGACCCGATCTCAGTCCTTAATTGAAGACATAAAAAATCTTCATGCTAAGTACGAGGAACTTGAAAGTCGTCATGAAACACTCTCAACAACTCATGAAAAGCTTTCCTATGATTATCTTCAAAGGAAGCCAGAACTTGAGAAATTGAGAGCATTTCATGAAGATCTTCAAAAAGAGAACGGGTCACTTCACGCTCAACAGATCAGTCCCGCTCAGGAAGTATTTGAACCACCATGTCTAAAATGCCTTGAGCGTCATGCGCTACTTACATTCTTGAAAGTTCTCACTTGCACTCTTGTCACAATATCTTCAACTGTTGATGTGGTTACTAACCCCTCTACTGAGGATGCTACTACTATTGCTGATGAAAATGCTAGGTTGAAGGCATTGCTTGAGACTGGGATGTATAAAAGTCTCAAAGGGCATCAGACACTATGTGATGTCCTCAAAATGCAGATTATGAACCGAAGCCCTAGAAAAGAGGGTGTTGGGTTCGAGAGGAAAATGAATGTTGATGGTTCTTACTGGAAGCCTGAGCAGTAGCCCAAAACCACATGGGTTGCTGCAAAGGGACCTTCAGTGGATCCCTCCACCTTATCTGGCTTCACTTGTGCTAACCCTATTACCATTGATGAATCCTTTGATGCAAACTATAAACTGTTTAAGAATCAGAAAGGTGAAGTGTTTGCGGTATATTAGTCTTATTTGCAGAATGGACCACCCATGATGAAGATCTGGGTGCCCAAAAGGTGTCTTGAGAATCTTCCTGTGAATGTCATCATGACACCACAAGGGAACAAGACAAACCCCAGACCAAAGGCTTCATATGGTCCAAAGGCTTCATACAGACAGAGGACTCACCTGAGTCACCCTAACGCCAATGTTTTGTAGGGAAATCATACTCAAACGTATGAATATGAGCGCGTATCATCAAACCGCTATGTTCATAACACTCAGAACTTTTCTGCTTATTCATATGAGTACTATTCACCTCCTGCAAGGCTATTTGCTAGGGCTCCAAAGCTGAAGTTCTCAGATGCTGCACTTACACTCATTGCTTCTAAGCCACCCCTGAAAATTGGGGTGGTTAAGAAAAATTAACTTTCTTTTTTGAGGAAAGGTCTCGGTAGGAAATCAAAGGCGTCGATTCTTTCTTTGGGGACCTAAAACATCTTGTGGGGCGCAAGATTAAATGCCCAAATGGTCTTACTATGTATTTTATTCCTGAATCGCTTGCCAATCATCCTATCAGTCCTAACCTTGATCTGAGCTTTGATAATCCTCTCATGCGTCAAATGTTTATGCTTCACAATACTCTTGGTGAAGCCTATCCCCCTAACTGTACTGTAGGTATGACACCTCATGCTTCAGAATGGATTATGGGCCGGTGGATGCACTAATCACATGATTTGGTGACCGAAGTCTTCTCATGGACTCAACCTTACATCCGTCGACAAGAGTCACATCACATTTCTTGACCTTTGGTAAAAGCAAGGTATTGGGTCTAGGTAGAGTTGCAATCTCAAAGGATCGGCACATGGATAAAGTGATGCTTGTTGAATCCTTGGTTTCAACAATATGCATCTCAATGCTTTGTGATCTGAACATGATTGTGATATTTGGAAAATATCATTGCCTTGTTCTAATGGAATCTGACAAGTCTCTAGTCTTTGAAGGGTACCGGAAAGATGATTTGTACATTGTAGACTTCTCAGCAGGACCACAGTTGGCCGTATGTATTCTAGCAAAAGCTTTAGAGTGCTGGCTCTGGCATCGGAGGCTAGGGCATGCTGGCATGAGGAACCTGTACACTCTCGCGAAGAAGAAACACGTCGTAGGCATTGAGGGCGTCAAGTTCAAGAAAGAACATCACATGTGGTGCTGCGAATTTGGAAGATGTGAGGGCCAAGCATCCCTCCAACCCAATCATGACGACCTGTCAACCCTGCGATCTGCTTCACTTGGATCTCTATGGACCGACTCACTACTCTACTCTCACTACCACTGCTTGCCTCTATGGTTTCGTCATTGTTGATGATTATTCAAGATATACATGGGTGCATATAATCCTCTACAAGACTGAAGTGCAGGATGTCTTCAGACGCTTCGCCAACCATGCCATGAATAACTATGGCATCAAGATCAAGCATATCAGAAGTGACAACGGCACAGAATTCAAGAACACCGGCCTCGACCTTTACCTGGATACATTGGGCATCACTCATGAGTTCTCAGCTCCGTACACACCTCAGCAGAATGGCATCATGGAGCGCAAGAACAGAACACTCATTGAGATGGATAAGACGATGCTTGATGAATACAAGACTCCAAGAAAGTTCTGGCCCGAAGCCATTGATACTGCTTGCCATGTCATCAACCGTGTTTATCTTCACAAGCTTCTGAAGAAGACATCCTATGAGCTCCTAACTGGTAAGAAGCCAAATGTAAGCTACTTCAAAGTATTTGGTGCTGGATCAAGGATCCACATCACACTTCAAAATTTGCACCGAAAGCACATGAAGGTTTTATGCTTGGTTATGGAAAGGATTCGGCGCTCTCTGAGTCTTCAACCTCTTTCACTATAAAGTGGTTGAAAGCTGTGGATGTCTTGATTCGATGAGACTAACGGCTCGCAAAGAGAGCACCTGCCAAATGTGTTAGATGAAGTACCACCCGGTGAATCCATCAACCTCATGGGAACTGGAGAAATCATACCGTCTGAAGCTCAGGCTGAAGAGGAACTTATCATTTCTGCACCTAATCAACCTGAAGACAATGCTCAGACTGAAGACAATGCTCAAAATGAAGACAATGATCAACAAGAGCAAAGTCTTCATCCAGTTCATCCTCGTGTTGCTAATGAAGTGCAGATTCAGAACATAATTGATATCATCAATGCACCTGGTCCACTCACTCGTTCAAAACAGCATAGCCCAGAAAAATTTCTATGGGCACTTTGCATTTGTCTCAATATCTCGAACCCAAGAAAGTTCTTTGAAGCCTTCATGGAACCTGAATGGATTCAAGCTATGCAAGAAGAGCTTCAACAGTTCGAAATTTGAACAATGTGTGGGAATTGGTCAAGCGTCTGACCCTACATAAGCACAACATCATAGGCACCAAATGGATATATCGCAACAAGCAAGATGAGCATGGTCAAGTTGTCAGAAACAAGGCTCGTCTTGTTGCTCAAGGATACACTCAAGTTGAAGCGATTGACTTCGATGAAACATTTGCTCCCGTGGCTAGGCTTGAAGCCATTCGCATACTGCTAGCCTATGTGAACCATCACAACATCCTTCTGTATCAAATGGATGTGAAGAGTGCCTTTCTCAACGGCAAGATTAAAGAAGTGTATGTTGCACAACCACCTGGCTTTGAAGATCCAAAACATCCTGATATGGTATACAAGCTCAACAAGGCACTGTATGGCCTCAAACAAGCCCCTCATGCTTGGTATGACACACTCAAAGACTTCCTGAAGAGCAAAGGCTTCAAACCTGGTTCCCTGGATCCCACACTCTTCACGAAGACATGTGATGGAGAACTATTTGTGTGCCAAATCTATGTGGATGACATTATCTTCGACTGCACTGACAAGAGATCTGATGATGAGTTTGGACACATGATGCAAGAGCAATATCAGATGTCCATGATGGGTGAGCTGAAGTTCTTCCTTAGTCTTCAAATTCATCAGCAAAGCAACGTCATCTTCATATCTCAAGAGAAATACCTCAAAGACTGGCTGAAGAAGTTTGGAATGCAAGACTGCAAAGGTTACACGACGCCAATGCCAACCAAGAGTCATCTGGGTCCTGACGCCAATGGTAAAGAGTTCGATCAAAAGGTATACCACTCCATGATTGGTTCTTTACTTTATTTATGTGCATCTAGGCCAGATATCATGCTTAGTGTTTGCATGTGTGCCCGATTCCAAGCGGCATGAAAGGAATCGCATCACTTAGCTATGAAGCGAATTCTTCGATATTTGGCTTACACCCCAACACTAGGATTATAGTATCCAAAGGGCTCAGAGTTTGATCTAGTTGGATTCTCGGATGCTGATTATCTTTGGTGACAAGGTGGATCACAAGTCTACATCGGGCACATGTCACTTTACTGGGACGATCACTTGTCCGATGGTCTTCAAAGAAGCGTAAGCGTGTATCTCTCTCCAGCTTGCTGAATCTGAATACATTCTGCTTTGGATCTTCTTGCGCTAAACTTCTATGGATGAAGCAAACTCTCAAAGACTATGGCATCCATCTGAAACAAGTACCACTCTACTGCGACAATGAAAGTGCCATCAAGATTGCCAACAACCCAGTTCAGCACCCAAAGACAAAGCACATTGAAATTCGTCATCACTTTCTCAGAGATCATGTCATGAAGGAAGATATTGATATCATTCACGTCAACCTTTGAAGAGCAATTGGCAGATATCTTCACAAAGCCCTTGGATGAGAAAAGGTTTTGCAAGTTGAGATGTGAGCTAAATATCTTGGAATCCTCAAATGTCCTGTGATTAGGCACACATCCTAACACTTATGCATGTTGATGACTTAGATGTGCAACACATCAGTAATGTATATCTTCAATCAATGAAGACATACACTCCTAGTGTGAATACATTAATGCGGAATTTGACTTGGAGCGCCACGATAATTGTGCGTGGTATGCGGGTCTAGTACTTCCTATACGGTGGGTAGTAGCATACCACCAAACTTTTGTTTGGAGTGCTTTAGTTTGGCGTTGCATTTGCTAAGTCTTCACATTTGATTTATCTTCAACATTGATTTGTCTTCATCTTCACCTCGTTGATTTGGTCTTACTCAGATATATAATTGTGTTCTGTCTACAGCATTCACTTATAGCTATGTCTTCTCATTTGAATCTTTTGGACTAAGTGAATGTGATCGGACCCTAACCTCTTCTATGCTTCTACCTCAAATTCTATCTATCCAAATCATATGCATTCTATTGAAACCGTCGAATGTCTTCTTTGTGTCCTTGTCAGTAGAAGATACAGAGACAAACACTGAATCTGTTTTAAATGCTCAATCTTTATTGCCTGAAACCTGGAGAAGCCAGAACTACCACCCGACAGTCCAGGCGTGCGTGGGAACATGGAACAACTTCCAATGTGTTGCATGTTCGCCACGTGTCCCTCAGATGTGAACCGCCAGGGGAACCTGCATAATTGCGATGTGTTGTCCCTCTCCTTATAAATACACATCACATCGCGGTAAAAATCCTTCTTCCACCTCTCCACCTCGACAAACCCTAGTGCCACCGCTAGCTCCGACGGCGCCGTGACGAAGGCGCTTAGCTGTCGCGACCTCACCGGCGCCGTCCTCACGCCGCGGACCTCGTCTTCTCCGCCGCGCCAACAGAGGTGTCTTCCTTCGCCAAGTTAGAGCACGAAGATCGGGCTTTCGGCCTCCTCTCTACTCCATCTAGCAGTTCTTCATGTGGTAATTTAATCTCACTTTTACTGCCTTTTTGATCCGATAGATTCCTCCTTCTCCACCAAAAGTGGTTTCTGTGCCTACAAATTTGGATCTATCATGTTCTACATCTCATAACATGCCTAGTGTATTCACTTATGCTTCACACGTAGTTAGATTCCTCACTTGTACCTATTCTTGGATTCGTACAAATCTGGAACCAACTCTCAACATATAAGTGAATGTCGTCGCGCTATGAGGTCAATGTCTTCAAACTGATTTATCTTCAAAATCTTCTGAGAATGCATATGACCTCTTCCCCTTCCCTCGCATCTCTAATGCTATCACAGGTACATGTCCGTGGGAGAATCCCTTGGTTCTCATAGTTTGCATTCATTTGCAGAGTTCTTCTGACGTCACATCAATTCTCCAAGCGGTTCTTGTCGACCAGCGGATGGAAGCTTTTCAAGTTACGAAGCCATTCAATTTGAACTACATGGCCACTTTGAAAAGTCAAGAAGAAAGGGTGGCGAACGACACCGTGGGAATACATCCAAAGATCTCGCCACCCGATCTACGTGAGCTATATAAAACAGACCACGAAGAAACCTATGGCAAGCATGAAGAACCACGAATCCAATGGATTCGCGAGATCTTTAGGCGGAACAATGGTTCTGTACAGATTTGTGATGCAGAAGTATGCTTGAAAGAATGCCATCAAGCGACCATGGGGAGATATTCTCTTCAAAAATCTTCCTCCCAGGTCCAGAACTGAAGCTATTGCTCAGGGTTTTTACCCTTGCATGGTCCGTGCACCACAGCCTGCTGATGCCGACCCATCATCTCTGTTATGGTGTCGTGAAGATAGTTTATTCAAGCGCAACTACAAGTTTGCCAAGGATTCTGCAGTTAAGAACAAGAAGAGCCTCGGATGCAACTTCAATCCTGGTCATACGCTCCTAGGGGCTGATGGCACACGTGATGCCAATCCCAATGTCATCCGTCACTTGACAACTTTGATGGTTTCCTCTCCTACATCGCCGCTCGAGAGGGCCATAGTGGATCGATGCGGAGATGATCTTGATTACGATGAAGCTCTGCTCCATGAAGCCACCGAAGCAAAAAGAAACCAAAAGCTTGAAACTCTGCTTCTTTGCCAAGGCGCTTAGGCGTGCGAAGCCTCTGGCCACTGTTCCTCCTGCACCAAGTGTGCATTCTGAAGATCTTTCTCGTGTCCCCAAGAAGACAGAGAAGCCCCAGAAGAAAATTGTCAAGAGTTACGGACAATCAATTGACCCGGTACCGTTACGAGGAGCGAGCATGAAGCCATTGATACATCAAGTGATGAAGATCTTGGCGGCGATGCTCTCGAGCTGCGATAATGAGCAAGCAAGAGGAGAAATCTTCAACGATTTGCCCCTCTTTAGCGTGGACATATTGAATAACTTCATTGATGAGTGGTTTGGAGATCCGAACCTCGGCATCGATGATCTTGACTTCAATTGGCATCAGTGTCTCCTTCCATGGAGCCATTGCTCATGAGCTGGCTCTGGCCCAGAAGATTGTCAAACTGAAGAACAAAATTGACTATGAAAAGGCTCAGTTCAAGAAGCACATGGCCAAGCTCAGCATAGCTGATGTTCAAAAATTCAAATAGATGTTGCATGACCTCAAGGAGGCGTTTCACATGAAACGGTAAGAAGCCAAAGGTTCAAGAGAGCGAATGAAACACCTCGCTGCCAAATGTGTTCAAGCTCACAATGAAGCTGAGAAGCGCAAGGCTCTTGGGCGTCCAGGCATCGACCCCAAGATGGCTACCAAGAAGAAGAAGCCTGCTGTGGCCCCAGCTGAACCATCCAGGCGGGAAGAACCTCGCATTGTCTTCCCCGCCGGCATGACAGGTGTGAAGCCTAAGGTCCCCACAGTAGCTTTGGAACTTAAGAAAACAAGGGCAGCCGAAGCCGAAACCCGAAAGTGCAAGAACCAGAACACCACTGACGATGCTCCACCGACCAAGAAGGGAAAGACAAAGAAGAAAGATCAGGCTGCTCCCCCAGAGCCCCTTGTTGTCGAGCCCATCTCTCATTGCTCAAATCTGCATCTGCACACCAAGAGCGTCGTTTAATAGTTCACGAGCCTGCTACCACAGAGGCTCCTGCAGCTGAAGGAGATCCAGCTATTGACCACATCGCAAATGAAGACATTGGTCCACAACACAATGTAAATGATGATGAAGTCCTTCCTCAGATTGAGCACTAAATGGTATCATCGCCTGTTCTCACGAACAGCGAACTCATCAGCATTGGTCGTCCTCTGACGCCAATTGCTCAGGATGATTCATGGGCTAATCACCCTCAAGACTCCCCCCGTCAAGAAGAATCACCAAGTACTCCCCCACCTCAAGTCACCACTCCGGTGCTTGATGATGATGACTATGTGGTCCAGCCAACTCCCTCTCCACAAGCGTCGCCCGCGTTTCGTAGGCTTCGCAAAGGACCAAGGCCACAAGTCACTCTTACAAATGTTCCAGAAGGAGAAGAGCACCACAACTCAGTATCACGCCAAATGTTTCCTGAAGCCACTCCAACTGCAGGCGTCTAGGAATCTGAAGCCAAAGCTCTTTGAAGATACACCATTACATCGGCCAGAACAACGAGGAAACCGTGAAGAAGAAGAAGGCGTGTTGCCACACCCCCTACCAACCAAGAAGTTGTTCTCGATGAGAAGCGTGTCCGACCCTCCGGCTACTCAAGTGGAGGTTGATATCCGAGGCGGCCACCAACACCAATACTAAAGCCAATGGCGTTGTCATGGTGGAAGCAAATAATGGCGCTTTGAAGTTAATGTGGCGCTGAAGTGAATGAGCACAAGCATCTAATGCACCTGAAGTCATATTGCACCTGAAGCCATTGTATCACTAGCAGCTCATGTCAATGCCGATGCTCCTGTACCTCCTCCAAGGCCACACACTATTGAGCTGGCATTTGATCGCGGCCAACCTGTCATGGTTCGCTGGCCTATTCTGGTTCCTCCTCCTGCTCTTGGACCTCAATTTGATTATCATGTGGGCCTTGAGCCTCAGGTCCAGAAGCCAAAACTGAGGCTGCCTAGGTTTCCAGGTACAACGACTTTACCAAGATCGTTTAATGTGAATGGCTTCATTGCACACAACACCTTGATACGTCTCCAACGTATCTATAATTTATGAAGTATTCATGCAATTATATTATCCTTCTAGGATGTTTTATATGCATTTATATGATATTTTATATGATTTTTGGGACTAACCTATTAACCTAGAGCCCAGTGCCAGTTTCTGTTTTTTCCTTGTTTTTGAGTTTTGTAGAAAAGGAAACCAAACGGGGTCCAATTGAGCTGAAATTTGACAGAGATCATTTTTGGACCAGAAGAAGCCCACGGAGTACCGGAAGTAGGCCAGAAGAGCCCCGAGGCCACCACGAGGGTGGGGGGCACGCCCTACCCCCTGGGCGCGCCTCCCTGCCTCGTGGCTGCCTCAGGGACCCCCCCTGACTTGTTCCCGACTCCAACACCTCTTATATAGCCCCAAACTTCCAGAAAGAAACCTAGATCGGAAGTTCCGCCGCCGCAAGCCTCTGTAGCCACGAGAAATCAATCTAGGCCCTCTCTGGCACCCTGCCGGAGGGGGCCATCATCACCGGTGGCCATGGAGGAGTATCCCGGAGAGGCCATCATCGCCATGAAGTCCAAGGACCAGAGGGAGAACCATTCCCCATCTAGGGGGAGGCCATGGAGGAGGAAGCACAAGGGAGAACCTCTCCTCCTCTCTCTCTCTGATGTGGCCAGGAGTGCCATCTGGAGGGGAATCATCGCCGCGGTGATCGTCTTCATCAACATCAACATCATCATCACCATCCTCATCTCTTTTACACAGTCCACTCTCCCGCACCCCGCTGTAATCCCTACTTGAACATGGTGCTTTATGCCACATATTATGATCCAATGATGTGTTGCCATCCTATGATGTTTTGAGTAGATATCTTTTGTCCTTGGGTCCATCGATGATATAGATTGGTATGAGTTGTATGTTTTATTTTGGTGTTGTCCTATGGTGCCCTCCGTGTCGCGCAAGCGTGAGGGATTCCCATTGTAGGGTGTTGCAATATGTTCATGATTCGCTTATAGTGGGTTGCTTGAGTGACAGAAGCATAAACCAGTAAGGGAGTTGTTGCGTATGGGATAAAGGGACTTGATGCTTTAATGCTATGGTTGGGTTTTACCTTAATGATCTTTAGTAGTTGCGGATGCTTGCTAGAGTTCAATCATAAGTGCATATGATCCCAGTAGAGAAAGTATGTTGGTGATGCCTCTCCCTCATAATGAAATTGCAATGGCGACTATCGGTCTTGTTAAAATTGCCTAGGACAATTCCGCACTTTTACCGATCCACCATTATTCCACACTCGCTATTTATAATATTTAGTAATATATTTCTAACTTTATGATAACAGCACCTACTTTTATATTTTAGCTCTCCGATATCATACAAAGTTATCCTCTTCATACCCACAACATAGTTTTATTTTTCGTTGCTATTTGGAAGCAAGCGTTAAATTGTCTGGAAATTAAATGTCGATTGGCAGATAGGGCTTGAGAGAATATTGATCGTACCTTTAGCTCCTTGTGGGTTCGACACTCCATACTTATCACTTCCACCTTTGGAAATTTCTACGATGATTCCTTGCACTTAGGGATTATCACACCTTCTTTGACAGCGACAAGAACGCTTACTCGAAGCCAAGAATTTCATTTGATTGCTTCTGGAGCTATCAGCAGTGCAGTTACTACTCTTGTGTTCTTTACGATCAAGGGCGCATCTTTCCCCATATGCGTCTAGATTGCGAAGCTATTGCTGGCCTGCCCTGCTTGGAAGAAGCACTTGATTGTTTCAGAGATGCTGGCCTTATCCAATTAGTGACTGATAAAGAGCACTAGAACGAAGAGCTTCTACTACAATTCTATGCCACCCTCCACATTCGTGGATACAACAGGGATCCGAAGACATGGATCCTTGAGTGGATGTCAAGCAATGTACATCACGAAGCCAAAGCTTTTGATATTATTGAGCTCACTGGCCTGCCCTCCGGTGAACTCTTTGAGCACAGTTGTCGACTTCACCGCAATGCTTTGGAGAGCATCTTCCAGAAGCTTGAGCCAAACATGAGCCAAATGCTGAGCATGATGAAGCCACTGCCACGTGACGCTGAATATCCAAGGGAATTCTTTGTTGAAGACCTAGAGTATCTGCCCCGCACTATTTATCATATTATCAGGCGAACTCTATGGCATGTCAAAGGATATTCTCCTGCAGCAAAGCTTGAAGGAGCAATGAAGACTTTGGTTTTCTATATCTTCAATGGCATCAGCTTCAATGCTCAAGACTTCTTCATCAGGCAATTGGCTGCATCTGGCTCTGATCTTTTTGGATTGAAATTCTATGCTCTGTGGGTAATGCGCCTTATCAAGCTTCATTCAGCTGTCAACTATCAGCCTTTTGCGCGCAATCATCTCACATTCTTGCCAGAGGTTGATATGTCTGTCGAAGCCATCTACCCAGAGCCTGCCAAGGAGCCAATTTATCTTCACAACACCGATCATCAAAGCTTCACTCAACCCATTGAAGGAGTTCTGGCTGCTACTCGTGTTTATCCTTTGGCTGGCAATACACATGCACCTCATCGTACCCATACTGAAGCCACTGAAAGCACAATTGCTCAACGGCCTCGGAAGCGTTCTCGTGTTCTCAACCATCGAGAGCTTCTCGTCGCCTTGCATCAAAAACAGGATAAGCATCACGACTGGCTGAAGCGTCAGATGCAAAGTCTCTTGGTGGATGTTAATCGCATTCGCAACCTTGCCACCAAGAATGCATTTTCACTCATGAAACCTGTCGGCGGTCGTGGAAGAGTCTGACATTGCTCAGTGCTGAAGCTGATCTTCAAGACGATGGCTTCACAGAGAGATTCAAGTTTGATTCCACTCGTCCCAGGAATGTTGTCTTGTGTGGGACTCCCTCACTCGAAGATTTTGAGTACTCATCCTCTGCGGCAACTGTCAATCTAAGAGTCATCGATGATGAAGATGATGCTACATCACCAACTACAACGTCAGCCACAAGATCTATTAATCGCAGCCAAGTTCTTCCGCACCACCGAACCTCGACCACGACCTCAAGCTTACTTCACCTACTCCTCATGGGAACGAGTAGAGGCTCTATGTCTTCAAACCTTTTTGGTCCTTACTGATAAAAGGGTGAGAAGCATATGAGTTGATAGTCTTCAAGTGGGTCCATATGGGTGGTTGCTTTATATTTTGCCAAGTGTTTATAACTCTTGCTTTTGATATTGTTGGTTCTTTGAATTGTAACACTTAAACATGATGGTCGTCTGCTACTTTTTCTGCCAACTTGTGATGCGATGATAAATTCCGCATGTGCGATGATAAATCCCGCACGAAGTCATTTCGCTTGAACATCCATTTTTCATTATGCATGTCATCACCTTTGTTATATCCTTACATGCATGATGAATTGTCTTCATTAGTTGAAGGGGATCTCCACAAGTACAACCTGCCATGTGCATTTGCATTCAAAAGCAAAATACTTATATGCACATCTTCAGGGGGGAGCCTTTTACTACTTATGAAGACAATATCTTAATCCTTTACAATTTCACATAATTTTATCCCCGTTGAAAACTTCAACCAGTTTGTCATCAATCACCAAAAAGGGGGAGATTGTAAGTGCATCTAGTGCCACCCTTAATTGGTTTTGGAGTATTGACGACAAACTGGTTGAGGACTAATGTGTTTGTGAGAATTGTAGGATAACACAGGTAGTAGTCCCTCATTGATTCGATTTACCTAACGGAGATGACCCCTAAAAATGTGTGAAGACATTGAAGACTATGGTGGTCTGTGAAGATATTCACAAGGAAGACTATGACATGAGAAGACATCGCATGAAGACTTTGGAGCGCGAAGACATAGTTGTTTCGCAGTTTCCTTTTTCTTCTTTGTTGAGTCATGGGAACCACCGTATTGTTAAGAGGGGTCCAAGTGAACAAAGTCAGAGTGACTGAAGTGATGCTCAACCAAATCCTATGTCTTCGAGTGAAGACAATGAGAGCAAATCTTATCCAATTTGGATGAGTCGACTTTACTTGTAGCCCAAGTCAAGCTGCCGCGTGTGTTTGAAATCTGACCGTTGGAACACGTGTCAGTTCCTTAGTGACGCAGGGTCATTTCGGACAAATCAGGTTGGGTTGCCTAGTGGCTATAAATAGCCAACCCCCTACACCATAAATTGGTGGCTGCTCAGAGTTAGTGCACGGCTTTTGTCGTTTGAGAGCAACCCACCTCGAAGCCTTTCAGAGAGAGAGAAATCCTTGCGAGGAGAAAGCCCAAAACACCCAGAGCCAAAGAGTGTTAGGCATCACGAAGTCTTTACATGTCTGCATGACACGAAGACTTGTTACACTTGAGGATTGTGAATCCTCCGGCCCGGTTAGGCGTCGCGTTACGGCATCCAAGAGTCATTGTGGATTGCCGCAAGCGAGTCTGTGAAGGTTTGGAAGTCTACCTTGAAGACTTATCAGAGTGATTGGGTGAGGACTAGGTGTCCTTAGCTCAAGGGGAATAAGGTGAAGACGCGGTCTTCTGAGTTGAATCTCAGCCTCCCTAACCAGACGTATAGTTGTCACAGCAACAGGAACTGGTCCAGCAAATCCTTTGTCTTCACCAAGCAACTGGTTCTATCTCTCCCTTCACTTATTTACAGTTTGTCTTCGTGAAGTCTTTTGCTTACTTCTCTTATCTGTTTGACTTCACTGTGTGATGACTATTGTTGTTTGGCTTCATACTATCTTCCATCTTGATCCATACTACCTAGCTGCTAATAGTTTTCGTGCTTTAGCTTCATTACTTGCTTGACTATGGCTTGTCTAGTGTAGTCTACCTTCCTATTTGCATGTCAATAGGTTCATTTCTATCGTCTGTCTTCAAAACTCCCATGTTTTGAAGACTTTCATAAAAATCACCTATTCACCCCCCCCCCCCTCTAGTCGATAACTAGCACTTTCAGTGGGGGTCACTGATGGATCACTAATCAACCTATACTTAGCAGTTTAGGATAAGCAGGTAAGGTACAAATAAGCAGGTTACAAAAGCAGGCTATGCATCAGAATAGGAGCAAACAATAATAGTAGTAAAATCTAATGCAAGCATGAGAGAATGGAATGGGCGATATCGGGATGATCAAAGGGGGCTTGCACAGGAAGCTCCGGCTGAAAAGGAAGAACGTGGAAATCCGGTGATGTAGTCGATCACAGGGGCATCGGCCCATCTTGGGGTCTCTGGAGAGAAGAGGGGATAAGCGGTAAGTACATAGCAAGCAAGTGCATAACAGACAACAAAAGCGAGCTAGACGTGTTCTAACGCGGCACTACACAATACCGGCCAAGGGGATAACATCCGGGAATGCTTTCCCGAAGTTTGGCATTTTCGGGCAGCCGAACCGGAGGGGAAAGCTTCGATGTTCGCTATGCTAGGGATGTGTGGTGGACGAACGGGTCTCGTATTCGGATTCGTCTCGTTGTTCTGAGTAACTTTCATGTACAAAGTATTTTCATCCGAGTTACGGATTATTTTCTATGATTTAACAAGATTTAAACAACATTCTGGAATTAACAGATTTAACTTAAATGGAAAACAGGGTTATGACATCAGCCTGACGTCATCATGATGTCAGCAGTCAACAGATCAGTTGACTTGGTCAAACTGACAACCAGGGCCCACTGTCATTGACCTAATTAATTAAGCAGGTTTAAATTAATTAAACTAGTTCTTTAGGCTAACTAAGCAAGGTTAATTAAGTTAGTTAATTAACTATTAAATTAATTAACTAATTAATTATTTTATACTTATTTTTTTAAATATTTTTTAATAATTTTTTAATTAACTTTTTTACAGGCGTGGGGCCCCTTGGCGTCTTGAGCCTTAGCCAGGCGGGCGTGTAGCCACTGTGATTCTTGAGGACGGAGCCGCCCGTTAGGGCGCCCACTTGAACCATCGGGCAGCCTTGGCAGGCGTCGAGGCCCGGCGGCCAGCGAGGTGTGGGCAGTGCGAGGAAGCGGCGCAGGGTAGCTAGAGGCGGCATGACAGGCGGACAACAGCAGCAGCGAGGAGAGGCCCAGGCGCTGAGAGGGGCAGCAGACGGAGGTGTTAGAGGGCAGGGCTGCAGGGGCAGCGTGAGCAGCAGCAGCGTTAAGCCGTGGCAACAAAAGCGTCTGGCAATGCTGCATGAAGCGATGTGGTGGTAGGCGGCGTGGGAGGCAGGTGCGGGCGCCGGGCGGAGGCTGGGAACGCGTGCGAAGCGAGTGCGAGCCGTGGGCCCAAACGCTGGCGTGGATGGGCGGCGTCGAGCGCTTGCCTGTGGCGGTTGTAACCCGCCTTGCGGCGAGCGACATGAGAGGCCGTCTTGAACAACGGCAGGGGGTTGCGGGTGAGCGACATGGCCGTCAGGGCGCGAGTGGCATGGCGTGGACGACGCGGGAACGCAAAGGAGCGTGGATCGGGTGGCATCGGCGACGAAGAGGGAGAGGGGAAGGGGAAGAGGGCTCACAGGGCCCTGTGGAGGTGCTAAAGCATGCTCGGGGAGGGGCCGGAGTTGCGGTCCGGCGATAGGGCGTCCGGGCGGTGGGTGGCGCCGTCAGGAGCCCTTCCAGATCCAGGAACGGGGAGGAGAACGGGGCCGCGAGGAGGAGGTCGAGGAGGACGGCGGCATTCCGTTGACGGGGTCTGGCATGTCGAGGCAGCGAGGGCGACGGTGGTCGGGGTCGCCGCCGGGGTCATTGCCCCGATCCAGAAGGGGGTCGGGGGAGTGGGGGGAGTGCGTGGGGAGTGTGGGGTATCGGTTTAGGTCACGGGAGTGGGAGTGGATAAGGAGGCAACGGGATGGGTCGGCTTGTGGGGGGTGGCCGACTGGGCCGGCGGGGTTGAGGCCCGGTGGGGAAAGGGGGGTTCCTTTTCTCCAATTTTTATTTCTTTTATTTTCTATCAAAAGGATAGGTACTGTTTTGGATATTAACAAGGCATCAAATGATTTTTGTCGAGTGTGAAACTTAGCAAATAGTTCAGGCACAATATTGTGGTGTTGCCTAAAAAGTTTCAGGGCCAAAGGAATTGTTCAAGCATTTTTAGAGATTGAAAAGGTCCTTTAATATGATGTTGGACCACTAAATAATTTCCAGGGGCACTTTCAGAATCCAAAAGAGGTTGGTTCCAACATGACAAATACCCAGGGATTATTTGCCACACTTTGAACATTTTAGTTTTCATGTTTGGCAAACTTGAATTTTGACTTCAAATTTGAGTTTGAATATGAACAGTGATTTGGATCAAGTGAGGATTAGCAACAGTAATGTGATGACATGGCACCATTAACGGAGTTTTACTGCAGCTTAATTATCCGGGTGTTACAATTCTCCTCTACTACAAGAAATCTCGTCCCGAGATTTAAGGAGTGAAATAAGAGGGAAGCTATAAGAACGGATGTCTGAAAGGATCGGCATCTGATAGTTATCTCAAGGAAGGAGATTTTAGAAGCACCAAGAAATGTATCGAGAGTGCTATAAGGAGGTTCAACAAGTTTCAACCAGGTAGGCATCTAGTGGATGCCTAAAACAAGTGAGTATGGGGTTCAGAACAATGAAGAATAATGTTGCCTCTGATACCAGAATGAAACATGGGGAGGAAGTTGGCTCGTGAATTACATACGAAGCCAAGTGCAAAGTGTCGGATGTGGGGTTCCGGCAAACCCTTAAGGTTCGAACACTGGGGTGCGCGCGAAGTCTTTCCCTCCTACCGATCTACGCTCTAGCTCGCTAAGATCTTGCGGACGAACTCGACGAACTCACAACACAGAAAGACACGGGGTTTATACTGGTTCGGGCCACCGTTGTGGTGTAATACCCTACTCCAGTGTGGTGGTGGTGGATTGCCTCTTGGGCTGATGATGAACAGTACAAGGGAAGAACAGCCTCCTGAGGTTGAGGCGTTCTTGCGCGTATGAACTTGTGGTGTGTGGGTTTGATCTCGATTCTCCACCTTGCCTCTCTTTGTGGTGGCTAGTCCTATTTATAGAGGCCCTTGTCCTCTTCCCAAATATCGAGCGGGAAGGGAGCCAACAACGGCGGGCAAATTTGAAGGGGGACAGCTGGTACAAGCTATCCTGACAAAAGCGGTCTTCGCCTGCGAAAAGCACAGGGTGACGTCGTCTTGGGCTCCACGATGACCTCCGCCTTGCCGTCCTCCTGGTCTTGGTCTAGTTGCACCAATATGGCAACCTTTGCATGATGCCTCGGTACTCTTCACCTGCGCTGGCCTCCTTAGCACCAAAGAGGAAATAAGGACGCTGCGGCACCGTTCGTCATGGCTCACGTCACGAGAGCCTCGTGAGGTTTGCCCCGCCTTGATATCTCCGCTCGTCGTGAGCCTGGCTGGCTAGGCCACTCTAGATGAGGTCTTGCGTCGTCCGCCTCGCGAGGCTTGGCCCCTCGCGAAGGTCTTCGTCGCTTTGTTGATGAAGATGGGACGTCTGACTCTGCTTGGCAGCCTTGATGGGGCTCTTGAGCGAGAGCAAGTCTGGGGACCCCGTTCCCGGAAAGCCCGACAGTAGCCCGGGGCCCAAAGAATGCGCTTCGGGCTTGGCTTCAGCGGTGAAGCCAAAGGTCAAGTTCGAAGCACCCATGAACCCCAAAAGCCTCGCGCCCTTGGTTGGCGTGGCGGTTGATTGGACGTGGCGTCTCCGCTTCCCCACACCGCCTCGGCAATCGCACGACTTGACAAGTTCTGCGACATGCAAGGAAAACCATCATTACCTCACGACCGTGGGAGGCGCGGTTGGCCTTCTCTTGCTATAAATGGGGAGAGGCGGGCCCCACTGCTCATCTCTTCCTTGCTTGCTTGCTTCTCTGCTCCATTGCTTGCGGTGCGTCGATGGTGCCACGAAGAAGTTCTCTGCCGCCGAGAAAGGAAAGGCCCCCGTGAGGCCCTGGTTCCCCGACGTAGCGGCCGTGGCGGCAGCGCCAAGCACCTGACCCCGCCGTGACCCACCATCGAGGCGGCGCCGCGGCACGTGGAGGGGATCGTCCCATCCATGGTGGTTCAGCCAACGAGGGGAGGCGCGCGATGGTGGCTTGGCCTCCCCGCCCGCGCTTCCATTGGGCTGAGGTGTCGCCGGAGTTCGTTGTCTGGTCGGAGAGCCCGGCCGAGAACTGGCTCCAACTTCCACGCTTCTTCGCCGGTGAACTGTCGGCCTCTGGTCCGGGCGGGCTCGATTGCGGCCGGGCGACGGAGTGCTGCAGCAGGGCCTCTTGGGTGTGATCGAGACTTCCGCCACAGGGCAACATAGCCCAGCGGGCTGGCCGGAACATTCGCCTGTGCCTTCCTGGCAGTTGTTGCACCCTCCACTTCAATACGATGGTGAGTCGACCCTCTATGTGAGGGTGTTCGGGAGGATGGTCGCCGCGCCGAAAGTGCTTTCGAGGCTGAGCAGCGAGGAGGTGCTCGGCCTTGGTGGCGATCGCGATGAGGGCAGGGCGAGCCTGCCTCGGCGGCGACCGCGTCTCCTCCAGCTACGGCGGCTCTTCCTCTGGTGACAGCTCCAGCAGCGGTGGCTACGATCAGCCGCCACGCCGCCGCGCTCGCTTCAAAGGAGGCAGCGGGTCATCTCGTCGTCGCGCCTCCGTGAAGCGCGAGGAGGGGTCTGGCTAGGCTCGCCTAGAACCTGCCTCTGCGGATTGCTGCAACACTGCTTCGCTTAGCTTTTTGTTTCTTTCCTGCATCGGAAAAACGAAACCAGCTTGGGCCCAGAGGGGCGTGTGTCGAATTGTGGCTCTTTGGTTAATGCACTGTGCGTGTCGTTCCCATGCAGTGTTGTTATTTTGCGCAAGGATAACTTAACCTGGTACGTTAGGGACGCCCTTTCCCTCACGAGGTGTCTGCATTTGCCCGGAAACTGCAAAAAATTCGTTAGAAGTGCGCTAGTGGATTTGCTGTCCACCCAAGCCCTGGCTTGGCGCTTTATATCGCGGTACAGGGGCACGGATCGGGAGAGATGTGGCAGCTTCCAGGCTCAAACAAGGGTGGCTCGCGAGAAGGCAGAGAGAAGAAAAATGCTCACGAGGGCACCTGCCTAGCCCCCTCGCGAGGTATGCGAGAGAGAGAACATGAGCAAACCACAAACGAAAAATGCGGTAAAAGGCTAGGGAACCAAATCAGCAGCGAACACCAAGAGCAACTTCAATTAAGGAAAAGCAAGCCAACTACGGAAAGCAAATGAATGCCGTGTCCGGCACCTAATCTAGTCTTCAAGTCTTCTCACCAGCGCGGAGCTAAGTGTTGTCCACTAGGCGTGGGAGGGAGCCCCAGGGCCTGAGGCCGGCGCTCCTGAGACTCCGGGGCATGTACAGCCCCACTCATTATTACGTGAGAGCGTCACGGGCGGCGATTCTTCACAGGCACCCGGCCTTCTTCACAGGCTCTGGGCCTTTCTTCTCAGGCTCTGGGCCTTTCTTCATGGATAGAACTTCCGGAGGTGCTGGATGTTCCAAGCGTTCTAGATGGATAAACCGTCCCGCGTCTCCAGGCGCGCTGCACCTGGCCTGGATACATGGACAACCCTGAACGGGCCCTCCCACATGGGCGAAAGCTTGTGCAGCCCTTCCTTGGAGAGTACCCGCCTCAGGACGAGGTCACCCACCTCGGCGTCTGGAAGCGGATGTTGCGGCGATGGTACCGCTGCAGCGCTTGCTAATACCTTGCCGCCCTCAATGCGGCGGCTTGGCGTTCCTCCCCCAGCACGAGATCCATCCCTCGCACGGCGTCCTGCTGCATTTCGTCGAACGCCAGGACCCGCGCGGAGTGATGCTTGACCTCGTGAGGGAGGACTGCTTCGGCTCCGTAGACGAGGAAGAACAGAGTCTCGCCCGTTCGCTTGGTAGCGGTGGTGCGGATGGACCACAGCACGGACTAGAGTTCGTCGTGCCAGCCCCTGCTGCAGGCCTCCAGCTTCTTCTTGAAGGTCCTGGTCTTGAGACCCCTTAGGACCTCAGCATTGGCAAGTTCAGCCTGACCATTGCTCCTGGGGCGGGTCACCGAAGCGTAGCAGATCTGCGTTCCAAGGTTAGCACAGTAGGTTTTGAAGAGGTTATTGGTAAACTGCGAGCCGTTATCTGCGATGCTGCGGTTGGGGACCCCGAAGCGGCTCACGAGGCCCTTGATGAACTTGGATGAGCCGGGCCGGAATGGTGCGGACGGCTTCCACTTCCGCCCACTTGGTGAACTTGTCAATGGCTGACGTAGAGATAATGGTAGCCCTCGGCTCGTGGGAATGGGCCTAGGATGTCTAGCCCGAGACCGCGATGACAGCCACGTGAGCGGATGGTTTGGAGGCCTGGCGGCTGATGGATTTGCTTGATGTGGAATTGGCAGGCTTCGCAGGACTTCACCAGCTCGGCTGCATCGTTGAGTGCTGTGGGCCAATAGAATCTGCTACGGAAGGCCTTGCCGACGAGGGTCCGCGATGATGAGTGATGTCCACAGTCCCCGCCATGTATGTCGATCAGCAGCTCCCTCCCTTGATCGCTGGAGATGCAGCGCAGCGTGACATCGTTCGGCTGTTTCCTGTACAACTCGCCATCTTGAATGCAGTATGCCGTGGCCTGTCGGGCCACGCACTCTGCGTCTTCCTCCTTCTCTGGCAGTGTCACGTGCATCAGGTACTCCTTAAATTCCTTGGTCCAGCACTCCTCCTGGGGCTCGAGCGCCAAGAGTAGCCGAGCTCCTGAGGTTGGGCCACAAGTTGGGGCTCCCGTGGCCGGGGGCTGCGGGAGCTCCTCCCGAGGCTGAGTCGTGCTTGAAAGAGGAGGCGTAGCTAACGGCTTGAAGAGCCGCTCTTCAAAGACGCCGGGCTCTTGCGGTTGCCGCTTGGATGCTCTCTTGGCGATGTCGTCGGCTTCCTTGTTGGTGCCTCGGGGAGCCGTCTGCGACTCAAGCACGAGAACTGCTTTTCCCATTTTGTGTGCAGCTCCACAAGGTAGGCCTCCATGTGCAAATCCTTTGGCTGCATTACACGTTGTTGGAGAAGTTGACGAGGAGCTGCGAGTCGCCCTTAATGATGGCGCCTCACCCCAGAGAGCCACCGCAGCCTTCAGGCCGGCTATGAGGCCTTCGTGATTCTGCGATATTGTTGGAGACCTTCTCGCCCGTCTTTGGAAAGCAGAGTTGCCTGGTAGTAAAGCTTGTCTGAGTGGGCGAGATGAGCCTTGCACCAGCCCCAGCATACAGTGCGCAAAGGCATCATCGAAATACATGACCCAGCCGTCTGGTGCCTCACTTCTGGGGAGGTGGACGGTCTTCTCCTTCCTCAAGAGCCGGGGCATCTGTCCATTCTGCCACAAAATCGGCGAGCGCGGCTCCCTTGATGACCCTGGTTGTGCTGAACTCCAGCTGGAATGCTTGCAGCTCAATGTTCCACTCAGTGACCCTTCAGGCTGAGTTTGGGCTCTTGAGTACCCTCTCCAATGGGTAAGACGAGACGACCTTGATGGGGTGCCCCTGGAAGTAGTGTCGCAGCTTGCGCGAGGCCACCAAGAGTGCGAGCAGGAGCTTTTGCGGCATGGGATAGCATGCCCTTGTGTCCCGCTTGATGCGATCTTGTGAAGTACACGGGTGCTCGGCGAGGGCTGGCACTGCTGTTGAGGCTCGGGTCTTGCGGAGATTGTGGGCGTATCTCACGAGGTGGAAGGTTTCACGAGACTTGGGCATCCTCCTCACGAGCTTCATAATGTTGCCTGCCGAGTTGAAGGTGATGGCGCATTGGGACCACACAGGCGGTAGCGTGGCCTCGAGCTTGAAGTGCAGCGTTCACTTGTGGAGTGAAGCTGTTTGAAGATCTGTTGAGAGGTGGGGCTGTGCTCCGCCCTAAGATACAAGCGATCTGCACGCGGCTCCTAGAAGCCCCCAGCCCCCCCTAAATCTGGTGGTGGTCGTCGTTCCTTCTTGAGTGGCGGCAGAGGAAGACCTGCGTTGCCCACAGGGTGATCCTCACGAGGCTGGTCCCTCGAGCGCACTCGCGAGGTTGGTCTGCCAGCGGTCCTCCACGAGGCGGTCGCGCCACTCCGCCGCAGCCACAGTCGTCCCCAAAGTGTCCCAAAGCCTCCACGTCCTCCTCTGCGGCCGTAGTTGCCGGTCCGGCGCCGGGGCATCGATCAGTAGCGTCCTTCCTGTATGGCTCACGAGCTCTTAGCGATCGCTGGTGTTGTGGGTGTTCAGGTTATGGAAGGCCGCGAAGCGGTCGGCCGTTCTTGGACGACTTCGAGGCTGATCTACGCCTCGCTTGGTGTCGGGCTCATTGCGAAAGCACCTCTTCTGCGCTTCACGTCCTTGGCCTTGGCCTTCTTCTCCTCCACTCCTGCATTTGGCAGCTCAAGGAAGAAAGGCGCCCTCCTCGGCTCTTGCGCGCACTTGGTCGCCCGGTTGAACAGCTCACGAGGCGTTACCAAGCTCCTCGTGGATAGCCAGCTCTTCCTTCATCTTGACGTCCACGACGCCTGCCCGAGAAGCAGCGGAGATGATGGATTCATCCGTGACCTTGGTGATCTTGAGGCGGGTGTTGTTGAAGCGCTGTATGTACTTCTGGAGAGTTTCTCCTGGTTGTTGCTTGATGCGGCGTAGATCACCCGCGGCCGCTGGGCGGTGGTGAGTGCCCTGAAAGTTGACGACGAAGCGGTCGCACATCTCGTCCCAGGAGGAGATCGAGTGCGATATTAAGGTTCTGTGGAGCCGAGGCGGGCCCCATCCTTGAGAGCCATGGGAAACCAGTTCGCCATGACTTTTTTCGTCGCCGTTGGCGCCGATGCTCAGCTCATAGAGCTGCAGGGAACTCAGCAGGGTCGGCGGTGCCGTCATTGCGAGGAGGCGGTGCAGCAGGCTTGAACTTGCACAGCCAGCGGCCTTCGTGATTCGGGGTGAAGGCGGCAGCCCGGCCGTGGTTGCCGGGCCCGCTTCGAGGTGGAGCTTGGTCTTGGCGAGTCCGCTGCCACCGCAGCGGCACGCAGCAGTCTTGACGAGGTGGCGCGGGGAGTGCCGGTGCAGCTTCTTGCGGCCGTGGGATTTCTTGGCAGCTTCTTTCTACACATGCGAGCGCCGAGCGCGGTGGATCATGCCGCGGAGGCGCGCGCCTTGGTGCCAAGGCACCGTCTTGGGGTTGAGGTGGTGGAGGCATGCCATGAGCCCCGTCGCCCGCGGCTGGTTGAGGGGGAGGCAGAGAGTGGGACGGCGCCGGAGAGCCCCCTGCGGCGCGGACGAGCTCGGCGACGCGGTCGAGCCACTCCTCATAGAGGTCGTCGATGCGGCGGTAATGCGGGAGCTCGTTCGCCGTGATGAGCGCGGCTCGTGCCTCCATGGGAGCACGGTGCGCGTGAGACAAAGAACCAGCAGGGGTGAGTGATGGGAATGGCAGTGCGGCCCGTCTGCCGCCTTGAAGGATCACAACAAGGGCGCTGCTTTCGTTCCCGTCGGGCGATGCTTAGCGTTAGCGGCGGGAGACGGAGATCAACGAGGTGGCCCGCCACGGGGAGCCGTCCGAGTGGACGCTGGGCGGAGAGGGCAGCCCGACGCTCAGCTCGAGCATGGCGGCGTCCGCCATGGAAGCGACGGAGCGACGGAGCAATGAATCGACGGAAGGGAAACTACGGCACAACCCTACCTGGCGTGCCAAATGTCGGATGTGGGGTTCTGGCAAACCCTTAAGGTTCGAACACTGGGTGCGCGCGAAGTCTTTCCCTCCTACCGATCTACGCTCTAGCTCGCTAAGATCTTGCGGACGAACTCGACGAACTCACAACACAGAAAGACACGCGGTTTATGCTGGTTCGGGCCACCGTTGCGGTGTAATACCCTACTCCGGTGTGGTGGTGGTGGATTGCCTCTTGGGCTGATGATGAACAGTACAAGGAAAGAACAACCTCCTGAGGTTGAGGCGTTCTTGTGCGTATGAACTTGTGGTGTGTGGGTTTGATCTCAGTTCTCCCTGCCTCTACTGTGGTGGCTAGTCCTATTTATAGAGGCCCTGGTCCTCTTCCCAAATATCGAGCGGGAAGGGAGCCAACAAAGGCGGGCAAATTTGAAGGGGGACGGCTAGTACAAGCTATCTCGACAAAGCGGTCTTCGCTGTAAAAGCACTGAGGTGATGCCGTCTTGGGCTCCACGATGACCTCCGCCTTGCCGTCCTCCTAGTCTTGGTCTCGTTGCACCAATATGGCAACCTTTGCCTGATGCCTCGGTACTCTTCACCTGCGCTGGCCTCCTTAGCACCAAAGAGGAAATAAGGACGCCATGGCAGCACCGGGCCCACTTTGGCACAGATTCGTCATGGCTCACGTCCACGAGAGCCTCGTGAGGTTTGCCCGCCTTGATATCTCTGCTCCTCGTGAGCCTCGCCTGGCCAGGCCACTCCGGAGGAGGTCTTGCGTCGTCGCCTCATGAGGCTTGGTCCCTCACGAAGGTCTTGGTCGCTTTATTGATGAAGATGGGCGTCTGACCTCTTGCTAATACCCACGCGGTGGGCCGCCGCGAGCAGAAAGTCTGAGGGACCCCGTTCCGAAACGCCCGACACAAAGAATGTTTCGGAATCAAGGTCGTACATGAGAGTAAGGTTTCGATCATGTGGAACTGTGTGTTATGGGCCCACCATGTGGGTTAAAAGTAGAAAGGGGGCCGATAGCAAGGCATGTCAGATGATAGGTATCGGTATGTTGCCAACAACGTTGGTACCAAGGGCGAGGGATGAAGAGAACTATTTTCTTGCTCGTTGAACGAGGCAGACCAATAGGCAAAGTTCTCGTCCATCGGTGGTTACCGGAATGTCAACAGCAATAATAACAAGGTCTTACTAACAAATTGTACACCGAGGTGTTTACGTAAGCAGGGAACTATTACTGCTTAGATCATATAGATCACAAGAAAGGTTAAACAAAACAATGGAAAGCAAAATGTGGTTATTAGTTTAACCAGCCCAATGGAAAGGAAAAGGTGCTTATACAAAAGTATTAGAGTATATGCTTCCCAAGAACAAACAGAGCATGATATACATGACAGGAAATCAAGTACTTATCCATTTAATTAATGGGGTAAGGAGAATCATGATGTTTACCCATACAGCGGTGTTTGGATAATTGATCAAGAAACATTTAGCATTGCGCCTCCAATGTTCTTAATGATGTTCAGAGTAACACAACCATACTTTTGGATAGCATTGACATGGTCATCAGGTAAAGGCCGGATGTTGGGAACACAAAGGATCCATCGGGAATTACTTGAACACCTCAAGCAATTTTATCAGGGAAGATGAGGAGGTGGCTGATGGTTTCAGCAAAAATCCATCGACATGTCAAGAAGGATGTATTTCCAAAATTTATATGAACAAATTCGAGTTGGGGGAGGCAAGAATGTTGTCGATGATAACACAAATCATCGAGGGGCAAGGATGGTATTTCTCATCATGAATTCAATCGATATCCTGGAAGAGCTCAGAATGTTGATGATGATCACGACACATTTGTCAAGAGATTTCATGAAGATGTAATCAATCCGCGACGGCCTCAAGTCAAAGGAGTGATAAAGCGAAAGGTTATTGGAACCACGGGTACGACACAAACTCGAAATCAAGCTTGTTGTTCAAGGCGAAATGATATGATGAGGAAGATCGACGTAAGCTTAGCTCATCGTCGAAGATTGTGCTTCGGGAAGAAAGGACCAGGCAGCACAGTTAAAAAATTTTAGTACAATAATGATATAGCTGATCATGCTAGGAATGACTTGAAGGATTATTAAACTCATAAGCAACGAAAATTACTTAGAGTTATAGAATCATAGTGCAGAATCGATTCACTTAATGGTGTTCTCAAGTTACTAATAACCCAGAACCCGTGGAAACTTGGAATCGGCGAGAAATAATAGTTGAGGAAGAACTCGTAGGAAGTTATGTAGTCCCATGATATTCTCGAGATACGGAGGTAATACTCGAAGGAAGATCGAAATAGAGGTTACGGAGATGCATTGATCTGTAGAAGACAAGTGCTTTAACTTGTCCGAGAAATGGAATTAAAGGAGAACAATCATGAGTCGTAACCACGGTTGCAAAGGACCAAACATAGATACCAGATGAACTTATAATAAGGGGATTATTATTATCACAAGAAGCTTCCATGATAAGTTCCACATTAGGTCCATGGGCATGAACACAAAGTTCAAGGTCAACTCCCACTTCTCCAATGCAAAACATTTCATTCACTTCTCACTTTCGACGAAGTTGTAGTGTTGAAATTGTATTTGGCATAACACCGATGAGAGTATGACCCGTAGAAGTTTACGGGTTCACACATAGAAAAGGCATAGGTTCAACCCATCAGGGCATCTTAGGAACATATACCACGAACTTCAATACTACTTAACACCAGCTCGAAAGTAGAGCATGGTTCAAAAAAAGAGAGGATAATGTTTACCATAGGAATTTTGTGTCAGGGGAAAACTCACAAGAATTTAGAATGTGAAGGACACTGTCGGATAATAATCCAACAAAGGATTTGGTAGTCCACAAATGATCTGATACGATTATCGGTACTCAACCAGAGGAAGAAAGAATACAAAGGCATCGAATTATAGATATATCTGGATAACTTCAAAGCTTAAATACAAAGGGATTACAATTTTCAAATCAGAAGATCAGAAGTAGAGGCTCTGATCAAAAGATAATTGAGTTGAATCGATATAGATCAACAATTGATCAAGGTTTGATTTGCCAAGAACAAGCTCAAGTTCCGAGTGACGTCTGAGCCAAAAGGACGAATCTCATAGGGATCAATCGATGATTGTGTGCATTCACACATGTTGAATCAATAGGATCGTAATGTCAACCACAACAGATTTCAATGGATATTGCTAGACATATGGAATTAACCATAATGTAAGCGGTAGTGAAGAACAAGAACAATAAGCTCACGAGGATTTCGGGAGATCGAACAATATTTCAAGAATTTTGTGAAACACAAGAACAACTAGGGCTGAGTGAATCCTTGATAAGTGTGAGGAATTACTCATAGGTGTATTCATGTGTAAAAGAGCTGCAAGGCAGTGGCACAAAGGATTCTCAGAACAAAAGAGAGAATTTCAGGGTATCTTGTGATAACAAGAGCAACTGGGATCGAAAATATGAACGAGAAATGTAGGATGTTACCCACAAGGATTTATCGGTGGTAGGGGTCGCAACGGCGAAGGGCACAAGGGTCTCGAGAAAACATCAGAGAGTATCTTCAGAATCTTCTGGTGCACCAAGCAATCATTTGGAGTGAGGGGCTCTCTGGGAGAAAGTATTTACGAGAACCTAGAGTTAGAGTTAAACAAATCATTTAACCCAAATAGAAGAGAGGTCAGATTCCCAGAGTATAGACGAGGAATAAAAGATCCTAATACCACCCAATTGCGACGTGGGCCCGTAAGACACACGGCCATGTTAGTAAAAGTTTTTGTAGTGACTAGACTCGACTTCGGCCGAGGAGTTGGAAAGGGGGCTACATATAGGCAGTCGGCTCTGATACCAACTTGTGACACCCTCGATTCAATTGTACACTAATCATACACGCAAATGTGTACGATCAAGATCAAGGACTCACGGGAAGATATCACAACACAACACAACTCTAGACACAAATTAAAATAATACAAGCTTTATATTACAAGCAAGGGGCCTGGAGGGCTCGAATACATAAGCTCAAAAATGCAAGAGTCAGCGGAAGCAACAATATATGAGTACAGACATAAGTTAGACAAGTTTGCCTTAAGAAGGCCAGCACAAAAGCATATACGATCGAAAAGGCAAGGCCTCCTGCCTGGGAGCCTCCTAACTACTCCTGGTCGTCGGCGGTCTCCACGTAGTAGTAGGCATCGGCGGTGGCATCACGCTCCTGAGCTCCAGGCATACGGTTGCATCAACCGGAAAGAAGAAGAAAGGGGGGGAAGGGGGAGCAAAGCAACCGTGAGTACTCATCCAAAGTACTCGCAAGCAAGGATCTACACTACATATGCATCAGTATCAATGAAATGGGCTGCGTATGTGGACGGGACTGCAGAATGCCAGAAGAGAAGGGGAAAGCCTAGCCTATCGAAGACTAGCATCTTCAAGCAGCTCCAAGCATCTTGCAGCCTTCAGAAGAGTACAGAATAGCATAAAGTAAAGTAATAGTAGTGTTATCAACCTCGGCCAGAGATCCTTTCTCGACTCCCTGCGAGAAAGCAATCCCAGAGCCATACTATCCAAGTGTCATCACAAGTATCCAGTTCTAGTTGTATCGATCGGGATACAACTCCGAGTGTCCGTTACCGTAGGACAGGCTATCGATAGATGTTTTCTTCCTTGCAGGGGTGCACCAACTTACCCACCACGCTCGATTAACTCCGGCCGAACACACTTTCCTGGGTCATGCCCGGCCTCGGTCAAACGCTACGCCGCAACCCAACCTAGGCTTAAGAGAGAGGTCAGCACGCCGGACTAAACCTATGCCCCCAGGGGTCTTGGGCCATCGCCCCGGGAACTCCTGCAAGATGTTATGAGAGGGCCGGTGAGCAGACCTCCAGCTACCTCCTTAAAAAGCAGTGCTTACCGGTCCAACCGGTCTGCTATTTGCTTTCGCCGATGTCTATTAAGCTTCGGCTGATGCACGCCTTGAAGCCCATACTATGCCCACGTGATGGTTAGTGCTATCGGGCCAGAGGCCCCTCGGATCAAATATCCAAATCGTAGTGTGTTGGTAGTGCGGTCACGAGCAGAGACTCACGAAAGATGTGACCCCGTCGCCCCATCTCGAGGACTTGCGGCAAGGGCTAAGAATGCCCAAACACGCCTCATATTCAACTCTCGGGTACCCTCCAGGTCAACCTGTCTCCACATCACTCGCGGGTACCCCTCAGGGTCGACCCGCATTTCCAAGCAATAGTTGTAAAGTCCAAGCATCCGTGTGTCCAAACATCAAGGGGAAAACCCGAGGAATTGATAACCCACAAGTATAGGGGATCGCAATAGTTTTCGAGGGTAGAGTATTCAACCCAAATTTATTGATTTGACACAAGGGGAGCCAAAGAATATTCTCAAGTATTAGCAGTTGAGTTGTCAATTCAACCACACCTGGATAACTTAGTATCTGCAGCAAAGTGTTTAGTAGCAAAGTAGTATGAAAGTAACGGTAACAGTCAACAGTGCAAAAAGTAACGGTGATAGTTTTGTAGTGATTGTAACAGCAGCAACGGAAAAGTAAATAAGCGAAGAACAATATGTGAAAGCTCGTAGGCATTGGATCGGTGATGGAGAATTATGCCGGATGTGATTATTCATGCAACAGTTATAACATAGGGTGACACGGAACTAGCTCCTATTCATCAATGTAATGTAGGCATGTATTCCGAATATAGTCATACGTGCTTATGGAAAAGAACTTGCATGACATCTTTTGTCCTACCCTCCCGTGGCAGCGGGGTCCTAATGGAAACTAAGGGATATTAAGGCCTCCCTTTAATAGAGTACCGGACCAAAGCATTAACACATAGTGAATACATGAACTCCTCAAACTACGGTCATCACCGCGAGTGGTCCCGATTATTGTCACTTCGGGGTTGCCGGATCATAACACATAGTAGGTGACTAATGACTTGCAAGATAGGATCAAGAACTCGCATATATTCATGAAAACATAATAGGTTCAGATCTGAAATCATGACACTCGGGCCCTAGTGACAAGCATTCAGCATAGCAAAGTCATAGCAAGATCAATCTCAGAACATAGTGGATACTAGGGATCAAACCCTAACAAAACTAACTCGATTACATGATAAATCTCATCCAACCCATCACCGTCCAGCAAGCCTACAATGGAATTACTCATGCACGGCGGTGAGCATCATGAAATTGGTGATGGAGGAAGGTTGATGATGACGATGGCGACGGATTCCCCTCTCCGGAGCCCCGAACGGACTCTAGATCAGCCCTCCCGAGAGGTTTTAGGGCTTGGCGACGGCTCTGTATTGTAAAACACGATGAATCCGTCTCTCTGATTTTTTCCCCGACCATGAATATATAGAGTTGGAGTTGAGGTCGGTGGAGCTCCAGGGGCCCGTGAGGCGGGCGCGCCTGTGGGTAGGTGCGCCCACCCTCGTGGGATGGGTGTGGGCCCTGGCCTTGATTCTTTCATGGTATTTTTATTAATTCTAAAAATAATCTCCGTTGATTTTCAGGTCATTCCAAGAACTTTTATTTCTGCACAAAAATAACACCATGGCAATTCTCTGAAAACAATGTCGATCAAGGTTAGTTCCATTCAAATCATGCATGTTAGAGTCAAAAACGAGGGCAACAGTGTTTGGAAAAGTAGATACGACGGAGATGTATCAACTCCCCCAATCTTAAATCTTTGCTTGTCCTCAAGCAATTCAGTTGATAAACAGCTTCTCTCATCTCAATCAGTCCATCATATATCGTCATAATTGTCTTTCACATGCACGACCGAACGATGTGAATAATAATAATAGTGCACGTGCATTGGACTAAGCTGGAATCTGCAAGCATTTAATACAAAAGAGAAGACAAGGTAATGTGGGCTCTTGGTTAAATCAACAATAATGTATATAAGAGCCACTTCAACATTCTCATTATGGTCTTCTCCTATCGACCCCCAAGGAAAAAAACTATTTACACGAGAAAGCTCCTAACAAACAAAAGAAGAACAGGAAATCTTTTTGGGTTTTCTTTTAATTATTACTACTACATGCATGGAAAGTGAACTAGCTAAAAGCTACAACTTTTTTTTTGTTTTTCTTAAGGTTATTCAAACACACAAGAAGAAAGCGAGAAAAGGAAAATAAATTAGCATGGATATTACAGTGAAAAAGTATGATCACCGACAACTAGCATGATTGTGTGAGCATGAATGTAATGTCGGTGAGAATTACGTACTCCCCCAAGCTTAGGCTTTTGGCCTAAGTTGGTCTACTGCCACGGCTGGGCTGGCGGATATCCAAAGTTGTAGTTGGGTCGTACTGTGATGCAGCAGCTATTGCCTCATGAGCTGCCGCTTGGAGGCGAGCTGTCTCCGTCCTCCTCTTATACTCATTCACCTCCTCCCTGGTTATGACATATCTCCCCTTTGCCTAAAAGTCAAAGAGGGTAGGAGCAGGGAGAACAATATTGACAGAGTGGCCTTTGTCAAAAGATTAATCGATCTTGGAGAGGTGGTTCATTCCTCTCAACAAACTGATGGCGAACCATGGCATTAAAATCTAGACAAGCAGGAGGCAATTCCATATATAATCACGAATAGGTATCTCAAGATAATTAGCTAGACGGTTTGCATAAATTCCCCCAAAAAATCCCCATTTAAATTGTTATTATGCAACCTACGTGCCACAATAGCTCCCAAATTATAATGTTTATCTCCTAATACAGCACTCCTGAGAACACTGAGATCAGGAACACACATGTGGCATGCCTCATCCTTACCGTTTATGCATCGACCTATAAAGAGAGCAAAATAATGTATAGCAGGAAAATGAATGCTCCCTATGGTAGCTTGCGTTATTTCTCTAGATTCTCCCACTGTGATACTAGCAAGAAAATATCTAAACTCAGATTTGCGAGGTTCACTAGGACTACCCCATTGCGGGAGTTTACAAGCAATACTAAAATCCTCTAGGTCCATGGTATAGGATTTATCATAAAGATCAAACAGGACCATGTGAGAGTTGCGTGAAGATGAAAATCTAAATCTTCTCACAAAGGAATCAGTAAGCTAATAATGTTGGAGGCACTTATCTGACACGAAGCCCTCCAAATCAGCGTTACACACATATGCATCAAATTCCTCTTTAATTCCTGCTTGGACCATAAAATCTTCTGACGGCCATTCACAAAGCCGCACTTGAGCTTCTCTTGGTGGTTCATCGTCCGCATCGCGTATTGCGGGCCTGGTCCTTGCTTCCTAGAAGAACCACCTTGGTACATTTTCCTAAACATATTTCTTCCTCTGAATTTTTTTTGAAAATTTTAGTAACTCAAAATAAAAGTGAACCGAACTCAACAAAATTGATAGCAACTACTCCCACAAGTGCCTAGAGACTATATCATGCATTAGAACTACTTGGGACCATATAAATTTGACATGCAAGCTTAAGAACAGGGTCATCTAGGCAGCAAAAAATTGCAATGAATAAAGCACTAGAACAAAAACTAATTGGACCATTGGAGGAGTCACATACCGAAGAACAATCCCCCAAAGCAGTTTTGTGAGTGGAGCTTTGAGCTAGGAGATCGAAAATTGCAGCAAAATGAGCTAGAACTCGTGCTTGAGCTGCTTGGTGATTTTTGGGAGGAAGAAGGAGGTGTGTGGTGGCGGAATAAGTGGAGGGGAGCCACCATGGGCCCACGAGGCGGGGCGCGCCTGTGGGTGGGCACTCCCTGGACCCTCGTGGCCAGGTGCTTGCTCCCCCTGATGTGTTCTCAGTGCCAAATATTCTCCAATATTCCAGAAAAATCATATTTCATTTTCGGGGTATTTGGAGAACTTTTATTTTCGGGGTATTTTTTATTGCACGGATAATTCACAAAACTGGCAGAAAATACTTTTTGCTTTATTTAATCTAAATAACAGAAAGTAAAAGGAGGGTACAGAAGGTTGTGCTTTCTAACTTCATCCATCTCATGCTCATCAAAAGGAATCCACTAACAAGGTTGATCAGGTCTTGTTAACAAACTCATTTTGAATAACATGAAACCGGAGAAATTTCAAATAACACTATGTTACCTCAACGGGGACATGCACGTCTCCAATAATAAGAATATCATATCTCTTTTTGACAGTAGGAAGAGGAAATTCAACACCTCCAATAGTAATCGATGGAATTTTTCCAATAGAATTGATATTGTGGACTTGAGGTTGTTTCCTTAGAAAGTGTACCGTATGCTCATTTCCATTAATATGAAAAGTGACATTGCCTTTGTTGCAATCAATAACAGCCCCTGCAGTATTCAAAAAGGGTCTTCCAAGAATAATAGACATACTATCGTCCTCGGAATATCAAGAATAACAAAGTCCGATTAAAATAGTAACCTTTGCAACCACAACGGGCACATCCTCACAAATACCGGCTGTGTATAGCAGTTGATTTATCAGCCATTTGCAAAGATATTTCAGTAGGTGTCAACTTATTCAAATCAAGTCTACGATATAAAGAGAGAGGCATAACACTAACACCGCTCCAAGATCACATAAAGCAGTTCTAACATAGTTTCTTTTAATGGAGCATGGTATAGTTGGTACTCCTGGATCTCCTAGTTTCTTAGGTATTCCACCCTTAAAAGTATAATTAGCAAGCATGGTGGAAATTTCAACTTCCGGTATCTTTCTTTTATTTGTAACAATATCCTTCATATACTTAGCATAAGAATTCATTTTAAGCATATCAGTCAAACGCATACGCAAAAAGATAGGTCTAATCATCTTAGCAAAGCGCTCAAAATCCTAATCATCCTTTTTCTTTGATGGTTTGGGAGGAAAAGGCATGGGTTTCTGAATCCATGGTTCTGTTTCTTTACCGTGCTTCCTAGCAACAAAGTCTCTCTTATCATAACGTTGATTCTTTGATTGTGGGTTATCAAGATCAACAGCAGGTTCAATCTCTACATCATTATCATTGCTAGGTTAAGCATCAACATGAACATCATTATTAACATTATCACTAGGTTCATGTCCATCACCAGATTGTGTTTCAGCATCAGAAATAGAAATATCATTGGAATTCTCAGGTGTGTCAACAACAGGTTCACTAGAAGGATGCAAAGTCCTATCATTTTTCTTTTCTTCCTCTTAGAAGGACTAGGTGCATCAACATTAGTTCTTCCGAGAATCTTGCTCAATTCTCTTAGGATGACCCTCATGATACATAGGTTCCTGAGTCATTCTACCCCCTCTAGTCACAACTCTAACAACATTATCATTCTTCTTATTATTTAATTCATTGAGCAAATCATTTTGAGCTTTAAGTACTTGTTCTACTTGAGTGGTGACCATAGAAGCATGTTTACTAATGAGTTTAAGTTCACCTTTAACTCTAGACATATAATCACCCAAGTGTTCAATAATATAAGCATTGTGTTTCAATTGTCTACCAAAATAAGCATTAAAATCTTCTTGCTTAACCATAAAGTAATCAAACTCATCCAAACATTGGCTAGCAAACTTAGCAGGAGGGATTTCAGCTTTATCATATCTATAGAGAGAGTTTACCTTTACTACCTGTGTCGGGTTATCAAGACCGCGTGTTTCTTCAATAGGTGATGAATTAAGACCATGTATTTCTTCAACAGGAGGTAAATTCTTAACGTCTTCAGCTTTTATACCTTTTTCTTTCATAGATTTCTTTGCCTCTTGCATATCTTCAGGACTGAGAAATAGGATACCCCTTTTCTTCGGAGTTGGCTTAGGAGTTGGTTCAGGAAGTGTCCAATTATTTTCATTGGTCAACATATTATTCAATAGAATTTCAGCTTCATCAACAGTTCTTTCCCTGAAAACACAACCAGCACAACTATCCAGGTGGTCTCTGGAAGCATCGGTTAGTCCATTATAAAAGATATCAAGTATTTCATTTTTCTTAAGAGGATGATCAGGCAAAGCATTAAGTAATTGGAGAAGCCTCCCCAAGCTTGTGGGAGACTCTCTTCTTCAATTTGCACAAAATTATATATTTCCTTAAAGCAGCTTGTTTCTTATGAGCAGGGAAATATTTAGCAGAGAAGTAATAAATCATATCCTGGGGAATACGCACACAACCAGGATCAAGAGAGTTAAACCATATCTTAGCATCACAGTTTAATGAGAACGGAAATAATTTAAGGATATAATAGTAGCGAGTTTTCTCGTCATTAGTGAACAGGGTGGCTATATCATTTAATTTAGTAAGATGTGCCACAAAAGTTTCAGATTCATAGCCATAGAAAGGATCAGATTCAACCAGAGTAATTATCTCAGGATCAACAGAGAAATCATAATCTTTATCAGTAACAAAGATAGGTGAAGTAGCATAAGCAGGGCCATATTTCATTCTAGCATTCAGAGATTTTTCTTTAAGCTTAACTAATAATTTCTTAAGATCACTCCTATCATTGCAAGCAAGAAAGTCTCTAGCAGTTTCTTCATCCATAACATAACCCTCAGGCACAACAGGCAATTCATATCTAGGGGGAGAATCTTCATCATCACTTTCATCAATATTATCAGTTCCAATAATTTCATTCTCTCTAGCCCTAGCAAGTTGTTCATCAAGATATTCACCTAGTGGCACAGTAGTATCAAGCATAGAAGTAGTTTCATCATAAGTATCATGCATAGCAGAAGTGGCATCATCAATAACATGCGACATATCGTAGTTAATAGCGAGGTGTAGGTGTCGCATAAATTTACTCATAACAGAAAGGTGAATCAAGTGCGAGAGCTAGATGGCAGTTCCTTACCTCCCCTCGTAGTTGAGGGATAAATTTTGGTTTTCTTGTCTTCAAGTTCCTCATAGTGACCAGCAGATATAAATCCAAAGTGACTCAAAAATAGAGCTATGCTCCCCGGCAACGGTGCCAGAAAATAGTCTTGATAACTCACAAGTATAGGGGATCACAACAGTTTTCGAGGGTAGAGTATTCAACCCAAATTTATTGATTCAACACAAGGGGAGCCAAAGAATATTCTCAAGTATTAGCAGTTGAGTTGTCAATTCAACCACACCTGGATAACTTAATATCTGCAGCAAAGTGTTTAGTAGCAAAGTAGTATGAAAGTAACGGTAACAGTGGCAAAAATAACAGTGATAGTTTTGTAGTGATTGTAACAGCAGCAACGGAAAAGTAAATAAGCGAATAACAATATGTGAAAAGCTCGTAAGCATTGGATCGATGATGGAGAATTATGCCTGATGCGATTATTCATGCAACAGTTATAACATAGGGTGACATGTAACTAGCTCCAATTCATCAATGTAATGTAGGCATGTATTCGAATATAGTCATACGTGCTTATGGAAAAGAACTTGCATGACATCTTTTGTCCTACCCTCCCGTGGCAGCGCCGGTCCTAATGGAAACTAAGGGATATTAAGGCCTCCTTTTAATAGAGTAATGGGACCAAAGCATTAACACATAGTGAATACATGAACTCCTCAAACTACGGTCATCACCGGAGTGGTCCCGATTATTGTCACCGGGGTTGCCGGATCATAACACATAGTAGGTGACTAGTGACTTGCAAGATAGGATCAAGAACTCACATATATTCATGAAAACATAATAGGTTCAGATCTGAAATCATGGCACTCGGGCCCTAGTGACAAGCATTAAGCATAGCAAAGTCATAGCAACATCAATCTCAGAACATAGTGGATACTAGGATCAAACCCTAACAAAAATAACTCGATTACATGATAAATCTCATCCAACCCATCATTGTCCAAAGAAGCCTTCACGATGGAATTACTTCACGACGCGGCGGTGAGCATCATGAAATTGGTGATGCAGGAAGGTTGATGATGACGATGGCGACGGATTCTCTCTCCTGAGCCCCGAACTGACTCCAGATCAGCCCCCCCGAGAGAGGTTAGGGCTTGGCGGCGGCTTCGTATCGTAAAACGCGATGAATCCTTCTCTCTGATTTTTTTCTCCCCGAACGTGAATATATAGAGTTGGAGTTGAGGTCGGTGGAGCTCCAGGGGGGCCCACGAGGTAGGGGGGCGCGCCCAGGGGGTAGGCACGCCCCCCACCCTCGTGGAAAGGGTGTGGGCCCCCTAGCCTTGATTCTTTTGCCAGTAGTTTTTATTAATTCCAAAAATAATCTCCGTTGATTTTCAGGTCATTCCGAGAACTTTTATTTCTGCACAAAAATAACACCATGGCAATTCTGCTTGAAAACAAAGGTCATCTGTGTTAGTTCCATTCAAATCATGCAAGTTAGAGTCCAAAACAAGGGCAAAAGTGTTTGGAAAAGTAGATATGACGGAGACGTATCAGGAATCACCCCCGGTGAATTCCACTCGTTGCAATCATTAAGGTGAACGTAAGAGGAAACACCCTCGAGGTTCACACTTGAGGGTTTGCACGACAGAGTCGTACCAGAAGTGGTTAAGGAGGAAATCACCCTCGACGACCACTCAATGCACCCAACATGTACCACACTACAGTAGATCTCATCAGAGTGATGTATGAGGTTCCACCTCGACACCCAATGGTAATTCTGCAGAGTCGAGCAAACAAAAAGGGCGTGATGTGATGTGAGGTGTTGGGCTGCAGTGCGTCGATCACGCTGATTGAGTCGTCGATGATGAAGCAGGCAACAAGGACAAGGTGGGGATCAATCGATGGATCACTAATCAACATATACTAAGCGCTTTAGGATAAGGTAAGGTAACAATAAGCAGGTTACAAAGCGGGCTATGCATCAGAATAGGAGCAAACAATAACAGTAGCAAAATCTAATGCAAGCATGAGAGGATGGAATGGGCGATATCGGGATGATCAAAGGGGGGGGCTTGCCTGGAAGCCCCGCTAAAAGGGAAGAAGGGTAGTCGGTGATGTAGTCGATCACAGGGGCATCAACAGCGGTCTCGAGGTCTACCGCAGAGAAGAGGGGGGAGAAACAGTAAATACATAGCAATCAAGTGCATAACAGGACAACAGGCAGAGCTAGACGTGTTCTAACGCGGCACTACACAATACCGGCGAAGGGGATAACATCCCGTAATGCTTTCCCGAAGTTTGGCATTTTCGGATAGATGAACCGGAGGGGAAAGGTTCGATGTTCGCTATGCTAGGGATGTGTGGCGGACGAACGGGTCGCATATTCGGATTCGTCTCCTCGTTCTGAGTAACTTTCATGTACAAAGTATTTTCATCCGAGTTACGGATTATTTTCTATGATTTAACAAAGATTTAAACAATATTCTGGAATTAACAGATTTAACTTAAATGGAAAACAGGGTTATGAGATCAGCCTGACATCATCATGACATCAGCAGTCAACAGATCAGTTGACTTGGTCAAACTAACAATTGGGGCCCACTATCATTGACCTAATTAATTAAGCAGGTTTAAATTAATTAAACTAGTTCTTTAGGCTAACTAAGCAAGGTTAATTAAGTTAGTTAATTAACTAATTAATTATTTTATATTTAGTTTTTTAAAATATTTTTTAATTAACTTTTTTTACACAGGGGCGTGGGGCCCCTTGGCCAGTGGCCCAGGCCTTAGCGGGGCGGGAGTGGCCACGCGATTGCCGGGCATGGGAGCCGCCCGTTAGGGGAAGGCCCGGCCTGTGCCACTGGGGAGAGGGCAAGGCTGCTTGAAGCGCCAAGGCTGTCAGGAAGGCTGCAAAGGGAGAAGCGGCGCGGGGTAGCTAGAGGCGGCGCGACAGGCCGGACGACGAGCAACAGGGAGAGGCGGCGAGTGTAGGACCTTGAGAAGAGGTGTCTAGAGGGGGGTGATTAGACACTAAGAGCCAAAGTTGCAGTTTTTAGCCTTTTTAAAGTTTGAGTGGAGTTTAGGCACAAGTTTAACATACACAACATATAGCAAGCAAGCATGCAAAGAGTATATGAGCAGCGGAAAGTAAAGAATGCAACTTGCAAGAAAGTTAATGGTTGGGATTGTAGTATTCAAACGCAATTGGAGACACAGATGTTTTTGGCGTGGTTCAGATAGGTGGTTCTATCGCACATCCACGTTTATGGAGACTTCAACCCACGAAGGGTAATGGCTATGCCGAGTCCACGGAGGGCTCCACCCACGAAGGGTCCACGAAGAAGCAACCTTGTCTATCCCACCATGGCTGCCGCCCACGAAGGACTTGCCTCACTAGCGGTAGATCTTCACGAAGTAGGCGATCTCCTTGCCCTTACAAACTCCTTGGTTCAACTCCACAATCTTGCTCTGAGGCTCCCAAGTGACACCTAGCCAATCTAGGAGACACCACTCTCCAAGAAGTAACAACCAGTGTGTTGATGATGAACTCCTTGCTCTTGTGCTTCAAATGATAGTCTCCCCAACACTCAACTCTCTCTCATAGGATTTGGATCTGTGGAAAGAGGGTTTGAGTGGAAAGCAACTTGGGGAAGGCTAGAGATCAAGATTCATATGGTAGGAATGGAATATCTTGGCCTCAACACATGAGTAGGTAGTTCTCTCTCGTAAATAGGATGCTTTGGAAGTGTAGGTTTAGTCTGATGGCTCTCTCCACGAATGAAGAGGAGGTGGAGGGGTATATAGCCTCCACACAAAATCTAACTGCATACACACAATTTACCAAACTCGGTGGGACCGAATCATAAAACTCGGTCGGACCGATTTAGTAAACCTAGTGACCAAGTTAGTGATTTTCGGTGGATCGACATGCATCTCGGTGAGACCGATATGGTTAGGGTTAGGGCATAACGTAATCTCGGTAAGACCGACATACACAAACTCGGTAGGACCGATTTTGGTAATAAGCTTTCCAGAGAGTTGGTCGTGCAAACTCGGTTTTGACTGATTATCAAACTCCAGTAGAACCGATTTTGATAATAAGTTAACTGCAGAGTTTGCATTGTAATCTCGGTAGTACTGATTGCTCAAACTTCGGTGAGACCGATTTTGATAATGGACATACACAGAGATTATAATCCCATCTCGGTGAGACCGAGATCCCTATCGGTGAGACCGATTTGCCTAGGGTTTGTGGCGGTGGCTATGACCTTTGGAATCGGTGGCGCCGGATAGGAAGAAGAAATCCAGACCGATTTTGGCTTTAGGTTTAGGTCATTTTATTATTGGAAGTGGGAAAGTAGTTGAGGGTTTTGGAGCATATCACTAAGCACATGAAGCAAGAGGCTCATTACAACACCTCATCCCTCCTTGATAGTATTGGCTTTTCCTATAGACTCAATGTGATCTTGGATCACTAAAATGTAAAATGAAGAGTCTTGAGCTTGAAGCTTGAGCTGATCCTTTGTCCTTAGCATCTTGAAGGAGTTCCCACATCCTTTAGTCCATGCCACTCCATTGTTGAACTTATCTGAAACATACTAGATAAAAGTGTTAGTCCAATCAAGAGATATGTTGACATTAATTACCAAAACCACCTAGGGAGCACTTGTGCTTTCAATCTCCCCCTTTTTGGTAATTGATGACAACATACATCAAAGCTTTAGATAAGGATATAAAGAGTAGCGAGTAAAGCTTTGGAAAGACATGTAACAAGCATAGGCTCCCCCTACATGTATGCAATCATGTGAAAATGAAATATAGAAGCATGTGATAGCATAACCATGATAGAGCAGGCAATGTGTTACATGTATCTTGGCTATATGCATCAGAGCAAACAAAATATTAAAGGAAATACCTTCATGCCCATGAGTCCTTCTTGCAAACAGTATGTACATCAGCAAGAATTCCTCATACACATGATTGTGATGCATATACTTACCTTGTAGTCTTGAGCTGGCTTAGGATGGAATGATCCTGTGTAAACAAGGTTAGATAACACAGATACATCTACTAGCCGAGCAAATGTAAGAAACCACAAGAATACCAAGACTGGATGACATGTAGAGAGTGAGTACTGAGTACCACATTGGATTTGACATGTCCCTCAAGAGTAAAGATATGCAATGAATTTAAATGATCTCTTTCCTTAGATGTCTTGCTCCCTGAATCTAACATGCGACATCGGGAGAAGATAGGGAACAAAAAATCAGAGCTGAAGAAAAACAGAGCTAAAAGATATGAATGATGATCAGAGCTAAAATTCAGAGCTAATGTATGCTAATGCAAAATTTAGCTCTCTCTCTCTCCTTCTCTGATGTGATATCTCTTTCTAAATGATAAGCTTTGATGTGATCTCTCTCTCCCCCTTTGACATCAATTTCCAAGAAGGGCTTGATAAAGATGTAATCTCTCTTTCTCCTTCTGGACTTTGTCTGAATGGGTTTGATCCTTGAGTCACAACATAAAGCAATGATAAAAATGTGATGCTTGTAGAGGACAAGATTCATTGAGTGGAGCTGGATCAGAAGAAACACAGAATATGTGGCAAAGAGTTTTTCCTGTTATGAAATCGTGGCACCGAGTGGTATACTTTATTGTCAGAAAAAGATTCTGCTGGACCGAAAATAACAAATCGGTTGAACCGAGTTCATCGCAGAGAGAACACTTGTCACCTCAGCTCACTAGACTAGTAAGATCTCACAGAGATTTGCAAGGAATTAGCTGAAAGATATGCAAGGAATTAGATGCATAAAATGCAGAGAAAACAGAAAGAAATCTAGATGAAGTTTTTTTTTGAAAGGGGAAACAAATATGCATGAGACAAATGCAAAAATTCAGAAGAAAACACAAGAGAACTTCATCTAGAGATGGTTGGTGACAAAGTCACCTATGTTAGAGTATATTGACTTAGGAGTCAAGTGAGATCACTTGATCATAGGTCATACTCTTTGTTTAAGCTCAAAATGGGGTTGCCATTTTTCGTTTAAGCATCTTGATGTATTCACATCTTGTCGAGTTGCTTTAGCTCATGACTCGGAGTAAAGCTTCTCTAAGATGGAATAACATACCTTGGTTGGTGGTGTTGTCCATGTAGTTGAACTTGTGTGAGTTGCTCAAGGTTGATGTAGCTCATCAAGAATTTGGAGCACCACTTGGAATTTGAGTCCATCTACCTACATGGGTTAGTTCTTGCAAGGAAGAGCACTTGTATATCCAAAAATGACAATCATGAAACTCAACGTAGAATTTGTCAAAGGATATGTTTGAATGGTTTCGTGCTTCCTTGTCTTCAACCACCTTGTGTAGAGACTTGGTGATGTAGAGATTGCTCAAGATATGAGTAGGTTACAATCTCATGGAATTGATTCAACCAAGTACCTACATGGGTTAGATAACATGCAAGATACAAATATGTCCAAGACATAAGTTTTTCATCATAAGAGAAATATCAAGGATTAGTCATAAGCTCATGTCTTGCATGTATCCAATGGAGTTTCTACTCCAAGTTTGAAGCATCAATGATGTTCAATTCTCCTCTTAACCTGCAAAAACACTTTCTCATCAAGAGGTTTAGTGAATATATCCACTAATTGCTTTTCTAAGTGTAACATGCTTAAGATCAATGTCACCCTTAGCAACATGATCTCGAATGAAATGATGACGAACTTCAATATGCTTGGTTCGAGAATGTTGCACATGATTATGACCAATTTTGATAGCACTTTCATTATCACAAAGCAATGGAACATGTCTCACATATATCCCATAATCTTTAAGAGTTTGGGTCATCCAAAGTAATTGAGCACAACATGATCCAGCGGCAATATATTCAGCTTCGGCGGTGGATAAGGATATCGAGTTTTGTTTCTTGGAGGACCAAGACACAAGAGATCTACCAAGAAATTGACAAGCACCAAGTGGACTTTCTATCAACCTTGTCTCCCAAGCATAGTCCTAGCCTGAATAGCCAACAAGATCGAAAGAGGCCCTCTTAGGATACCAAATGCCAAAATTTGGTGTATGGATTAAGTATCTCACTATCCTTTTCACGGCCTTAAGATGACATTCTTTAGGAGCAGCTTGATATCGCACACATGCACACACTTAGCATAATATTGGGACGGAAGCACATAGATATAACAATGAACCAATCATAGAGCGATAAACCTTTTGATCAACCGTTCACCATCTTTGGTTAAGTCAAGATGTCCACTAGTAGGCATGGGTGTAGTCATACCTTTGCATTCTTGCATATTGAACTTCTTGAATAAGTCCTTGGTGTACTTCGCTTGAGAGACAAAAGTACCTTCCTTAGTTTGCTTGATTTGCAAACCCAAGAAAGGATTTGAGTTCACTCATCATAGACATCTCAAACTTCTCCGACATTAGCTTCCCCAAACTTTTCACTAAAATGAGGGTTAGTTGAACCAAATATAATATCATCAACATAAATTTGGCACACAAATAGTTCACCATTAACCCTTTTTGTAAAAAGTGTAGAATCAATTGTCCCAATTTCAAAGCCATTTTCAATAAGGAACTTGGTCAAGCATTTACACCATGCTCTAGGAGCTTATTTAAGACCATAAAGAGCTTTGTGAAGTTTGTAAACATGATTGGGTTTCTTAGGATTGAAAAAGCCGGGAGGTTGTTTAACATAAACCTCCTTCTCTATTTCACCATTTAGAAAAGCACTTTTAATGTCCATTTGGTACAATGTGATATCATGGTGATTAGCATAGGCAAGTAAGATGCGAATAGACTCAAGTCTAGCAACGGGAGCATAAGTCTCACCATAGTCCATACCTTCGACTTGTGTGTAGCCTTGGGCCATTTAGACGTGCTTTGTTGTGAACTACTTGTCCATCTTCATCTTGCTTGTTGGGAAACACCCATTTGGTACCGATGATGTTGTGGTTGTTGTCGGGGTTCTCAACCAATGTCCAAACTTGGTTCCTCTCAAAGTTGTGTAGCTCTCAATGCATAGCATTTATCCAATCCGGATCTTCCAGTGCTTCTTCAACCTTCATAGGTTCAATTTTAGAGATGAAAGAATAGTTTTCACAAAAGTTAGCTAGACTAGTTTTAGAGCGAGTGATTCTCCCGGATTGAATATCATTGTAGATTTGTTCGACGGGATGGTCTTTAGCAATTCTTGCTCGAACTCGTGAACGCTTTTGCTTGGATCTTCGTTGAACATCTTCTTCATCTTGTTCTTCTTCTTGGCCTTCTTCATTGTTGGCGTTGTCGTTCTCTTGATGTGGTGGAGAAGGAGGTTGTTGACGTTCATCTTGATGCACTTCCTCGCTTTTCTTCATCTTGGTGTGTCCCACTTGTGGATGCTTCCAGATCAACTCTTGGTTCACCTTGTCGTGAAGTAGGAGCTTCCACTTGGAAGGACGAGGTACTCTCCTTCACCTCCGCTGGACGGACCTTGCCAATAGACAAGTCTTGGATTGCTTCCAAAAGGATCTTTGTCTCCTACATCAATTGGCAATTGCTCTACTTATGAAGCCGTTAGATTCATCAAACTTCACATCTACCGTCTCTTCAACCTTTCGGGTGAACTTGTTGTAGACACGGTATGTGTGAGAATTTGATGTTGGGGAACGTAGCAGAAATTCAAAATTTTCCTACGTGTCACCAAGATCTATCCATGTAGGGACTAGCAACGAGGGGAAGGAGAGTGCATCTACATACCCTTGTAGATCGCTAGTTGAAGCTGCTCAAGTGAACGGGGTTGATGGAGTCGCATTGCCGTGATTCAAATCACCGATGATCCTAGTGTCGAATCGACGCACCTCCGCTGCTCAACACACGTGACAGCCCGTGTGACGCCTCCCATGCCTTGATCCAGCAAGGAGAGAGGGAGAGGTTGAGGAAGACTCCATCCAGAGCAAGACAACCAAGGCGTGGTGGTGGTGGAGGAGCGTGGCAATCCCGCAGGCTTCGCCAAGCACTCATGGGAAGAGGAGGACGTGTCACGGGAGGGAGGGAGGTGCCAGGACTCAGGTGTGTCTTCCCTCCCTCCCTCCACTATATAGGTGCAAGAGAGGGGGAGGGCGCAGCCTGCCCCTTCCCTCCAAGGAAGGGTGCGGCTAAGAGGGGAGGAGTCCATCCTCCCAAGGCACCCCTGAGGTGCCTTCCCTTTGGACTCTTCCCTCCCCGAAGTCTCCTTGGCGCATGGGCCTCTTGGGGCTGGTGCCTTGGCCCATATGGGCCAAGGCGCACTTCTACAGCCCATGTGGCCCCTCCGGGTAGGACCCTCGGACCCCTTCTAAGGCACTCCCTAAGACACACCGACAATGCGCCAAACTTTTCCGCACCAAAATAAGACTTCCTATATATAAATCTTTACCTCGGACCATTCCGAACTCCTCGTGACGTCCGGATCTCATCCGGACTCAACAACATTCGTTAACCACATATAAACTTCCTTTATAACCCTAGTGTCATCGAACCTTATGTGTAGACCCTACGGGTTCGGGAACCATGTGACATACGACCGAGACGTTCTCCCATTAATAACCAACAGCGGATCTGGATATCCATGTTGACTCCCACATGTTCCACGATGATCTCATTGGATGAACCACGATGTCAAGGACTCAATCGATCCCGTGATACAATTCCCTTTGTCTAGCGGCATTGTACTTGCCCGAGATTCGATCGTTTCAGATCCCGATACCTTGTTCAATCTCGCTACACGCAAGTCTCTTTACTCGTCCCGTAACACATCATCCCGTGATCAACCCCTTGGTCACATTGTGCACATTATGATGATGTCCTACCGAAAGTGGGCCCAGAGATACCTCTCCGTCACACGGAGTGACAAATCCCAGCCTCGATTCGTGCCAACCCAACAGACACTTTCGGAGATACCGTAATGCACCTTTATAGCCACCCGGTTACGTTGTGGACGCTTTGGTACACCCAAAGCATTCCTACGGTATCCGGAGTTGCACAATCTCATGGTCTGAGGAAATGATACTTGACATTTAGAAAAGCTTTAGCATACATACTACACGATCTGTGCTAGGCTTAGGATTGGGTCTTGTCCATCACATCATTATCCTAATGATGTGATGCCGTTATCAATGACATCCAATGTCCATGGTCAGGAAACCGTAACCATTTATTGATTAACGAGCTAGTCAACTAGAGGCTTACTAGGGACATGGTGTTGTCTATGTACCCACACATGTATCTGAGTTTCCTATCAATACAATTATAGCATGGATAATAAACGATTATCATGAACAAGGAAATATAATAATAACTAATTTATTATTGCCTCTAGGGCATATTTCCAACAGTCTCCCACTTGCACTAGAGTCAATAATCTAGTTCACATCGCCATGTGATTAACACTCACAGGTCACATCGCCATGTGACCAACATCCAAAGAGTTTACTAGTGTCATTAAACTAGTTCACATCATCATGTGATTAAGACTCAATGAGTTCTGGGGTTTGATCATGTTTTGCTTGTGAGAGAGGTTTTAGTCAACGGTCCAGAATATTCAGATCCGTATGTACTTCGCAATTCTCTATGTCATATTGTAAATGCTGCTTCCACGCCCACTTGAAGCTATTCCAAATGGTCTCTCCACTATACGCATCCGGTTTGCTACTCGTAGTCATTCGGATAGGTGTTAAAGCTTGCATCGACGTAACCCTTTACGCCAACTCTTTATCACCTCCATAAACGAGAAACATGTCCTTTATTTACTCCAAGGACAATTTTGACCATCGCCCAATGACCCATTCCTGGATCATTCTTGTACCCCTTGACTGACTCATGGCAAGGCACACTTCCTAAAGCGACACAAAGATAGCATACTATAGAGCCCACGTTCGAAGCATAGGGGACGACCTTCGCCCTTTCTCTCTCTTCCGTCGCGGGTTTAGCTTTAACTCTTAACTTCATACCTTACAGCTCAGGCAAGAACTCCTTCTTTGACTGATCCATCTTGAACTCCTTCAAGATCATGTCAAGGTATGTGTTCATTTGAAAGTATCATTTAGCGGGTTTTTTTATCTATCCTCATAGATCTTGATGCTCAATGTTCAAGTAGCCTAATCCAGGTTTTCCATTGAAAAACACTTTTCAAACAACCCTATATGCTTTCCAGAAATTCTACATCATTTCTGATCAACAATATGTCAACAACATATACTCATAAGAAATTCTATAGTGCTCCCACTCACTTCTTTGGAAATACAAGTTTCTCACAAACTTTGTATAAACCCAAAATCTTTGATCATTTTATCAAAGCCTATATTCCAACTCCGAGATGCTTACTCCAGTCCTTAGAAGGATCGCTGGAGCTAGCATACCTTTTAGCATTCTTAGGATCGACAAAAACTTTCTGATTGTATCACATACAACCTTTCCTTACGAAAACCGGTAAGGAAACTCGCTTTTGACATCCATCCGCCAGATTTCATAAATGCAGCTAATGCTAACATGATTCCGACGGACTTAAGCATCGCCACGGATGAGAAAATCTCATCGTAGTCAACTCCTTGAACTTGTGAAATACTCTTTGCCACAAGTCGAGCTTCATAGACGGTGACATTACCGGCCCACGTCTGTCTTCTTCTTAAAGATCCATTTATCTCAATGGCTTGCCGATCAATCTGCAAGTCCACCAAAGTCCATGCTTTGTTCTCGATACATGGATCCTATCTCGATTTCATGGCTTCTAACCATTTGTTGGAATATGGGCCCACCATTGCTTCTCCATAGCTCGTAGCTTCATTGTTGTCTAGCAACATGACATTCAAGACAGGATCACCGTACCACTCCGGCAAAGACGATCTGGCGTCCTTGTCGCCCCACGAGGTTCAAGAGTGACTTGATCCAAGCATCATGATCACTATCATCGCCTTCCACTTCAATTGGTGTAGGTGCCACATGAACAACTTCGTGCCTCGCTACACACTTTGGTTGAAGTGATGGTTCAATAACCTCATCAAGTCTCCACCATCCTCCCACTCAATTCTTTCGAGAGAAACTTTTCCTCGAGAAAGGACCCATTTCTAGAAACAATCCCTATTGCTTCCGGATCTGAATTAGGAGGTATACCCAACCGCTTTGGGTGTCCTATGAAGATGCATTTTATCCGCTGGGTTCGAGCTTATCAACCTGAAACTTTTTTTTCATAAGCGCAAGAGCCCCAAACCTTCAAGAAACGACAGCCTTAGGTTTCTCTAAACCATAGTTCAAACAAAGGCTGCCTCAACGGAATTAGGTGGTGCCCTATTAAAGTGAGTGTGGTTGTCTCTAATGCCTAACCCATGAACGATAGTGGTAATTAGATAAGAGACATCATGGTACGCACCATATCCAATAGGGTGCAACTATGATGTTCGGACACACCATCACACTATGGTGTTCCAGGCGGTATTAATTGTGAAACAATTTCCACAATGTCTTAATTATGTACAAAGCTCAGAATCTCAGATACTCATCTCTATGATCATATCATAGACATTTTATCCTCTTGTCACAATGATCTTTAACTTCACTCTGAAATTACTTGAACCATTCAATAATTCAGACTTTGTGTTTCATCAAGTAAATATACTCAACATCTACTCAATCATCCTGTGAAGTCAAAACATAAAGATATTCATCAGATGCCTCAAAGACTCATTGGACTGCACACATCAAAATGTGTTACTTCCAACAAAGTTGCTACCTTGTTCCATCTTACATCAAATCGAGGCTTTTCAAATCATCTTGCCCATGTGGTATGATTTGCATATCTCAAGTGATTCAAAATCAAGTGAGTCCAAACGATCCATCCGCATGGAGTTTCTTCATGCGTATACACCAATAGACATGGTTTGCATGTCTCAAACTTTTCAAAAACGAGTGAGTCCAAAGATCCATCAACATGGAGCTTCTTCATGCGTTTTATACCAATATGACTTACATGGCAGTGTCCCAAGTACGTGGTACTATCATTACTATCTTATATCTTTTGGCATGAAAATGTGTATCACTACGATCGAGATTCAATAAACCATTCCTTTTAGGTGCTAGACCATTGAAGGTATTATTCAAATTAACAGAGTAACCATTATTCTCCTTAAATGAATAATCAGTATTCATGCCAGACATAATCCAATCATGTCTATGCTCAACGCAAACACCAAATAACAATTATTTAGGTTTAACACCAATCTCGATGGTAGAGGGAGCGCATGCGATGCTTGATCATATCAACCTTGGAAACACTTCCAACACGTATCGTGAGCTCACCTTTAGTTAGTCTCCGCTTATTCCGTAGCTTTTGTTTCGAAAGTTACTAACACTTAGCAACCGAACGGTATCTAATACCTGGTGCTACTAGGAGTACTAGTAAAGTACAAATTAACATAATGTATATCCAATATACTTCTATCGACCTTGCCAGCCTTCTTATCTACCAAGTATCTAGGGTAATTACTGCTCCGATGGCTGTTCCCCTTATTACGAAGCACTTAGTCTCGGGTTTGGGTTCAACCTTGGGTTTCTTCCTGAGCGACAACTGATTTGCCGTTTCATGAAGTGTCCCTTCTTGTCGTTGCCCTTCTTGAAACTAGTGGTTTCACCAACCATCAACAATTGATGCTCCTTCTTGATTTCTACTTTCAGCGGTGTCAAACATCGTGAATACCTCAAGGATCATCATATCTATCCCCGACATGTTATAGTTCATCATGAAGCTCTAGCAGCTTGGTGGCAATGACTTTGGAGAAACATCACTATCTCATCCGGAAGGTCAACTCCCACCGATTCAAGTGATTGTTGCACTCGGACAATCTGAGCACAAGCTCAATGATTGAGCTTTTCTCCCTTAGTTTGCAGGCTAAGAAAAGCGTCGGAGGTCTTATACCTCTTGACGTGGGCACGAGCCCGAAATCCCAATTTCAGCCCTCAAACATCTCATATGTTCATGACGTTTTGAAAAACATCTTTGGTGCCTCAACTCTAAACCGCTTAACCGAACTATCACGTAGTTATCAAACGCGTGTATGTCCAATGTTCGTAACATCCACAAACGACATTTGGGGTTCAGCACATTGAGCGGTGCATTAAGGACATAAGCTTTCTACGTCCGCATAATCGCCATCACAACTTTCAACTATATTTTTCTAGGAACATATCTAAACAAAGTGGAACTAAAGCGCGAGCTTACGACATAATTTGCAAAGATCTTTTGACTATGTTCAGGATAATTAAGTTCGTCTCATGAACTCCCACTCAGATAGACATCCCTCTAGTCATCTAAGTGATTACATGATCCGAGTCAACTAGGCCGTGTCCGATCATCACGTGAGACGGACTAGTCATCATCGGTGAACATCTTCATGTTGATCGTGATCTACTATACGACTCATGCTCGACCTTTCGGTCTCTTGTGTTCCGAGGCCATGTCCGTACATGCTAGGCTCGTCAAGCTAACCTAAGTGTTCTGCGTGATGTAAATCTGGCTTACACCCGTTGTATGTGAACGTAAGAATCTATCACACCCGATCATCACGTGGTGCTTCAAACGAACTTTAACTTTAGCAACGGCACGTTAGGGGAACACCTTCTTGAAATTTTAATGAGGGATCATCTTATTTACTACCGTCGATTTCTAAGCAAATAAGATGCATAAATATGATAAACATCACATGCAATCAAATAGTGACATGATATGGCCAATATCATTTTGCTCCTTTGATCTCCATCTTGAGGCTCCATGATCATCATCGTCACCGGCATGACACCATGATCTCCATCATCGTGTCTTCATGAAGTTTTCTCGCCAACTATTACTTCTACTACTATGGCTACCGGTTAGCAATAAAGTAAAGTAATTACATGGCGTTGTATAATTACACGCAGGTCATACAATAAATAAAGACAACTCCTATGGCTCCTACCGGTTGTCATACTCATCAACATGCAAGTCGTGATTCCTATTACAAGAACATGATCAATCTCATACATCACATATCATTCATCACATTCTTCTTGGCCATATCACATCACATAGCATACCACCGCAAAAACAAGTTAGACGTCCTCTAATTGTTGTTTGCATGTTTTACGTGGCTGCTATGGGTTTCTAGCAAGAACGCTTTCTTACCTCATAAAAACCACAACGTGATATGTCAATTGCTATTTACCCTTCATAAGGACCCTTTTCATCGCATCCGATCCGACTAAAGTGGGAGATCGGCACCCGCTAGCCACCTTATGCACCAAGTGCATGTCACCGGTGGAACCTGTCTCACGTAAGAGCACGGTAACGCCGGTCCGGGCCGCTTCATCCCACAATACCATCGAAACAAGATTGGACTAGTAACGGCAAGCATATTGAACAAAATCAACGCCCACAACTACTTTGTGTTCTACTCGTGCAAAGAATCTACGCAATAGACCTAGCTCATGATGCCACTGTTGGGGAACGAGCGTAAATTCAAAATTTTCCTACGTGTCACCAAGATCTATCCATGGAGAGACTAGCAACAGGGGAAGGAGAGTGCATCTACATACCCTTGTAGATCGCTAAGCGGAAGGCGTTCAAGTGAACAGGGTTGATGGAGTTGTACTGCCGTGATTCAAATCACCGATGATCCTAGTGCCGAATCTGACGGCACCTCCGCGTTCAACACACGACAGCTCCGGTGGCGTCTCCCATGCCTTGATCCAGCAAGGAGAGAGGGAGAGGTTGAGGAAGACTCCATCCAAAGCAGCACAACTGGCAGGCGTGGTGGTGGTGGAGGCCGTGGCAATCTGCAGGGGCTTCGCCAAGCACTGCGGAAGAGGAGGAGGTGTCACGGGAGGAGGGAGGTGCGAGGACTCAGGTGTGTCTTCCCTCCCTCCCTCCACTATATATAGGTGCAAGAGAGGGAGGGCGCAGCCTTGCCCCTTCCTCCAAGGAAGGGGTGCGGCCAAGAGGGGAGGAGTCCATCCTCCCAAGGCACCTCGGAGGTGCCTTCCCCCTTTGGACTCTTCCCTCCCAAGTCTCCTTGGCGCATGGGCCTCTTGGGGCTGGTGCCCTTGGCCCATATGGGCCAAGGCGCACTTCACAGCCCATGTGGCCCCCGGCAGGTGGACCCCGCGGTGGACTCCGGACCTTTCGGCACTCGGTACAATACCGATAATGTGAAACTTTTCCGACACTCAAAATAGGACTTCCTATATATAAATCTTTACCTCTGGACCATTCCGGAACTCCTCGTGACGTCAGGGATCTCATCCGGACTCAACAACATTGGTAACCACATACAAACTTCCTTTATAACCCTAGTGTCATCGAACCTTATGTGTAGATTCCTACGGGTTCGGAACCATGCAGACATGACCGAGGGCGTTCTCCCATTAATAACCAACAGCGAGGATCTGGATACCCATGTTGACTCCCACATGTTCCACGATGATCTCATCGGATGAACCACGATGTCAAGGACTCAATCGATCCCGTATACAATTCCCTTTGTCTAGCGGCATTGTACTTGCCCGAGATTCGATCGTCGGTATCCCGATACCTTGTTCAATCTCAAGCATCGCAAGTCTCTTTACTTGTCCCGTAACACATCATCCCGTGATCAACCCCTTGGTCACATTGTGCACATTATGATGATGTCCTACCGAAGGGCCCAGAGATACCTCTCCGTCACACGGAGTGACAAATCCAGCCTCGATTCGTAACCCAACAGACACTTTCGGAGATACCGTAATGCACCTTTATAGCCACCCGATTACGTTGTGACGCTTTGGTACACCTAAAGCATTCCTCACGGTGTCCGGAGTTGCACAATCTCATGGTCTAAGTAAATGATACTTGACATTTTGAAAAGATTTAGCTTACGAACTACCAGATCTGTGCTAGGCTTAGGATTGGGTCTTGTCCATCACATCATTCTCCTAATGATGTGATCCCGTTATCAATGACATCCAATGTCCATGGTCAGGAAACCGTAACCATCTATTGATTAACGAGCTGGTCAACTTACTAGGGACATGGTGCTGTCTATGTACCCACACATGTATCTGAGTTTCCTATCAATACAATTATAGCATGGATAATAAATGATTATCATGAACAAGGAAATATAATAATAACTAATTTGTTATTGCCTCTAGGGCATATTTCCAACATTTGAGCCATAACCTAGTAGGAAACCTTCATGAGACTTAGGAGCAAATTTAGAACGGCGATGCTTATCAAGAATGTAGCACTTTGAGCCGAATACTCGAAAGTATCCAACTTGGGGTTTGTTACTGGTGAGGAGCTCAGATGCCGCGTCTTCTTGCCGAGTAGCTTGTGAAGATACAAGCGATTTGTTGCATGACAAGTTGTCTCAACCGCTTCGCTTAAAAAGTGCTTTGGCGTCTTGTACTCATCAAGCATCGTTCTCGCCATTTCGATGAGCGTCCGGTTCTTCCTCTCAACAACTCCATTTTGTCAAGGTGTGTACGTAGTCGAGAACTCGTGAAATCCCTTCTTCGTCCAAGAAAGGTGTCCACATTTGCGTTCTTGAACTTCGTTCCGTTGTCATTGCGAACCTTCTTGATCTTTACTTCAAATTAGTTTTGGGCCTTCCTAAGCGAAGTTTTTGAAGATCTTACGAACCTGTGATTTATCATCGAGAAAGAACACCCACGTAAATCTGGAAAAATCATCAACTATGACTAGACTAAAAGAATTTCCACCGAGACTCTTGTAAGAGTTGGGACCAAAGAGATCCATATGAAGTAGCTCGAGTGGCCTCTTCGTGGTCATGATGTTCTTCACGGATGCCTTCCTCCAACCTGTTTACTCGCTTGACAAGCAATCGCAAAGTCTATCCTTATCAAATATGACATCATTAACTCCAAGGATATGATTTCCCTTAATAAGCTTGTCAAGGTTTCTCATGCCAACGTGACCTAATCGTCTATGCCATAACCAACCTTTTGAGGATTTAGCAATGAAGCAAGTTTTAGGTTGTGCCTTTTAGAGAAATCAACAATATATAGATCACCTCTACGCTTTGCAGGTAAAGACCATTTTATGATTGTCTCGACGAAAAACTTGGCAATCTACTTGATGAAATAAGACATTGAAACCGAAATCAGCAAGTCTAGATACTGAAAGTAAGTTGTATCCAAGAGATTCAATGAGCATGACATTTTGTATGGAGCTATCATGTGAGATGGCCACCTTACCAAGGCCAACCACCTTGCCCTTTGAGTTGTCACCGAAAGTGACATACTTTCGAGGACTATCATTATCAGCAAGCTCACGGAACATGTCTTTATCTCCGGTCATGTGATCGGTACATCCACTGTCAAGGACCCATTCCTTTCCTCCTGACATATATCCCCGAAGATTTGCCATAAGACCAAGGTGTCTCATTTCATCATCAAGATCGAAGTTACTATCATCATCCTCATCATAGTATCCATGTTCAACATCGTCATGTGGTGGATCAAGTCCTAGAGAGGGTAATTCGTTAGAGTGAGTTCAACAATGATCTTGCTTATGAATTCCTATAGCTTCGGAAATAATATCACTAATAATTCCAACATCTCCTTGGGCACGCATGAGGTCGGTGAGTTCAAATAGACGATCACCAAACATAGGATCACTAGTATTCATCTTACTCAAGGCAATAGACTTATGGAGAATTTCATCAAGATTTTTCAAGGAATAATCAGGAAATCGTTCCTCAAGAAATTTCCATATGGTTTAGGCACACTCAAAAGTAGGCAAGATTCTAATCAAGTTTCTAGGCAAGCCTTTAGTGATAAGATTAACAGTTCTAAGATTTCTAGTCATGTCAATAGATTCATCAAAAGTAGGATGCATAGGATCAACATGAGGTGCACATGGAATAGCAATGTACTTGTTCAAATGATATCAATTGAAAATTGCAAGCATCTCATTTTTCCACTCATGAAAATACTCTCCATCAAGAATAGGCACTCTATGTCTAAGACTCCCCAAAGTAGACTCATCCATCTTCCTCCAATGGTGATTAAACCAAAGCAATGGAGACCAAAGCTCTGATCCACTTGTAGGACCTTGAGAAGAGGTGTCTAGAGGGGGGGTGATTAGACACTAAGAGCCAAAGTTGCAGTTTTTAGCCTTTTTAAAGTTTGAGTGGAGTTTAGGCACAAGTTTAACATTCACAACATATAGCAAGCAAGCATGCAAAGAGTATATGAGCAGCGGAAAGTAAAGCATGCAACTTGCAAGAAAGTAAAGGGAATGGATTGGAAGATTCAAACACAATTGGAGACACGGATGTTTTTGGCGTGGTTCCGATAAGTGGTGCTATCGTACATCCACGTTCATGGAGACTTCAACCCACGAAGGGTAGCAGTTGCCTTGTGAGTCCACGGAGGGCTCCACCCACGAAGGGTCCACAGAAGAAGCAACCTTGTCTATCCCACCATGGCCGTCGCCCACGAAGGACTTGCCTCACTAGCGGTAGATCTTCACGAAGTAGGCGATCTCCTTGCCCTTACAAACTCCTTGGTTCAACTCCACAATCTTGTCGGAGGCTCCCAAGTGACACCTAGCCAATCTAGGAGACACCACTCTCCAAGAAGTAACAAACGGTGTGTTGATGATGAACTCCTTGCTCTTGTGCTTCAAATGATAGTCTCCCACGAAGGAAATATGCCTAGAGGCAATAATAAAGTTATTATTTATTTCCTCATATCATGATAAATGTTTATTATTCATGCTAGAATTGTATTAACCTAAACATAATACATGTGTGAATACATAGACCAACATAACGTCACTAGTATGCCTCTACTTGACTAGCTCATTAATCAAAAATGGTTATGTTTCCTAACCATAGACATGTGTTGTCATTTGATTAACGGGATCACATCATTAGGAGAATGATGTGATTGACTTGACCCATTCCTTAGCCTAGCACTTGATCGCTTAGTATATTGCTATTGCTTTCTTCATGACTTATACATGTTCCTGTAACTATGAGATTATGCAACTCCGTTCTGGGAGGAACACTTTGGTGCTACCAAACGTCACAATGTAACTGGGTGATAATAAAGGAGTACTACAGGTGTCTCCAAAGGTACATGTTGGGTTGGCGTATTTCGAGATTAGGTTGTGTCACTCCGATTGTCGGAGAGGTATCTCTGGGCCCTCTCGATAATGCACATCACTATATGCCTTGCAAGCAATGTAGCTAATGAGTTAGTTACGGAATGATGCATTACGTAGCGAGTAAAGAGACTTGCCAAGATGTGAGATTGAACTAGGTATTAGATCTGAAGCGATCGAATCTGGGCAAGTAACATACCGATGACAAAGGGAACAAACGTATGTTGTTATGCGGTTTGACCGATAAAGATATTCAGAGAATATGTGGAGCCAATATGAGCATCCAGGTTCCGCTATTGGTTATTGACCGAGAATGGTTCTAGGTCATGTCTACATAGTTCTCGAACCCGTAGGGTCCGCACGCTAACGTTACGATGACAGCTTTTATTATGAGTTTATATGTTTTGATGTCTAGAAGGTTGTTTGGAGTCCCGGATGAGATCACGGACATGACGAGGAGTCTCGAAAATGGTCGAGACATAAAGATTGATATATTGGATGACTATATTCGGACACCGGAATTGTTCCGGTGATTTCGGAGAAACCGGAGTGCCGAGGGGTTACCGGAACCCAGGGAAGTATTGGGCCTTAGTGGGCCTTAGGGAGAGAGAGGCAGCAGCCCAGAGGTGGCGCCCCCATGGGGAGTCCGAATTGGACTAGGGAGGGGGCGGCCCCTCTTCCCTCTCCCTCTCCTCTCTTTCCTTCCCCTTCCTCCTTCCTAGTGGGACTAGGAAAGGGGAATCCTACTCCCACTAGGAGGAGGATTCCCCCCTCCTTGGCGCGCCCCCTAGGGCCGGCCGGCCTCCCCCCTTGCTCCTTTATATACGGGGGCAGGGGGGCACCCCAGGACACACAAGTTGATCATCGTGATCGTTCCTTAGCCGTGTGCGGTGCCCCCTCCACCATATTCCACCTCGGTCATATCGTCGCAGAGTTTAGGCGAAGCCCTGCGTCGGTAGAACATCATCATCGTCACCACGCCTGCCAGGCCGACTTGTGGAACTCATCCCGACACCCTGCTGGATCGGAGTCCGGGGATCGTCATCGAGCTGAATGTGTGCACAACACGGAGGTGCCGTACGTTCGGTGCTTGGATCGGTCGGATCGTGAAGACGTACACTACATCAACCGCGTTGTCATAACGCTTCCGCTTTCGGTCTACGAGGGTACGTAGACACACTCTCCCCTCTCGTTGCTATGCATCACCATGATCTTGCGTGTGCATAGGAAATTTTTTGAAATTGCTACGTTCCCCAACCGTGGCATCCGAGCCAGGTTTTATGCGTTGATGTTATATGCACGAGTAGAACACAAGTGAGTTGTGGGCGATACAAGTCATACTGCTTACTAGCATGTCATACTTTGGTTCGGCAGTATTGTTGGATGAAGCGGCCCAGACTGACATTACGCGTACGCTTACGCGAGACTGGTTCTACCGACGTGCTTTGCACAGTGGGCTGGCGGTGTCTGCTTTCTCCAACTTTAGTTGAACTGAGTGGCTACGCCTCGGTCCTTGCGAAGATTAAAACAGCACTAACTTGACGAACTATCGTTGTGGTTTTGATGCATAGGTAAGAACAGTTCTTGCTCAGCCCGTAGCAGCCACGTAAAATTTGCAACAACAAAGTAGAGGATGTCTAACTTGTTTTTGCAGGGCATGTTGTGATATGATATGGTCAAGACGTGATGCTATATTTTATTGTATGAGATGATCATGTTTTGTAGCCGAAGTTATCGGCAACTAGCAGGAGCCATATGGTTGTCGCTTTATTGTATGAAATGCAAACGCATACGTAATTGCTTTACTTTATCACTAAGCGGTAGCGATAGTCGTAGAAGCAATAGATGGCGAACGACAACGATGCTACTGATGGAGATCAAGGTGTCGCGCCGGTGGCGATGGTGATCAATGATTAGCCAGAGATGGAAATCACAAGCACAAGATGATGATGGCCATATCATATCACTTATATTGGTTGCATGTGATGTTTATCTTTTATGCATCTTATCTTGCTTTGATCGACGGTAGCATTTTAAGATGATCTCTCACTAAATTATCAAGAAGTGTTCTCCCCGAGTATGCACCGTTGCCAAAGTTCGTGCGTGCCCGGACACCACGTGATGATCGGGTGTGATAAGCTCAACGTCCATCTACAACGGTGCAAGCCAGTTTTGCACACGCCTTGAGAATACTCGAGTTAAACTTGACGAGCCTAGCATATGCGAGATATGGCCTCGGAACACGGAGACCGAAAGGTCGGCGTGAATCATATGGTAGATATGATCAACATAGTGATGTTCACCATTGAAAACTACTCCATCTCACGTGATGATCGGTTATGGTTTAGTTGATTTGGATCACGTGATCACTTAGATGACTAGAGAGATGTCATCTAAGTGGGAGTTCTTAAATAATATGATTAATTGAACTTAAATTTATCATGAACTTAGTACTGATAGTATTTTGCTTATCTATGTTTGTTGTAGATAAATGGCTCGTCTTTGTTGTTCCGTTGAATTTTAATCGTTCCTTGAGAAAGCAAAGTTGAAAGATGATGGTAGCAATTACGGATCGGGTCCGTAATTTGAGGATTATCCTCATTGCTGCGCACGGAAGAATTACGGGAAGCACCGGGCTGGGTGCCAGGTCTGCTTAGAACAACGCCGGATGTTGTGAACATCCGTGAGCAAAGTCGATGACTACTCAATAGTTCGAGTGTGCCATGCTTTACGGCTTAGAACCGGGTCTTCAACGACGCTTTTGAATGTCATGGAGCATATGAGATGTTCCAGGAGTTGAAGTTAATATTTCAAGCAAATGCCCTTGGATTGAGAGATATGAAGTCTCCAATAAATTCTATAGCTGCAAGATGGAGGAGAATAGTTACATCGGTGAACACATACTCAAAATGTGCAGGTATAATAATCACTTGATTCAAGCTGGGAGTTAATCTTCGATGATAGTGTCATTGATGTAATTCTTCAATCATCGCCACCAAGCTACAAGAGCTTCGTGATGAACTATAATATGCAAGGGATGAACAAGACTATTCCGAGCTCTTCGCAATGCTAAAAGCTGCGGAGGTAGAAATCAAGAAGGAGCATCAAGTGTTGATGGTTAACAAGACCACCAGTTTCAAGAAAAGGGCAAAGGGAAGAAGAAGGGGAACTTCAAGAAGAACAGCAAACAAGTTGCTGTTTCAAGAGAAGAAACCCAAGTCTGGACCTAAGCCTGAGACTGGTGCTTCTACCGCAAGCGGTGGACCTCGGAAGCGAAACTGCCCCAAGTATTTGGCGGATAAGAAGGATGGCAAGGTGAACAAAGGTATATGTGATATACATGTTATTGATGTGTACCTTACTAGAGCTCGCAGTAGCAACTGGGTATTTGATACTGGTTCTGTTGCTAATATTTGCAACTCGAAACAGGGACTACGGAATAAGCGAACACTGGCCAAGGACGAGGTGACGATGCGCGTGGGAAATGGTTCCAAAGTCGATGTGATCGCGGTCGGCACGCTACCTCTACATCTACCTTCGGGATTAGTTTTAGACCTGAATAATTGTTATTTGGTGCCAGCGTTGAGCATGAACATTATATCCGGATCTTGTTTGATGCGAGGCGGTTATTCATTTAAATCGAGAATAATGGTTGTTCTATTTATATGAGTAATATCTTTTATGGTCATGCACCCTTAAAGAGTGGTCTATTTTTGATGAATCTCGATAGTAGTGATACACATATTCATAGTGTTGAAACCAAAAGATGCAGAGTTGATAATGATAGTGCAACTTATTTGTGGCTTGCCGTTTAAGTCATCTGGTATAAAGCGCATGAAGAAACTCCATCTTGTGGAATTTTGGAATCACTTGATTATGAATCACTTGGTACTTGCGAACCATGCCTCATGGGCAAGATGACTAAAACACCGTTCTCCGGAACTATGGAGCGAGCAACTGATTTATTGGAAATCATACATACTGTTGTTTGTGGTCCAATGAATATTGAGGCTCATGGTAGTATCGTTATTTTCTCACCTTCACAGATGATTTGAGCAGATATGGGTATATCTACTTAATGAAACACAAATGCGAAACATTTGAAAAGTTCAAAGAATTTCAGAGTGAAGTGGAAAATCATCGTAACAAGAAAATAAAATTCCTACGATCTGATCGTGGAGGAGAATATTTGAGTTACGAGTTTGGTTTACATTTAAAACAATGCGGAATAGTTTCGCAACTCACGCCACGGAACACCACAGCGAAATGGTGTGTCCGAACGTCGTAATCGTACTTTACTAGATATGGTGCGATCTATGATGTCTCTTCTTGATTTACCGCTATCGCTTTGGGGTTATGCTTTAGAGGCGGCCGCATTCACGTTAAATAGGGCACCATCAAAATCCGTTGAGGCGACTCCTTATGAACTATGGTTTGGCAAGAAACCAAAGTTGTCGTTTACGAAAGTTTGGGGCTGCGATGCTTATGTGAAAAACTTCAACACGATAAGCTCGAACCCAAATCGTAAAAATGTGTCTTCATAGGATACCCAAAGGAGGCAGTTGGGTACACCTTCTATCACAGATCCGAAGGCAAGACATTTGTTGCTAAGAATGGATCCTTTCTAGAGAAGGAGTTTCTCTCGAAAGAAGTGAGTGGGAGGAAAGTAGAACTTGATGAGGTATGATACTAGCTCCCTTATTGGAAGGTAGTTCATCACGAAATCAGTTCTGTGACACCTACACCAATTAGTGAGGAAGTTAATGATGATGATCATGAAACTTCAGATCAAGTTATTCTTGAACTTCGTAGATCAACGAGTAAGATCCGCACTGAGTGAATACGGTAATCCTATTCTAGAAGTCATGCTACTAGATCATGGTGAACCTACGAACTATGAGGAAGCGATGATGAGCCTAGATTCCGCAAAATGGCTTGAAGCCATGAAATCTGAGATGGGATCCATGTATGAGAACAAAGTGTGGACTTTGGTTTACTTGCCCGATGATCGGCAAGCAATAGAAAATAAATGGATCTTCAAGAAGAAGGCGGCGTTGACGGTAATATTCTGTTTACATAAAGCTCGACTTGTTGCAAAAGGTTTTCGACAAGTTCAAGGGGTTGACTACGATGAGACCTTCTCACCAGAAGCGATGCTTAAGTCTGTCCGAATCATGTTAGCAATTGCCGCATTTTATGATTATGAAATATGGCGAGATGGATGTCAAAACTGCGTTCTGAATGGATTTACGGAAGAAGAGTTGTATATGATGCAACGGAAGGTTTTGTCGATCCTAAGGGAGCTAACAAAGTGTGCAAGCTCCGGTGATCCATTTATGGTGCAGTGCAAGCCTCTCGGAGTTGGAATAAACGCTTTGATAGTGTGATCAAAGCATATGGTTTCATCTGAGACTTTTGGAGAAGCTGTATTTACAAGAAAGTGAGTGGAGCTCTGTAGCATCTCTAATATTATATGTGGGCGACATATTGTTGATTGGAAATGATATAGAATTTCTGGATAGCATAAAAGGATACTTGAATAAAAGTTTTTCAATGAAAGACCTCGGTGAAGCTGCTTACATATTGGGCATCAAGATCTATAGAGATAGATCAAGGCGCTTGATTGGACTTTCACAAAGCACATACCTTGATAAAGTTTTGAAAAGGTTCAAAATGGATCGTGCAAAGAAAGGTTTCTTGCACATATTACAAGGTGTGAAGTTGAGTCGGACTCAATGCCCCACCACCGCGGAAGATAGAGAGAAAATGAAAGGAGTTCCCTATGCTTGACCATAGGCTCTATCATGTATGCAATGCCGTGTACGGACACTGATGTGTGCCTTGCTATTAGTTTAGCAGGAGGTACCAAAGTAATCCAGAGTGGATCCTTTGGACAGCGGTCAAGAACATCTGAAATACACGAAAAGGACTAAGGATATGTTTCTCAGATATGGAGGTGACAAAGAGCTAGTCGTAAATGGTTACGTCGATGCAAGCTTTGACATCGATGGGACGATTCTAAATCGCCAGACCGAATACGATGTTTTTATTAAATGGTGGGCTGTAAGTTGGTGCAGTTCTAAAAAAGCGTCGTGGCGGGATCTACATGTGAAGCGGAGTACATAGTCGCTTGAAGCGACAAATGAAGGAGTCTCGATGAAAGAGTTCATTTCCGATCTAGGTGTCATACCTAGTGCATCGGGACCAATGAAGATCTTCTGTGACAATCTTGGTGCAATTGCCTTGGCAAAGGAATCCAGATTTCACAAGAGGACCAAGCACATCAAGAGACGCTTCAATTCCATCCGGGACCAAGTCCAGGTGGGAGACATAGAGATTTGCAAGATACATACAGATCTGAATGTTGCAGATCCGTTGACTAAGCATCTTCCACGAGCAAAAACATGATCAGCACCAAGACTCCATGGGTGTTAGAATCATTCTTTGTGTAATCTAGATTATTGACTCTAGTGCAAGTGGGAGATCAAGGAAATATGCCCTAGAGGCAATAATAAAGTTATAATTTATTTCCTCATATCATGATAAATGTTTATTATTCATGCTAGAATTGTATTAACCGAAACATAATACATGTGTGAATACATAGACCAACATAACGTCACTAGTATGCCTCTACTTGACTAGCTCATTAATCAAAGATGGTTATGTTTCCTAACCATAGACATGTGTTGTCATTTTATTAACGGGATCACATCATTAGGAGAATGATGTGATTGACATGACCCATTCCGTTAGCCTAGCACTTGATCGTTTAGTATATTGCTATTGCTTTCTTCATGACTTATACATGTTCTGTAACTATGAGATTATGCAACTCCGTTTACGGAGGAACACTTTGGGTGCTACCAAGCGTCACAACATAAGCTGGGTGATTATAAAGGAGTACTACAGGTGTCTCCAAAGGTACATGTTGGGTTGGCGTATTTCGAGGTTAGGTTTTGTCACTCCGATTGTCGGAGAGGTATCTGGGCCCTCTCGGTAATGCACATCACTATAAGCCTTGCAAGCAATGTAGCTAATGAGTTAGTTACGGAATGATGCATTACGTAACGAGTTAAGAGACTTACCGGTAACGAGATTGAACTAGGTATTAGATACCGACGATCGAATCTCGGGCAAGTAACATACCGATGACAAAGGGAACAAACGTATGTTGTTATGCGGTTTGACCGATAAAGATCTTCGTAGAATATGTGGGAGCCAATATGAGCATCCAGGTTCCGCTATTGGTTATTAACCGAGAATGGTTCTAGGTCATGTCTACATAGTTCTCGAACCCGTAGGGTCCGCACGCTTAACGTTGCGATGACAGTTTTATTATGAGTTTATATGTTTTGATGTCTTTGAAGGTTGTTGAGTCCGGATGAGATCATGGACATGACGAGGAGTCTCGAAATGGTCGAGACATAAAGATTGATATATTGGATGACTATATTCGGACACCGGAATTGTTAGGGTGATTTGGAGAAAATTGGAGTCTGAGGAGGTTACGGAACCCCGAAGTATTGGGCCTTAGTGGGCCTTAAGGGAGAGAGAGGGCAGCAGCCAGAGGTGGCGCCCCATGGGAGTCCGAATTGGACTAGGGAGGGGGGGGGCGCGGCCCCTCTTTCCCTCTCCCTCTCCCTCTCTTTCCGTGCCCCTGCCGCCGTCCGGGTGGGACTAGGACAGGGGACTCCTACTCCCACTAGGAGGTGGAGTCCCCCTCCTTAGCGCCCCCTAGGCTGGGCTGGCCTCCCCTTGCTCCTTTATATATGGGGGGGGCACCCAGACACACACAAGTTGATCATCGTGATCGTTCCTTAGCCATGTGCGGTGCCCCCTCCACCATATTCCACCTCGGTCATATCGTCAGCGGAGTTTAGGCGAAGCCTGCGTCGGTAGAACATCATCATCGTCACCACGCCGTCGTCTTGTGGAACTCATCCTCGACACCTGCTTTGGATCGAAGTCCGGGATCGTCATCGAGCTGAGCGATGTGCGAGAACACGGAGGTGCCATACGTTCGGTGCTTGGATCGGTCGGATCATGAAGACGTACGATTACATCAACCGCGTTGTCATAACGCTTTCGCTTTCGGTCTACGAGGGTACGTAGACACACTCTCCCCTCTCGTTGCTATGCATCACCATGATCTTGCGTGTGCGTAGGAAATTTTTTGAATCTCTCTCATAGGATTTGGATCTGGTGGAAAGAGGGTTTGAGTGGAAAGCAACTTGGGGAAGGCTAGAGATCAAGATTCATATGGTAGGAATGGAATATCTTGGCCTCAACACATGAGTAGGTAGTTCTCTCTCGGAAATAGGATCTTTGGAAGTGTAGGTTTAGTCGATGGCTCTCTCCACGAATGAAGAGGAGGTGGAGGGGTATATATAGCCTCCACACAAAATCTAACTGTTACACACAATTTACCAAACTCGGTGGGACCGAATCATAAAACTTGGTCGGACCGATTTAGTAAACCTAGTGACCGTTAGTGATTTTCGGTGGGACTGACATGCATCTCGGTGAGACCGATATGGTTAGGGTTAGGGCATAACATAATCTCGGTAAGACCGATTACACAAACTCGGTGGGACCGATTTTGGTAATAAGCTTTCCAGAGAGTTGGTCAGGCAAACTCGGTTTGACCGATTATCAAACTCGGTGGAACCGATTTTGATAATAAGTTAACCAGAGAGTTTGCATTGTAATCTTGGTAGTACCGATTGCTCAAACTCGGTGAGACCGATTTTGATAATGGACATACACAGAGAGATTACAATCCCATCTCGGTGAGACCGAGATCCCTATCGGTGAGACCGATTTGCCTAGGGTTTGTGGCAGTGGCTATGACCTTTGGAATCGGTGGCGCCGGATAGGAAGAATCGGTGTGACCGATTTTGGCTTTAGGTTTAGGTCATTTGTGTGGAAGTGGGAAAGTAGTTGAGGGTTTTGGAGCATATCACTAAGCACATGAAGCAAGAGGCTCATTAAGCAACACCTCATCCCTCCTTGATAGTATTGGCTTTTCCTATAGACTCAATGTGATCTTGGATCACTAAAATGTAAAATGAAGAGTCTTGAGCTTGAAGCTTGAGCCGATCCTTTGTCCTTAGCATCTTGAAGGAGTTCCCACATCCTTTAGTCCATGCCACTCCATTGTTGAACTTATTCAAAACATACTAGATAAAAGTGTTAGTCCAACAAGAGATATGTTGACATTAATTACCAAAACCACCTAGGGAGCACTTGTGCTTTTCGGTGAGGCGGCTTTGGAGAGGGGCGCGTGGGCCGGTGTCGAGGTGGTTGCAGGATGGCAGTGAGCAGAAAGAAGCATTGCCGTGGCAGCGAAAGTGAAAGGCGATGGCAATGCAAATAAGCAAGAACGGGCGTCGGTGGTAGGCGGCGCGGGAGGCAAAAGGGCAGGCGAAGGCCGGGCACGCGTCGGGCGAGGGTGCGAGGCCGCAGCATGGGCGAAGCGAGAGCACTTGCGACGGTGGTTGTGGCGGTGCGGTGAGCGGCGAGGCGAGCGAACAGCAGCAGGGGGTTGCGGATGAGCGACATGGCCGTTAGGGCGCGAGTGGCGCGGCGTGGACGACGCGGGAACGCATGGGAGCGCGGATCGGGTGGCATCGGCGACGAAGAGGGAGAGGGGAAGGGGAAGAGGGCTCACAGGGCCCTATAGAGGTGCTAAAGCATGCTTCGGGAGGGGCCTGAGTTGCGGTCCGGTGATAGGGCGTCGGGGCGGTGGGTGGCGCCGTCGGGAGCCCTTCCAGATCCAGGAACGGGGAGGAGAACGGGCAGCGAGGAGGAGGTCGAGGAGGACGGCGGTGTTCGTGTGAGTCCAGGCATGTCGAGGCAGCGAGGCGACGGTGGTCGGGGTTGCCTTGGGGTCATTGCCCGATCGAGAAGGGGATCGGGAGTGGGGAGTGCGTGGGGAGTGGGGGTAGCGGTTTAGGTCACGGGAGTGGGAGGGGATAAGGAGGCAATGGGGTGGGTCGGCCTGTGGGGGTGGCTGATGGGGCCGGCGGGGTTGCGGCCCGGTGGGGAAAGGGGGGTTCCTTTTCTTCAATTTTTATTTCTTTTATTTTCTATCAAAACGATAGCTACTGTTTTGGATAGAAACAAGGCATCAAATGATTTTTGTCGAGTGTGAAACTTAGCAAATAGTTCAGGCACAATATTGTGGTGTTGCCTAAAAGTTTAGAGGCCAAAAGGAACTGTTCAAGCATTTTTAGAGATTGAAAAGGTTATTTAATATGATGTTGGACCACTAAATAATTTTCAGGGGCACTTTCGGAATCCAAAAGAGGTTGGTTCCAACATGACAAATACCCAGGGATTATTTGCCACACTTTGAACATTTTAGTTTTCATGGTTGGCAATTTTGACTTTAAATTTGACTTTGAATATGAACAGTGATTTGAATCAAGTGAGGATTAGAAATAGTAATGTGATGACGTGGCATCATTAACAAAGGATTACTGTAGCTTAATTATCCAGGCGTCACAAAGAGGGGGGAACACACCAGTGTAACACCCCGAGTATCATGCTACAGTAACCCTCTGTGGATGGTGCCATGTCATCACTCCTACTGTTGCTAATCCTCATTTGCTTTCGAACTCAATTCAAATTCAAATCCAAATTATGAGTGAAATTCAAAATTTCTCAAACATGAAAACTAAAATGTTCATCATGTGGAAAATATTCTTTTGATAGTATTGGTGGTGGACCAACATTTATTTTTTTGCCAAATATCTAAGTGCCCTTAACTATTTAAAACGGTGCCTAAAGCAATTAAATTAAATGTTTTTTGAGTTAAGAAAATGCTAAAGTAGTTTATTATAATGTTAAACTTAATGTGGCAGTAGCCTAAGTTATACTAATATTTTAGGTGTAAGTTTTATAAATTATATAACTGTTTTGCTTTTTGAAATAAAAGAAAGCAGAGAAGTTTTATTTAAAGAAAAAAGGAAAGGAGGCCCTTGCCCCTGGACCTAACCTACCTAACCTACCTGGGCCGGCCCAGCCGGCCCACCTAACCTCACCCGAGCCAGCGTGCCTCCCCGGTCACCTTCCTGTCTGACCCGGGTAAGGGCAAGGTCGAGTGCGCCACCACTTTCACCTGCGCCGACAATGGCCGGATAAGGCCTCCGCGCCTCCCCGCCTCCTCGATCCCCGCCTCCACTCACCTCGCTCCTCTGTCGCCCCACTCTCCTCTGGGCTCTCCCCAGATCCCCTTTCCCTCCACCTCCACGACGCGCTCGTCACCGGCAACTTCGCCCCGCCGCGACCACCACTGCCCCCACACCTCGTCGACACGTCTACGAGGTCCACCGTCGCCCTCTGCATTGGTTGGTTCCGCGCGTTGGAGCTCCTCAGCTCTGCATCGCGAGATCGTCGTCGTCTTCTTCCTCTTGATCGCCCGTAAATGCGTTGATTCCGACGGCAAACTGCAGCTCCTAAGCCTCCCAACGCCTCCGTGTGCCTCTATGGTGAGCTCCTCGACTGATTCCCCTCGTTTACCCCGTCGATCTGTCGCCGTAGTGTCACCTCGTGAGTTCGCGCCCACAATGGCCGAAGCCTGCCATACCCGCGCCCGGAGCTCCGCTCCACGCCGGAGTCACATCACGATGCGCTTCTGCCTACCCAGGTTTCGCGCGCCCTCGCCTCGCCCAGTTCGTCGCCCAGCTCAGATTACCTGCCTTGCTTGTGCTATCGCATGCTGCTGCCTTCCCCTGCCGCTGCTTGCTCTGCTTGTGCACTGCTGCTACCCTGCTGCTCCCCGTGGCCGGTGCCGTCAGCCGCATCTGGTTGTGTCCGCCGTTGCTAGTGGCGATGTCCATGCATCGCTGACGTCGCTTCGGCGCTGCTTGTTGTCGTGCTGCTGTGCTCTCGGTGGCTGCTACGCTACTACATGTCACCGATATTGACTCATGCCGCTACTATCTCTACTATCTACTGTGTGGTATGCTGGCCGCTGCTTGCCATTGCTAGCGCTAACGTCACATCTTGATAGCTCGCCCGTTGCCAATTGCTAATGCGCTTAGTCTGCCTTTGCTATCGGCCATAGCCATGGCCATGCTGAGTGTGTCTTGTGGCGTGTGTGGCGTGTGTAATATTGTGTGTGGGTGGTCGGCCCAAGAATTAGTTAGGGCTAATTACATTTGCTAGTTAGGCTAATCAAGATTACTACTACTTAAATAAGTTGCTACCCTAAGACATGTGGCCTCCCCTCTAATTAGGATTGCTTTATTTATCTGATTAGGTAAATAGTCTATGTCAATGGATCACTTCGAAATTAAACTAAACAAGCAAATATGTTAAAATTTTAGTCTATGACATGTGGGTCCATTGACCACATTTGACCGATCAAAGTTTGACTGGTCAACTGCTTGACTAGCTTCATCGGAATTTGGACCCCATTTGTCATACAATTAGGCTAACAGCTAGTGGGTATAAAAAGTAATCTGACATATTTAATGTTTGAATTAACTAGATAAAGAAAATTTCAAAAATCAATAAAGCTTTGAAAATTGATAGAAAACAATTTGTAACTCCGATGAAAAAGTTTTATACTTGAAAGTTGCTTTCGAGCAGCGAGACGAATCTGGATCGCTCTACTGTTCATCCGCTACTGCGTCCCTATCATAGCGAACATGCAACCATCCCCCTCAGTTTCATCTGTTCGAAAATGCCAAACTTCGGGAAATCATTCCCGGATGTTATCCCTCTTCACCGGTATCGTGTAGCACCGCGTTAGAACACGTCTAGCTCATGCATCGTCTGTTATGCTCTTGCTTGCTATGTATTTATTGTTTCTTCCCCTCTTCTCTTTGGTAGACCAGAGACATTTGTCGATGCAGCTGTGATTGACTATGTCGACGACACTTCTTCCTTTTCAGTGAGCTTCGAGCAAGCCCTTTGATCATCCCGATATCGCCCATTCCATTCTCTCATGCTTGCATTATTTTGCTACTGTAATTGATTGCTCCTATTCTGATGCATAGCCTGCTTTTGTAACCTGCTTATTGTTACCTACCTACTTATCCTAAACTGCTTAGTATAGCTTGGTTAGTGATCCATGAGTGACCCCCACCTTGTCCTTGTTGCCCCTGCTTCATCATCGAAGACCCGATCAATGGGATCGAAGACCAGGCCCCGACACCGCACATCACTTTCCCCTTAGTTGCTCGACGCTACGGGGTTACTATCGAAGTCTTAGGGTGAGACCCCTTGACACTTCGATGTTAACCCTCTAGTGTAGCTATTGATTAAGTGGTCATCGAGGGTGATTTCCTCCTTAACCACTTCCGTCACGACTGTCGTGCAACCCCTCAAGTGTGAACCTCGGGGTGGAACCTCTTACGTTCACCTTGATGATTACATCGAGTGGAATTCGCCGGGGTGATTCCTCGGGTTTTCCCCTTGATGTTTGGACACACGGATACTTAGACTTTACCACTGCTACTTGGAAAGGCGGGTCGACCCTGAGGGGTACTGCTACATCTTGAGCTTGCGTTGGTTTTCCTCGAAGAGGAGAGGGTGATGCAGCAAAGTGTAGCGTAAGAATTTCCCTCGGTTTTGAGAACCAAGGTATCAATCCAGTAGGAGGCTCCTCAAAAGTCCCACGCACCTACACAAACAAAGCTGAGAACTCAAGAATAGCGCAATAAAGGGGTTTTCAATCCCTTCATGGCCACTTGCGAAAGTGAGATCTAATAAAGATAGCAAATAATATTTTTGGTATTTTTGGTATAGATGCAAAAAGTAAAGATGCAAATAAAAGTAGATTGAAAGCAAATATGATAAGAGATAGACCCGGGGGCCATAGGTTTCACTAGAGGCTTCTCTTGAGATAGCATAAGTATTACGGTGGGTGAACAAATTACTGTCGAGCAATTGATAGAAAAGCGCATAGTTATGAGATTACCTAGGCATGATCATGTATATAGGCATCACGTCCATAACAAGTAGACCGACTCCTTTGCATCTACTACTATTACTCCACACATCGACCGCTATCCGGCATGGATCTAGAGTATTAAGTTCATAAGAACGAGTAACGCATTAAGCAAGATGACATGATGTAGAGGGATAAACTCATGCAATATGATATAAAACCCATCTTGTTATCCTCGATGGCAACAATACAATACGTGCCTTGCAACCCTTTACATCCTTTGGTAAGGACACCGCAAGATTGAACCCAAAGCTAAGCACTTCTCCCATGGCAAGAAAGATCAATCTAGTAGGCCAAACTAAACCCGATAATTGAAGAGACTTGCAAAGATAACTCAATCATACATAAAAGAATTGAGAGAAGATTCAAATATTATTAGTAGATAAACTTAATCATAAACCCACAATTCATCGGATCTCGACAAACACACCGCAAAAAGAGATTCCATCGAATAGATCTCCACAAGAGAGGGGGAGAACATTGTATTGAGATCCAAAAAGAGAGAAGAAGCCATCTAGCTAATAGCTATGGACCCGTAGCTCTTCGGTAAACTACTCACTGACTCATCGGAGGGCAAGGATGTTGATGTAGAGGCCCCGTGCTTGATTCCCCTCCGGCAGGTGCGTGAAGGCTCCAAGATGGAATCTCGCGGATCTGAAGGTTCTGGCGGTGGAAATTGTGTTTCGTGGTGCCCCGGATGTTTTCAGGGTAGGTAGGTATATATAGGAAGAAGAAATGCGTCGGTGGCCGCTAGAGGCTCACGAGACAGAGGAGGCGCCCTATGAGGAAGCGGCCCTCCTATCTCGTGGAGGCTCCGGTTGCTTCTTGACTTGCACTCCAAGTTCTCTGGATCACGTTCGGCGAGAAAATCACATTCCCGAAGGTTTCATTCCATTTGGACTCCGTTTGATATTCCTTTTCTTCGAAATGCTGAAATAGGCAAAAACAACAATGCAGGCTAGGCCTTGGTTAATAGGTTAGTCCCAAAAGTAATGTAAAAGTGGAAAATAAAGCCCAATAAAGCCTAAAACAGTAGATAAAGTAGCATGGAGCAATCAAAATTATAGATACGTTGGAGACGTATCGGGCATCCCAAGCTTAATTCTGCTGCGTCCTCGAGTAGGTAAATGATAAAGAGAATTTTTGATGCGGAGTGATACTTTGGCATAATTTCAATGTAAATCTTCTTAATTGTGATATGAATATTCAGATCCAAATGAATACAAAATAAAAGTTCATATTGATAAAAGAAATATTAATACTTCAAGCATACTAATCAAAGTAATCATGTCTTCTCAAAATAGCATGGCAAAAGAAAGTTCATCCCTACAAAATCATATAGTTAGGCTATGCTTCATTTTCACACACAAAGATGTTCCCAACTTCTATACCTCAGATGACAAGCCAAGCAATTGTTTCATACTTAAATAATCTCAAACGTTTTTAACCTTCACGCAATACATGAGCGTGAGCCATGGATATAGCACTATGGGTGGAATAGAATATGATGATGGGGATTGTGTGGAGAAGACAAAAAGGAGAAAGTCTCACGTTGACGAGGATAATCAACGGGCTATGGAGATGCCCATCAATTGATGTCAACATGAGGAGTAGGGATTGCCATGCAACGGATGCACTAGAGCTATAAATGAATGCTCAACAAAAGAAAACTAGTGAGTGTACATCCAACTTGCTTGCTCATGAAGACCTAGGGCATTTGAGGAAGCCCATCGTAGGAATATACAAGCCAAGTTCTATAATTAAAAATTCCCACTAGTATGAAAAAGACAACTTATGAGACTCACTATATGAAAAACATGGTGCTACTTTGAAGCACAATATATGAGACTCACTACATGAAGAACAAGGTGCTCCTTTGAAGCACAAGTGTGGAAAAAAGAGATAGTAACATTGCCCTTTTTTTTTTGGGCCTTTCTTTTTTTTTCTTTTTGGCCTTTCTCTTTTTTTTTTTGGGCAATGCTCTAATAATGATGATCATCACATTTCTATTGATTACAACATAAGGATTACAACTCGAAACTAGAACAAGACATGACTCTATATGAATGCCTTCGGCGGTGTACCGAGATGGTGCAATGAATCAAGAGTGACATGTATGAAAAATAATGCATGGTGGCTTTGCCACAAATACGATGTCAACTACATGATCCTGCAATGGCAATATGACAAAAGTAAGGCATGTCATGATGATGAACGGAACGGTGGAAAGTTGCATGGCAATATATCTTGGAATGGCTGTGGAAATGCCATAATAGGCAGGTATGGTGGCTGTTTTGAGGAAGATATAAGGAGGTTTATGTGTGATAGAGTGTATCATATCATGGGGTTTGGATGCACCAGCGAAGTTTGCACCAACTCTCAATGTGAGAAAGGGCAATGCCTTGCATCTAAGAAGAGGCTAGCAAAGGCGGAAAGGTAAAAGTGCGTATAATCCATGGACTCAACATTAGTCAAAAGAACTCATATACTTATTGCAAAAATTTAGAAGTCATCAAAAATCAAGTACTACGCGCATGCTCCTAGGGGGATAGATTGGTAGGAAAAGACCATCGCTCGTCCCCGACCGCCACTCATAAGGATGCACAAGCCCGGTACACTTCATGTTTCAAATTTGTTACACAACTTTAACCATACGTGCATGCTAAGGGATTTGCTAACTTCAACACAAGCATTCTTTAAATTCATAATCACCCAACCAGCATGACTTTGATATTACCACCTCCATATCTCAAAACAATTCTCAAGTATCAAACTTTTCTTAGTATTCAACACACTCAAAAGAAAGTTTCACATATCTTGAATACCAAGTATATTAATTTTAAGCAAATTACCATGCTATTAAAGACTCTCAAAATAATCTAAGTGAAGCATGAGAGATCAATAGCTTCTTTAAAACAAATATACCACCATGCTCTAAAAGATCTAAGTGAAGCACTAGAGCAAAAATTATCACGCTCAAAAGATATAAGTGAAGCACTATGAGCAAAACTATCAAGCTCAAAAGATATAAGTGAAGCACATAGAGTATTCTATCAAATTCTAATTCATGTATGGCTCTCTCAAAAGGTGTGTACAGCAAGGATTATTGTGGTAAACTTAACAAGCAAAGATGCAAATAATACAAGACGCTCCAAGCAAAACACTTATCATGTGGTGAATAAAAATATAGCCCCAAGTAAAGTTACCAATGAACGAAGACGAAAGAGGGGATGCCTTCCCGGGGCATCCCCAAGCTTAGGCTTTTGGCTATTCTTGAATATATTGGGGTGCCATAGGAATCCCCAAGATTAGGCTCTTGCCACCCTTTATTCCATAGTCCATAAAAGCTTTACCCAAAACTTGAAAACTTCACAACACAAAACTCAATAGAAATCTCGTGAGCTCCGTTAGAGAAAGAAAACAAAAGACTACTTTAAGGTACTGTAATGAACTCATTCTTTATTTATATTGGTGTTAAACCTACTGTATTCCAACTTCTCTATGGATTATAAACTAATTATTGGCCATAGATTCATCAAAATAAGCAAACAACACACGAAAAACAGAATCTGTCAAAAACAGAACAGTCTGTAGTAATCTGTAACTAACGCAAACTTCTGGAACTCCAAAAAATCTACCAAAATTAGAATTCCTAGACAATTTGTTTATTGATCAGCAGCAATTTCAATCAGTATTTTATCGCGTTCTGGTGATTTTTAACAATTCGGGCATTGAGCGCAAAGTTTCTGGAAATTACAGCAAGATCAAATAACTATCATCCAAGAAGATCCAATAGGTTTAACTTGGCACAAACACTAATTAAAAGATAAAACCACATCTAAACAGAGGCTAGATGGATTATTTATTCCTAAACAGAAATAAAAACAAAAAACATAAAGAAAATTGGGTTGCCTCCCAACTAGCGCTATCGTTTAACGCCCCTAGCTAGGCATAAAAGCGAGGATAGATCTAGCGAGTGCCATCTTTAGTTTTCAGTTTTTTATCGGAGTCATGCTCGAATCCGGGGGGTTCTTTCCGCTTCCCTTCATACTCGGAAATTTTTAGATCTAAAGAATCCAACCGCTTATTACAAAGAGTAATAAACATATTCATGCGGTGAAGATTTCCGCTAACACTTTTAAGAGGCTCAAGAGATTTTTGTAAAAATTTTGTTACTTCGCAAATCTTCTCAAGCACTTGGGTTTCTTCCTGGGTAGGATGAGATCCTCCCTTTTGGGGTAATGTTCCCACTATTCCCTCTATAATTTCATGCATAATCTTTGGGATCAATCTCAATGAAATTTCCCTTGGCAATGCAATCCAAGAGTTGTCTATGCGTCATATTTAACCCAACATAAAAATTACGAAGAAGGATTCTAAAGTTCACCTCTAGGGTGCACTTACGATAAGATTCCATCATCCTATACCAAGCATCTTTTAAGTTTTCTCCTTGCCTTTGCTTGAAGTGAAGAACTTCAAACTCGGGAGACATAGGAGCGGATAAGGAATTAGACATAACGACAAGCAAGCAAACTAACACATGAGCAAACAAATGGACGAGGAAAAGGCAATGGGAAAAAGAGGAGGAGATTGGGAAAGAGAGGGCGAATAAAACGGCAAGGATGAAGTGGAGGAGAGGAAAATGAGAGGCAAATGGCAAATAATGTAAATGCGAGGGAGATAGGTTTGTGATGGGTACTTGGTATGTCTTGACTTGAGCGAAGACCTCCCGGCAACGGCGCCAGAAATCCTTCTTGCTACGTCTTGAGCTTGCGTTGGTTTTCCTCGAAGAGGAGAGGGTGATGCAGCAAAGTGTAGCCTAAGTATTTCCCTCAGTTTTGAGAACCAAGGTATCAATCCAGTAGGAGGCTCCTCAAAAGTCCCACGCACCTGCACAAACAATCGAGAACTGTACAACGCAATAAAGGGGTTGTCAATCCCTTCACTACCACTTGCGAAAGTGAGATCTAATAAAGATAGCAAATAATATTTTGGTATTTTTGGTATAGATGCAAAAGTAAAGATGCAAATAAAAGTAGATTGAAAGCAAATATGATAAGAGATAGACCCGGGGCCATAGGTTTCACTAGAGGCTTCTCTTGAGATAGCATAAGTATTACGGTGGGTGAACAAATTCTTTGTCGAGCAATTGATAGAAAAGCGCATAGTTATGAGATTACCTAGGCATGATCATGTATATAGGCATCACGTCCATAACAAGTAGACCGACTCTGCCTGCATCTACTACTATTACTCCACACATCGACCGCTATCCGGCATGGATCTAGAGTATTAAGTTCATAAGAACAGTAACGCATTAAGCAAGATGACATGATGTAGAGGGATAAACTCATGCAATATGATATAAACCCCATCTTGTTATCCTCGATGGCAACAATACAATCGTGCCTTGCAACCCTTTACATCCTTTGGGTAAGGACACCGCAAGATTGAACCCAAAGCTAAGCACTTCTCCCATGGCAAGAAAGATCAATCTAGTAGGCCAAACTAAACCGATAATTCAACAGACTTGCGAAGATAACTCAATCATACATAAAAGAATTCAGAGAAGATTCAAATATTATTCATAGATAAACTTAATCATAAACCCACAATTCATCGGATCTCGACAAACACACCGCAAAAAGAGATTACATCGAATAGATCTCCACAAGAGAGGGAGAGAACATTGTATTGAGATCCAAAAAGAGAGAAGAAGCCATCTAGCTAATAGCTATGGACCCGTAGGTCTGTGGTAAACTACTCAGAGCTCATCGGAGGCAAGGATGTTGATGTAGAGCCCCCCCCAGTGCTTGATTCCCCTCCGGCAGAGTGCCACGACGAAGGCTCCAAGATGGGATCTCGCGGATCTGAGAAGGTTACTGGTGGAAATTGTGTTTCGTGGGGCCCCTGGTTGTTTTCGGGGTAGGTAGGTATATATAGGAAGAAGACGCACGTCGGTGGCCGAGGGGCCCACGAGACAGTAGCGCCCTCCTATCTCGTGGAGAGCTCGTTGCTTCTTGACTTGCACTCCAAGTTCTTCGGATCACGTTCGGCGAGAAAATCACGTTCCGAAGGTTTCATTCCGTTTGGACTCTGTTTGATATTCCTTTTCTTGAATACTGAAATAGGCAAAAAGCGCAATTACATTTGGGCCTCCAGGTTAATAGGTTAGTCCCAAAAGTAATATAAAAGTGGAAAATAAAGCCCAATAAAGCCTAAAACAGTAGATAAAGTAGCATGGAGCAATCAAAAATTATAGATACGTTGGAGACGTGCTCGGTACCCGCGAGTGATGTGGAGGCAGGTTGACACGGAGGGTGCCCGCGAGATAATTACGGCGTGGCGGGCATTCCTAGCCCTTGCCGCAAGTCCTTGAGGCGGGCAACGGGGTCACATCTTTTGTGAGTCTCCGCTTGTTACCGCAGCGTGCTCCTAATCCACTACGATTTGGATATTTGATCCGAGGGGCCTCGGCCCGATAGCACTAACAATCACGTGGGCATAGTATGGGCGTTCTGCGTCAGATGCATCGGTAGAAGCTTAATAGACGTCGTCGGCGAAGCGGCAGCAACCGGGTTGGACTCATAAGCACCTGCCTTTTTAAAGGAGGTAGCTAGATCTGCTCACCGACCGCGCAGACACAACGCGAGGAGTTCGAGGCGATGGCCCATGACCCTGGGGGGCATAGGTTTAGTCCGGCGTCAATTGACCTCTATTAAGCCTAGGTCGGGTTGCGGCGTATTGTTTGGCCGAGGCCGGGCATGACCCAGAAAGTGTGTCCCACGGAGTTAATCGGCGTGGTGGGTAAGTTGGTGCAACCATGCAGGAAGAAAACATCTATCGATAGCCCGTCCTATGGTAGCGGACACTTGGAGTTGTATCTGATCGATACAACTAGAACCGGATACTTGTGATGAGTAATGGATTGTGATGATAACGGATAGTATGGCTCTAGGATTGCTTTCTCGCAGGAGTCGAGAAAGGATCTCCGCCGAGGTTGATAACACTACTACTACTTTACTTTATGCTACTCTACTCCCTCCTGTTGCTTTGCAAGATGGTGGTTTCCAAAAGATGCTAGTCTTCGATAGGACTAGGCTCTCCCTCTATTACGGCATTTCTTTGATAATGTTGCATATGTAGTGTACATCCTTGCTTGCGAGTACTTTGGATGAGTACTCACGGTTGCTTTGCTCCCCCTTTTCCCCCCTTTCTTCTTCTTTCCGGTTGATGCAACCAGATGTCGGAGCCCAGGAGCCAGATGCCACCGTCGATGCCTACTACTACGTGGAGACCGCCGACGACCAGGAGTAGTTAGGAGGCTCCCAGGCAGGAGGCCTTGCCTTTTCGATCGTTGCTACTTTTGTGCTAGCCTTCTTAAGGCAAACTTGTCTAACTTATGTCTGTACTCAGATATTGTTGCTTCCTGACTCTTGTATATTCGAGCTTATGTATTCGAGCCCTCGATGCCCCTGGCTTGTAATATAAAGCTTGTATTATTTTAATTTGTGTCTAGAGTTGTGTTGTGATATCTTTCCGTGAGTCCTTGATCTTGATCGTACACATTTGTGTGTATGATTAGTGTACGATTGAATCCAGGCGCCACAAGTTGGTATCGAGCCGATTGCTGTAGGTAGCCCCCTTTCCAACTTCTTGGCCGAAGTTGAGTCTAGTCAATGAAAAGCTTTTACTAACTTGGTAGTGTGGCTTACGGGCCCACGTCGCCATTGGGTGGTATTAGGATCTTTTACTCCTCACCTATATTCTGGGACTCTGTTCTCTCTTCTATTCGGGTTAAATGAATTTACTAACTACATTAGGTTCTCGTAATGACTTTCCCCGAAGAGCCCCTTCATTCCGGATGGTTACCTGCTTCACCATAAGACTTCGAAGATACTCTCCGATCTACTCCCCAGAACTTGTGTTAATTTCTTTTGCAATCCCTTAACACCGTTGAATCCTTATGGATAACTACGTACCCTCGCCGTTCATACTTCCATCCCTAGTTGTTCTTGTTACTACAAGATACCGAAAAGTATTCTCCGACTTTCGAGAATCCTTTTTTCGACTGCCTTGCAGCTCTTTTCCGCCTGAATAACCCTATGAATAATTCCTCACTCTTATCGGGGATTCGTTCATCCCCAGTTGATCATATGTCTCACGAAATTCTTTGAAATGCTATTCAATCTCCCGAAGATCGTCTGCAGCCTATTGCTCCCAAAGATCTTGTCAGCCTGCTTTATGGATACATCCATATGTATCGCAATATTGATTAGCATTCCCTGTCATTGTCATTCCGAGTCTATTGATTTAATATGAATAAGAATAATCCCTATCATCCGTAGATTCCTAGAATTCATCTTTTCCGACTCAGACATCATTCTGGATATGAGCTGGTTCTCGGTAAATCAATCCTTGATTAATTGGCCATCTAATTCTATTCAACATACTCATCTTTTTATCGAGCCTACGCCTCACGATCCCCGATTTTGGGATCGTAAACCCTTCGTATTCAAGCTTCAGCTTATTCAGATGTCTCCATGAACCGATTCCTTTGCATTCCTTCTTGTTCTGGTTGAGTACTGATATTCACATCAGATCCTTTGCGGACAACCTGATCTTTTGGTGGATTACTGTCCAGCAGCTCCTTCATATTTTAAATCATTGACGGCTTTCCCATGATACAAAATGCCTCCGCTTAATTGTATCATCTACTCAGATCGCCAGCCCTTTGCTTTCGGCGTGTTGCCGCCCCTGTTATTGTGTTGTATAGCTTCAGAAAATGTCGATGGGTTGAACCTATGCTTTTCCTAATTCATGTGAACTCGAAAGTTATGCGAGTCATACTCTTACGGTGCTTCACTAGATAAATCTTCAACACTACAATTTCTTGAAAACGAGGAGTGAATGAAAGGTTATGCATTGAAGAAGTGGAGTCGACCTTGAACTTTGTGTTCATGCCCATGGACCCGATGTGGCACTTATCATGGAAGCTTCTTGTGATAATAATAATCCCCTTGTTATAAGTTCATCTGGTATCTATGTTTGGTCCTTTGCAACCATGGTTCTAACCATGATTGTTCCCCTTTGATTCCATTTCTCGGACAAGTTCACGCACTTGTCTTCTCAGAGATCAATGCAACTCCACAACCTCTATTTTGATCTTCCTTCAAGTATTACCCTCCGGTATATCGAGAATATCAAAGATCTGTGTTGCTTCCTATGAGTCTTCATCTAGTATTGCTTCTCATCGATTTTAGGTTTCCCCCGGGTTCTGCGTTATTAGCCACTCGAGAACACCGATAAGTGAATCGATTCCGCACTCCTATTCGATAACTCTAAGTAATTTTCATTATTTATGAGTTTATTAATCCTTCAAGTCATCCCTAGCCTGATCGGCTATATTATTATCATGCTAAATTTTAACTGTGCTACCTAGTCCTTCTTCCCGAAGCATAATTTCTGATGATGAGCTAAGCTTACATCGATCTTCCTCGTCATACAATTTCACCTTGAACAGCAAGTTCGATTTCAAGTTTGTGTCGTACCCGTGGTTCCAATAAACTTTCGCTTCACCATTTTGTTGACTTGATGTCATCGCTGATCGATTACATCTTCATGAAATCTCTCGACAAATGTGTCGTGATCATCATCAACATTCTGAGCTCTTCCAAGATATTATTTGAATTCATGATGAGAAATACCATCCTTGCCCCTCGATGATTTGGGTTATCATCGACAACATTTTTTTCCTTCCCCCCCAACACAAATTTGTTCATATAAATTATGGAAATACATCCTTTTTGACATGTCAATGAATTTTTGTTGAATCCATCGGCCACCTCCTCATCTTCCCTGATAAAATTGCATGAGGTGTTCAAGTAATTCCCGATGGATCCTTTGTGTTCCCAAGGTCCGGCCTTTACCTGATGACCATGTCAATGCCATCCAAAAGTATGACTGTGTTACTCCGAACATCGTTAAGAACATTGGAGGCGCAATGCTAAATGTTTCTTCATCAATTATCCAAATACCACTATATGGGTAAACATCATGATTCTCCTTGCCCCATTAACTGAATGGATAAGTACTTGATGTCCTGTCATGTATATCATGCTCTCTTTGTTCTTGGGAAGCATATACTGTAATGCTTTTGTATAAGCACCTTTTCCTTGCCATTGGTCTGGTTAAACTGATAACCACATTTTCTTTTCCATTGTTTTGTTTAACCTTTCTTGTGATCTATATGATCTAAGCAGTAATAGTTCCCTGCTTATGTAAACACCTCGGTGTACAATTTTTCAGTAAGACCCTGTTACTATTGTTGATGACATTTTGGTAACCACCGATGGACGAGAACTTTGCCTATTGGTCCGCCTCGTTTCAACGAGCAGGAAAATGGTTCTCTTCGTCCCTCGCCCTTGGTACCAACGTTGTTGCCAACATAATCGACATGTGCTATCCTCGACATGCCTTGCTACCATGACCGTGCAATATGTCAACGTCCTTCCTACCTTTGAACCACATGGTGGGCCCATAACCCATAGTAACTGACTCCTGTACATCCTTGATTCCGAAGTATCCTTTTTCACTTGCCTTCGTATGTAATTCATGAGCCACCTTCCTAGTGATCTATTCTAGTATCAGACACAATAATTTTTGTTGTTGTTGCTCTGAACCCCTTTCACCTTTTGATTAGGCATTGAACGATTGCCTGCCCGTTTGAAACTTCTCGTAGTACCTTCTTACTTTGCTCTCGACATTTTCTTAAGTTTCTATTCGAGACTTACTTTTCGCCACTTTCCCTGATGTTATCTACCAGATAAGCGACCTTGTAAAGGTCTGTTCTTTCTAAGTTAACCCGTGTCCCTTCATAAGTATGGTGAAGATCCAGAAGGAAGAACGACAACATCATCATGATACATCAATGTAGAGAAATAAAGACATCAACGAAAGGGATCAACCTCTTCGAGAAGAGCATCCAAGACCGAGAAGATTCGTCAAAATTATGTAACCAACTCTTTCCCCCTCACTCCACCTCTTAAATCTCGGGACGAGATTTCTTGTAGTGTAGGAGATTTGTAACACCCCGAGAATCATGCTACAGTAACCCTCTGTGGATGGTGCCATATCATCACTCCTACTGTTGCTAATCCTCATCTGCTTTCGAACTCAATTCAAATTCAAATCCAAATTATGAGTGAAATTCAAAATTGCTCAAACATGAAAACTAAAATGTTCATCATGTGGAAAATATTCTTTTGATAGTATTGGTGGTGGACCAACATTTATTTTTTGCCAAATATCTAAGTGCCCTTAACTATTTAAAACAGTGGCTAAAGCAATTAAATTAAATGTTTTTTGAGTTAAGAAAATGCTAAAGTATTTATTATAATGTTAAACTTAATGTGGCAGTATCCTAAGTTATACTAATATTTTAGGTGTAAGTTTTATAAATTATATAACTGTTTTGCTTTTTGAAATAAAAGAAAGCAGAGAATTTTTTTTAAGGAAAGGAGGCCCTTGCCCCTAGACCTAACCGACCTAACCTACCTGAGCCGGCCCAGCCGGCCCACCTAAGCTCACCCGAGCAACTGCCTCCCGGTGCGCCTTCCTGTCTGATCGGCAAGGCCGAGGCGCCACCAAGACCACTGCCACGACAACGGGCGGATAAGGCCCAGCGCCTCCCGCCTCCTCGATCCCTGCCTCCACTCACCTCGCCTCCTCCGTCAGCCCCACTCTCTTACGGGCTCTCCCGAGATCCCCTTTCCCTCCACCTCCACGACGACTCGTCATGGGACACTTCGCCCCGCCGCGACCACCGCCGCCCCGCACCTCGTCGACACGTCTCCACGAGGTCCACCGTCGCCCTCTCCATCGGTTGGTGCCGCTGTTGGAGCTCCTCACCTGCATCGCGAGATCGCCGTCGTCTTCTTTCTCTTGATGCCGGGCGCCGCTGCCGATTCCGACGAAGTCGCAACTCCTAAGCCTCCCAACGGCCTCCGTGTGCCTCTCGTGGTGAGCTCCTCGGCCGATTCCCTCGTTTACCCGCCGATCCGTCGCCGTAGTGTCACCTCGTGAGTTCGCGCCGCCATGGTCAAGCTCGCCAGACCCGCGCCGAGCTCCGCTCCCGCACGCTGGTCACATCACTGCTGCGCTCGCTTACCCTACCGGCCGCGCGCCTCTGCCCTCGCCGGTTATGTCGCCCCGCCGCGGTTGCTGCCTTGCTTCTCCTATCGCATGATGCTGCCTTCCCCTGCCGCTGCTTGCTCTGCTTGTGCTCTTTTCTTCGCTTTGCTACCCTCGCATGCCGCCGCCGTCGGCCGCATCTCGGTTGTGTCCGCCGTTGCTAGCCGGCGATGTCCATGCACACGACGCTGCGTTTCGCATCGCTTGTTGTCGTGCTCGCTGCTCTTAGGTGATCGCTTCGCCATCGCATGTCACCGATGTTGACTCATCGCTCATCGCTCTACTATCTTTGTGTGGTATCTTGGCAACCGCGCTGCTTTGCTGGCTGCAGCGTCTTCTTGATAGCTCCTGCCCGTTGCCAATTGCTAATGCGCTTAGGCCGACTCCACCGCGCGACCCTATCTTGTCCGGCCCCGTCCGTTTGGGGTAAAAGGGACAAATGTGACGGCCAATACATGACGGCCCGGACCTATCTAGTCCGTTTTGTGTCCGGGCCGACCCATTTCGATCGCAAACTTGCGCTGGGTTTGGGTCGCGGCGGACAGCGAATGGACGCTTTGAACGTCCGCGTCGGGGCCGCGTGGCAGGAGGCCACCTACCTCCCACCCGCCAACATAAATGCGCACGGGCAGGCGGCCCCACCTATCATCCGCACAGCAACGGGTCGGCGTCCTTCTTAAATGGGACCCGTGGACCGGTCTTCGTCCTCATCCCCACGCCGGCCCCTCTCTGCCCCCTCGAAAGTCGACACGCCCAAACCCTAGCCACTCCCCGCCCTCGAGCTCACCGGCCGGCCGCAGCCATGGGTCTGTGGGAACCGCAGGGGAAGCACGATCACAGGCCGCTCCTCCTCCGGTGGCCGCCACGGATCCGTGAAAAAGGAGGAGCCCGCATCACCGCCGCGCTCCTCCCGTCGAGCCCCCGCGTCACCGCCGCACTCCTCCCGTCGAACCCCCGCGCCGGCCCCCTTCACCATTGCCCCTAGGCCCTCCGTGAGCGACCGGTAGTACATCTCGCGGACGCAGCCGGAGGTCTTGGGAGACGAGGACGCTGGTCCCGTGGAGCGACGCCCACCTCCCCAACGGGTGGCACCTCTCCGCGGACCGGGTCCCCATCCCGCCAGATGCGGCGATCGGCCGCACGGCGATGATGAGATCAACTGCCACCGCCGCCTCCTCCCGGCGACACATTACTACGACCACAGGTATGCCCCCGACTCCCCGCTCTGGGACACATGGCTCCAGGACGAGCACGACGTGCGGCGCGCGTCCTACTTCGCCGGCACCGTGTCGGGGCCGCGGAGGCCACGTGCAGAGCCGCGCGGGCGTACGCGGGTGCGAGGCCTGACGCCCACGCCGTCCCCTTCCCCGTCTCTGTCGCCCCCTTCCCCTCCTCGCATGACAGCGGAGGAGGAGGCCCGTCTCCTGCAGCGTGTCATGGAGGACTCCATGAACATGCACGACGAGCGGCGCTTGACGGCTCGGAAGAGGCCATGGCCCTCTTCGCCGCCGGGACGCCGCCTTCCCGGGCTGCAGTGGCGGCCGCCACGGCGGCCATCACGGAGGAGCTGGCGGAGGAGGACTTCGCCTGTCGAGCAGCCGGGGCAGGGTGGGCTGGTCTCTGCACCTGCGCCGGAGATGGCCGCGGTGTGGGCATGAATCGGTGCCCACTCCGCCGCGGTCACCGGAGCGGAGGCGTCGGGCGGGAGGAGGTGGTGCGGCACCTCGGCCGTCCAGCCCGCTTCGTTTACCACGCACCGCCGCCCCACCTCGACGCCGCCGAGTACGTCGACCTCGTCCGACAGCATTTACTTACACCGGGCGTGCCGTGAAGATTTACGACGCCACTAAGATCGACGGGCGCGACAGAGCGCTGGGAGGAGTTTTGTTTTGTTTTGTTATTATGTTAATTATGAACACAGGCCTTTTAAGTGGCCGTTGAACCGGGCCGCTTTGTGGCGGCCTATATATGTTTTATGTATTTTTAAAATGCGTTTATTTGTTTTTTAATTATTTCATTCTAGTTTTATAGTTTTTTATTGCCGTCCACCGGACACGATTTGGGGTGCTTGACATGGTGGCGACGACGACCCAACGGACACAAATTTATTAGGCGTACCATCGGCGCACCAAAGGGACAAATTCGGGTCAAACCGGACGTCCATTTGGGGTAGTGCGGTGGAGTTGGCCTTAGTGCTGCCTGCTGCTGCTATCGGCCATGGCCATGGCCATAGCTATGTGTGCTGTGTGGTGTGTGTGGCGTGTGTGTTCTATGTGTGTGGGTGGCCGGCCCAAGAATTAGTTAGGGCTAATTCTGTTGCTAGTTAGGCTAATCAGTACTACTACTTAAATCAGTTGCTACCCTAAGACATGTGGCCTCCCCTCTAATTAGGATTGCTTTATTTATGTGATTAGGTAAATAGTCTATGTGAATGGATCACTGCTAAATTAAACTAAACAAGCAAATCTGTTAAAATTTTAGTCTATGACATGTGGGTCCATTGACCCTGTTGACCAGTCAAAGTTTGACTGGTCAACTGTTTGACTGGCCTACTGGACTGGACCCCACTGTCATACAATTAGGCTAACCGCTAGTGGGTATAAAAAGTAATCTGACATATTTAATGTTTGAATTAACTAGATAAAGAAAATTTCAAAAATCAATAAAGCTTTGAAAATTGATAGAAAACAATTCGTAACTCCGATGAAAAAGTTTTATACTTGAAAGTTGCTCAGAACGACGAGACGAATCTGGATACGCTCTCTGTTCATCCGCTACACGTCCCTATCATAGCGAACATGCAACCATCCCCCTCAGTTTCATCTGTTCGAAAATGCCAAACTTCGGGAAATCATTCCCGGATGTTATCCCTCTTCACCGGTATCGTGTAGCACCGCGTTAGAACACGTCTAGCTCTGTCTGTCGTCCTGTTATGCTCTTGCTTGCTATGTATTTACTGTTTCTTCCCCCTCTTCTCTTTGGTAGACCCCGAGACCGCTGTCGATGCCGCTGTGATTGACTACGTCGACGACGACACTTCTTCCTTTTCAGCAGAGCTTCCAGGCAAGCCCCCCTTTGATCATCCCGATATCGCCCATTCCATTCTTTCATGCTTGCATTAGATTTTGCTACTGTAATTGATTGATCCTATTCTGATGCATAGCCTGCTTTTGTAACCTGCTTATTGTTACCTACCTGCTTATACTAAACTGCTTAGTATAGCTTGGTTAGTGATCCATGAGTGACCCCACCTTGTCCTTGTCATTTCGCTTCATCATCGAAGACCCGATCAACGGGATCGAAGACCAGGCCTCAAGACCGCAAGACATCACTTTCCTCTTAGTTGCTCGACGCCACGGGTTACTATCGAGTGCCGAGGGTGAGACCTCTTCAAAGACTTCCGATGTTAACCTGTAGTGTAGCTATTCGATCATGGTCATCGAGGGTGATTTCCTCCTTAACCACTTCCGGTGACGACTGTCAGGTAACCCCTCAAGTGTGAACCTCGAGGGTGGTCCCTCTACGTTCACCTTGATGATTACATCGAGTGGAATTCGTTGGGGTGATTCCTCGGTTTTCCCCTTGATGTTTGGAAACACGGATACTTGGACTTTACCACTTCTACTTGGAAAGGCGGGTCGACCCTGAGGGGTACCCGCGAGTGATGTGGAGATGGGTTGACCTGGAGGGTGCCAGCGAGATAATTACGAGGCGTGGCCGGGCATTCCTAGCCCTTGCTGCAAGTCCTCGAGACGGGCAACGGGTCACATCTTCGTGAGTCTCCGCTTGTTACCGCGTGCTCCTAATCCACTATGATTTGAATATTTGATCCGAGGGGCCTCGGCCCGATAGCACTAACCATCACGGGCATAGTATGGGTGTTCGCGTCAGATGCATCAGCCAAGCTTAATAGACGCTGGCGAATGAGCGGCCTTGGCAGGGTTGGACTCAGTAAGCACCGCCTTTTTAAAGGAGGTAGCTAGGTCTGCCACGGCCAGCGTACACAACGTGCGAGAGTTCCTGGCGATGGCCCATGACCCCGGGGCATAGGTTTAGTCCGGCGTCGACCTCTCTATTAAGCCTAGGTCGGGTTGCGGCATATTGTTTGGCCGAGGCCGGGCATGACCCAGAAAGTGTGTCCTACCGAGTTAATCGAGCGTGGTGGGTAAGTTAGTGCACCCCTGCAAGGAAGAAAACATCTATCGATAGCCTGTCCTACAGTAACGGACACTTGGAGTTGTATCCCGAACGATACAACTGGAACTGGATACTTGTGATGAGTAATGGATTGTGATGATAACCGGATAGTATGGCTCGGGATTGGTTTCTCGCAGGAGTCGAGAAAGGATCTGGCCGAGGTTGATAACACTACTACTACTTTACTTTATGCTACTCTACTCCCTCCTGTTGCTGCAAGATGGTGGTTTCCAGAAGATGCTAGTCTTCGATAGGACTAGGCTCTCCCCTCTATTCTGGCATTTCTGCAGCCCAGTCCACATATACAGCCTTCCTTTGATAATGTTGCATATGTAGTGTAGATCCTTGCTTGCGAGTACTTTGGATGAGTACTCACGGTTGCTTTGTTCCTCTTTTCCCCCCTTTCTTCTTCTTTTCGGTTGATGCAACCAGATGTCGGAGCCCAGGAGCGAGATGCCACCGTCGATGCCTACTACTACGTGGGAGACCGGGCCGACCCACTCAGGAGTAGTTAGGAGGCTCCGGGCAGGAGGCCTTGCCTTTTCGATCGTTGCTACTTTTGTGCTAGCCTTCTTAAGGCAAACTTGTCTAACTTATGTACGTGCATCAGATATTGTTGTTTCCACTGACTCTTGTGTATTCGAGCTTATGTATTCGAGCCCTCGAGGCCCTCGGCTTGTAATATAAAGCTTGTATTATTTTAATTTGTGTCGAGAGTTGTGTTGTGATATCTTCCCGTGAGTCCTTGATCTTGATCGTACACATTTGTGTGTATGATTAGTGTACGATTGAATCCAGGGCGTCACAACCAGCCCACAAGGGGCTGCGCCCCTTCCGTTGGCCGCCGGCCCTAGGGAAGGAAAGTGGGAGGGCTAGCTCCTCTTTCCTTCCCTCCACCTAGGAGGAAGGAAGGGGGGCGCCACCTCCTCCTGCCTTCCCCCCACAGGCATACAAGGAAGGGGGGCGCTAGAGGGCAGGAGCCCAAGGGGACCGGCCGGTCACCCTTGGGGCGCCTCCTGGCTGCCTCCCCTTCCCCACACCTATATACATGAGGGAGGCGGCGCCACACAACCCAACGACAATCTCTTAGCCGTGTGCGGCGCCCCTTTCCATACTTTAGTCCTTCGTCCAGTTTCTCCGCAGTGCTCGACGAAGCCCTGCGGGAACGGTTCATCATCGCCGTCACCATGCCGTCGTGCTACCGGAACTCATATACTACTTCGCCCGTCTTGCTGGATTAAGAAGGCGAGGACGTCATCGAGCTGAACGTGTGCTGAACGCAGAGGTGTCGTACGTTCGGGACTTTATCGGTTGGATCGCGAGGAAGTTCGACTACATCAACCGTGTTAATATACGCTTCCGCTAAACGGTCTACGAGTGTACGTAGACATACTCTCCCCTCTCGTTGTTATGCATCTTCATGGATCGATCTTGCGTGTGCATAGAATTTTTTTGTTTTCCATGCAACGTTCCCCGACAATATCTTTATGTTTGCCACTAAGAAGGAGAAATTAACTATTGGAAACATCATTTAAATGCAATATTCCATACGATATAACTCATTACAAAGATCTCATATACACGCATGATTATGTTTAATATGAATCTCATTGTCTCCTAAAATATCGTGAATTTGCATGGTCACAGATAGAACAAAAGATAGCAAATAAACTGCGATCTATCTCATTTGTCACAAAAAGAATAACAACCATCACATGTGTTGTTCTAACCTGAATTAAAATAAGTAAAGATACCTGACAAATATTTCAAATATGGGATAATCTTCCTTAAAAAGGAAGGGTAATAGGAGATTGGGTTGTGTGAGGAAGGAGAGCAGATAAATCGAGGATTTTTCAGAGAGATCGGGGTTGCTCTTTATGGTTGATTTATTATAGAGACTAGATCGGTGCTTCGGGCTGGTGTTGATTTTGGGATGTGTACAAGCAGTCGGGCGACCACTATATGATACTCTTCTTCTTCTTCTTCTGGCCCTTCGATATATGATACTCTTCTTTTTGCGAATGGGCTTCGCTTTTGCTTCTACTATGAGAAAAATGACAGCAAAAGAATTTGTGATCGCTGTTGCTACTATATGACGATTTGCTGCTACTTTTGTTGTATCGACTATTTGTCGTGTGAACCACCGGTGGGTGTTAAGCTGAGTTGGTTCATATAGGATGAAAGAGGTGTAGGAAATCATCCAGAACATTCTCGATGAATTCCCAAACGTCGCAAGCAAAGCTTCGTAAGGTCCTTTAGTAATTTGATTCAAAGTTATCCAACAACAATTTTCTCTATTACACATTGCATGACTCTGGACCTGAACAATTGCACTATGAGAATTAAGAATTATACACAAGTGTGGGGATAGGCAGGGGTGTCGCCTGCCATCATTACAAGTTCGCAAAATTAACATTATCGTCATCGCCTTGAGATTGATCACAATCACATAAAATAGGTGGACAAGACCACCATCAGCAATGATATCTAAGAGGAGTGGCAACACATATATCATAACTAGACCATAATAGCGCGTGTTGCCGCGCCCGTCCATTTTTATTATAATATAATAAATAAATTTTCGGAATACTTGATGTTGAATTGGGAAGTTATGTTATGCTTGTCAATGCCACAATTTTTCATCTCAATTTTTTATTCACTACTGGACATTAAAAAGGCAAAAGAAGAGCGAATTTCTCTGCTATTATTTTATTTTTACTGTTCATACCCAGTACAGAATAGCCACATCCAAAGAATATGCACTATTTATCAGACACCATATTTTCTCTTTTTCACAAAAGAAGGTACCATATTTTCTCAACACGAACAAAGTGGCAGAAAAAACGGAAATTCACTTTGACACATGGGAACATGTGCTCCTGCCATTGAAAATATATTTCAAAATGCCAAAAAATTTCCGAACACAAATTTGACATGTGCATCTCATCATTGTATGTGCGCACGCCAAGTTTCATGAAAATCCGACATTTTATACTCCTTGTGTAGAAAAGACAAAAAAATGTCTCATGAAAAGCCTATTTTAACACTAAATTTTGTCTGTTTTACATGTGACACAAAAGTTGTCGGTTTACCGCGAAACGAGTTTGTGTGCACGTAGAATGTCGAGATGTACGCGGGAATCATTTTTTCAGGATTTTGTGACATTTCAAAATATTGTTAAAACTCATTAAAAAAACGAGGAGCATATACTCCCATGTGCCAAAACGCCTCTCTCAAAAGCAACAAAAAAATAGGTTTATAAAAGAGGAGAGATCAATATCTCAACCTTGCTTTCCAACCACAAAAAGGAAAAAAAGAACACTATCACCTGAAGCTTCACTCTTATATTTGCACATCTATGCGTTGTACGCAGCCATGCAAAGCACACAATAAAGTGATAACCTAAATGCAATTCATCATTTTGCCAACAGAAATTACACTCTAGTGTAAGAGTTTTTACATCATTCATTGACATCACATCAAGATACATGTAGTTTGCAGCCACCAATAGAAATAATCAAGACGCACGAGTTTGCGAAATAAGAAAGCGATGTAAGTAGCGAAAACCCAATTCGGTGACTAGGCTCATCTGCACCCGGTCAGAAAAAAAAATCAAAACAAATTCAAAAAATTCGATTTTTTTTTGTGTGATAGACAATTATATGAGTGAGGTTCGCTCCAAATTTCAACTTATTTGGACATCTGAGCAACTCTCAGCGAAAACAACAAATCGGGTCAGAACAATGTGTGAACAATAAACCATTTTACAGACCTTGAATTTATCTTTTTTGCTGAGAGTTGTTTAGATGTCCAAATGAGTTGAAACTTGGAGTGTACATCACGCATAAATTTATCTACTGCAAAAAATGTTTTTAAAATATTTTTAGTCTTTATTTTGATTTTTTCACCAAGGGTACAAAGGAGCTCGGGAGCAGAAACGCCGCACTCAGTAGCGAAAGGGAGATGGAGGTAGTGCAAGTTCCACATAAGACTGATGGATCTAGCTACCTAAATGGCATTGTAGATCTCTCGTAAGCGCCACAAATCTTAAATATGTCCATGCTTACACAAACATTGCTTGCTAAAAGTAAGTGTCAGAAAGAAGTAGAATATAATTACCTCATGACAACATTTTGCTTTTTCACCGTGATTGTACGATGCCTGTGACACATGAATCGGTTTTTGCATTCTCGTGTTATTGAGTCAAAGTTCAAGACAACATCCCAAACAAAGACAGTCACACCGAGTCATCAAACCACACACTACTCTTGATTCCGAATCACTACCTAGAGTTGTGGAATCATTCAAATAGATGTTCCCATAAGGGCTCTTTAAGAATCTGCAGAAGAGAGGTAGTTTATTACTCCGTATTTACTTATATAATTTTTTTTGAAACATGTATCTCCTTTCTAAGAATGAAAATACATTATAATCCCAGAGTACATAAAATAAATTTGGCATGATACAACCCCCCATCACCGCCGTAACCCACAAACCACCAACAATCAAAATACAATAGTTTCTAAATTCTGCAAAAGGATAAGACAACACAAATACACATGGCTAACCGTACATAAAGTGATTGTTAATTAAAATCAGGAAAACACTTCTTTTTGCCCGACTGAACTCTTGGCGTAATCACCCCCTCCACCTGATGATGTGTGTCCTTGTGTGGGCCTGCCCACCGTTGTCGCCCTTCTATCTTATCACTTTGTCCGTGAAGGCAAACCACACCGCCTGAACTTTTTTTCCTCTTCTTCTTCCCTGTCACCCGCTTGTTTTCTCCACCACCTACCGCCGGCGTGAGTTTACGGTGCTACCAGACCACCACCATTGTGCGTCTTCGGCCACCGCGTGCGAGGATTTGTTGCCTTCACCGCCGTTGTTGCAAAACCATTTCGCAGTTAGCCGAGCCGCCGCAAAATTGGAGGGAGGGCGCGAACATGGCTATCGTGCATCCATGGCTATGAGTAGTGGAGCGTCCCTCACGGCGACACCGCCTCAAAACAACACGAGAGGGAGTCGTGCTTTCGATGTGCTGCAATTGAGCCTCAGGCATGGCCGCCCGCATTGCATCGCGGCGCATCACGGCATGCAGCGGAGCGTCGCCGGCATTGCGATGACGGCCACGACCGGCGGCCATGATGTTGCAACTCCGGCGCTGTGATTGCGACCGCGACGGGTCGGCCATGGCATTGCAACTCTGATGTGGCAATGGTGCTCCGCCGGGGCTGCGACGACGGCTGTGATGGGCCGGCCATGGCGTTACAACTCCGGCGCTTCAATGGAGCTTTGTTGGGGCTGCAATGGAGCATTGTGGGGTTGTGGAAGATGTGATGGTGATGCAATGGAACATCGTCCGCCGCCGGCAATGCTGCGTTGAAGCTCTCGCATGCTCAGTGCTGCATGGCGTTGCCACAATCGAAAGGACACTAGCTCGCAGATCGGATGGCTGGCTAGGCGGATGATTTCCTAGAGAAATCATCCAATTGATTTGTAGTAGCCGCCTTAAAATCAACATACTTGAATTTGTATCGGATCATACAACAATCCTTTTGCCCATCGTTCGTTGTCTACCCAAAAAGAAAAAACTATTATCCGACATGGCGATGATGTTGCCGGAGTCGCTCCATGTTTAGTTCAAGTAACACTTCCAATGATAGGCCTTAATTCTCACTTGGACTTTTTTTTCCAATTATTCATGTACTTTGGATTTAAATATCTAGATCGTCAACCAGTACCTTAAATGGTATCATCTTTGCCTACTATTTCCTTATTTTGATTTGACCCTGTTCCTCGTGGTCAATATATTTTTATTTGTTATAGCATTTGTCCATATGATATAATCTTCGGTTGCTAATAGAAAGCCACCTCATTATTTCCCATGGACAGGAGTATGCACAAAAATTTCTCACTTTAACCAGCTTGGATTTGTTGGAAATATGCCCTAGATGCAATAATAAATTAGTTATTATTATATTTCCTTGTTCATGATAATCGTGTATTATTCATGCTATAATTGTATCGACCGAAACCGCAATACATGTGTGGATACATAGACAACACCATGTCCCTAGTAAGCCTCTAGTTGACTAGCTCGTTGATCAATAGATGGTTACGGTTTCACGACCATGGACATTGGATGTCATTGATAATGGGATCACATCATTAGGAGAATGATGTGATGGACAAGACCCAATCCTAAGCCTAGCACCGATCGGGTAGTTCGTATGCTAACGCTTTTCTAAATGTCAAGTATCATCTCCGTAGACCATGAGATTGTGCAACTCCGGATACCGTAGGAATGCTTTGGGTGTACCAAACGTCACAACGAATCGGGTGGCTATAAAGGTGCACTATGGTATCTCCGAAAGTGTGCATTGGGTTGGCACGAATCAAGACTGGATTTGTCACTCCGTGTGACGGAGAGGTATCTCTGGGCCCACTCGGTAGGACATCATTATAATGTGCACAATGTGACCAAGGGGTTGATCACGGGATGATGTGTTACGGAACGAGTAAAGAGACTTGCCAGAACGAGATTGAACAAGGTATCGGATAATGACGATCGAATCTAGTGCAAGTACAATACCTCTATACAAAGTGAATTGTATACGTGATTGATTGAGTCATTGACATCGTGGTTCATCCGATGAGATCGTCGTTGACCATGTTGGAGCCAACATGGGTATCCAGATCCCGATGTTGGTTATTGACCGGAGAACGCCCCTTGGCCATGTTCAGATGGTTCCCCAACCCGTAGAGGGTCTACACACTTAAGGTTCGTGACGCTTAGAGTTGTTATGGGAAATAGTATGTGGTTACCGAAGGTTGTTGAGTCCCGGATGTGATCCGGGACGTCACGAGGAGTTCCTAATGGTCCGTGGTGAAGATCGATATATTGGACGAAGGGTATTAGAGTCCGGAAGTGTTCCGGGGTTACTGTGCTATGGCCAAGATGACCGAAAGGTGTTTGGGAGCCCCTAAGCAAGTGTTGGAGGGCCTCATGGGCCAAAGGGGAAGGGGCAAACCAGCCCACTAAGGGGTGGTGCGCCTCCCAGCCTCTCACGTAACTGGGAGAGGTGGGCGCCTCCCCTAGGGCAGCCCCTTCCCGGCTTGAGGCAAGTTTCTCAGGGGTGGGGCGCCCAAACCCATCTAGGGTTTCCCCCAGCGCCCCTCCCCTAGGGAACCCTAGGGCACCTCCTCCACCCCCCTTACCCCTATATATAGTGAGGGAGAGAGAGGGCAGCCACACCCTTCCCCAGGCGCAGCCCCTCCCTCCTCCAACACTTCCTCCTCCTCCGTAGTGCTTAGCGAAGCTCTGCCGGAGAACCACGAGCTCCATCACCATCACGCTTGGCAGGTTGTCGGAGTTCTCCTCAACTTCTCCTCTCCCTTGCTGGATCAAGAAGGAGGAGACGCCCCCGGCTGTACGTGTGTGTTGAACGTGGAGGTGCCGTCCGTTCGGGCGCTATGATCATCGGTGATTTGGATCACGACGAGCACGACTCCATCAACCCTGCTTCACTTGAACGCTTCCGCTTAGCGATCTACAAGGGTATGTAGATGCACTCTCCTTCCCTCGCTGCAGGTTTCTCCATAGATAGATCTTGGTGACACGAGGAAAATTTTGAATTTCTCGCCACGCTCCCCAACAAAGGGCATCATGAGCTAGGTCTATTGCGTAGATTCTTTGCACGAGTAGAACACAAAGTAGTTGTGGGCGTTGATTTTGTTCAATATGCTTACCGTTACTAGTCCAATCTTGTTTCGACGGTATTGTGGGATGAAGCGGCCCGACCGACCTTACACGCACACTTACGTGAGATGTGTTCCACCGATCGACATGCACTTGGTGCATAAGGTGGCTAGCGGTGCCGATCTCCCACTTTAGTCGGAACGGATTCGATGAAAAGGGTCCTTATGAAGGGTAAATAGCAATTGGCATATCACGTTGTGGTTTTGCGTAGGTAAGAAACGTTCTTGCTAGAAACCCATAGCAGACCCACGTAAAACATGCAAACAACAATTAGAGGACGCCTAACTTGTTTTTGCAGGTATGCTATGTGATGTGATATGGCCAAGAAGAATGTGATGAATGATATGTGATGTATGAGATTGATCATGTTCTTGTAATAGGAATCACGACTTGCATGTCGATGACTATGACAACCGGCAGGAGCCATAGGAGTTGTCTTTATTTATTGTGTGACCTGCGTGTCATTAAACAACGCCATGTAATTACTTTACTATATTGCTAACCGGTAGCCATAGTAGTAGAAGTAATAGTTGGCGAGACAACTTCATGGAGACACGATGATGAAGATCATGATGATGGAGATCATGGTGTCATGCCGGTGACGATGATGATCATGGAGCCTCAAGATGGAGATCAAAAGGAGCAAAATGATATTGGCCATATCATGTCACTATTTGATTGCATGTGATGTTTATCATGTTTATGCATCTCATTTGCTTAGAACGACGGTAGTAAATAAGATGATCCCTCATTAAAATTTCAAGAAAGTGTTCCCCCTAATCGTGCACCGTTGCGAAAAGTTCGTCGTTTCAAGCACCACGTGATGATCGGGTGTGATAGATTCTTACGCTCACATACAACGGGTGTAAGCCAGATTTACACACGCTAAACACTTAGGTTAACTTGACGAGCCTAGCATGTACGCACATGGCCTCGGAACACAAGAGACCGAAAGGTCGAGCATGAGTCGTATAGTAGATACGATCAACATAAGGATGTTCACCGATGATGACTAGTCCGTCTCACGTGATGATCGGACACGGCCTAGTTGACTCGGATCGTGTAATCACTTAGATGACTAGAGGGATGTCTATCTAAGTGGGAGTTCATAAGATGAACTTAATTATCCCGAACATAGTCAAAACCCTTTGCAAATTATGTCATAGCTCGCGCTTTAGTTCTACTCGCTTAGATATGTTCCTAGAGAAAATATAGTTGAAAGTTGATGAGTAATTATGCGTCGTCGAGAAAGCTTATGTCCTTAATGCACCGCCGGTGTGTCGGACCTCGAACGTGGTCTGTGGATGTTGCGAACATCTGACACACACGTTTTGATGACTACGTGATAGTTCGGTAATGTTAAACGGCTTAGAATTGGGGCACCAAAGAAGTTTTTGAAACGTCGCGGAACATATGAGATGTTCTGAGAGCTGAAATTGGGATTTCAGGCTCGTGCCCACGTCAAGAGGTATGAGACCTCCGACGAGTTTTCTAGCCTACAAACTAAGGGAGAAGATCTCAATCGTTGAGCTTGTACTGCGAGTTGTCCGGGTACAACAATCACTTGAATCGGTGGGAGTTAATCTTCCGGATGAGATAGTGAGTTTTCCAAAGACATTGCCACCAAGCTACTAGAGCTTCGTGATGAACTATAACATATCGTGGATAGATATGATGATCCTTGAAGTGTTCGCGATGTTTGACACCGCTTGAAAGTAGAAGTCAAGTAGGAGCATCAATTGTTGATGGTTGGTAAAACCACTAGTTTCAAGAAGGGCAAGGGCAACAAGGGATACTTCATGAAACGGCAAAACAGTTGTCGCTCTAGTGAAGAAACCCAAGGTTGAACCCAAACCCGAGACTAAGTGCTTACGTAATGAGAGGAACGGACCTTTAAGCGGAACCACTCTAGATACTTGGTAGATGAGAAGGTCGGCAAGGTCGATAGAAGTATATTGGATATACATTATGTTAATGTGTACTTTACTAGTACTCCTAGTAGCAAAATGGTATTAGAATCTTTGGTTCGGTTGCTAAGTGTTAGTAACTCGAAATAAAAGCTACGGAATAAGCGGATACTAGCTAAAGGTGAGCCGACGATATGTGTTGGAAGTGTTTCCAAGGTTGATGTGATCAAGCATCGACGCCCCTCTACCATCGAGATTGGAGTTAAACCTAAAATTGTTATTTGGTGTTTGCGTTGAGCATAGACATGATTGGATTATGTCTATCGCTTGTCTGGTTATTCATTTAAGGAGAATAATGGTTACTCTATTTATTTGAATAAATGCCTTGAATGGTCTTGCAGCTAAAAGAATGGTTCATTGAATCTCGATTGTAGTGATACACATTTTCATGCCAAAAGATATAAGATAGTAATGATAGTACCACTTACTTGTGGCAATCGCCATGTAAGTCATATTGGTGTAAACGCATGAAGAAGCTCCATGTTGATGGATCTTTGGACTCACTCGTTTTTGAAAAGTTTGAGACATGCTAACCACGCCTATTGGTGTATACGCATGAAGAAACTCCATGGGGATGGATCGTTTGGAGTCACTTGATTTTGAATCACTTGAGATATGCAAATCATACCACATGGGCAAGATGACTGAAAAGCCTCGGTTTCAAAGAAGATGGAACAAGATAGCAACTTGTTGGAAGTAACACATTTTGATGTGTGCAGTCCAATGAGTGCTTTGAGGCATCTGATGAATATCGTTATGTTCTTACTTCACGGATGATTTAAGTAGATACCGAGTGTATTTACTTGATGAAACACAAGTCTGAATTATTGAATGGTTCAAGTAATTTTAGAGTGAAGTTAAAGATCATCGTGACAAGAGGATAAAATGTCTATGATATGATCATAGAGATGAGTATCTGAGTTACGAGCTTTGGCATGCAATTAAGACATTGTGGAAATTGTTTCACAACTAATACCGCCTAGAACACCATAGTGTGATGGTATGTCCGAACATCATAGTTGCACCCTATCAGATATGGTGCGTACCATGATGTCTCTTATCAAATTACCACTATCGTTCATGGGTTAGGCATTAGAGACAACCGCACTCACTTTAATAGGGCACCACGTAATTCCGTTGAGACTAAGACTTTGTTTGAACTATGGTTTGGAGAAACCTAAGTTGTCGTTTCTTAAAAGTTTGGGGCTGCGACGCTTATGTGAAAAAGTTTCATCGTGATAAGCTCGAACCCAAAACGGATAAATACATCTTCATAGGACACCCAAAACAGCTTGGGTATACCTCCTATCTCAAGATCCAGGAAGCAAAAGTAATTGTTTCTAGAAGCGGGTCCTTTCTCGAGGAAAAGTTTCTCTCGAAAGAATTGAGTGGGAGGATGGTGGAGACTTGATGAGGTTATTGAACCATCACTTCAACTAGTGTGCAGCAGGCACGGGAAGTTGTTCTGTGACGCCTACACCAATTGAAGTAGAATCTTATGATAGTGATCATGAAGTTTTGGATCAAGTCACTACCGTACCTCGTGGGGTGACAAGGATGCGTACTACTTCAGAGTGAGTGGTACAAGAATCCTGCCTTGAAGGTCATATTGCTAGATGAACCTACGAGCTATGGAGAAGCGATGGTGGGCCCATATTCCGAGCAAATGGTTAGAAGCCATGAAATCTGAGATAGGATCCATGTATCGTAACAAAGCATGGACTTTGGTGGACTTGCCCGATAGGCAAGCCATTGAGATAAATGGATCTTTAAGAAGAAGACGGACGTGGGCGGTAATGTCACCGTCTATGAAGCTCGACTTGTGGTGAAGAGTTTTCACAAGTTCAAGGAGTTGACTACGATGAGATTTTCTCATCCGTAGCGATGCTTAAGTCCGTCGGAATCATGTTAGCATTAGCTCCATTTATGAAATCTGGCGGATGGATGTCAAAACGAGTTTCCTTACCATCTTCGTAAGGAAAGGTTGTATGTGATACAATCGAGAAAGTTTTTGTCGATCCTAAGGATGCTAAAAGGTATCTTGGCTCCAGCGATCCTTCTAAGGACCGGAGTAAGCATCTCGGAGTTGGAATGTGCGCTGATGAGATGATCAAAGATTTTGGGTTTATACAAAGTTTATGAGAAACTTGTATTTCCAAAGAAGTGAGTGGGAGCACTATAGAATTTCGATGAGTATATGTTGTTGACATATTGTTGATCGTAAATGATGTAGAATTTCCGGAAAGCATACAGTGGTTATTTGAAAGGTGTTTTTCAATAGAAAACCTGGGATTAAGCTACTTGAACATTGAGCATCAAGATCTATAAGGATAGATCAAAAACGGCTTAATGGTACTTTCAAATGAGCACATACCTTGACATAATCTTGAAGGTGTTCAAGATGGATCTACCAAAGAAGGAGTTCTTGCCTGAGTTGTAAGGTATGAAGTTAAGACTTAAAGCTCGACCACGGCGAGAAGAGAGAGAAAGGACGAAGGTCGTCCCTATGCTTCGGACATAGGCTCTATAGTATGATATCTTGTGTACCGCGACCTAAGTGTGCCTTGCCATGAGTCGATCAAAGGGTACAAGAATGATCCAGAATGGATCATTGGACAAGGGTCAAAATTGTCCTTGGAGTAAATAAGTACATGTTTCTCGATTATGGAGGTGATAAAGAGTTCGGCGTAAAGGGCTACGCCGATGCAAGCTTTAACACCTATCCGAATGACTATGAGTAGCAAACCGGATGCGTATAGTGGAGCAACCACTTGGAATAGCTCCAAGTGGAGCGTGGAAGCGATTTACAATATGACCTAGAGATTTGCAAAGCACACGGATCTGAAAGGTTCAGATCCGTTGACTAAAACCTCTCTCACAAGCAAAACATGATCAAACCTCGTAACTCCTTGAGTCTTAATCACATGATGATGTGAACTAGTTTATTGACACTAGTAAACTCTTTGGATGTTGGTCACATGGCGATGTGACCTATCAATGTTAATCACATGGCGATGTGAACTAGATTATTGACTGGTGCAAGTGGAGCTGTTGGAAATATGCCCTAGAGGCAATAATAAATTAGTTATTATTATATTTCCTTGTTCATGATAATTGTTTATTATTCATGCTATAATTGTATTGACCGGAAACCGCAATACATGTGTGGACACATAGACAACACCATGTCCCTAGTAAGCCTCTAGTTGACTAGCTCGTTGATCAATAGATGGTTACGGTTTCACGACCATGGACATTGGATGTCATTGATAACGGGATCACATCATTAGGAGAATGATGTGATGGACAAGACCCAATCCTAAGCCTAGCACGGATCGTAGTTCGTATGCTAAAGCTTTTCTAAATGTCAAGTATCATTTCCTTAGACCATGAGATTGTGCAACTCCGGACACCGTGAGGAATGCTTTGGGTGTACCAAACGTCACAACGAATCGGGTGGCTATAAAGGTGCACTACGGTATCTCGAAAGTGTCATTGGGTTGTACGAATCAAGACTGGATTTGTCACTCCAGTGTGACGGAGAGGTATCTCTGGGCCCACTCGGTAGGACATCATCATAATGTGCACAATGTGACCAAGGGGTTGATCACGGGATGATGTGTTACGGAACGAGTAAAGAGACTTGCCGCAGAACGAGATTGAACAAGGTATCGGATACCGACGATCGAATCCCGTATACAATACCGCTAGACAAAGGGAATTGTATACGGGATTGATTGAGTCCTTGACATCGTGGTTCATCCGATGAGATCATCGTGGAACATGTGGGAGCCAACATGGGTATCCAGATCCCGCTGTTGGTTATTGACCGGAGAACGTCTCGGTCATGTTCGCATGGTTCCCGAACCCGTAGGGTCTACACACTTAAGGTTCTTGACGCTAGAGTTGTTATGGGAAATAGTATGTGGTTACCAAGGTTGTTCGAGTCCGGATGTGATCCCGGACGTCACGAGGAGTTCCTGAATGGTCCGGCGGTGAAGATCGATATATTGGACGAAGGGGTATTGGAGTCGGAAGTGTTCCGGGGTACTGTGCTATGGCCAAAGATGACCGAAAGGTGTTTGGGAGCCCGGCAAGTGTTGGAGGGCCTTATGGGCCAAAGGGAAGGGCAAACCAGCCCACTAAGGGGTGGCGCCTCCCAGCCCTCTCACTTAACCAGAGAGGTGGGGGCGCCTTAGGGCAGCCCCTTCCCGGGGGGGCAAGTTTCCTAGGGGTGGGCGCCCAAACCCATCTAGGTTTCCCCTGTGGCCGCCGCCCTCCCTAGGGGAACCCTAGGGCGCCTCCTCCACCCCCTTACCCCTATATATAGTGAGGGAGAGAGGGCAGCCACACCTTCCTCTGGCGCAGCCCTCCCTCCTCCAACACTTCCTCCTCCTCAGTAGTGCTTAGCGAAGCTTCTTGGGAGAACCACGAGCTCCATCACCACCACGCCGTCAGGTTGTCGGAGTTCTCCCTCAACTTCTCCTCTCCCCTTGCTGGATCAAGAAGGAGGAGACGCCCCCGCTGGTCAGACGTGTGTTGAACGCGGAGGTGCCGTCTGCTCGGCGCTAGGATCATCGGTGATTTGGATCACGACGAGTGCGACTCCATCAACCCCATTCACTTGAACGCTCGCTTAGCGATCTACAAGGGTATATAGATGCACTCTCCTTCCCCTCGTTGCAGGTTTCTCCATAGATAGATCTTGGTGACACGTAGGAAAATTTTGAATTTCTGCTACGTTCCCCAACAGGATTGCCATATTGGTTAGTACAAATGGTATATATTTTTAATAGAACAATCATTTGTGCTGGACAATAAGTAAAAAGATCGGAGATGTTTTGAACCTGTGACTGAAAGGGCGTACAGTGCGAAGTCATCGGAAACCATGCAAGCACACATCCTGGCAGTTGACGCTCACACTTAGCTTCACCATTCGCAAGTCTCAAGCACGTCCATGTTTGACTTATGCCTTCCTATCCTATTGGGTGCTCCTCATCTCATCTGCATCCTCCCTTCACACAGCACAAAGAAGCGATGGAGGTAGGAAGTGGCGTGGAGGCTCTGAGGCGGCTGGAGATGGCCGGGAAGGAAGTGTAACCCGGAGGTCCGACCTCTCTTCTTTGTTCAGCTCTAGGCGATCCGCCATCCCAACTCCCCTGCCACCGCCACCAGCATGAATCCCCTGACGTGGTCGCTGATAAACAACTCTCGCTTCCTGTCACTGTCCACCCACAGTCGTCGCGACATCATGCAATGGAATAGGTCCATAGGGTGCCCACGAAAACAATGTCGCGCATCATCCCCCATCTCATCACTCCGCCATAGATCCACGCAGGCGGATCTGTCGCTCGCTATCTGGTTCCGTCTTCACTCCCCATCTGGCCACCGATGGAATTTTTTGACTTTGTTTCTCATGGCGGCCGAAAGCACCGCTTTGCAGAGGAGAGGACAACGGCGGCAACGGTGGTCAAGTATAGAGGAAAGATAGAGACATAGGGACGGCGAAGATGTGGATCGACCATGTAACCGGGTCCCATGTACTCATCCAATCAACCACCGCAAACGTAGATGGTTTTGTGGAGTAGTGGCCAGTGACCCAAGAAACGACTTGCGATCTATGCAATGTGACGGCCAACAACGATGAAGCATTGTGGAGGCTCGTATGTCATTTCGTTATACTGTTTCTTAATGGACGTACAAGGATACGTTTTTCTTTTGTTGCAAAGCATGATATGCTATCATCGTCCGGATTTTTTTTAGGAAAGGCCACCATGGCTAGATTTATTGAGTAGAAATAACATTTACGTCGTCCACGAGCTCCTTCACCAAACAGTAAGGAGGCTCATCCAACCAACTAAAAGAGTATTTATTACAAAAACTAAATTTCTCTAGCACGCGAGCTGCTTGATTACAAGAACGCAAACAATGCTTAAAGATAACCTTTTCAATTGACGAGACTATGTCCACACACTCTGCAAAACACTGCCGCTGCTTCGTCCCACCATCGTGTATGACCAATGCAAAAGTTAATAACTTGGAGAGAGTCAGATTCCGCCTCTATCCGATTAAAGCCAAGAGAATTCATAAATAAAAGACCATCTCTCATTGTCAGAGCTTCAGTAGTGATTGCATCAGCTGTGATAGGAATTGCATTGACATGCGATGAAATTTTCCTTCCATCTAGAAGAACAACTGATGTTGCTCCATTCCTTCATCTGCAAAAAACGCTGCGTCCATATTTAGTTTGGTGAATCCCGGATCTGGTTTTGACCATTTTGTTTGAGACAACTCCAATGCCCTAGTAGATGACGATTGGAAATTCCAAATGATTGAAAGAATTGATATTGTCCGGAATTAGTTGTGTTAAATTTGCATAAAGTACATGCAGCAAGTTTTTTTGTGTGTGTACGATTTGGGGTACGCCGCCCTGACAGCACACCTAGCGGTTCCGTGCCGCGAACGCCTCCTGGTCGTGCACCGCAGAGGCACCCGAGCCGTCCGTACCAGAATATCCGACCGCGATACCCCGATCAGACGGCCTGCAGCGAACCAAACACTTTTCTGGACTTTTCTCACGTCCAGATCAAACATCTGGGTCGTTCAACCGAAACATACCCACAGATCGGACGGCCGAAAAAGGAGCCCACCTATTCCGGGGCTGCTATAAATCCGAGGAGGCCGTCTCCTCCCCACCCCCTCTCGCCGTCCGCCGCTACTCCCCTGCCTCCCCCAGAGCTCGTTAGGGTTTTCTCTTTTTTCGGGGGAGAAATCTCAAGAGGCGGCACCATGCTCGTGTACCAGGACAAGCTTTCCGGTTCGTCCCCCCGCCACTCTGTATTTCCCCACGGTTTCGCGTCTTTTAAGCTTGTTTCGATGGAATCGGGCTTCTACTGGCTAGAAGCTAGATCTGATCGCTTTCGGACTAGCTAGATCTGATCGCTTTCGTGAATCGGTTGTTTAGTCGTCGGTTGGTGATGCGGATTGGCTAACTGGTAACCGGGATTCGCTCGCTAATCGGTAGATCTCCGTGCGGTCTGGGGTTAGGACTTGGGTTTTATCTATGTGTTCATGCGTTACTACGATGGATTTTACTGAATATGCTGTGTTTGATGTGTCGCAGGCGACGAGCTTCTGTCGGATTCGTTCCCGTACAGGAGCTGGAGAACGGCGTGCTCTGGGAAGTCGATGGCCATGTAAGCGTTATATTCTCAGCTGCTCTGTGTGCGGTGCTTGGTTAGGTTATCTGGGTAGATCACGTGCAGTTGGTTAATTCGACCTCGTCAGTTTTGTCTCACAAAACACAAATCTGAATGAGCACCTTTCATCTAGGCATGGGATAGATTGATGACTGTTTTATTATCATATGAGTTATCCAGTTACCAGGCTTGTATCTGCTTTCATGGCGTGTTAGTCCTTGTTATTATATTGTGCAGCGTTGACACTTCTAATGTTAAAATTAAGCATGTTTGTATCCTCTATTGGGGTTAGAGGTTTGGATTGTTTGGTATGTTTTTTCTACACAAGCAAAAAAGATTACTGCTCGTTGGTCTGGTGGATCTGCTTGTGTAAACAATTTCAACTTCTAAAAGTTATTGTGCACACGATTATCAACCGTTCATATCCAAAGCGCTCACACTGAACATACACACATGATTTATCAACCGTTCATATCTAAAGCTCTCACACTGCACATTACTTTTCTTTGTGCTAACATCGTTCAGATGTTTTAGTTGTTTATTTGACATGTATCGTTTTGAATGCTTGTAGTGGGTCGTTCAAGGAGCAGTTGATGTGGACATTGGAGCCAATCCCTCTGCTGAGGGTGGTGGTGACGATGAGGGTGTCGATGACCAGGCCGTGAAGGTGGTTGACATTGTTGACACCTTCCGTCTTCAGGTTGCTTGCTCTTTTTGATGCTCTTGACCTCTCTACAGTGTATGCACTTGATGATAGTGCTAAGCCCCCATTACCTTTTGCAGGAGCAACCTGCTTTTGACAAGAAGCAGTTTATCTCTCACATGAAGCGCTACATCAAGAACCTCTCTGCCAAGCTTGAAGGGGATGACCTAGATGTTTTCAAGAAGAATGTTGAGTCTGCCACAAAGTATCTTCTTAGCAAGCTCAAGGACCTTCAGTTGTAAGTTCTCTCTTTGCCTTGCTCAAAAGTGCAGGCACTGTTTATCATTGGTCCGTCCAGACACGTTAGTACTTTATTCTTACTTTGGTATTTTAGATGCTGGTAATTTATTCTATTGAACTTAAATCAGTGACAGCATTTTTTTTATATTTTGGGGAAGGTAGTAATAATCTATGCATTCAACTTACGCAAGTTCTAAAACTGGTGTTTCAGCTTTGTTGGCGAGAGCATGCATGATGATGGCGGCGTGGTGTTCGCCTACTACAAGGAGGGAGCTGCTGATCCAACTTTCCTGTACTTTGCACATGGGCTGAAAGAGGTCAAGTGCTAATCGCGCTGTATGCTAAAAACTATGCGGTCGTCAGTATTTTTGCTCTGCTCTATGGTTGTCAGTCGTCTCCAATGTTGTGTCAGTAACTATCAGATGTTGAGTGTCTTGAAAACTTTCTGATAATTGTGGGATTTGCTTTGTAATGGTAATCGTGAAATTGGTGTGGTTATGTTTTGGTCAATGCCTCGGCTTTTACTCGCTAGATTCAAGCGATTTTGCCCTGTTATTCTATCAGATTATCTTATGTCTTCTGTATTTGGTCATTTTGACTAACACAGCAAATGCAACGTTGAGCAAAGCAAAATGATCAATCATCGTTTGATAAGAATCATTCGAAATCAAGAACAAAATGATGAGTTTCACAATTCAGAAGCACTTCAGAACTAGTTCGTTTTCCACCTAATTTTGATATTCCACATGTTCTGCTCTTATCCAGTTTTCGGTTAAGTTACAAACACAGCTTTCTGAATTTTCAGAACACTGAGTAGAAACTATCATCTTGGAATTTTCAATGGAAAATGTGGCCAAGAGAATCGCACGTTCAGGCGAAGCCGGAGATCTCCCCATTTCCATTAACGAAACATCAAATCATCACGACACACACCCTCTAGGCTCTAGCAGATGATATCAGAAGACATACACTCCATTACTCATCACAGGAAACTCGCTCCCACTCACACTCTGCTTCGGTTTGACGCGCACAGCCGGACACGATGCATCTCAGGCGACCTGGACCTGGATGGTCTTGGGCTTCTTGGGCTCGGGCGGCGGCAGCTTCTCGACGGTGACGGTGAGCACGCCGTCGCGGCACACGGCGGAGGTCTTCTCCATGTCGGCGTTCTCGGGGAGCACGAACTTGCGCATCAGCTTGCCCATGCGGCGCTCCATCCACAGGTACTTGGCGTCCTCCTTCTTCTCCCTCCGCCGCACCTTGATGTCGCCGGACCCGAGCCCCGGCATGTCCACCACGAACGCGTACGCGCCCGGCAGCTCCTTCACGTCGGCCGGGGTGGCCGCCATGGCGCGCGCGTCGCGGACGTAGGCGCGCGTCGGGCCCTGCTTCTCGCCGCCGGCGGCACCGGCTCCACCAGCCTCCCCGTCCGGGATGTCCAGCAGGTGCTGCAGGGCGGTTATCATCGGGTTCTCCAAGCTGAACACCATGCCCGCCATTCTCGCTCACTGATCTCGAGCTCGGTCGATCTCTCCTCGGGTTGGGCTTGCGTTGGATCGCTCGTTGAATCTTGTGGAATGCTGGTGGTGATGCGATGGCGAGGAGGGAGTTTATGTAGGTCGCCGGGCGCGGTGAGTTCGGAAGGTGATGGAAACTTCTGAAAGGTGGTCGAACAAGCGCTGCGCGGCAGGGAGTTCTTCGCCCGTTTATGGAGAAAGTTCTAGAGGTTCCACCTTCGTAATTGTTTTGTGGTAGCCTTAGGCCCCACATGTCATTCGGGGCAGCAGAGAGATACTTTTTTCTAGGATGGGCATAGAGAGATTTTTTCTTTTGAAAAAAAAAACGCATACAGAGTTTTTTTTGGGGGGCAAAGGACTTTTATTCAAAACTAGTAAATGTTGCGTGTGCACCACATACATGTTGAGAACAATAATCGTGTGGTTATATCTCGGGCGACTTAGACTGAGATTTAGCAAGTCTTATAATATACTCCCTCGGTTCCTATTTATTAGCCATTTTAGAAATTCCAACATGGACGACATATACATAGGAAGTAAAATGTATGTTTATATACATTGGATGTAGGTCTATGGACCCCGATAAAAACACATAGTGCCATTCCATCTCATCATTTGCACCTTCTCTTTCATCATTCCATACAATGGAACTCTATTTCTTCAAAATCCATATGAAGACGTGTATAACAAAGGTCTTCAAGATAGAGGGGCTGTTTGGATGCCGTCCTGGGCAACGTGCCTGAAAAATTTGAGCGTCTGGCTTCTGGTGATGGGTTAGACAAGTCACATCAGCGTACTGGTTGTCTTTTTGTTCTGCCATGCATGATTAGTAGTCTCAGGCAGCTCCCCAGGCGTCCCTTCTCGGTCGCCTGAGCCAGGCTAATGGCACTCACACATTCCCAAGACAGGCTAACGATGCCTTTGGATTCCCAGGCCAGGCTAGCTTCAGGTTACTCAGGCATGAACCAAACAGAGTACATGCAGATCTCAGGGAAGTGCCAGGCCAGGCAAATTTCCTTCAGGACACGAACCAAACAGCCCCAGAATACACAAAGGCCTTAAAATTGCCAGAAAAAACTTAGTCATACAACCAAAGATGAAAAAAGCGGTAGGCGTAAGCAAGACGATTGGCCCTCGCCTAGTGCCTAGGCGGTGCTTAAGCGCCCTAGGCACGGTCTAGGCGGTAATACAGTTTCTACTATCAGGTCTATCTATGGTTATTACATGGGTATTAATATTAATTTAGGGCATATAAATAAGTTAACTCCCCGCTATTGCCATAGGAATATGGCCCATTTGACATACAATGCAATATGGCATGATTGCTCGCTTGGGTAGGCAATTCTTGCTTGCCTGCCTACACTTACACTTATGTCCTAGGCGAGGCGTTAGCCATCACCTAGTGCCTATGCGTGTCTAAGCATCACCTAGGCACTGCCTTTTTCAAGACTACATACAACACACATGCAACTCTGGTTCTTCAAAACTGTGCCAAGTCTCTATGATTACAATTGAGCGACTATTTCAGGCTCTAAAAGATTTATCTTTAGTCAGTTTTCCCCCACCATCCGATATGCATCCAACGGACCTGTAACCTTCTTCCTCCAGGCCCAATGCCATCACACACGAACGCTCACTACAGCCCGAGCTGCAGCCACCGTTGTCGGTCATCCCTCTAACCCACCTCCACCCGAACCCCACAACCCACCGCATCCTACATGTCCTCCGCCGACGATGCCACGACAAATTGCGTCGTCCCTGCCTTCGTCTAGGTCCTAGCTCTCCATCTTGAAGACACCGCGACAGGTAGTGTCACCTCCATCTCGGCCTTAGAACCATCTCACCTACTTCTCAGTCACATGTTGACTGGCATGGCTGAAAATTTCAGTCAGCTGATAAATAACAAACACATTTATAATTACAAGAAATAACTTCACTTCTATAGGGGAAGGTACATACTTGATTTATAGAACCTATAAATATGGAAGGGCCTCAAAAGAATTTAATGACACCCTTGTTGTTATGATGTTGACTCTTCCAAGGGTTGATTGTGAACCAACAGTTTTATATAGAAATAGGCGATTACAAACAAGAACCAAGAAGAAAGAGTATACTAGGAAGCTATCACACCATAACTCTCGAGATGAATTTTTGTTTTTGCACAAATTTTACAACTTCTGCCCTTTTGGGGAGACGTCAAATTACAAGTGAAGTCCCTCATTACATCGCTTAGGCCGCAAACAAAACTATAGAGTTATACATTTCAGGCAAAAATTGATTAAATCAAATAAAGCCACTCAGGAAAAAGCCCACGGAAAGATTTCATGTCCACTAAGAAAAGATACATGAATTAAAACAGTTTTCTTAAGGTACACCTTGCTATTAATAAGACCACTCTTCTTTCTATTAGCAGAGAAAATAAAGGTGACATGGGGCTTTGCCGCTCTGCCTTTTGTGGGGAGAGATGAAAAACCCATCAGTCACCATCATCTTTGACTACCCTAGCAAAAGCTAGCTCACACGCGCATAAACTCCTTAATTCTGAGAATAGCGTTTTCAATGCGGAGAACTACCTTTTGGCTTTCGGGTGTAGGTGCAACCTATATGAAAAAAATAGTAATTCTGAAAATGGTCAAAAAGTTCTGAAACTCTTTTGGAAACAAACTTGACCTTTAATTGTACTCCCGTCGCCTTTAGTGCAAGAAAAGAAAATTCAAGGACAAAAACATGAATGTTAACATGTATAAAGAGCTGATCTTTTCACCTAGAATAGCATGAAAGTCGTTCATTGGCAAAAAGTTTCATAATTTTGTAACTTTTCTCACAATTACTATTTTTCTTCCCATATAGGGTGCACCTACACCCAGAGCCAAAGGTGTTTGTCCCCCCTCTGGGGTGCAAGTGCACCTGATATGATTCTTTTTAGTGATTCCAAATAGAGTCAGAAAATGAAACATTTTAGTAAACAAAGTTGACCTTCGGTTGTATGACGAGCTCCCTCGGGGCCTTAAGTTGAAAACTTTGAAATTCAAGCTTTTCAGTTTTAAAAGATTCTGGAAAAAATACACATATACATAGAGACATAATGTACATGTGTGTAAAATTTCAGGTCAAAATACATGAAAACGAGGGCTACAAAAAGGAAAATTTGTGCATCTTTTAGCATATATATGTACTATTGATCCTCAAAGTCCATAATGTTCTTGTGCAGCTCGAGTTTTAAGGTATTTCATCCTATTACATCTGAGGGTGTCCGGGATTAAGGGTCATCAGCTGCGGCCTAACTCTCGAGGGCGGACAGGTGGGCCGCTCTGTAACTACTATCGGAAGGCCAAGCTATAAGGCGACTACGATCCGGACATGAAACCTTCAAGCCTCGATGTGTCCTTCAAGTCAAGATAGGAGAATCGACATAACCGCCGAGACGAAGCGAATCTTGAATGCCCTCGCCCGTCGCCATGTTCAAAACTTCGCCAGGAGGCGGCAGCTGCAGGCGATCGCAGAGGAGAATAATGCCAGTTGCGCCTACTACGAGCCGCGGACGAACCATGAGCCGACCCGGTGGGATGACGACAGCGTCGGCGCCACCATTTCCCTTTTGGACCTCATGCCAATCTGCGACGGACAAGGCGCAGACTCCTTCGAGGATGAGTGGGCCATGGGAGGCGGTGGGGCCTAGTGTCCCGTAGGCCGCTTCGCCTCCGTGTTCTACTCTTTCTCGTCGAAGATCGCACCTTCACTTTCTCGGTCTTATCGCTGGTGTTCATGGAGATGGCGGATGGAGAACGACACGAACTTGGATGCCGAGCACCGCCGTCGTAGGATAGGTTTAGGGGCAGGTCTTGTTTTTGTTCTAGATATTCGAAATGTAATGAAATCCACCGTGTTCGTATGAAATCCGTCATATTTGTATGAAATCTGGTCGTGCACATGAATTTTATCCGATTTATTGAAAAAAGGTTTAGAATATATTCGGCTAGCATTGGATGCAGAGGAAATTTACGGTCCCTAAAATATCATAGCTCGGGAAAAATCTCCCTGCCTTCCTGTTGCCACGACATGTCATGCCTGGCCCCCAAATGACATGTGGGGCCAAAAGCTACCGCTCTAGAACTTTCCCCATCGTAGTACTCTCCCTGCCGCACACCGCTAGTCCCACCACATCCTATATACTTAAGAAGTTCACCCCCTAGAACTTTCCCCATCGTAGTACTCTCCCTGCCGCACACCGCTAGTCCCACCATATCCTATATCCTATATACTTAAGAAGTTCACCCTCATTATTTGATTTATCTCAACATGCAGCATAGACACATCAGCATCCAATCACATGCAGCCACGTCACACCTCATGCACATGCAGTCCCATTCAAGCCCACCTCACCAAATATTTTCCCTGAAAGAAAAGAAAAGAAATCTTTCCTAGTCATTCCCCACTGCCCACGCCCGAAGAATCTCCATCGTGAAATTCGTGATTTTTGTACTCGGGCTCCTCCTCCCGGCAGCGACTATCCGCACGCCGTCGCTCCCGTTCGGTCCCTCGTCGCGCTGCCAGCCTCGGACCGGGCGAGGCCGTCCCCGCCCCAGTACGAGCAGGTCGCCGGTCTACCACCGCCCCCTCCCCCCGCCTCCTCGCAGCCGCCATGGCCTGAAGCGGGCACCCCCGAGCAGCGCCTCCCCTCCGGCCTCTCCTCGCGCCGCCGGCCTCGGGCCGGACGAGGCCGTCCCCGCCGAGGCCATCTCCGTTCCAGTGGGATTAGCTCGGAGGTGTACCTCGCCGGTCTCATCCGCCTCCTTGCCGTGCCTATCAATGCCCCAAGCCGGTGAGCATGTCTCCTTATTGTGATTGGGTTGGTCTATTCTTCCCAAAGACGGTGAAGTACAGACGCAACAATGTTTCAAAAGTTGAATGTCATGTCTCATGTGCTCCTCGTCTTTGTTCTTCAGTATTTTCTCTTTCCTTTCCTCACATCAATCGTACACAGCCCAATGCTCCAATGGCCCACACTGTTTATCTTCTCCATTGCCATCACTGCAAAATAAATGCTTCTCCTAAAACAAAACAAAATTCTTCTTCTGCAGGTAATTGACGCTTGACGTTCCACTTTCTCCCCACGATCTCCACAAAATAAAGTCGATGCCTCGCCTCCCATCATCCTCCAGTACAGGTTGGTGTCTGCCATAGCGCGCTCATACTGCAGCTGCAGGTGAGCACCCCCCTCCTCCCTCCTGGCCATTCCCTATGGCATATTGCCAATTGACTAACGAATTTGGACTTCCTCAGGTGTTGGACGACTTGGATGCCCAATCAGTCGTTTTGTTCTTCACTCGCTGCATACCCAACCACCTCAGATCTATGAGTCCTGTTGGTATTTAATGTTCCCATCCATTTCAAACGAACCAATTCTGAAGTTTTGTATCTTTGGTTCATATGTAGATTTAATTTTGCTTGATGAATACACTGACTTGCAATTTAATTCTTTGCCTAATCGAAATCTGAATTTAATTTCTCTTGAAATATGTAGCCTTCCATTTCAATTCTTCAGGTTTCTTCTTGACTACCTTGGGATCGAGCCACCATTTTCTTGCTGATCCTCACATGCTCCAATCTGAAGGTATACACATAGCTCGCTTCAGATTGTGTGAAGATTACTATTCATTTTCTGACTATAAGTGTTTTTCAGAGTTTGTGGGAACGTTACTATTCAGTGTGCGACTATATGCAAATTTATATTTCAATTTCCGAGCGTCTGTGGGAAGATTACTATTCAGTGTGTTACTATATGGAAATTTCAGTTTTAGATTGGAACTTTTTCTAATTTATATTTTTCATATTTTCTTACTGAAGATTACCTCCGACACACGCTCCAATCTGAAGGTATATGCAAATATACATGTTTTACTGCAAATCATGATGGCTCGCTTCCTTGGAGTTTTTTCTAATTTATATTTTCTTACTGAAGATTACACAATAGTTCCTCTACACTTCCCAAAGTGTAATTGTTCCATGTAGATTTTAGGTAAAGTGCATATACAATGGATGCATATATAGATTATTCTGGAGTTTCTTTCATTTGGTTGATGGCGGATCACTGAAACTGAATAGTGTTCTGGAAATTATGAACTTTTTTTACCAGGAAAGAAATTATGGACACTGTTGTCTCTTAAGAGAAGGATTTATCTTTGTAGAACATTCTGATGCTACTTTTGCCCATCTTAATTGCATAGCCACACCGAAGAGTTCCCTGGTGCCATAAGCTTACTCAAAGTATCTCAAATATATGTGAGTTATGGTTATCTAGGTACACACCAGAGATCTGAAAACATCAATCAAGGTCTATCTATTGATCTAATCTTCCCTATACAGTGTGTTTGTGCAAAACCCGATTTTACAGTGCATTCTCAGCTATGCTTTTGTCGGACTTCCGCATCATGGGGTCGACGCCTCCCCGATCAAGATCCATGCTTCAAGTTTAAGGTACAGCCTCTGTGCACTCTCTCATAGCGATCTTGACAGAGAAAATATCTTCCAGACCTTCCTCAATTGCTGTATTTATATCTCAGTTTCGTTTGGTCATAATTGTTGCTACCTCACCTTCAAATGTACAGGTTGTAAATTATAGTTGACCCTTTTGTGCAACAAATTATATTGGATTCTTTACACAGCAGTCACACATAGACTCGCGCATTAACATCTGCCAGTTAGTTTGGTTATACTTTATATACAAATGGCCCCTTATTTATTTATTTGTCTATTTATTTTTGAATGTCAATCTTATAGTGGTTGGTGGATAAATCAACCTTGCCAGATGTTGGGTTTGTGTTGATGTTGAGGTATCCCTTCATCTCCATCTTATAGTGGCTCTCCGATATTACGATGTTTTGTGGTTATCCCTCTCACTGTCAGCTTGCAGCCTAAAATTTACATGACTCATAAGCATGCATAGTTGTGCACCATAGAAGAGAAGGCAAACCAAAAAAAAAATCAGAGGCGCCTAAAAAAATTAGCAGTTTGCTGCAAAAGTTGTTCTGGTTAGATAGTCAAGTGTGAGTCTCATGGTTTATAGGTGACCTATTTTTTATAGGAAATCAGATTATGAGTGACCTCACATATTATCAATGCAATATGTTTTTTATGGAATGTACACAATAGTTGTTATCGTCGACTTGATTTAGGTTTTGCAAGTGGATGAGATGTCTCCATTGTCTCTACTTTACATTTTTTGGCATATTACCTTGATGATAAGCTATTAAGATAAGGAATTAAAGGAAAGTTACACATACACACATTATTTGGCTTTCATCACATTTTCTCTAGATGCTTCATATAATAATCCTTTTGAACAAACTCCTTTGTCGTCATCATGTACTATGCTTTCATAAAAGCCTCATGTTTTTGAACATCAAATATTTATGAGCGATTCCCGCAGCAACGCGCTTGGTATCATCTAGTTTCAGAAGTTTCTATCACCTTCCAGACTCCCCGCCTCCGGCCACCTATATAAACTCCTTCCTCCACCCGTCGCATCACACCCAAAGCATTCCACAAAATCAACAAGCACTTCAACGCCGAGGAGATCGATCAGCGATCGAGAATGGAGGGCAGGATGTTCGGGCTGGAGACCCCGCTGATGACGGCGCTGCAGCACCTGCTGGACGTCCCGGACAGCGAGTCCGGCGGAGCCGGCAACGCCAGCGGCGAGAGGCAGGGCCCGACGCGTGCCTACGTCCGGGACGCGCGTGCCATGGCTGCCACCCCGGCCGACGTGAAGGAGCTGCCGGGCGCGTACGCGTTCGTGGTGGACATGCCGGGTCTGGGGTCCGGCAACATCAAGGTGCAGGTGGAGGACGAGCGGGTGCTGGTGATCAGCGGCGAGCGCCGCAGGGAGGAGAAGGAGGACGCCAGGTACCTGCGGATGGAGCGCCGCATGGGCAAGCTGATGCGCAAGTTCGTGCTGCCAGAGAACGCCGACATGGAGAAGATCTCCGCCCGTTTGCCGCGACGGCGTGCTCACCGTCACCGTCGAGAAGCTGCCGCCGCCAGAGCCCAAGAAGCCCAAGACCATCCAGGTCCAGGTCGCCTGAGAATGAGATGCATCGTGTGCGCGTCGAATCGAAGCAGAGTGGGTACTGAGTTTCCTGTGATGATGAGTGATGGTTTCTCTGTCTTTTGATCTCATCTGCTAGAGAGTGTGTGTGTCGTATCGATTCGTGCGCACTGGTGATGGTTTGATGTTTCGTTAATGCAAATGGGGGTGATCTCCGGCTTCGCCTGAATAAAACATGCGAATCTTTTGGCCACATTTTCTATTGAAAAATCCAAGATGTTCGTTTTAGTTCTAGAGGGCCGTGTTCTGAAAATTCAGGAAGACTGCGTTTGTAACTTTACGGAAAATTGAGACTAGAACATGAGGAATAGCAAAATTAGGTGGAAAACGAAGTGCTTTTTTCACCAGCGAGAAAAATCCTGGATGTCTTTGTTTTGAATCAGAAATGATCGAATCAATTGATCGATGGTTACAGGCCCCCTTTTATATGTCCCGAGGAGACACGACGATCCCTCGAGGAGGCGTCGGTTCCAGGAGATCGAAGGGAGGCGTCGGTTGCGGGCAAACCGCAACGACGGTTTGGGCAAGGGGAGATTTTCCCCTAATTACAGAATTATTTTTAACACTCCCCCTAATCTACGCTTGACCATGTAGATCATCTTCACGATTGTCCGGGAAGCTCTATCATCTCAAAATATTCTCCTTCAAAAGTTCTTCATAAAATCTTTGATGAGATCCTGAAACATATACTCACAAAGAAAGATAGCATAATGTGATGTCATTAAAATGAGGATATATCAAGAAGAGACTCCCCCTGACACCTGCAAGTCCCTAAGTCTTCACATACCAATTCCATGAACACATTTCTGGAATGTAGAATTTGGTAGAGACTTGGTAAATAAATCAGCAAGGTTGTCGCATGATTTGACTTGCAGAATGCTTATTTCCCCGCTTTTCTGAAGATTATGGGGGAAAAACCATTGAGGATAAATATGCTTGGTGATATTACTCTTGATGTATCCTGTTTGCATCTCAAGAATACAGAGCCGCATTATCTTCATAGATAATGGTAGGTGATTTTATCGAACCCATTCCACATGACTGTTGTATGTGGTTTATCATTCTCTGAAGCTATACACATTCGCATGTTGCTTCAAATAATGAAATTATTTCAGAATGATTGGTAGATGTTGCCACCGTAGTCTGTTTCAAGACTTCCATGATATAGCGGTGCCACCATGTAGGAACACGAAGCCGGTCTGAGATCCGGCATTATGGGGATCGGACAAATAACCGCATCTCGTGATACCCAATCACATCGAGTCCTGATTTTTACAGGAATCGAAAAATAGACCAAGATCCTTTGTGCCTTGGAGATATCGAAGATATTCTTCACCTGCACCAATGACGTTTGGTGGGAGCTGCGCTATGTCTAGCAAGTAGATTCACTGCAAATGCAATATCGTGTCTTGTGCAATTTGCAAGATACATAAGCGCTCCAACGGCACGAGGTATGGAACTTCGTGTCCCAACACCTCTTCTCCATCATCCCTTGGTTTGAACGGATCTTTCTCCACGTCTAGAGATCGAACCACCATAGGAGTTTTGGATGGATAGGATTTGTCCATATTGAATTTCTCCAATATTTTCTGGATAGGCAGATTGGTGTACCATGATTTCTGAGGGAAGATGCTCAAGTTGAATACCTAAGCAAAATTTGGTTTTACCCAAATCCTTCATCTCAAATTCCATCTTTAGGTGATTGCGTGCTTCATCAATGTGCGGTGTCTTTGCCGATGATGTTGAGATCATCAACATACACGTAAATGATGCAAAATCCTGTAGAGGACTTCTTGATGAAAACACATGGGCAATCCGCACTATTGGAGTAACCTTTACGAAGAAGGAACTCATTGAGTCGGTTGTACCACATCCGTCTCCGGCGCCTTAAGCCATATAATGACTTATTCAGCTTTACACAATACATGTTATGCGTTTTGCATTTTTATTCGGGATGAAATTCCATCAGGAACCTTCATATATATGTCCGAATCTAGTGACCCGTAAAGATATGCGGTCACGACGTCCATCAACTGCATAGATAGACGATTTTGCACTGCCAAAGATATAAGATATCGGAAAGTGGTTGCACTCATTACTGGAGAATATGTTTCAGTGAAATCAATGCCGGGTTTCTGCGTGAAACCTTGTGCTCTGAGCCTTGCTTTATATCTCACCACCTCATTGTTCTCATTCCGTTTCGGAGAAAAACCCATTTGAATCCCACAGGAAAAAACACCGGGAGGTGTAGGTATTGCTTGATGAATACCTTTCTTTTTGTTAAGCGAGGCAATTCGCTTGGATTGCATCCTTCCATTTAGGCCGGTCGGAGCGCTTTCGGCACTCAACAATAGACCTTGGATCATGATCGGTGAGAAGGGTATCTGCAATCTTTTCAGACCAAAATATATGTCGACAAATCGTAGTCTTACGGTCAAATGATTCTCCGTAATCAACATAGTTGATGGAAATTTCCTGCACCCCTAGTGACTCTTCGTGATTTCCCAATACGATCGAAGTCTGGTGTTCCGATGTCCCATCGGTTTATGCATCTGGGCCCGGGTTGTGGAGGTTTCCTTCCTTTGGGTGTATACTACCCATCGTGTGTTTGTCAACGTTGAGTTGACCTGCATTCTTGACTCAGGGTTTTTCTCCTCGATTTCCTTTCTTGCTTGCTAGAAGCATGCTCCGGTCGAGGCCGCATACTACTCCCCTCTTTTTAGGAATAGGGAGTTGAGTGGTTTTTATTGGTACCTCCACTCTTTCCGGCGCATTTCGGCGGGTTTAAGGATTTTGTAACACCTTTCAAATCAAGAAATGAATTCTGGCGGATTATTTGCAAGATGTTGCAAATTAATGATCTTAGAACTTGAAGTTCGGTCTCATGGGTGCGTGGATCGAGAGGATGAAATGGAATGAGCATTCCAATCAATTTCCGGGCATTCTTTACGGTACTTGAAATCTCCCTAATGCCGGAAAATGTTCCTCATTAAATATGCAATCGCAGTGACGAGCTGTGAACAGATCCTCAGCCGTGGGGTTCCGGTGTACTTAATAATCGACGCTGATTTGTACCCACATAGATCCCCAACTTCCTGTGTGGGCCCATAGATGTCCGTTGTGGTGGTGAGATCGGGATGTATGCAGCACATCCGAACTTACGTGAGATGGGAAATGCTTGGAGGATTTGCACGTACCAATTCGGAGGAAGAAGCGTGATATGCAGTTGGCCTAAATTGTATCAAGTCAATGGCGTGTAAAACAGCGTGACCCCAACAAGAGGTTGGCAAATTGCAATTCGTCAACAAAGGTCTTGCAATGAGTTCGATCCTCTTAATCAATGCTTCACCAAAACCATTTTGTGTATGGACATATGGAATAGAGTCTGAACTTCAATCCCCAAAGCCATGCAATAATCATTGAAAGCACGTGAGGAGAATTCTGCGGCATTGTCCATTCGAATTGACTTAATTCGACTTTCGGGATAATGGGCTTGCAACTTAATGACTTGCCTCATTATCTTGGCAAATGCATGGTTTCGTGTGGATAGAAGACACACATGTGACCATCGTGTAGATGCGTCAATCGTAACCATGAAATACCGGAAAGGTCCAGATAATGGCTGAATGGGACCACAAATGTCTCCTTGAATACGTTCAAGGAACTGAAGTGGTTCGACTTGTATTTTGAGGTGTGAAGGCCTCAAAATTAGCTTTCTGTGGCACAAGATGTGCACACAAAATCAGAAGATTGAGGAAATTTTGACTCAAGCAAATTATGACCAATGGAATTGCTAGTAATTTTTCTCATCATCCCTATTCCAGGATGGCCTAGGCGATTATGCCAGGTTTGGAATACGTTAACATTCTGAAAAATTACTTTGTATGCAACATGTTCCACGGGTTTGATGTACGTATAGTACAAACCAGACGATAGAGAAGGAATTTTCTCATGTACCTTTTTGCCATATCCGTCATCTTTAGTAAAGAGTAGATACTCCTCTTTGTTGTCTTCATGGGTTTCAATATGAAAACCATTTTACGGATATCTCGATAATCGATCGAGTGCGTGCGTAATTGGGATATGATAAAGCATCCTCAATTGTCACATATGTACCACTTGGGAGGGTGAATATGGCACGTCCGGTACCAACAATCACGATGTCGCGTCCGGCGATAGTTAGAATATCTCCATTTGTCTTTTTCGTAGTTTGGAAATATTTCATCTCCTCATTATGGAGTTTGTGGCACCACCGTCCACAAGGCATAATTCCTCTTCCATCGGATTGTCCCCGTAGAAAACTATATAAAACAAAGAATTTTCAATAAGAAAACCTCATAGTAATATATAGAATACAATCTTTATTATATCAAATGTGCTGATACAATACAATATAAAGACAACAATAAACTTATGTTCTTATTACAATCATCACAAATGGACATAATTAAGTAGATCACTAAGGAGATTGAGGACTAGTCGAAGTCGCCAAACACGTTGTTTGCATTGTACTCAATCAACGTGTTCTCCATTTCAGCGATAGCCTCAGTGCAGATAAGGAACCACGGCGTTGCTCGGTCCGGGAGGAACATCGTGCGAACCACCACTGCTTTTGCTCTATCCGGATGAAGGTTGAAGTTGGCTTCAAACCTTTTCCCTTGAGGTGCTTTGCGTCCACGAGATTGCCGGTACAACATAACCGGATGCTTGGGCATTGTGCACTTTTCAAGAGAATGCGTGGAGCATCCACACTTGTTGCAAAGCTTAGATTTATCAAACATGGGCTTTGAAGTGCCTTTTCCCTTGCACAGGTGTCTAGATCTCCTGTTCCCATTGCGCTTTCGCTTATGCTCGAAATTGGATTGTTTACCCCGAGGGGTACCATTAAACTTTCGTCTATTTGCAACATTCAGATGGACTTCAGGTAAAGGTTGTGCCCCAACTAGGCGCTGAGAGCCATTCTTAGCGAGTAGCTCATCATGCTTCTCAGCCTGAAGTAACATGTGAATAAGCTCGGAATAGACAGTGTAGTTTCGAGCACGGTATTGCTGTTGGAGGATTCTATCCAAGGGAGCATAGTAGGCAAGGTTTCTCTATCTTCTCCCCTCGGTAGGTTCCTTCTCACAAAGCGCTTGATTTGGAACATATGTTATGAGCGACATGATTGTACTCACCAATGGACTTGAAATCACGAAGACGGAGATGAGTCCAATCATGGAGTGCTTCTGGCGAGGACCTCATCGCCTTCTGCTGTTCATACCTCGCTTTTGAGGGCGAGAACAGAGTACTAGGAGATTCCTCCTGTAAATACTCGGACTTGAGATGCGGATGAATATGGTGCCTTATGATGAATAAGGCAGCATAGTTCATTGTTTCGTCATTGACGTGGCCCCATCCGGGAGAGGAGTCTCCGGGGGTTGTATTGCACGCGCTATCCCACGGGACGCAAGACTGATCTTGATGTCCATGGCCCATGTAGGGTAATTGTGGCCATTGAGGGCAAGCTCCTCAAACTCTTTGGCAGTCATCTTTGCCTACATGGGAAAACCAGAGATAATTAATTTACAGGTGGTAAATTAAAACCATCATGGTTACGTAATAAGAATGCAAAAATTTGATACTCAAGTGTAAACTTGAAAAATTCTCAACCTCAATTGTGTGAACATAACACTTTGAAGATCATTTAGATCTCACAGTAATAGGCTATATCGCCATTACCTTGTGTATGCTACAATTCAGATATAAGGAATACAAGTTGGAGGTAATCGCTTATCGAGAATGACAAAGCGTAGACATCACAGTAAGAGGGGATAATCTGCAAATGAGCAGTAGATCCCAACTCATTACCTTGTGATTCCAAATATAATGAGGGAGAAATATTCAAAAATTTGCAAGTTTGGTGTGCGAGAAGATGATCTCGATCGCTAAAACATGTTCAAGAGAACTTGATATGTGGTAAACACATGGAACATGTCATACTTCCCAGATGAAATCCGGTACTTTATTTATATTATCAATCCATTACATAATATAAACACACTAATAACACAAGTCCTAGTCAGATGTAATCTAGAACAGGACTCGAATGTAAGTAGCAGTCAAACTAGGTACTGAACAGTACTAAACATAGTCTAAAACTGCACTAATGCAATAATTAGTACTAATGATCAATGAAACAGATAAAAAAAATTCGTAGCCACCACGAGGACCCGTATGCGCCTGGGCCTAGGCTTGCACGGCCTTTGGCCAGCCCATCCGCCGCCGCATCATAAAGCGTAGGGGGAGAGCTGATTCACGATACTGGTGGATACTCCGACCCCCCCGCACCACTGCTCGATCCCCACCTCTGGTCACAGCGCCGCCGTGAGGAGGAGTGGCCGCCGCCGCATCCCTCCTTCTCCATTGGTTACCGGCGCAGCCCCGCCGAGCTCTCCTCGTCCGAAGAAGAAGCAACGACGACGGGGTCCAGGCGGACTCCTGAGGCGCCGCCGGCGAGGCCGAGGCTCGCCGGAGCCCACGAAGCGCGCGGCGGCCGGACGGGCGGTCGAGGGCTGCGACGGCGCACCCGAATAGGCGGCCAAGCGCTGCTCGGTCTGGCTGCTCGAGCCCGCGCCGTCTCCTATTGAGGCGTGGCGGTGGCGGCACCGTCCTCCATGCTCGCTCCAAGCGGGACGACTCCGGAGGCACCGTCGGCGGAGACGGCGGCGAAGCGCCTCCTCGTTTCACGACGGCGCGCAGACGGCACGGGCAAGATCCGGCGGGCGGGCGGCCTCGGCGGGCGTTAGCGTCGGCAGCGCGAGCCATCTGGCCGGGCGGAGGAGGTGGTGGAGGCGGAGATCCAGGGGGCGGTGCAGGCGCGGCTGCAGCCCTGTGCACCATGGAGGCGCTCGGGCCGGCCACTAGCCAGGGGTCGAACCCCATGGGCGCCTGGCCACGGGCGCAGGGAGCACCATCGTGGTTGCGTCAGGCGAGGGAGCATCATGGGGCGCGTCCAGCGGCGGTGGTGGCGGGAGCACCACGCCCGGGGCCGGTGGTGGCTGTGGAGCGCCACGTCCAGCGGCGAATCGGCGGATGGCTTGCATCCGGCGACGGAAACGGCGGTGGCCACCAACTCCATGGCGGCGAAGGGCAATGAGGCGGTAGCGGCGACCGTCCTCACGGATCAGACGAAGGAAGAAGGAGACGAGGCCTGTCATCTCACCGGCGGCGAGTGCTTCTCTCTTCTCCTTTTCTCTGTTGCCTTTCGCTCACGCTGGCTGTTCTACGTGCGTGATAACGTGTTTTGAATCAGAAATGATCGAATCAATTGATCGATGGTTACAGGCCCCCTTTTATATGTCCCGAGGAGACACGACGATCCCTCGAGGAGGCGTCGGTTCCAGGAGATCGAAGGGAGGCGTTGGTTGCGGGCAAACCGCAACGACGGTTTGGGCAAGGGGAGATTTTCCCCTAATTACAGAATTATTTTTAACAGTCTTGGCATTCTCATCTCGACAAATGTCTGGCCTTTGGGAAGATAGAAAAAGGAAAGTCCAGTTAGAGCTGAGAATTCAGAAATGTTATTCTGCTTTGCCTGAATGAAACATGTGAGAATCTCTTGGCTATATTACTCTTTTTGTTACAGTATATTACTCTTGGCTACATTTTGTATCGAATACATTTTGTGTAATCTATAAGATTAGAAAATACTCAAGACAACTATTGAGAACCTCTTTATATCGACAGAACTTGGAAATGCCATAGTACTACTCAAGGATGCCCCGTCCCCGCGTCCCTCTCCGAGGCGACACGGGGGAAGCCTAGCCGCCTCGCCGCCTTCCTCCAACCTCCTCCCTCGCCGCCGAGAGCCAAGGGCAAAGCCAGCCGGTGCCAGTTTGCTCTGGCAGTCTGGGCGGCGTTAGCTTCTCCCCTGGCACGACTTTCCTTCTTTCTCGCGGCGACTTAGTCACTCCGGGTCAGCTTGATGGCGCGGCGCTTCGAAGCTCCGGCGGTGACTTGCTTTGCGAAAGGTTGGAGGGTCTATCCCCGTTTGGTGGTGTCGCCTAGACAGAGCTGCGGTCTAGGGCTCTTTACCCCAGATTGGATCTGGGTGGTGCTTGGGCCTGGCCGTGGTGGCGCCGAGTCTCGCGGCCTCTGGGCATCATGGAGATGCCAGCGGCAGCGTGTGCTCAGGCTGGTGGTGGCGGCGGCCGTGCACGGGAATTGGATGTTGGGGAACGTTGCAGAAAATAAAATTTTTCCTACGGTTTCACCAAGATCCATCTATGAGTTCATCTAGCAACGAGTGATAATAGTGCATCTACATACCTTTGTAGATCGCGGGCGGGAGCGTGCTAGCGAACGGGGTGGAGGTAGTCGCATTTGTCGTGATCCAAATCACCGATGACCAAGTGCCGAACGGACATCACCTCCGCGTTCAACACACACGCACGGAGCGGATGACGCCTCCCGCACCTTGATCCAAAGAAGGAGGAGGGAGAGGTTGATGAAGATCCAAAGAAGACGGCGTGGTGGTGGATGCAGCAGAGACTCAGGGCTTGGCCAAGCAACCACAGGAGGGAGAGGTGTAGCGAGGGAGGGAGGGCGCCCGGTGTTGGGTGCGGCTGCCTCCCACCCCCCCTCTTTATATAGGGAACCCGAGGCGTCGGCCCTAGGAGATGGGATCTCCTAGGGGGCGTGACCAAGGGGGAGGCTTGCCCCAAGGCAAGTGGGCGCCTCCCCTAGGGGTTCCCAACCCTAGGCGCATGAGGGGACCGGGGTGCACGAGCCCACCAGGGGCTGGTTCTCCCCACTTCAGCCCACTGGGTCCCTCCGGGATAGGTGGCCCCACCTGTGGACCTCGGGACCCTTCCGGTGGTCCGGTACAATCTGCAGTGACTTCAAACCCTCCCGATGGTAGAAACAGCACTTCCTATATATAATTCTTTACCTCCGGACCATTAGGAACTCCTCGTGACGTCCGGGATCTCATCCGGGACTCGAACAACTTTCGGTTTGCTGCATACTCATATTCATACAACCCTAAGCGTCACCGAACCTTAAGTGTGTAGACCCTACGGGTTCGGGAGACATCTGAGACATGACCGAGACGACTCTTCGTCAATAACCAACAGCGGGATCTGGATACCCATGTTGGCTCCCACATGCTCCTCGATGATCTCATCGGATGAACCATGATGTCGAGGATTTAAGCAACCCCGTATACAATTCCCTTTGTCAATCGGTATGTTACTTGCCCGAGATTCGATCGTCGGTATCCCAATACCTCGTTCAATCTCGTTACCGGCAAGTCACTTTACTCGTACCGTAATGCATGATCCCTTGACCAGACACTTGGTCACTTTGAGCTCATTATGATGATGCGCTACCGAGTGGGCCGAGTGATACCTCTCCGTCATACGGAGTGACAAATCCGATCTCGATCCGTATCAACCCAATGGACACTTTCAGAGATACACCGTAGTGCACCTTTATAGTCACCCGATTCACGCTACGACGTTTGGTACACCCAAAGCACTCCTACGGTATCCGGGAGTTACACGATCTCATGGTCTAAGGAAAAGATACTTGACATTGGAAAAGCTCTAGTAAAACGAACTACACAATCTTGTGCTATGCTTAGGATTGGGTCTTGTCCATCACATCATTCTCCTAATGATGTGATCCCGTTATCAATGACATCCAATGTCCATGGTCAGGAAACCATGACTATCTGTTGATCAAGGAGCTAGTCAACTAGAGGCTCACTAGGGACATATTGTGGTCTATGTATTCACACGTGTGTTATGATTTCCGGATAATACAATTATAGCATGAAGAATAGACAATTATCATGAACAAGGAAATATAATAATAATCCTTTTATTATTGCCTCTAGGGCATATTTTCAACAGTCTCCAACTTGCACTAGAGTCAATAATCTAGTTACATTGTGATGAATAGATAACACATATAGTTATTGTTTTGATCATGTTTTGCTCGCGGAAGAGGTTTAGTCAACGGATCTGCGACATTTAGATCCGTATGCACTTTGCAAATTTCTATGTCTCCATCTTGAACATTTTCACGAATGGAGTTGAAGCGACGCTTGATGTGCCTGGTCTTCTTGTGAAACCTAGGCTCCTTGGCAAGTGCAATAGCTCCAGTGTTGTCACAGAAGAGTTTGATCGGCCTGACGCATTGGGTATGACTCCTAGGTCGGTGATGAACTCCTTCACCCAAATTGCTTCATGCGTTGCCTCCGAGGCTGCCATGTACTCCGCTTCACATGTAGATCCCGCCACGACGCTTCGCTTGCAAATGCACTGACCATCGCTCCACCATTCAACATATACACGTATCCGGTTTGTGACTTTGAGTCATCCAGATCCGTGTCGAAGCTAAGCGTCGGCGTAACCCTTTACTGACGAGCTCTTCGTCACCTCCATAAACGAGAAACATGTCCTTTGTCCTTTTCGTGTACTTCAGGATATTCTTGACCGCTGTCCGGTGTTCCTTGCGGGATTACTTTGGTACCTTCCTACCAAACTTACGGCAAGGTTTACATCAGGTCTGGTACACGGCATGGCATACATAATAGATCCTATGGGTGAGGCATAGGGATGACACTCATCTCTTCTTTATCTTTTGCCGTGGTCGGGCATTGAGCTGAGCTCAATTTCACACCTTGCAAAAGCAGGCAAGAACCCTTTCTTGGACTGATCCATTTTGAACTTCTTCAAAATCTTATCAAGGTATGTGCTTTGTGAAAGACCTATGAGGCGTCTCGATCTATCCCTATAGATTTTGATGCCTAATATGTAAGCAGCTTCTCCAAGGTCATTCATTGAAAAACTATTATTCAAGTAGGCCTTAATGTTGTCCAAGAGTTCTATATCATTTCCCATCGAAGTATGTCATCTACATATAATATGAGAAATGCTACAGAGCTCCCACTCACTTTCTTGTAAACGCAGGCTTCTCCATAAGTCTGCATAAACTCAAATGCTTTGATCATCTCATCAAAGCGAATGTTCCAACTCCGAGATGCTTGCACCAACCCATAAATGGATCATTTGGAGCTTGCATACCTTGTTAGCATTCTTAGGGTCGACAAAACCTTGGCTGCATCATATACAGTTCTTCCTTAAGATAATGAATTAAGGAATGCCGTTTTGACGTCCATTTGCCATATCTCATAGTCATAGTATGCAAATTGCTAACATGATTCAGACGGACTTCAGCTTAGCTCACGGAGAGAAAGTCTCATCGTAGTCAACCCCTTGAACTTGTCGATAACCCTTAGCGACAAGTCAAGCTTTATAGATGGTAACATTACCATCCGCGTCCGGCCTTCTTCTTAAAGATCCATTTGTTTTCTATCGCCGCCGATCATCGGGCAGGTCTGTCAAAGTCCATACTTTGTTTTCATACATGGATCCTATCTCGGATTGCATGGCTTCAAGCCATTTGTTGGAATCTGGGCCCCCATCGCTTCTTCATAGTTCGAAGGTTCACCGTTGTCTAACAACATGATTTCCAGGACAGGGTTGCCATACCACTCACGGTGTGGAACATGTCCTTGTGGACCTCTGAAGTTCGTGAGAAACTTGATCCAAGTACCTTGATCATCATCATTAATTTCCTCTCCGGTAGGTGTAGGCACCACGGGAACATTTTCACGAGGCTGCACTACTTTCCGGTTCAAGAGGCGATACTTCATCGAGTTCTACTTTCCTCCCACTTACTCCTTTCTCGAGAGAAACTCTTTTCGAGAAAGGATCCGTTCTGGCAACAAAGATCTTGCCTTCGGATCTAAGGTAGAAGGTATACCCAATGGTTTCCTTAGGGTATCCTATGAAGACGCATTTTTCCGACTTGGGTTCGAGCTTTTCAGGTTGAAGTTTCTTGACATAAGCATCGCATCCCCAAACTTTTAGAAAAGCTTTGGTTTCTTCCCAAACCATAATTCATACGGTGTCATCTCAACGGATTTAGACGGTGCCCTATTTAAAGTGAATGTAGCTGTCTCTAGAGCGTATCCCCAAAATGATAGCGGTAAATCGGTAAGAGACATCATAGATCGCACCATATCCAATAGAGTGCGATTACGACGTTCGGACACACACCGCTATTACCGAGGTGTTCGGTAGGCGTGAGTTGTGAAAACGATTCCACATTTCCTTAAGTGTGTACCAAATTCGTGACTTAAATATTCTCCTCCACGATCTGATCGTAAGAACTTTATTTTTCGGTCACGTTGATTCTCTACCTCATTCTGAAATTCCTTGAATTTTTCAAAGGTCTCAGACTTGTGTTTCATCAAGTAGATATACCCATATCTACTTAAGTCGTCTGTGAGAGTGAGAACATAACGATATCCTCCATGAGCCTCAACGCTCATTGGACCGCATACATCGGTATGTATGATTTCCAATAAGTTGGTTGCTCGCTCCATTGTTCCGGAGAAGCGGAGTCTTCGTCATTTTTCCCATGAGGCATGGTTCGCATGTGTCAAATGATTCATAATCGAGAGATTCTAAAAGTCCATCGACATGGAGCTTCTTCATGCGCTTGACACCAATGTGACCAAAGGCGGCAATGCCACAAGTATGTGGGACTATCGTTATCAACTTTACATCTTTTGGTATTCACACTATGAATATGTGTAACATCACGTTCGAGATTCATTAAGAATAAACCATTGACCATCAGAGCATGACCATAAAACATATCTCATATAAATAGAACAACCATTATTCTTGGATTTAAATGAGTAGCCATCTTGTATTAAACGAGATCCTGATACAATGTTCATGCTCAAACTTGGCACTAAATAACAATTATTGAGGTTCAATACTAATCCCGTGGGTAAATGTAGAGGTAGCGTGCCGACGGCGATCACATCGACTTTGGAACCATTCCCGACGCGCATCGTCACCTCGTCCTTCGCCAGTCTCCGCTTATTCCTCAGCTCCTGCTGTGAGTTACATATGTGAGCAACGGCACCGATATCGAATACGCAGGAGTTACTATGAGTACTGGTAAGGTACACATCAATTACATGTATATCAAATATACCTTTAGTGTTGCCGGCCTTCTTTTCCGCTAAGTATTTGGGGCAGTTCCGCTTCCAGTGACCCTTCCCTTTGCAATAAAAGCACTTTCGATCTCGTGCTTGGGTCCATTGCGACTTCTTCCTCAACAAGCTTGGCTTACCAGCGCAGCAACATCCTTGCCGTCCTTCTTGAAGTTCTTCTTACCCTTGCCCTTCTTGAACTTAGTGGTTTTATTGACCATCAACAATTGATGCTCCTTCTTGATTTCTACCTCTGCTGACTTGACATTGAAAATACTTCAGGAATAGTTTTCACCATCCCCTCGCATATTGTAGTTCATCACAAAGCTCTTGTAGCTTGGTGGGAGCGATTGAAGGATTCTGTCAATGACCGCCTCGTCAAGGGAGGTTAATGTCCAGGGACGGCGGTTGTGCAACCTTGACATTTTGAGTATGTGCTCACCGATGTAACTATTTTCCTCCATCTTACAACTGTAGAACTTGTCGGAGACTTCATATCTCTCTAAACCGGGCATGAGCTTGGAAAACCAGTTTTAGCTCCTCGAACATCTCATATGCTCCGTGTTGCTCAAAACGCTTTTGGAACCCGGTTCTAAGCTGTAAAAGCATGCCGCCTTTGAACGAGGGAGTAATCATCAAGACGAGACCGCCAAGCGTTCATAACGTCTTGGTTCTGCAGGATGCGTGCATCACCTAAGCGGTGCTTCTAGGACATATTGTTTCTTGGCAGCTATGAGGATGATCCTCGTGTTAGGACCCAGTCCGAATAGTTGCCGCCATCATCTTTCGACTTGGTTTTCTCTAGGAACGCGTTGAAGTTCATGGTGACATGGCGTTGGCCATTTGATCTACAAGACATTTTGCAAAGATTTTAGACTAAAGTTCATGATAATTAAGTTCATCTAATCAAATTATTTAATGAACTCCCACTCAGATTTGACATCCCTCTAGTCATCTAAGTGTTACATGATCCGAGTCGACTAGGCCGTGTCCGATCATCACGTGAGACGGACTAGTCATCGTCGGTGAACATCTCCATGTTGATCGTATCTTCCATACGACTCATGTTCGACCTTTCGGTCTCTTGTGTTCCGAGGCCATGTCCATACATGCTAGGCTCGTCAAGTTAACCTAAGTGTTTTGCATGTGTAAAACTGTCTTACACCCGTTGTATGTGAATGTAAGAATCTATCACACCCGATCATCACGTGGTGCTTCGAAACGATGAACTTTAGCAACGGTGCACAGTTAGGGAGAACACTTTCTTGAAATTATTATAACGGATCATCTTATTTACTACCATCGTTCTAAGTAAACAAGATGCATAAACATAATAAACATCACATGCAATTATATAGTAGTGACATGATATGGCCAATATCATATAGCTCCTTTGATCTCCATCTTGGGCTCCATGATCATCTTGTCACCGGCATGACACCATGATCTCCATCATCATGATCTCCATCATCGTGTCTCCATGAAGTTGTTTCGCCAACTATTACTTCTACTAATATGGCTAACACGTTTAGCAATAAAGTAAAGTAATTTACATGGCGTTCTCAATGACACGCAGGTCATACAAAAATAAAGAAAACTCCTATGGCTCCTGCCGGTTGTCATACTCATCGACATGCAAGTCGTGATTCCTATTACAAGAACATGATCTCATACATCACATATATATCATTCATCATTCATCACAACTTTGGCCATATCACATCACAAAACACTTGCTGCAAAAACAAGTTAGACGTCCTCTAATTGTTGTTGCAAGTTTTACGTGGCTGCAATAGGGTTCTAGCATGTAACATCCCAAATTTGCAATTTGGAATGTTATACATTAGGTCATCATGCATATCATATTTTCTCGCATTTTCCGATCCTAGAAAATTTCACGCAACTCAAGGACCCTCGGAGAGAGTTGGAAGTTTCATTATTTTCATATTTGGGATTTCTCAAATTTTGAAAATAAAGGATCATTGATTTATTTAATTATCTTCATAAAGTTTTTCCTATAAAAAAATATTTTGAGAGGGAATAATATGACTTTCCCAATATTTAGGAAAAATGAAGATATTATAAATAAATCAAAATTTGATTTTGGAAGATTTATTTTGCTTAGGCAAAAATGAGCATTTTAAAAATTTATGCATGTTTGCCGTTTTAAAGTTCATTTTGTTCGACTCATTTTTAGGAGTCGGGAAAATTTGTTTTATTTAAATCAGAGTTCATTTGGTATTTTTTAATTCGTTTGGTTTAATTTTTAATTAAAAAATCGCGCCCCCACTGGGCCAAGGCCCGGCCAGCCAGCCCGGCGCCCGCCTCCTCTCCTCGCCTTGCCAGGCTCTCCCTGCTGCCGCCACCCATGTAGGAGTCGCCTCCACCGGGACCCCTGCTCCCCAAGCCACCCGCCACCCCCTCCCATAAATAGCCGCCTGCCCCCCTCTCCTCATCCCTTGCCGCCGAGCCCTCACAGGCCGCCCTTGGGAGCCCATGCCGCCGTTCCCCGGAAAACCTACGCCCTCGCCCTCCGAACCCTTGGGACCCATGACCCCTCGCCGGAGCCCTTGGACCAGCCGTGAGATCACCGAGGTAGCCGCCGCCGATCCGGTTTTCCCTAAAAACCGACCCGGTTTTTTTTTAAAAAGATGTTCGGTTTTTTTTTAAAAAAAAAACCCGAGATTGGTTTTATTTTATTCGGTTTTCTTAATTAACGAACGTTCACCGAACCGTTCGTTTCAATGAACGTGTTCGTTGGATTAGATCTGTTAACGAACATCCGTTATTTAATCCGTTCGTCGTTTTCTTTTAATCGGATTTAATCCGTTATTTTTCTGATTTGATTTCCGATCCGAGTTTCAAAGCTGCTTTTTTTCTCGCTCGTTGCTCGGAATCAGGAGATTCTAGCGCATGGAGTTTAGTACCAAAACCGCCGTTACGACTAACCTACTTTCACATAGTTTTGCTACTGTGAAATTTTGACCTAATTTTAGATTTCTAAACCGAGACGTTCTCTCTCGAGTTCCGACTTTCGATGCTTTATTTGATTCGATTCTTTTGCAACCAGGGTTCTTAAGTTGAACTCTCCGGTTAGATCTTTTATTCGAGATTTCCGTGCATTAGATGAGTACTTATTGTATGCTTGTTGTTTGTCTGCGTTAGATCACCCGGAGTGCGCCGCTTGTTACTTGAATCTCTAGGACTCATGGATCATCGGCAAGGCAAGTAACACTTTGATCATACTTTTCTACTACCAGTTTATGCATTAGATCAAACCCTCAAACACTTGCATGTTTAGGATCTAATTAAATTGTGGGATTGGGAAGTAGATTTGAGGTAGTACCTATTACTGTTTTACTTATGAACCTTGGGAGTTACTTGACGTTTGCTTATTATGCTATGCTATGCTAGTAGGCGTGGATTGGGTGAGTGAATATCCATGACGGATGTGAGATTGATAATTAATGGTTTATCTAAGGTGGCAACCTAAACACACATCTGGGTGGATTGAGGCACTGGTTTCCATCAGGACTTGCTCGTATTTCTTCGGACCGCCACCCGGGCTCTAAGGGATCATAAGATTATTCAAGCTGGAAACTTCCGTGTGCAGCCACAAGCCAATTATGGGCTCTGGCGTAGTTGACTAAGTTGTGCGAACTCTTACGGGTAGGCTAGCTGATGTAGGGGATGTAGGTTGGTACGGTCTACCCACATGTAAGGTGCTAGCGCTTACGAAGACTATGTCTCGGTCATCCGCTTCTCAAACACCATGTAGTGCGAGAATCAAGCGGAGGCGATCGAGTCTTGTGGGGAAAAGTCGCAAACCTCTGCAGAGTGTATAAACTAATCATGATTAGCCGTGTCCCCGGTTATGGACGTTTTGAGTATCTGGTAATTGAATATCATGTGAATCTCAACATGTTACTTCTAATAAAAGTTATTGGGTTTTAATGAGTACTTTTAATTGGGATTGAGGATGTCATTAACCATTCTCAATGTTTAACAACCACCATGATAGTTAAACAAAATTATTCCTTTGGTGTAGGGAAAAATCAGCTTTATGCAAATGTAACCGTAGAGCCTTACCACCAGCCATATATGCATGTAGTATAGGCTTATTGTTTCATTACTCTCTATGTGTTACATTGCCAGCATATTCCATGTGCTGACCCGTTTTCGGGCTGCAACTTTCACGTTGCAGACTTTTCTGCATTTACAGTAAGGTGTTTAGGTCGTGGTTCTATACTCATTGATGCCGATGGAGTTGATGGACTCACTTATCTTCCAAGCCTTCATTGTTATTGTTAGATGGCCTTAAGCCATATTATTGTAATAAGTTCCCTTGTGGACAACGATGTAATAAGTGTGTGATTGCTACTCTACTATAAATCCTTCAAGGCAATCGTGGTGGTGTCAAGATTACTGATCCAGGGATGACACCTGAGCACAGAGACTTGATCCATTCGGGTGTGGTCGCTACAGAGAATGGTATCAGAGCACACGCTGACTGTAGGACACGACCACTAAGTTAAAGCCATAGATCACTACTCTCTTCTCAATTTCTAACTCCTCATCTTTTCTACTCTTTAGGATGAAGGACGCGAAGATCAAGTACACCCAACCGGATGAAGGCACACCATTTGGATTTCACTTGAAGGAAGTTACCAAGTACCTGAACATTGGACTACCAAGTTTCACCGGGACTTTCAACGCCACTCTGCACGAAGAGGAGCTGGAAGATTCACGCTCACGTTCGGGAAGGACATTCGCCCCAATCACCAAGCCTATAGATAGTGTTTGATTGCACCAACTTGGAGTCCGGGAAAGAGCATGGCAGCTCATATCACCATGGGACGCATTGGAGAAATTTATCAAGAAGACCTCAAGGACACCATCTACCAGATTTGCGGACGCCGAGATGACAAATGGGACATAGTCAGCACCAAGAAGGATAGATCCATTGCAGCTTTTATCCAGGAGTTAAACCAGCACATTCGACGCCAGGAGAACCAAATGTGCGATGATATGATGGAGTTGCAGAATGCAAAGGGAAGGATCATCGAACTGGAAGAAGAACTAAAGACTACACGCAAGGACTACATGGACGAGATCGTAGTTCTAGCAAGACACAATAACGATCTTAAGTATGAGATCGAAGAACTCAAGAAGAAGTTAGCACTCAGGAATGAAGGCCAGTATATCAACTGTCAGCGACTACATCAACATCGACGAATTTTATTCGGATCCAAGTGAACCCGATTTTGAAGACGGTGGAAGCGAGACATCATGGAATCTTCCACGGTTCAAATTAGTAGAAGTTCCCCACATATTAGTAGTATTTCCTCCATGTAAACATTATAGTACACGCACTTTGCGATAGTTAGATCGTTGTAAGCTCTTGTTTGATTGAATGAAGTGATTTTGTGTGCATTTGCTCATGTGCATTTGGGTAGTGATTCCCCTTAGACCTCATTCTATTCTAAATTTCTCTTCTTTTCTAAACCCATCGGATGCCTCCGAGACGCGACCCGGATTCGCTTTTCCGCCAGAGATCACCCAACCGATCCGGTGAGAACACCACGATTCAAACCTTGGTGCGTAACTGAGGCAACAACAACAACAACAACAACCCACCACCACCACTGCGGATCATTTGACTCGTTTCCTTAGACTAAATCCGGCGGTGTATTCCATAGCACCGAGCCGATTGTAGCGAGATGATTGGCTCGCAAGATAGGAAGGAGTTGACCCGCTGCAGGATGCATGAGATGGTGAAAGAGTGAAGTTTGCGGCACATCGGCTTGAAGGACCCTTGACCGCATGGTGGGAGAATTTCACAGCCACTTACCCGGTGAACATTTGTCACATGGGATCAATTTCAGCAAGCTTTTCGCCTTGCCCATGTTTCAAAGGAGCCATGGCCATGAAGAAGCGTGAGTTTCATAACTTACGCCAAGGAGGAAGGACTGTTGGCAAGACGTGGATGATTTTAGCAAATTAGCACGTTATGCCCCGGATAGCGTTACTCTGAGATGCACTAAGCGAGGAGAAGTTTGGAAGGACTGAATGATGAGTTCAAAGATGCCGTTGATGGTAGCCAGTTTCAATAACAACCAGGAGTTAGTAGACCGAGCCCTTATGATTGAAGGAAAGCGGCTGACAAATTGAGAACCGCAAGCGGAAGTATGGACAAGGGAAGTATAACTCTGGAGCTCATCAGAAGCCTCGTTATACCCCTAAATCAGGAATTCAGTTTCAGCATACCCATGGAGGAGGTAATTCGCACAACCATAATGGCACTAAGAATGGGAACGGGAATGGAGGAAGCAACGGACAGAATCGCACCAACCCGTCAACACCATCCAAGGCGGACTTGAGTCACATTACTTGCTTTAAGTGCCGCAAGATCGGGCATTATGCAAATGACCGTCGAGAAGGCGAGAATGGAAATGGCAATGGAAGCTCGGAAAGAAGCCCAACCCTTTCAACAGGGGACGGGTGAACCACATAGATGTGGAGGAGATTGAAGATCGGCCCGATGCAAGATGTCGGTAAGTTTTTGGTTAAGACATTTATCGCAGCTTGTTCTTTTAAATCGGTGCATCACATTCATACATATCAAGGGGATTTGTGGATAAGTCTGAGTTACCGACCCAAGCCCTTAGGTCACCCATGCTAGTAACCTCACCCGGGAGCAAGAGTACATGGCTAGTAAATGGTGTGATCGGTGACACTAAGGATTGGACACTATGTTTTCCCCTCAGACCTAATAGTTCCGGAATCCCAAGGATTGGATGTGATATTAGGAATGGATTGGTTATCAAAGTACGGAGGAAACATTGATTGCTCCACTAGATCAATTTTGCTCACCACACCAGAAGGAAGAAGGATTAAGTATGTATCACGGCACGAGCCGAGAAGAGCACAAGTAAATTGCTTATCAGAAGTGGTGCAGGAAGAAGTACGGTGGTGAAGGATTTTCTGATGTATTTCCGGGAAGAGTTGCTGTGAATGCCACCGGATAGAGACATTGAGTTTTTGATTGAACTATTGCCGTGAACAGGGCCCGATATCGAAAACGACCATACGGGATGCCGGTACAAGATTTGGCGGAAATCAAGAAGCAGATTAAGGAGCTATTGGATAAAGGTTATATACGCCCAAGCTCTTCACCTTGGGGATCACCCGTTTTGTTAGTGGAGAAGAAGGATGGATCTTTGAGAATGGTTGTTGATTATCGTGAATTGAATGCGGTAACAATCAAGAACAAGTACCCACTACCTATGATAAATGATCTATTTGATCGTTTGCAAGGAGCCAAAGTGTTTTCCAAGATCGACTTGCGATCAGGGTACCATCAGTTGAAGATTCGGGAGCAGGACATACCCAAGACAGCATTTACCACGAGATATGGACTATACGAGTATACCGTTATGTCATTTGGATCGACTAACGCTTTGACTTATTTCATGAACACGATGAACAAAGTGTTTATGGAGTTTTTGGATAAGTTCGTCGTGGTGTTCATTGATGACATTTTGATTCTCTCGAAGAATGAAGAGGACCACAAGGAACATTTGCGATTGGTTTTGGAGAAGCTAAGAGAACACCAGTTGTATGCCAAATTCAGCAAATGTGAGTTTTGGCTAAAGGAAGTTGGATTTCTCGGACATGTTATATCCGGAGAAGGGATAGCGATTGACCCCACAAAGGTTGAGACCGTAACCAAATGGGAAGCACCAACGACAGTTGGAGAGATTCGGAGTTTTCTTGGACTCGCAGGATACTACCGAAGATTCATTGAGAATTTCTCAAGGATTGCTAAGCCTATGACTGAATTGTTGAAGAAGGATAACAAATTCATATGGACCGAGGGTCGTGAGGCAAGTTTTCAGGAGTTGAAGAAAAGATTGGTTACCTCACGGTTTTGATATTGCGGATCGGACTAAGGATTATGAGGTGTATTGCGACGCTTCACGCCGAGGACTTGGAGCGGTGCTTATGCGAGGAAGGAAGAGTTGTTTCGTATGCTTCACGACAACTTAAGCCCCACGAGTTAAATTATGCCACTCATGATTTGGAGTTAGCAACCGTTGTGCATGCCTCAAGACGTGGAGACATTTTCTCATTGGAAATCATTGTGAAGTATATACGGATCACAAGAGTCTCAAGTACATTTTCACCACGTAAGGAATTGAATCTCGAGACAAAGGAGATGGTTAGAACTTATTAAGGATTATGATATGAGATTGCATTATCACCGGAAAGGCTAATGTCGTAGCAGACGCATTGAGCCGTAAGAGCCACGCGTCAATACCCTAATGATGGGAGGAACACCCAATGAGTTAGCCGAGGACCTTGAGAGCTATGTTTGGAAATAGTTCGAGAGGCTATGTAGCAACATTGGAGATTCGATCGACATTGATGGACAAAATCGGAGAAGCCCAAAAGGCGAGATAAGGAAGTTGCCTCTATAAAGGAGAAAATGGGCAAAGGAAAGGCTAAAGGATTTCGTGAGGATGAGCACGATACCCTATGGTTTGAGGACCGTGTTTATGTGCCCAATAACCCAGAGATCAAGAAGTTGATTTTACAAGAAGCCCATGATTCACCCTATTCGATTCACCCAGGGAATACCAAGATGTATCTGGATTTGAAGAACACTTTACGGTGGACCGGAATGAAGAAAGATATTGCGGAGTATGTAGTAGTTTGCGATGTATGTCGAGAGTAAAAGCGAGCATCGAAGCGGCAGGATTGTTACAACCATTGCCGATGCCGAATGGAAGTGGGATAAACTAGGCATGGATTTCATCACAGGATTGCCAAGGACTCGTTCAGGGCTATGATTCGATTTGGGTTATAGTCGATCGCTTGACGAAGGTAGCTCATTTCATTCCAAAGAAGACTACCTATAGCGATTGCTAAGTTGGCAAAGATATACATGACCAGAATTGTGTGCTTACACGGAGTTCCGAGGAGCATCGTGTCGAGATAGAGGAACCCGGTTTACCTCGAAATTTTGGAACCAGGGGCTTGCACGAGACATTGGGAACTAGATTGGAATTCAAAGACAGCTTTTCCACCCGCAGACCGATGGACGGTGAGAGAGTCAATCAGATTTTGGAAGATATGCTTTGAGAGCTTGTGCACTAGATTATGGATCTAGCTGGGATGATAATTTGCCGTATGCAGAATTTTCCTACAACAACAGTTACCAAACCAGCTTAAAGATGGCACCTTCGAGGCTCTGTATGGGAGGAGATGCGGAGACACCGTTGTCATGGGACTAAACCGAGATCGTCGATTGTTTGGACCAGATTTGATTAAGGAGTCTGACGAGAAGGTTAAGTTGATTCGAGATGAGCTCAAGGTAGCCCGATCCGAACGGAAGAGCTATGCCGATTCAAAGCGCCATAAGCGATTGAGTATGAAGTTGGAGACAGTATATCTTAGAGTATCCCGCTTGAGGAGTTAAGCGTTTTGGAGTTAAAGGAAAGTTAGCACCCGTTTCGTTGGACCGTATAAGATTTTTGCAACGCATGGGAGAAGTTGCGTATAAGTTGGAATTGCCGGAAGGACTGTCGGGGAGTTCATGATGTATTCCATGTTTCTCGATTGAAGAAATGTCACCCAGAGATAGCGGAGGTACCGTTAAGAGACACAGTGCCCTGGAAGCTATTCGATTGAAGGATGACTTGACATATGAGGAAAAACTGTTAAGATTCTCGATTATGCAGGTGAGTTACCCGCAACAAGGTTATCAAGTTTTGCAAAGATCGGTGGAGCCACCACACCGAGGATGAAGCCACACAGGGAAAGAGAGGAAGTTTTGCTCAAGGACCACCTCACCTATTTTCTAGCCAACCCGAATCTCGAGGGCTAGATTCATCTTAAGAGGTAGGTTTGTAACATCCCAAATTTGCAATTTGGAATGTTATACATTAGGTCATCATGCATATCATATTTTACGGCATTTTCCGATCCTAGAAAATTTCACGCAACTCAAGGACCCTCGGAGAGAGTTGGAAGTTTCATTATTTTCATATTTGGGATTTCTCAAATTTTGAAAATAAAGGATCATTGGATTTATTTAATTATCTTCATAAAGTTTTTCCTATAAAAAAATATTTTGAGAGGGAATAATATGACTTTCCCAATATTTAGGAAAAATGAAGATATTATAAATAAATCAAAATTTGATTTTGGAAGATTTATTTTGCTTAGGCAAAAATGAGCATTTTAAAAATTTATGCATGTTTGCCGTTTTTAAAGTTCATTTTGTTCGACTCATTTTTAGGAGTCGGGGAAAATTTGTTTTATTTAAATCAGAGTTCATTTGGTAATTTTTTTAATTCGTTTGGTTTAATTTTTAATTAAAAAAATGTGCCCGGGCCAAGGCCAGGCCAACCAGCAGGCCCGGCCCGCGCCCGCCTCTCCTCTCTCCTGCGCGGCAGGGAGCTCTCCGCCGCCGCCACGCCACCCCGCCCGCCGAGTCCGCCTCATGGGACCCCTGCTCCTCCCCAAGCCACCCGCCACCCCCTCATATAAATAGCCGCCCGCCTCTCCTCATCTCGCCGCCCTCACCCGAACCTCAGCGCCACTTGGGAGCCGCCTTGTAGCCGTTCCCAAGCGCTTGGAAACCCGCCGCCCTCGCCCCTCCAGAACCCGGGACTGACCCTGCCCGGAGCCCCATGGGACCCGGGCGAGATCACCGGAGGTAGCCGCCGCCCCGATCCGGTCTTCCCTAAAACCGACCCGGTTTTTTTTTAAAAAGAGATGTTCGGTTTTTCTAAAAAAAAACCCTAGATTGGTTTTATTTTATTCGGTTTTCTTAATTAACGAACGTTCACCGAACCGTTCGTTTCAATGAACGTGTTCGTTGGATTAGTTCTGTTAACGAACGTCCGTTATTTAATCCGTTCGTCGTTTTCTTTTAATCGGATTTAATCCGTTATTTTTCTGATTTGATTTCCGATCCGATTTTCAAATCTGTTTTATTTCTCGCTCGTTTATCGGAATCAGGTGATTCAAACGCCTGGAGTTTCGTAACGAAACCGCCGTTCCGACTAACCTACTTTCACAGAGTTTTGCTACTGTGAAATTTTGACCTAATTTCAGATTGCTAAACCGAGACGTTCTCTCTCGAGTTCCGACTTTCGATGCTTTATTTGATTCGATTCTTTTGCAACCAGGGTTCTTAAGTTGAACTCTCTGGTTAGATCTTTTATTCGAGATTTTCCCGTGCATTAGATGAGTACTTATTGTATGCTTGTTGTTTGTCTGCGTTAGATCACCCGTGAGTGCGCCGCTTATTACTTCGAATCTCTAGGACTCGCGGATCATCAGCAAGGCAAGTAACACTTTGATCATACTTTTCTACTACCCAGTTTTATGCATTAGATCAAACCCTCAAACACTTGCATGTTTAGGATCTAATTAAATTGTGGGATTGGGAAGTAGATTTGAGGTAGTACCTATTACCTGTTTACTTATGAACCTTGGGAGTTACTTCTACGTTTGCTTATTATGCTATGCTATGCTAGTAGACGTGGATTGGGTGAGTGAATATCCATGATGGATGTGAGATTGATAATTAATGGTTTATCTAAGGTGGCAACCTAAACACACATCTGGGTGGATTGAGGCACCTGGTTTCCATCAGGACTTACTGTATTTCTTGGACCGCCACCCGTGCTCTAAGGGATCATAAGATTATTCAAGCTGAAACTTCCGTGTGCAGCCACAAGCCAATTATGGGCTCTGGCGTAGTTGACTAAGTTGTGCGAACTCTTACGGGTAGGCTAGTGATGTAGGGGATGTAGGTTGGTACGGTCTACCCACATGTAAGGTGCTAGCGCTTACGAAAGACTATGTCTCGGTCATCCGTTTCTCAAACACCATGTAGTGCGAGAATCAAGCGGAGGCGATCGAGTCTTGTGGGGAAAAGTATAAACCTCTGCAGAGTGTATAAACTAATCATGATTAGCCGTGTCCCCGGTTATGGACGTTTTGAGTATCACGTAATTGAATATCATGTGAATCTCAACATGTTACTTCTAATAAAAGTTATTGGGTTTTAATGAGTACTTTTAATTGGGATTGAGGATGTCATCAACCATTCTCAATGTTTAACAACCACCATGATAGTTAAACAAAATTATTCCTTTGGTGTAGGGAAAAATCAGCTTTATGCAAATGTAACCGTAGAGAGCCTTACCACCAGCCATATATGCATGTAGTATAGGCTTATTGCTTCATTACTCCTTATGTGTTACATTGCGGCATATTCCATGTCTTGACCCGTTTCGGGCTGCAACTTTCACGTTGCAGACTTTTCGCATGACAGTAAGGTGTTTAGGTCGTGGTTCTATACTCGGTGATGCCGATGGAGTTGATGGACTCACTTATCTTCCAAGCCTTCATTTGTTATTGTTAGATGGCCTTAAGCCATATTATTGTAATAAGTTCCCTTGTGGACAATGATGTAATAAGTGTGTGATTGCTACTCTGCTATAAATCCTTGAAATCTTGTGTAATTATCGACATTCTTGATCCAGGATGACACCTGAGCACAGAGACTTGATCCATTCGGGTCTGGTCGCTACATAGCAAGAACGTTTTCTTACCTACGTGAAAGCCACAACGTGATTTGTCAACTTCTATTTACCCTTCATAAGGGCCCTTTTAAATCGAATCCGCTCCAACTAAAGTGGGAGAGACAGGACACCCGCTAGCCACCTTATGCAACTAGTGCATGTCGATCGGTGGAACCTGTCTCACGTAAGCGTGCGTGTAAGGTCGGTCCGGCCGCTTCATCCCACAATACCGCTAAAGCAAAATAAGACTAGTAGCGGCAAGAAAGTTGACAACATCTACGCCCACAACAAATTGTGTTCTACTCGTGCAATAGAGAACTACGCATAGACCTAGCTCATGATGCCACTGTTGGGGAACGTTGCAGAAAATAAATTTTTTCCTACGGTTTCACCAAGATCCATCGATGAGTTCATCTAGGAACGAGTTATAATAGTGCATCTACATACCTTTGTAGATCATGAGCGGAAGCGTTCAAGAGAGCAGGGGTTGAGGTAGTCGTATTGCTGTCGTGATCCAAATCACCCGATGACCAAGTGCCGAACGGACAACACCTCGCGTTCAACACACGTACGGAGGCGGATGGCGTCTCCCACACGTTGATCCAGCAAGGAGGAGGGAGAGGTTGATGAAGATCCAGCAAAGACGACGGGCGTGGTGGTGGATGCAAGAGACTCGCAGGGCTTCGCCAAGCAACCACGGGAGGGAGAGGTGTAGCGAGGGAGGGAGGCGCCAGGTGTTGGGTGCGGCTGCCCTCCCACCCCCTCTTTATATAGGGAACCAGGCGCCCGGCCTAGGAGATGGGATCTCCTAGGGGGCGTGACCAAGGGGAGGTTTGCCCCCCAAGGCAAGTGGTGCGCCCCCTCCCCTAGGGTTCCCAACCCTAGGCGCATGAGGGGGGCCCAGGGGGGGGGGGGCGCACCTGTTGGAAATATGCCCTAGAAGCAATAATAAAAGTATTATTATTATATTTCCTTGTTCGTGATAATTGTCTTTTATTCATGCTATAATTGTATTATCCGGAAATCGTAATACACGTGTGAATACATAGACCACAACATGTCCCTAGTGAGCCTCTAGTTGACTGGCTCGTTGATCGGCGAGATAGTCATGGTTTCTGACTATGGACATTGGATATCGTTGATAAGGATCACATCATTAGGAGAATGATGTGATGGACAAGACAATCCTAAGCATAGCACAAGATCGTGTAGATTCGTTTTGCTAGAGCTTTTCCAATGTCAAGTATCTCTTCCTTAGACCATGAGATCGTGTAACTCCCGGGATACCGTAGGAGTGCTTTGGGTGTACCAAGCGTCACAACATAAGCGGGTGACTATAAAGGTGCACTCTGGTATCTCCGAAAGTGTCATTGGGTTGACACGGATCGAGGTAGGATTTGTCACTCCGTGTATGACGGAGAGGTATCACTGGCCCACTTTCGGTAGTGCATCATCATAATGAGCTCAAAGTGACCAAGTGTTTAGTCACGGGATCATGCATTCTGATGCGAGTAAAGTGACTTGCCGTGCGAGATTTAACGAGGTATTGGGATCTGACGATCGAATCTCGGGCAAGTAAAATACCGATTGACAAAGGGAATTGTATCGGGGTTGTTTGAATCCTCGACATCGTGGTTCATCCGATGAAATCATCGAGGAGCATGTGGGAGCCAACATGGGTATCGAGATCCATTGTTGGTTATTGCTCGAGAGCCGTCTCGGTCATGTCGCATGTCTCCCGAACCCAGAGGGTCTACACATAAGGTTCGGTGGCGCTAGGGTTGTATGAATATGAGTATGCAGCAAACCGAATGTTGTTGAGTCCGGATGAGATCCCGGATGTCATGAGGAGTTCGGAATGGTCGGAGGTAAAGATTTATATATAGGAAGTCTTATTTTGGTGGCGGAAAAGTTTACGCACTTTATCGGTATTGTATCTGGGAGTCTTGAAAGGGGTCCGGGGTCCACTGGGGTCCACCTGCCGGGGGCCACATGGGCTGTAGGGTGCGCCTTGGCCCATATGGGCCAAGGGTACCAGCCCCAAGAGGCCCATGCGCCAAGGAGACTTGGGGAGGAGAGTCCTAAAGGGAGAAGGCACCTCAGGGGTGCCTTGGGAGGATGGACTCCTCCCCTCTTGGCCGCACCCTTCCTTGGAGGAAGGGGCAGGCTACCCTCCCCTCTCTTGCACCTATATAAAGGGAGGGAGGGAGGGTGGCTGCACCCTAAAGCCTAGGCGCCTCCCTCCTCCACTGCAACACCTCCTCCTCCTCCTCCGTGGTTGCTTAGCGAAGCCTGCCAGAGTTCTGCTACATCCACCACCATGATCGTCTTCTGGATCATCATCAACCTCTCCTTCCCCTTGCTGGATCAAGAAGGAGGAGGCGTCATCCGCCTCCGTCTGCGTGTGTTGAACGCGGAGGTGCTTTGTCCGTTCAGCACTAGGTCATCGGTGATCTGAATCACGGTAGTCTGACTCCATCATCCCCGTTCCATTGAACGCTTCCGCCTGCGATCTACAAGCGGTATGTAGATGCAATCACTATCCCATGACTCATTGCTAGATGAACTCATAGATGGATCTTGGTGAAACCGTAGGAAAAATTTTAATTTTCTGCAACGTTCCCCAAACAGCACCAGCCCACCAGGGGCTGGTTCCCTCCCCACTTCAGTCCACGGGTCCCTCCGGGATAGGTGGCCCCACCCGGTGGACCCCCGGGACCCTTCCGGTGGTCCCGGTACAATACCGGTGACCCCCGAAACCCTCCCGATGGCCGAAACAGCACTTCCTATATATAATTCTTTACCTCCGGACCATTCCGAACTCCTCGTGACGTCCGGGATCTCATCCGGACTAACTTTCGGTTTGCTGCATACTCATATTCATACAACCCTAGCATCACCGAACCTTAAGTGTGTAGACCCTACGGGTTGGGAGACATCTGAGACATGACCGAGACGGCTCTCCTCAATAACCAACAGCGGAATCTGGATACCCATGTTGGCTCCCACATGCTCCTCGATGATCTCATCGGATGAACCACGATGTCGAGGATTTAAGCAACCCCGTATACAATTCCCTTTGTCAATCGGTATGTTACTTGCCCGAGATTCGATCGTCGGTATCCCAATACCTCGTTCAATATCGTTCTGCGGCAAGTCACTTTACTATTACCATAATGCATGATTCCGTGACCGGACACTTGGTCACTTTGAGCTCATTATGATGATGCACTACCGAGTGGGCCTGAAGTGATACCTCTCCGTCATCTGGAGTGACAAATCCCAGTCTCGATCCGTGTCAACCCAACAGACACTTTCGGAGATACCTGTAGTGCACCTTTATTGTCACCCAGTTACGTTGTGACGTTGGTTACACCCAAAGCACTCCTACGGTATCCGGGAGTTGCACGATCTCATGGTCTAGGGAAAAGATACTTGACATTGGAAAATCTCTAGCAAAACGAACTACACGATCTTGTGCTATGCTTAGGATTGGGTCTTGTCCATCACATCATTCTCCTAATGATGTGATCCCGTTATCAATGACATCCAATGTCCATAGTCGAAACCATGACTATCTGTTGATCTAGGAGCTAGTCAACTAGAGGCTCACTAGGGACATATTGTGGTCTATGTATTCACACGTGTATTACGATTTCCGGATAATACAATTATAGCATGGATAAAAGACAATTATCATGAACAAGGAAATATAATAATAATCCTTTTATTATTGCCTCTAGGGCATATTTCCAACATTGGATTCCTTCGAACAGATCTGGGTGAAAACTTGCTTTCGGCTACTGCCAAGGCTGGTGATGGCGGCGCTATCTGCATCGTTCCCTTCTTGAAGGCATCGCCATGGAGAAGTTCAAGGCCACTCTCTGCTACCTCCTGAGGAAACCCTATATCGGATGATCGGATGATGGCGGTGCTCTGGTGTCGTTCCCCCCTTGGGGGCATCATTCTTGGAGGTACGCACGTGATCGAGGGACCTGATGACAGATTCTTTGGTGGAGCGGTGCGTCATCTTACTCATTGTTGGCGGCGGATCTCGGCGGCATGGCGCTGTGGTGACTCGGTGATACGTCTCCAACGTATCTATAATTTATGTAGTATTCATGCTATTATATTATCCATCTTGGATGTTTATGGGCTTTATTAAACATTTTTATATCACTTTTGGGACTAACCTATTGACCCAGAGCCCAGTGCCAGTTCCTGTTTTTTTCCTAAACGGAATGAAACCTTCTGGAGAAGTTATTTTTGGAAAGAAAGCAACCCGGGAGACTTGGAGTCCATGTCAAGAAAGCAACGAGGAAGGCACGAGGCAGGGGGGCGCGCCCTCCACCCTCGTGGCTCCCCTGACGTACTTCTTCCTCCTATATATACCCATATACCCTAAAACCTTCGGGGAGCAGAATAGATCTAGAGTTCCGCCATTTGTAAGCCTCCAGAGCTACCAAAAACCAATGGGGACCTGTTCCGCACTCTCACGGAGGGGGGAACCCTCACCGTGGCCATCTTCATCATCCGGCGCTCTCCATGACGAGGTGGGAGTAGTTCACCCTCGGGGCTGAGGGTATGTACCAAAGAGCTATGTGTTTGATCTCTCTCTCTCTCTCTCTCTCTCGTGTTCTTGAGGTGATTCGATCTTGATGTATCGCGAGCTTTGCTATTATAGTTGGATCTTATGTTGCTTCTCCCCCTCTACTCTCTTGTAATGGATTGAGTTTTCCTTTTGAAGTAATCTTATCGGATTGAGTCTTTAATGATTTGAGAACACTTGATATATGTCTTGCCGTGCTTATCTGTGGTGATAATGGGATATCACGTGATTCACTTGATGTATGTTTTGGTGATCAACTTGCGGGTTCCGCCCATGAACCTATGCATAGGGGTTGGCACACGTTTTCGTCTTGACTCTCCTAGAAACTTTGGGGCACTCTTTGAGGTTCTATGTGTTGGTTGAATAGATGAATCTGAGATTGTGTGATGCATATCGTATAATCATACCCATGGATACTTGAGGTGACATTGGAGTATCTAGGTGACATTAGGGTTTTGGTTGATGTGTGTCTTAAGGTGTTATTTTACTACGAACTCTAGGGCTGTTTGTGACACTTATAGGAATAGCCCAACATATTGATGGGAAAGAATAACTTTGAGGTGATTTCGTACCCTACCATAATTTCTTCGCTTGCTCTCCGCTATTAGTGACTTTGGAGTGACTCTTTGTTGCATGTTGAGGGATAGTTATATGATCTAACTATGTTATTATTGTTGAGAGAACTTGCACTAGTGAAAGTATGAACACTAGGCCTTGTTTCCTAGAACTGCAATACCGTTTGTGCTCACTTTTATCATTAGTTACCTTGCTGTTTTTATATTTTCAGATTACAAATACCTATATCTATCATCCATATTGCACTTGTATCACCATCTCTTCGCCGAACTAGTGCACCTATACAATTTAGCATTGTATTGGGTGTGTTGGGGACACAAGAGACTCTTTGTTATTTGGTTGCAGGGTTGCTTGAGAGAGACCATCTTCATCCTACGCCTCCCACGGATTGATAAACCTTAAGTCATCCACTTGAGGGAAATTTGCTACTGTCCTACAAACCTCTGCACTTGAAGGCCCAACAACGTCTACAAGAAGAAGGTTGCGTAGTAGACATCACTCAGCGTCCGATGCGCGGAGATGGACTCACGCAGGAGAGTGACGTGGTCTGGCGTCGTGGTGGCGTCGACGACAGCTAGACCGGGCAAGGTGGATGCAGCACTACAACTCTGAAGATGGATTGATGGCAGGTGGCTGCGGCGGCCTCATACCCGACAGGCGTCCTGATTGAGGAGTGCGCCGGACCGGTGGATGCCCCATACCCGACAGGCGTTCTGGATGGGACCTCAGGTCTTAGATGTTAGGTTTGGATGCAAGGTCTGTTTGGTATTACGCCCAGATTATCAGCATCCCTTTATCAATTGGATAGGAGTAGCGACAGATGTTACCTAGATGTTGAGTTTAGTCTTTTTATTGTATTACTTTATAAGGTCTTGTGTGAACAATTAATAAAGTGCCTGCATGCATCGTCCAGATGCAGAGGCCGGGGGTCTTCCTCCTTTCCTAAGAAAACTCACGCGTGCAGGTACATCCTACTATCTCTGCTTCAAAATATATAGTGTTGATTTTATATTTTCCACCAACAATACCGTGAAATTCCTTCATTGGCTAAAGTTTTTATACGAATTCAACAGAAGGTCAAATTAGTTTACCAAAAGGTTTCAGAACCTTTTGACATTTTTGGAATCACTAAAAATCATATCAGGTGCACCTACATCCGAGAGCCAAAGTCAGCTCCACCTATTCACCCTCGCTCCACAAGAGGTCATGCCACTCCGCGTCTCCACATGAAACATGCACCGACGCCCCGACGTGACTAACGAACATAGGGTTTTCGCCATGGAGCTAAACTCAATATTGAAAGAGTACCCCCTAGCCGAAGTCATCTTATGTTCCCATTACCACTTGTCAAAGTAGATAGTATAGTCGGGATTGGGATGGGCACATGCACACAAGGTTATGTGAAATTGGAATCCAAACTGTTTACTGGCATGCGGTGCATCTCCTTGATGGACAATAAAACACAATCAAAACCATGCCTACGAACATGAACGGCCGCACAAGTCGGAGAGTGAAACATCATTGAAAGGTTCACCTCGCATGTCTTCACAGCCAATGCGGTGACAACGGTGTTGAGATGTGGCGACATCTCCGTGGCCGTTGCAAGTAGTAGACACACCATTCTCGCCCCATCATTGTACTGCTTCACATCGCCTTCATCATTATGCCACCGCTAGTCATAGTCTCAAGGAAGGAGAACTTCCTCGAGCCTCCGCAAAGCGCCGGATATGAGGCCACTAAAAAATGCCACCGCCAAACTACGTCGCCATGCCGGTCCGTGCCAACGGACCGCCGCTGCCGCTGCCGTGAGGCAGGCCATTGCCCCTGCGCCCAATTCTACCGTGAGAGAGAGAAGAGGGCCACAACACTCCACCCCGGCTTCCGCAACCCCTGCCACTGTCACCCCACACGACGCAACTCCTGCCAACAAAGGGAGGAGATCCCCTACCACCAACATGGAGTAGGTACGGAAGAGACCTGACGGCGTCGTTACGGCTGGCCCCTCACGTCGTCTGGGAAGCAACACAAGGGATATGATCCGTTTTGACGGGAGTCACCTCAATTAGGATACTTTGACTCGTCGTAGTGGGAGTAACTTAGCTAGTAACATAATACACCTCAAGATAAATTTGTTTATGCGACAGATAGTTAATAAAAAGAAAGGTACTTATGGTAACGTAGCATCTTGGTGATTGTATTCTGATTGTCAGCAAAAGTTCACCAACAAAAGACGTCAATCATGGCCTATGGGAAAAAGTACAATTTGAGTGCTGTAATTGTCGTTTTTTAGCCCCATCTTTTTTGTACGGATTTTTTTTAAGAAAAGAATTACAAGCAGTTAGAGCATATGTTGATGTTCATTAGAAAAACACTGACTTATTTCAGTTTTGCTTACTCTTCTTTTTTGGATTTTATTGTTCATGTGAGGGTATTTGAGCTCGGGAGCAAAAACAGTACATGTCATCAAAATTGGCACGTTTTCTATCTCTTTTATTAGCTTTGGCCTTGTTTGGCATTTTCGGGTTTTGTCATCAATTTTGCTTACGCTCGGCTCAACCACCACGAGCGTCCGCCACATGTCCTTCTGATGTCAAAAGTAAAAGACAGTCAGTGATATTTCCAGGTCTCTCTGTGTTTGGGGTGACGGCCTTTGAAGATCGCGACAATGAGATATTTCTAGGTCTCTCTGTGTTTGGGACGATGGCCCTTGTAGATCACGACAATGAGATCAAGGGCGTGAAAGCACATCTACAAACTGGAGTAGGTGTTTTCTTGACTTTCTATTATGCTGAAGTAAACTCTTAATGGGATTGACTTTGTTCCATACGATAAGTCAATCTCATCAAGAAAATTATATTATAAACTAATTTTATGCCAAGAAATTCTCTAGACCAATTTATCATCCTATTTTGGAGTCGTCATTCATAAGATCATTCTCCTTTGAAATAATAGTATTGCGTCCTTGACGAGCAATTTACATGTTTGAACAAGAACACCTAATTTTTTCAAACATAAAAGTCTATACTAAATCTAACCGATGCTTGGTCCGACCTCGACCTTACAATATGGAATTACTTTATCTTTTATAAGTATAGAATGAATTTTGAAAACTATTAACGTTGATTCAACTCTTTTTTGGTTAATGATTTTAAAAATTTGCCTTCCATTTTGCATTATAAAGTAGCTTCCCCTATTCCAATGTATAAGACAGGCACGAATTTCAAAATTTAACTTTGGACATATGAGATCAATTATATGTATTTTTATGACTTCAAAATTATACCGTTGAAAACTTCTTTTGAATATGAATTCAATGGTATAATTTTGTTACATATAACTCACATCTAGTTGGTCTTACATATAACTCACATCTAGTTGGTCAAATATATAGTCAAAGATGAATGTTGGGATACGCTGAAATGTATCTCGGAAATGTACATCCAAAATTCTGATTATATACCTAGTAAAAACCACCACAAACACCTTTCAACCATGGGGAATTAACTGACTTCCATTGAAATCCAGTGACTCTGTTTTCATTTCAGCCAGGGGACTTAATGTCCACTAAAATTTGATTTTGGGATCCAAACAAATATTGATTTCAACGTGCACATAGGCTACCAAGAACTCGGAGATCCGAAGATCCAAATCAATCCTGCTGTAAAATAATTGTAATTAGCGGGCGCACTGTACTTCCAAGAGTGTAACCTCTATCTCAGCTTCTTCATTCATTACATACAAGGGGGAAATACTCCCAGCGCTTCCTGTGCTCCAGCTTTAAAATAATAATAATCAATTTTAGTGTTTCAAAAAAAATGAAAAAAATAAATATAAATAATCAACTTTAGGAATGTGACTACAATTCCTAAAAATGTCGGACTCTAAATGCATGGATAAGAAAAATGTGAAATTTAGCATGAATAGTGTCATAAAAAGACGAGAGCAACATTTGATCCTATTCATATATGAATTTGTCTTTTTTGTTTCTCAATGTACATTTCGAGTTTGGACCTGAAAATTTTAAAGGTTGCAGTCACATTCCTTGTGAACATTCACATTTTTTTTCAGAACTTTTAAAACATTTCAAATTGATGTTCTGAAATTGGAGCATGGAGCACCCCAGGTGGGAGCACAATATTTCCCTATAAAAGGGACCATGACATCTCAATCCCTTCTTTGTGTTGTTTATTTTTCGGATAATATGGAGAAGTTGTATATTTATGTAACATCCCAAATTTTTAATTTGGAATGTTATACATTAGATCATCATGCATATCATATTTTCTTGCATTTTTTCCGATCCTAGAAAATTTCACGCAACTCAAGGACCCTCGGAGAGAGTTGGAGATTTCATTATTTTCATATTTGGGTTTTCTCAAATTTTGAAAATAGGATCATTTGGATTTATTTATTTTATCTTCAAATATTTTTCTAATATCAAAAATAAGAGAGGGAATAATATGACTTTCCCAAAATTTAGGAAGAATGAAGATTTACTAAATAAATCAAATTTGGATTTTTTTCGAGGTTATTTGCTTTAGGAAAAAAATGAGTTTTCTTTTTTTTCAAAAAAATGCATTATTAAAGTTCATTTTGTTCGACTCATTTTTAGGAGTCGGGGAAAATTTATTTTGTTTTATTTGGAGTTCGTTTAGATTTATTTTAATTCGTTTTCGGTTTAAAAAAAGGACGCCTTGCTTACACTGGGGCTAAGGGCCCAGCCAACCGCCCCAGCGCCCTTCCAAGGCTCCCCGCTCGGGAGGAGACCCGCCGCGCACGGTGTCCCGGCTCGGACACGCCCACTGGCCCTAGCCTCCCAAGCCACCCCGCCTCCCTCCTATAAGCCGCCCTTCCCCCTCTCTCCTCCCCACCAGCCGCCGCCGCCCAACCCGAGCCAGCCTGACGCCGCCGCCCTTGTGCTGACGCCTGACGCCCGTGCGCCGCCATCGCCGACCTCGCCTCCCGCCTTGAACCCATCCCGACCCATGGGAGCCGGAGGCCGGCGACCTCGCTGAGGTAGCCACCACCACCACCCGGCGGTTTTGTTTAAAAAAAGAGAACCGCCCGGTTTTTATTTTATTGTTCGTTTTTTTTTTAAAACCCTAGATTGGTTTATTTTTTTCGGTTTAGTTAATTAATGAACGCTCACCGAACCGCTCGTTTCTAATGAATGCGTTCACGGTTAGTTTACATTAACGAACGTCCGCTTATTTAACCGTTCGTCGTTTTTCTTTTAGATCGGATTTAATCCGTTATTTTCCGATTTCGTTTTCTGATCCAATCTTCAAATCAGTTTATCTTCTCACTCGTTTATCGGAATCAGGTGATTCAAACGCCTGGAGTTTCATCTCGAAACCGCCGTTCCGATTAATCAACTTAAACAAAGTTTTGCTACTGTAAAATTTGACCTAGTTTCAAATTGCTTTACCCTAGTCGTTTTCTTTCGACTTTTGACTTTCGTTGTTTTGTTTGATTCAATTCTTTTTGCAACCAGGGTTCTTAAGTTGAACTTTCTGGTTAGATCTTTTATTCGATATTTCCCTGCATTAGATGAGTACTTATTGTATGCTTGTTGTTTGTCTGCGTTAGATCACCCGGAGTGCGCCGCTTGTTACTTCGAGTCTCTAGGTTTCATGGATCATCAAAGGCAAGTAACACTTTGATCATACTTTCTCATACCCAGTTTTATGCATTAGATCAATCCTCAAACACTTGCATGATTAGGATCAAATTAAATTGTGGGATGGGAAGTAGATTGAGGTAGTACCTATTACCTGCTTTTACTTATGAAACCTTTGGGAGTTACTTCACGTTTGCTTATTATGCCATGCTATGCTAGTAGACGTGGATTGGGTGAGTGAATATCCATGATGATGTGAGATTGATAATTAATGGTTTATCTAAGGTGGCAACTTAAACACACATCTGGGTGGATTGAGGCACCTGTTTTCAAGGTGACTTGCCTCGTTGTTTTGGGACCGCCACCTGTGCTCAAAGGGATCATAAGATCATTCATGCTAGTAACTTCCGTGTGCAGCCACAAGCCACTATGGGCTCTGGCATAGTTGAATAAGTCGTGTGAACTCTTACGGTGGTAGACTAGCTGATGTAGGGGTTGTAGGTGGTGCGGTCTACCCATCGTGAAGGTGCAAACGCTTACGAAAGACTATGTCTTGGTCATCCGCCTCTCAAACACCATGTAGTGCGAGAAACCAAACGGAGGCGATCAGTCTTGTGGGGAAAAGTGCATAAACCTCTGCAGAGTGTACAAACTAATCATGATTAGCCGTGTCCCCGGTTATGGACAAATCTTGAGTATCTAGTACTTGAATATCATGTGAATCTCAACATGTTACCTCTAATTAATATTGTTGGGTTTTTAATGAGTACTTTTAATTGGGATTGAGGATGCTGTCAACCATTCTCAATGTTTAACAACCACCATGATAGTTAAATAAAATTATTCCTTTGTAGTAGGGAAAAATTAGCTTTATGCAAAACTGTAACCATAGAGCTTTCCACCAGCCATATATGCATGTAGTGTAGCCTATTCTTTCATTTCTCTCTATGTGTTACATTGCCAGCATATTCCATGTCTTGAATTTTTGCTGCAACTTTCATGTTGCAGACTTTTTAGACGACAGTAGTAAGGTGTTTTAGGTCGTGGTTCTATACTCGGTGATGCTACCTGGAGTTGATGGACTCACTATTCTTCCAAGTCTTCCGCTGTTATCGTTATTAGATGGCCTTAAGCCATATTTATTGTAATAAGTCCTCTTGGACAATCGATGTAATAAGTGTGTGATTGCTACTCGCTATAAATCCTTCAAGTAATCTTGTGTGGTGTCAAGATTATCGATCCAGGATGACACACGAGCACGAGACTTGATCCATTCGGTCTGGTCTCTACAGAGATGGTATCGAGCACACCGACCGTAGGACACGACCACTAAGTTAAAGCCGTAGATCACTACTCTCTTCTCATTTTCTAACTCCTCATCTTTTCTACTCTTTAGGATGAAGGACGCCAAGATCAAGTACGCCCAACCAGATGAAGGCACACCTTTTGGATTTCACTTGAAGGAAGTCACCAAGTACACGAACATTGGACTACCAAGTTTCACCGGAACTTTCAACGCCACTCTGCTGAAGAGGAGCTACCGAAGATTCAAGCTCATGTTCGGGGAAGGACTTTCGCCCCAATCACCAAGCCTATAGATAGTGTTTTCAGTGCACCAACATGGAGTCTGGGAAAGAGCATGGCAGCTCATATTACCATGGGACGCATTGGAGAAGTTTATCAAGAAGACCTCAAAGACACCGTCTACCAGATTTGTGGACGCCGAGATGAACAATGGGAGATAGTCAGCACCAAGAAGGATAGATCCATTGCAGCTTTTATCCAGGAGTTAAACCAGCACATTCGACGCCTTGGAGAACCAGATGTCTTGAGGATATGTTAGAGTTGAAGAATGCAAAAGGAAGTATCATCGAACTTGAAGAAGAACTAAAGACTACACGCAAGGACTACATGGACGAGATCGTAGCTCTAGCAAGGCACAATAACTATCTTAAGTACGAGATTGAAGAACTCAAGAAGAAATTGGCGCTCAAGAATGAAGACCAAGATGTCGGTTGTCCAAGCGACTACATCGACATCGATTTACACCGATTCGGATCCAAGTGAACCCGACTTTGAAGATGAAGTCGAGCAGACATCATGGAGTCTTCCACCGGTTCAAATTAGTAGATGACCCCCACATATTAGTAGTATTTCCTCCATGTAACATCTTAGTACACGCACTTTTGCGATAGTTAGATCGTTATAAGCCCTTGTTTGAATTGAATGAAGTGATTTTGTGTGCATTTGCTCATGTGCATTCGGGTAGTGTTTTCTCCTTAGACCTCATTCTATTCTGAATCTCGTCTTTTCCTTAAAACCCTTAGATGCCTCCGAGACGCCGACCCGGATTTGTTTTCCGCCAGAGATCACCCAGCTTGATTCAAAGCAGTAACACTTTGATCCAAACATTGGTACAGTAATCAAGGCAACAACAACAACAACCCACCACCACCACCACCGGATCACTTGACTTCGCTTTCCTTAGGCTGAATCCGCCAAGATGTTTTCCAAAGAGCACCGAGCCTATAGTAGCGTATGATTGGCTCCGTAAGGTAGGAAGGAGTTGACCAACGCATGATGTACTCTGGATGGAGAGAAGGTGAAGTTTGCTGCACACCAACTTGAAGGACCCGCAAAGACATGGTGGGAGAATTTTACAGTACCACTTACCTCAGAGACACCGTCACATGGGATCAGTTTCAAAGAAGCTTTCCAGACCGCCCATGTCTCACAGAGGAGCTATGGCCATGAAGAAGCGTGAGTTTCGCAACTTACGCCAAGGAGGAAGGACTGTTGGCACAATATGTGGATGATTTTTAGTAAGTTAGCACGTTATGCCCCGGATGACGTTGCTATGTATGCAGCCAAGGTGAGAAGTTTCTAGAAGGACTGAATGATGAGTTAAGCATGCAGTTGATGGTAGCAAGTTTCAATAACTACCAGGAGTTGGTAGACCGAGCCCTCATGATTGAAGGAAAGCAGCAGCAGATTGAGAACCGTAAGAGGAAGTATGGGCAAGGGAAGTATAACTCTGGAGCCCAACAGAAGCCCCGTTATACCCCTAAGCAGGGAGTGCGGTTCAAAGATACCCATGGAGGAAGTAGTTCACACAACCATAATGGCCATAAGAATGGTAATATGAATGGAGGAAGCAACGGTCGAACCGGACCACACCAACAACCCCAGCCAAGAAAGACTTGAGTCATGTCATCTGTTACAAGTGTTCCAAGCACGGACATTATGCAAATGATCGCCCGAAGGCGAGAATGGAAATGGCAATGGAAGCTCTGGGAAGAAGCCAAACCCTTTCAACGGGGCGGGTGAACCACATTGATGTGGAGGAGGTTGAAGATCAGCCCGATGCGAATGTCGTAAGTTTTTGGTTAAGTCATTTATCGCATTTGTTCTTTTAAATCTTGGTGCATCGCATTCATACATATCAAGGGGATTTGTGGATAAGTACAAATTACCGACCCAAGCCCTTAGGTCACCCATGATAGTAACCTCACCTGGAGCAGAATACATGGCTCGTATGTGGTGTGACCGACTGCCATTAAGGATTGGACACTATGTTTTTCCCTCGGACCTAATAGTTACGGAATCCCAAGGATTGGATGTGATATTAGGCATGGATTGGTTATCAAGTATGGAGGAACATAGATTCGCCACTAAGTCAATTTTGCTCACCACACCGAAGGAAGAAGAATTAAGTATGTATCACTAAGACGAGCCGAGGAGAGCGCAAGTAAATTGCCTATCGTGAGTTGTGCAGAAGAGGTACCATGGTAAAGGATTTCCTCGATGTATTTCCTAAGAATTGCTGTGAATGCCACCGGGATAGAGACATTGAGTTTTTGATTGAGCTGTTGCCGAACAGGCCCAATATCGGCTTTAATTATACAAGATGCCCGCACAGGATTTGGCGGAAATCAAGAACCAGATTAAGGAGCTATTGGATAAAGGTTATATACGCCCAAGCTCTTCACCTTGGGGATCACCCGCATCGTTAGTGGAGAAGAAGGATGGATCGTTATGGATGGTTGTTGATTATCGTGGATTGAATGCAAGAATAATCAAGAACAAGTACCCACTACCAATGATAAATGATCTGCTTGATCGCTTGCAAGGAGCTAAAGTGTTTTCCAAGATCGATTTGCGATCGTGGTACCATCGATTGAAGATCCGAGAGCAGTGACATACCTAAGACAGCATTTACCATGAGATATGGACTGTATGAGTACACCGTTATGTCATTTGGATCGACTAACGCGCATGACTTATTTCATGAACCTGATGAACAAAGTGTTTATGGAGTTTTTGGATAAGTTCGTCGTGGTGTTCATAGACGATATTTTGATTTTCTCGAAGAATGAAGAAGAACATAAGGAATAGTTGCGATTGGTTTTGGAGAAGCTAAGAGAACATCAGTTATATGCCAAGTTCAGCAAATGTGAGTTTTGGCTAAAGGAAGTTGGATTTCTTGGACATGTTATATCCGGAGAAGGAATAGCGATTGACCCCACAAAGGTTGAAACCAGAACTAAATGGGAAGCACCAACGATAGTTGGAGAGATCCGGAGTTTCCTTGGACTCGCAGGATACTACCAAGATTCATTGAGAATTTCTCAAGGATTGCAAAGCCTATGACAGAGTTGTTGAAAAAGGATACCAAGTTCATATGGATCGAGGATTGCGAGGCAAGTTTTCGGGAGTTGAAGAAAAGATCGGTTACCTCACCCGTTAATATTGCGGATCGGACCAAGGATTATGAGGGTGTATTACACGCTTCACGCCGAGGACTTGGAGCGATGCTTATGCAGGAAGGAAGAGTTGTTTCGTATGCTTCACGACAGCTTAAGCCTCATGAGTTGAATTATGCCACACATGATTTGGAATTAGCAGCCGTTGTGCATGCATTGAAGACGTGGAGACATTTTCTCATTGGAAATCATTGTGAGGTGTACACGGATCACAAGAGTTTGAAGTACATCTTCACACAGAAGGAATTAAATCTCAGAGGAGATGGTTGGAGCTTATCAAGGATTATGATATGAGATTGCATTATCACCCCGGAAGGCTAATGTTGTAGCAAACGCATTGAGCCGTAAGAGCCACGTCAATACCCTAATGATGGGAGGAATACCCAACGAGTTAGCCGAGGACCTTCGAGAGCTATGTTTGGAAATAGTTCCGAGAGGCTATGTAGCAGCATTGGAGATTCAGTCCACACTGATGGACAAAATCAGGGAAGCACAAAACGCGATAAGGAAGTTGCCTCTATAAGGGAGAAAATGAGCAAAGGAAAAGCAAAGGGATTTCGTGGAGGATGAGCACGATACCCTATGGTTTGAGGACCGTGTTTATGTGCCCAATAACCCGGAGATCGGGAAGTTGATTTTGTGAAGCCCATGATTCACCCTATTCGATTCACCCAGAAATACCAAGATGTATTTGGATTTGAAGGAAACATTCGTGGACCGGAATGAAGAAGGATATTGCGGAGTATGTAGCAGTTTTGCGATGTATGTCGAGAGTGAAGGCGAACATCGAAGCTGCCAGGATTGTTGCAGCCATTGCCTATACCGAATGGAAGTGGGATAAACTAGGCATGGATTTCATCACAGTGTTTGCCAAAGACCCGCTCAGGATATGACTCGATTTGGGTTATAGTCGACCGCTTGACAAAGGTAGCTCATTTCATTCCAAATCAAGACTACCTATAAGCTGCTAAGTTGGCAAAGATATACATGACCAGAATTGTGTGTTTACACGGAGTTCCGAGGAGTATCAGACGTATAGAGGAACCCAATTTACCTCAAAGTTTTGGAATCATTGTACTAAACATTGGGAACCAGGTGTTGGAATTCAAAGACTTTCCACCCACGCAACCGATGGATGTAAAGGAGAGAGTCAATCAGATTTTGGAGAATATGCTTTGAGAGCTTGTGCACTAGGTTATGGATCTAGTTGGGATGATAACTTGTCAGATGCAGAATTTTCTTATAACAACAGTTACCAAACCAGCTTGAAGATGGCACCTTCGAGGCTCTATATGGAAGGAGATGCAGACACCGTTGTCATGGGACGAAACGGAGATCGCCGGTTGTTTGGACCAGATTTGATTAAGGAGTCCTGAGCAGAAGGTTAAGTTGATTCGCGATAGGCTCAAGGTAGCCCGACCTGCAGAAAAGCTACGCTGGATTCAAAACGCAAGGCGATAGAATATGAAGTTGGAGACAGTATATCTTAGAGTATCCCCGCTTGAGGAGTTAAGCGTTTTGGAGTTAAAGGAAAATTAGCACCACGCTTCATTGGACCGTATAAGATTTTGCAACGCATGGGAGAAGTTGCTTATAAACCGGAATTGCGGAGGGACTGCCAGAGTTCATGATGTGTTCCATATTTCACAGCTTGAAGAAATGTCACGCCGAGATGGCGGAAGTACCGTTAAGAGATACAAAGGCCGCTTGAAGAAATTCAATTGAAGGATGATTTGACATATGAGGAGAAACCAAATCAAGATTCTCGATTATGCCACAGAGTTACTCGCAAACAAGGTTATCAAGTTTTGCAAGGTTCATTGGAGCCACCACATTGAGGATGAAGCCACCGGGAAAGAGAGGAAGTTTTGCTCAAAGACCACCCTCACCTATTTTCTAGTTAACCCGAATCTCGAGGGCTTAGATTCATCTTAAGGGGGGTAGGTTTGTAACATCCCAAATTTTCAATTTGGAATGTTATACATTAGATCATCATGCATATCATATTTTCTTGCATTTTTTCCGATCCTAGAAAATTTCACGCAACTCAAGGACCCTCGGAGAGAGTTGGAGATTTCATTATTTTCATATTTGGGTTTTCTCAAATTTTGAAAATAGGATCATTTGGATTTATTTATTTTATCTTCAAATATTTTTCTAATATCAAAAATAAGAGAGGGAATAATATGACTTTCCCAAAATTTAGGAAGAATGAAGATTTACTAAATAAATCAAATTTGGATTTTTTTCGAGGTTATTTGCTTTAGGAAAAAAATGAGTTTTCTTTTTTTTCAAAAAAAAATGCATTATTAAAGTTCATTTTGTTCGACTCATTTTTAGGAGTTGGGGAAAATTTATTTTGTTTTATTTGGAGTTCGTTTAGATTTATTTTAATTCGTTTTAGGTTTAAAAACGACAGCCATACTGCGCCACTTTGAAGGCCAAGGCCAGCCAGTAACCGCCTGGCCCTTCTTCCTCAAGGCGCTCCCCGCTCGGGAGGAGACCAGCCCTTGCCGCCCGCGGTGTCCGCTCGGACACGCACCCCCAGCCTAGCCTCCTCCCAAGCCACCCCGCCTCCCTCTTATAAGCCGCCCGCCTCTCCTCCCTCACCCAGCTGGCCGCTTGGCCAACCCGAAACCGGCCTGACGCCGCTCGCGCCTGACGCCAGGCGCCTCGCCGACCTCGCCGCCTCCGCCAAACCCATCCCGACGCCGGGAGCCGAGGCCATGGCGACCTCGGAGGTAGCCACCACCACCACCCGGCGGTTTTGTTTAAAAAAGAACTACTGTTTTTATTTTATTGTTCGGTTTTTTAAAACCCTAGATTGGTTTATTTTTTCGGTTTAGTTAATTAATGAACGTTCACCGAACCGTTCGTTCTAATGAACGCGTTCACGGTTAGTTTACGTTAACGAACGTCCGCTTATTTAACCGTTAAATCGTTTTTCTTTTAGATCGGATTTAATCCGTTATTTTCCGATTTCGTTTCGATCCAATCTTCAAATCAGTTTATCTTCTCACTCGTTTATCGAATCAGGTGATTCAAACGCTCGGAGTTTCATCTCGAAACCGCTTTCCGATTAATCAACTTAAACAAAGTGTTGCTCTTGTAAAATTTGACCTAGTTTCAAATTGCTTTACCCTAGTCGCTTTTCTTTCGACTTTTTGACTTTCATTGTTTTATTTGATTCGATTCTTTTTGCAACCAGGGTTCTTAAGTTGAATTTTCTGGTTAGATCTTTTATTCGAGATTTACCTGTGCATTAGATGAGTACTTATTGTATGCTTGTTGTTTGTCTGCGTTAGATCACCCGGAGTGCGCCGCTTGTTACTTCGAGTCTCTAGGTTTCATGGATCATCAACAAGGCAAGTAACACTTTGATCATACTTTCTCATACCCGCTTTTTATGCATTAGATCAATCCTCAAACACTTGCATGATTAGGATCAAATTAAATTGTGGGATGGGAAGTAGATTGAGGTAGTACCTATTACCTGCTTTTACTTATGAAACCTTTGGGAGTTACTTCTACGTTTGCTTATTATGCCATGCTATGCTAGTAGACGTGGATTGGGTGAGTGAATATCCATGACAGATGTGAGATTGATAATTAATGGTTTATCTAAGGTGGCAACTTAAACACACATCTGGGTGGATTGAGGCACCTGTTTTCAAGCAGGACTTGCCTGTTGTTTTGGGACCGCCACCCAGGCTCAAAGGGATCATAAGATCATTCATGCTAGTAACTTCCGTGGTGCAGCCACAAGCCACTATGGGCTCGCATAGTTGAATAAGTCGTGTGAACTCTTACAGGTGGTAGACTAGCTGATGTAGGGGTTGTAGGTGGTACGGTCTACCCATCGTAAGGTGCAAACGCTTACGAAAGACTATGTCTGGCCATCCGTCTCTCAAACACCATGTAGTGCGAGAAACCAAACGGAGGCGATCGAGTCTTGTGGGGAAAAGTGCATAAACCTCTGCAGAGTGTACAAACTAATCATGATTAGCCGTGTCCCCGGTTATGGACAAATCTTGAGTATCTAGTACTTGAATATCATGTGAATCTCAACATGTCACCTCTAATTAATATTGTTGGGTTTTAATGAGTACTTTTAATTGGGATTGAGGATCTTGTCAACCATTCTCAATGTTTAACAACCACCATGATAGTTAAATAAAATTATTCCTTTGTAGTAGGGAAAAATTAGCTTTATGCAAAACTGTAACCATAGAGCTTTCCACCAGCCATATATGCATGTAGTGTAGCCTATTCTTTCATTTCTCTCTATGTGTTACATTGCCGCATATTCCATGTCTTTGACCGTTTTGGGCTGCAACTTTCATGTTGCACTTTTCGACGCATTTACAGTAAGGTGTTTTAGGTCGTGGTTCTATACTCAATTGATGCCGCTGGAGTTGATGGACTCACTATTCTTCCAAGTCTTCCGCTGTTATCGTTATTAGATGGCCTTAAGCCATATTTATTGTAATAAGTCCTCTTCTGGACAATCGATGTAATAAGTGTGTGATTGCTACTCTGCTATAAATCCTTCGAAGTATTGTGTGGTGTCAGCATTACTGATCCAGGGATGACACCTGAGCACAGAGACTTGATCCATTCGGGTCTGGTCGCTACAATTTACCACTAGAGACAGGATTATTCATATTTTTTCATTTATATTGCAATAGAGCTTTCGGTGGTTTTCTACATGATTGTATCCGCCATACTCCCAAAAGACTTGTTCCCCTTAAGGACATCATTAGGAAATCATATAAAGATAACAACGGATGGGTATATTATTTGTAGAACATTACAAGTTTGATGCCTTCTCTGTGGTAAACAAATCCAACTACCGAAAAAGGCTTTCGCCCTGCTTTATAAATAAAGCAACCACCAAGCACAACGTTCACAAGGTACCACTCGAAACACGAACACACCCAACGCCACCGCACGAAGGTCCAACACAGACGCACAAAACACAACACACACGCAACATAGGTTCAGCTGTGGGCACAGCACAACAAGCCCAACAAAACACCCAGGGACGCACAGACAACAAGCGGGGGTGGTGATGGCGACGAAGCCGCAGAGCTAATCTGGCTCAGGTGGTGGCGGAGGGAGCGGGGGAGCCAGTCGGAGAGCCATCGCGCGAAGCTGAGTGATGACGGAGGTGATGGCGTCTCTTTTATATTTGTAGTCTCTTTGTAGGTGATGGAGGTGATGGAGCCATCGGGGGAGCCAGTCGTAATTTGTAGTCTCTTTTATATTAATCTATTATAAATTGATATTTAAGATTTAATTAAGCTGATCAAAATGTGCTTACCAGAATTAGTTGTTTCCTCTCAAAGTCAAGTGCATAAAGCAGAGGACTTTAATGTGAGCATTGTTGATCATGATGTGCTTACTGATTTCCTCTATTCTTTTTACCACTACAACTGATTATGGCCTACGTACATGGTGAAAGGTTTTATCAATTAATAGACAGTTTGTGATGGGATGCATGCTCACCATAACCAGTTCTTCCAAGGCCACCCCTGGCTCCGCCAAACTCTTTTAGGTTTGCCTCTTGCTACCCATCTAGCTACTCCACAGTGGATGTTATTATTGTGGTTAGTCCTTAACTGATAGAACCTGGAGGTGTTAATGCAGTTACTCCATGGACTACTTTGCACCGAAACATTTCTTTCAAAAAATTATTCACCTTACCTTTGTTCTAGCGTACTACCTTTTATCAGCATGCTCCAGTGCCTACAAATTATTCCCTCTCAATGCTACCACAATTTGTGCCAACTTGAAATGTATGAAATTTCTAATCTCTATAAATTTCACCAATGGTCATGGCTCCAAAATATCAACTTGGTCAATTCATATGCTTAACTTTTCTTTCAGGTAAGTTTAGTTGCTCTTCCAGCCTATGCATTATTCTGGAGTTTATATTGCCTGAACATTATTTTTGTTGTTGCCTGATCAGGGATCCTACTTTGTGAGACAACCGTTCGTTTTTAACTGCCTTGGCTTTGTCATTATTTCTTTTGGGCTCACTCAGCATATCAAAATCAATTTTTGTGTACTACACATTTATGCTTTATCCGCATTTTAATTCAACGTCTTCTTTTCGGCCATGGCTGCTATCTCGGTTTCTCTCAAGCTCGTATTATTGAAATAATGTTTTTTTGGCTCATAGTACAACATGCATGCATCCTTATCCGTAACAGTTTAACATCCGCTATTTGCTCAGAATAATGGGTGGCAGTGATATGAAAGGAAGGTCCAAGTAGGACGCACAAGAAATTTATCCTAATGTTGTTGAGATTAGTGAAGACGAGTCTCCTCCTAAGAATACAAATGATCTCCATAAATATTGCGCCTCTAACCTCTGCACCTCGAAGCACACACCTTGATGGCCGTGGCCGCCGCGGCCGGAGCGGCCGGAGCGGCCAGTGGCGCTGGGGAGGTGCATGGCTAACCTAGCAAAGGCTCCCTGCACCCGTGTGGGCAAGGTCAGTGATGCACGTACGCATGGGTCAGATCGTTCTATGTTTCGTGGTTGCTTCCCTTAAAAAAATGTTCCGTGGCTACCGTATACCACGATCGGCGCCTGACAACTGGTCGGCTGTGCCGCCGCCTGCTTCTACATGGGGTCATCTAGGGCAGTTCTTATCTATCAAGGTGCAACTTCCGATCTAAGTCTAGAACTGTTGAGGAGGACGAGGGCGTGCGAGGGCGATCCACAGCGTGGGCGCACGCCCGATCGGCCGGCCGCATAGCCTGTATGACGGGCAACGATGCAAGAAAATGATTAGGTTACTTTTATTCTCTCGCTCTCATTACCCATGACTTGTATGTTTCAAGATTAGACTATTTTTGCCTTTGGAACTACAAGATTTTATCTGTAGAAATTACATGAAATTAGTTTGGAAATATTCATGACGCATGAGGAAGGTTTTGCATTGTTTATCGCCTCGTGTAGTAAAGGATTTAGTTCATATATGTGAATAGATTTTCGCATTTGCTTTATGGAAGCTTTACTCAAACTTGAATTGTTCATAGCCCACAGTCCGACATCTACTTTGTTTGCTGGATTAAGATTTACTCCCTCCGTCCCATAATATAAGACGTTTTTTGACACTACACCAGTGTCAAAAAACGTCTTACATTGTGGAACGGAGGGAGTAGTTTATTGGATCTAATGATTTCTTTACCAACCTAGGTTATTGCCCCCCCTCCCCCCCCTCAAAAAGAAGAATTTCTGCGTCTTTTTTTGTTATAGTGTCCACAACACACTATATGCAAAATCTCGCCCCACCCCCATACTTGAATCCTGACTCCATCGCTGTGTCCATGTCCTCAACAACAACTTTTGCCGCCACCAAGGTTGCATCCGTAGTTGTCTTCGTCGGTGCTATCTTCTCCGCCTTCTCACGCTCGCGCTGCCTCCGGCGGCGCTCCTTCCGGGCAAGGTCCTCCGCTTTGCAAGGATCAAACCAAAGCCGGGGACCCTGAATGATTCTGCCGAGGCATCATCCATGGCCATGGAGGTGGATAGGACCGTGACGACTACATCAGTGACGGGCGAGGACGGCTAGCAAGGAGAGGTGCGGCGGTCATGACGGAGGATTTCGGTCGTCTGGAGAACTAGTCAATTTGGTTACGATTTGGGATGGGTCCACCTTGTGACAGAGCCGGCGTGGAGGTGTGCCAGGCGCGTCAGGACTCCCATCTCCACCCCAAATATGGGCCAGATATGGGGTCTTTGGTCGGTCCAGGCGTTTGCTTGGGAATGGGGCACCGGTCGGGTGGCGTTTTTTTCGTCCAGCCACTGACCGAGCAGCCCATCCGGACATTTGGGACAGGTATGGGGGTCCGGTTGTAGATGCTTTCATGGGACCAGAGAAATGGGATTGGGGACTTCTCAACAATACTTTTAAGTGGCATATGTTGTAGCTCCACAAGTTTAAAATGAATACCGTGTGCTCAACATTGTCATGTATTTTAGTTTCTTCATTGGTTCCTTCCATGTCTAAGATTTATGTATACCTCTACAACATTTTCCCTGATATGTTGTTTCCTTGCACCCGTACACACTTGTGCTTTCACTTCAAAACTTCAGTAGGCAATTTGAGTTGGTGGTGTGCTTTAAACATGCATATTGTTGTTCTTTGGTTTTTCCCTGGTCATGTCTTCTTCTATTTTTTTGATTTTTTAAATACAGGCTCAAAACATATCACATGAATTTCATGTGCATCGGTTGAGACGTGCATTGCACGTGCACGCTTACTAGTGACTGGTAGGAGTATCACATTTTCCTAAATATTAAGCATTTATTTACTAGTGATTGTAAGTATCGCATCTTCCCATTGAAGGGATTCCATAAAAGAAAGTTGATTTATGGAATGTCAATGTCATGGATGATTCCCCATAAGGGAAGTTGATTTATGAAATGCCAATGCCATGGACGCCTAGCTAGGCTTACGATGGGAATGAAGTCGTTTGGCCGCACTGATTACTCCGGCTGATATCTGCATACATTTGGTAATGTTCATGTGATGAAACGCGTTGGACCTAACTCCATTAATTTAAACAATAGGAAGACTTAGTTGACCCTACTTTTCCAGCCTAAGAAGGGGGTCTCCAAATAATAAGCTTAGTTGACCCTCACAGTAAAAAGGGTAGAGAAATGTCTCCAGCCAAGGTCTGAGTACCCAATGCTGAAGTATGAGCCTTGTGGATTAGTGATTGCCTCTCCACGAGGCTCAACAAAATGCGACTAGAAAGATAACTCTACTTGTTGAAATAAGGAGCCTTGGCTTCGTGGTTCGGCATGCAGTTGTGCAGCCTAATGACTCGAGTTCAATTCTCAGAATTGACACGCGATGCACAGAGGTTTTTCCCCATTTATTGAGGATCAAGTTTAGTGTGTGGTGGAACCACTCATCAAAAAAGAGGCCAGGGAAGTAAAATTCTCCCTCAATTTTACTGCAAAGAGAGCCTTGGCTCAGTGGTTGGGCATGCGGTTGTGCAGCCTAGCAACCCGATTCAATTCCTAGAATTGACAGGTGATGCACACGGGTTTTCCACCGTTTATTGAGGATCAAGCTTGGTGTGTGATGGAACCTCTCATCAAGAAATATCTTAATACTCATTTAAAAATTCCGAGGACCATGTTTATCTTGGTACTCATACTAAAATGGTTGTATGCATCCCTGGTTGGTGCAGAGGCCGGGAAGTGAAAATCTCTCCTATTTTAAGAAATTACCATCATCAGCCGATTGAAAGGCGCTCCCGCACCTAACCCTATATTGCTCCCGTCTTGGCAGGGCGCCATGGCGCCCTGCAAAGCCTGTGTCAGTGCGGCGTGGCGTTTCTCCTCACTTCAGCTCGGCTGTAACGGTGGCGGCCGTGATAGCCAGATCTACGATAGGGTGTGCGGTGGCGGCGTCTGATGGCGAGTCCGGCGGGCGGCGCTCGATCCGGGCCAGATGGGCCGGCGGGCCGCAACCTCGCGTGTACTTAATTCGCCAATGGCTTGCTGTCCTTGGGATCGACCCACAACTCGAGGCTGTCGGGGGCTGCGATGGTGGCCTCCTCCTCCGTCAGAGATGGTCGGCCTGAGGCTGGGTGGTCGGATCTCTAGTCCCGGCTGCAAGTTGGGGAGACAGAGCTGCCGGTGAAAACCGAGCCGATGGCGGCGTTTTGCGTCGTTACCTCGATGAAGGCATCGTCCTGTAACTTTTATCGACCCACTCGTCCTGCTTCGGGGGAAACACTAAGATCTGGTCATCCAGATCGGACGATGACGGTATTGTGGTATCGTTACTCTCTTGGGAGCATCGTTTGTGGAGCAGCGTTGGAAGACAGGGGCAGGAGGTGGAGCGGCTAAGTCTTGCACGGAGCTTCGGTGGAGATGTCAAGTCATGCCTGACCGATAGGTGCTACGCTGTGTCATGCCTAGTCGGCAGGTGCTACGCACGACAGATCTTCCAGAGTCTTCGAGTCTGGATGAATCTGTGCAGGCGGTGGCCCGTTAGGCGCCGTGGTGGCGTCGACGGATGTCCGGAATGGCAAGGATGATGCCGATCTCTATCCTCAAGATGGGTCATTGATCCGAGGATGATGGCGACTTCGGCTTCTAAGCGTGTGCATGTGGTGCGCACTTTAGGTCTGTTGACCTACTGTTGGTCCCGATCGTTATGTGGATGGATCATGATTTACACCCGCTTTTAAATATGGGGGATGAGAGCACTCCACATTATCGAGTTTGTAGGTGTGAGTGGTGGCCTCTGGGGGCTTGATGTATTTTCTTGTCAGACCTTTGTGAAATAATTAATAAAGATGGTTGTATGCATCAATTGATGCAGAGGCCAGGGGTTTAACCCCCTTTTTCAAAAAAAAAAGACCAGGTACAAGAGAATAAACTAGCTTTGAGTTTCGGATTATCTCTCCTTTATGAATAGAGGCTTACTTTGACTTTACTACTTTACTACTTTCTAGCCAACACACTCTTAGTCAAATTGAAGGAAATTGTTTGGTCCAAAATGTACAACATTGCCATGACATTTTGTTATTCAAGAGCAAGGTCTGCGAATTTGTGGCACTGCTTTCGGATGGATGCGTGTTTAGCTTACCGAACAACACGGTGGGTGGAATAAGATGCGCGATGGTCGGTGGGTTGGGAGCCTAGGAGGATCACCTATGGCAATAGGCGCGCAAGCCAGGCCACATGTATGTAAATTAAGGGGCTTGATTTCCGGTTTTGTAATGTTCAGGGTGTATATTACTATATATGGAAAATTCTCTATTTCAACCGACTGATTGACATGTTGCGTCGGTCACGCAACGAGTCGTCGGATCTCTTCAGATTGAACGGACGACGTGAATGCGGGTGGGCAGACGAGGAAAACCTTTGTGAAACTTTATCCCCTTGCTCATCTCATCTTCCTCCCCTTCGCTTTTCTCTCCTACTTTGGCAGGCGGCTGCTCATGTCCTCACGCTCCCCTACGGCAGGGGGTTTCACCCAGGGGCTCTCCTTCTGCATGCGGTTGCTCACCCCCCTGCCCTGTCCGAGAGCTTTGCATGGCTGAGGAAGGCGAGGTCGACAAAAGGTTGTCATTGGCGCTGCTGAGGCCTAGGGGTGGTGCTGCAAGGTTTTCATCAACGTTGGGAACGATGCTAGCACTATAACACCTTGTCCATATTATGCGCAACATGGGCTATGTTGCAATGGGTGACCGCAACATGGATCATGTTGTGGTCCATGTTGCAATGGATCGGCAGCAACACAGCTCGTGTTGCAAAGCCTCGAGCGCAACACGTTCTTTGTTGCAAATGGATGCGGTCAACGCGGGCAGAGAACAGACGGTTGTCGCACGTGCCATCCAACAGCTGCCGAGGCGGCCAATCCGACCCAAACATCATCCAGCTGCCGAGGCGGCCAATCCGACCCAAACATCATCCTTTCGACAAGTAGCATCCGCTGAATTATATGGCATTGAAAATCAGGGTACTGAGACATCAAGAAGGATTTGAGGGACTTGAGATGAAAACCATACTTTCCTCTGCCACATGGAGAGCATCCTCCGCTGGCAAACCCCACGGGCGCGCTGGCGTATTTATGCCAACGAAGCAGTCCAACGCAAGCAGATAAGTACTAACATGCTGGAGTGTGTGTGTGTGTGGTGGGGGGGGGGGGGGGGGGGGCTGAAGTTGTGGCTTTGTGATAAAATAGCTTTGTCTTAAATTCGTGCGGTAAGTTCCGATGATCAACAAACCACGCAAGAGGCAGAGACGAGCTATACCCGAAATCCAAATAGGCATGTCGCAATCACTTGCAGGAAAATCACTTTTAACCACTACAATTAAACCCGCTCAACTTGCAAGTGACGGCTTTAGTCAGCATCGTACAGCGGTACAGGTCATGGTAGAACAGACGGCAATAACAGAGGGCTGTATCACAGCTCGCCTAATCTGTAAAACTAGGAGTAATCGTACAGGGAGATGCTCTTGTCATCCGAAGCGCTGGCGAGCCGGCCAGCACGGACTCCTTCCCCTCCCGGTGGCCGGAATGCAACGGCCCAGACCTGGTCTGAGTGGTTGCTCATGGTCTGAACTGACGCCCTCGCATTGATGTCCCAGAGCCGGATGGTGCGGTCGCTGGAGCCTGTCGCCACCGCCATGCCATCCGGGCTCACGTCGATGCTCAGCACCCAGCTCGCATGACCCGACATGGCCCCGATCAGGCCCTTCTCCTTGGCATCGTATATGTGGATGTGGGAGTCGTCACATCCGGTCAAGAGCACATGGGGGTCCACCGGCGAGAACACCATGGATCTCACTGGCATGTGGTGCCCCTCCAGGTGGTGGAGGAACTTCATGCGGACCGCATCATACACCGCAATCGTGCCATCCATGGATCCACATGCTAAGAGCTTGCCATCTGGACTCCAGGCCACTGAAAGAACAAACTTGCCGCTGCCTGTTTTATCGGGGCGAGCTCCCTCTGGACGCGGAACAGGAAGGCTGGCAATAGGTTGCCACTTCTCCGTGTCCCAGAGTTTTACTGATCCACTGCCACCACCAGCTGCAGCCAGAGCAACACCCTGACAAGGAAATCATTTCATTCACCTGTTAATAACTCAACCTGTTTGACAAAGAGTATACAAATTGACAGACTGATTCCACCGTAAATCAGAAAAACTAGGGCAATTCATTCACAGGTTTCATTCGTAGTATGTGCTAGCTAATTGGTTACAGTGCCATACCATATACATACATAGTCAAGGTTTCGGACAAAGTGGCATATGTTGATTACGCTGTCAGATCACAAAAGACTCAAGCAATAACCATCATCCCACCAAAATATATCGACTGCATATGCAATAAAATCATGTCAATCTAGTTATAGATCATGCATGTGTCAGAACATATTAAAATTTAATCTGTAAAAGTAAAGTACACATTCGTAAAGTATGGAACAGAAATCACTTTAGAGTTAACACTATATATCATTGTTGCAATTTCCAGCAAGAAGCAGTGAGTAGCACAAGAAAATAAAATCATCTCACAAAAATTAAGTACGATCGTGAAAGTAACAATGTGATTCATATTAACAAGGCGAGATGTAACAGAACGGACAACAGCTTACTTCGGCACATTATTTTTTCTAGCAATACTTACTTTCAAATGTGGACTATGTAAGCCTCCGTCCGGAAATACTTGTCATCAAAATGGACAAAAAGGGATGAATCTAGAACTAAAATACATCTAGATACACCCCCTTTTGTTCATTTTGATGACAAGTATTTCCGGACGGAGGGAGTATTTGTTAACCAGCTTAGTGAGGCCCCAAAATAATACTGCAGAAAGATGAACTCCAATCATGATTAATTTAACCCCATAATTATCTGCTTTGTTCCTTAATCACCTTAACTTACCGAATATAGTCGTCTAGAAAGCATAGTACAGTAGTACAACATAAACTTCATAGCGTAGAATACAGAAGCTAATAGGTTGAATCACAAAACGTACACGCTTGCAGCCTCTAACAAACTTATCTCACTAAATCAATGCAACAATGGAAGTAAATATTCAGTACGTACCTAAAATAGAAGACAAGGCCGGCATGTCGTGAAAATGCAGGCCAGTGCACCACACTGCTTTCCTAAATAAACAACTGCAAACCTCTCCCGCTACATGATTTTCAGATACACGCAAAATCATCAATGGCTTATTGTAGCAAATTGGACCCGTGGCATAGTTTTCATGTAACTTTGCAGAAGCAGTCTTGTTTCCTTCTCATTTTTTTAAACCTACTAAAACAACAACGAGATGTCCAGCCAGGCCACTATTTTCCCAGGGCATTCTATACTGAAACGTAGTAAAACTACAGCACTATTTGAAAGAAACCCACAAATTTCTTCAGTTTCACCCTCAAGTAGACTTAGTAAGAAGCAAATCACAATGTAAACCTACAAACTCGTCAACAATCCAAAGCAGGCGGTTCTATCATGGCATTCTGTGCCCAAATCAACCAAAGCTAGATAGCATTTCACTGAAGGCGCACACCTTACAAGCATCTCTCAGTCACTCAACCTCTTTGCAGTAACAACTTGTGAGCAAGATCACGGAGGAAAAGGAAGACACAAAGCCAGCGCAATACCTTGGGGTGGAACTGAACGCCCCAGACCTCGGAGGGCGCGGCATCGAGCGTAGCGACGGATGCGCCGGAGTCGACGTCGAAGACGCGGACGTGGCTGTCGATGGAGACCGCGGCGGCTATGACCCCGGCAGGATGCGCCGCGAGGGATATCACTCCGAGCGCGTGCCCTCCCGCCGGGGGGGACGCGGCGGCGAGGTCGTCGGGTTGCCAGGCGCGGACGGTCTCGTCGATGGAGCCGGTGAGAAGCAGCGCCGTGGGGCGGTGGTCAGCAGCGGGCACCCACGCGGCCGCCCAGATCGAGTCCTCGTGAGCTCCGTCCACCGACTTGAGCCCCGCAAGCTTCATCGCACCCTCTCTTCTCTCTCACGAACCAAACCCTAGGCGTTTGATCTGGCTGCTGACGGGAGGGGAGCTGGGAGGGGTGGAAGAGGTTTATTAGAAAAACGAAGGAAAAAAGGGCAAATCTGTTTTTTTCAGAAAAATAAATGTGGCTGAGTAGCTGGACCCCTCGTGCATTGGCGCTGCTACGAATCATCCGACTGATACCCTACCACGCCGTCGGACCGACGACACTGCATCCATTGATCTGTCACAGCAGAACAGTCCCCATCTGGCAATGCAGCCGCTCATGTTGTCGGACTGGCGTTCCTATCCAGAGATGCTCCAACGCAACGTGCAGCCCCGGCGCTGTTCCGTCGCAGTGCCGGCGGCCCCGAATGATGCTCCATCACAGCAATCGAGGCCCGACGATGTTTCATCGCAGCACCGACGCCAGTGAGGCCACCGCAGCAAGGATGATGCTGCAAAGAAAAAACTGGTGAGCCTCTGATTGGAACATCCACTCCAACTTTGTCGTCGTCCTAAAAAACAACAACCATCACAGCGCAGTAGCCCCCTCCTCACAGCAATGCACGGCTCTGCTCCCGCCGCGGCAGAAGCAACTTAGCCGCTGAGAGTGCGAGAGGGCAGAGTGTAGGGGAGAGGGGAGAGGGAAGAAGTGGGTTGCTGATTGGATTTTGGTGGAGAGAGGAGAAGGGTGTCACGGGACTCTGCGGATTGGAAGGAAGAAGACGACTCACTTGGCCGAGAGAGAAAAGGGAAAAGGTGGATGGACGGTGGAGTGGGTCCCATGGAGGATGCATGGCGCGCGAGGGACGAGGCTTAGAGCATCTATAACCGGACCCCTCAAACCCGTCTCAAACGCCCGGGCAGGCCGCCCAGTAGCTGCCCAGTCACGAAATTTGGACCCAGACGGGCCCCTCGAACAGCCCTCAAATGCTCGGCCTGACCGGCACCCCTCATATCCAGCTCAAATATGGGACGAATATGGGGGCGCCCGGGGAGATGAGCTCATGCGCGGTGGCCTCGCTGGGGGCTTTCAAACGCCTCGGCCGACAACAGGTCTTCATTGCAACGCTTGGAAACCCGGTGATTCCAATGGACGCCGCGTGTGGCGCCCGCTTCTGCTCATTGCCCAAAGACGACATCCGGCTATTTAAGCCGGGCCGTGGCGTCCAACCCTAACCCACCCTCCTCTCCGCTGCCATCAAAGCCTTCTTCCACCTCCTCTCTCTCGCTCAAGGCGCTCACGCCTCCCGTGATCCACCATGGTATGAAGCAAAGATCACCTACTATGCCATGCCGATGCCGAGCGCCTTCTGAGATCCAATGGCCAGATCTGGCGAGGGAAGCGCGTCTTGCCGCCCGCATCGCTGTCGGGCTGCATCCGGACTCGCCGGAGCTGGAGGAGGAGGAGCAGGGGAGGAGGAGGGGATGGCTCTCATGGATGTGGAGGAGGCGGAGAAGTCGAACGAAAGTGTGCCATTGCCGGTGTCAAAACCGCGGATCTCGGTAGGGGTCCCAACTATGCGTCTAAGGCGGATGGTAACAGGAGGCGAGGGGACACGATGTTTACCCGAGGTTCGGGCCCTCTCGATGGAGGTAATACCCTACTTCTCGCTTGATTGATCTTGATGATATGAGTAATACAAGAGTTCATCTACCACGAGATCGTAGAGGCTAAACCCAAGAAGCTAGCCTATGGTATTATTGTTGTTGGTCCTACGGACTAAACCCTCCGCTTTATAAAGACACCTCAGGGGGCTAGGGTTACGCAGAGTCGGTTACAATGGGAGGAGATCTACATATCCAGATCGCCAAGCTTGCCTTCCACGCCAAGGAGAGTCTCATCCTATTACACTAGACGAAGTCTTCAATCTTGTATCTTCATAGTCCAACGGTCCGCCAAAGGATATAGTCCTACCGTCGGATACCCCTAATCCAGGACTCCTCAAGAGCTCCTCGAACGGACTTCAATGACGATGAGTCCGGCGCAGATTGTCTTCGCATTGCAAGGCGGGTTCCTTCCTCCGAATACTCCGTAGAAGATTTTGAACACAAGGATAGTGTCCTACGCAAAACAAGTCCCACATACCATCGTAGAGAGAATAATATTTCACAAATCTAATTCTGGCCGGCGACTTGATATCATGACATCATACCATGGCACGGTCATTATTCGAACTGCTTTTACGAACCAGCCTTGGCGCATATTGCAGGCGGTTTCTTGGCACGCCTTGTCAAAGGTAGATCGTGTCCTCTTATCGTGGATTCTCATCAATACGGGTGTGGGTAACCCAACCGCGCCATCAATCACGACGCTTGGGGAATAAGCGAGTTTACCAAGCTAGTGGGGGCGTATAGTTTCGTCCGCCTTTATAAAGGGATAAGGGTTCACCTTTTTCACCCACGCCTTCTTCCTCCTCGCTCATCCATTCTTGCGCACTCGAGCTCCAACACCCAAGTTCGCATCTTTCTCCTCACACCGCTCCAATCATGTCCGGAGGCGGGAGGCAAGTGGATGAAATCCTTCGTCACGGAGGAGGACATCAAGAAGCCGGGAGCCGGATACTTCAGCCACGGATATCACAAGACCGGCCGCCTTGACGAGGGCAGATCGTCCCTACCCGGAGCCTTACGAGAGGGTAGTCTTTCTCACCCACTTCGTCTCATGGATGGGGTTCCCCTTCACCCGTTCGTCCGCGGCCTCATGTTCTTCTACGGGCTGGACTTCCATGATCTATCCCCGAAATTTATTCTCAACATCTCGGCGTTTATCGTCGTGTGCGAGGCCTTCCTCCGCGTCCAGCCCCACTTCGGCCTGTGGCTGAAGACCTTTAATGTCAAGCCGAAGGTTGTAGGCGGCCAGCAAGCGGAATGCAGCGGCTCCATGGTGGGCAAAATGCCCAACATCACATGGCTCGAGGGCTCCTATGTGGAGACCATAAAGGGGTGGCAGTCGGGGTGGTTCTACATCACCGAGCCGCGCGACACCAACTGGGTGGCGCCCCCCGAATTCCGATCCGGAATCCCCATGCGGCTTCCCTCCTGGAAAGAGAAGGGCGTGTCCTGGGGTTCATCGGTGGAGCTGGCCGGACTCCAGAAATGTATCCGGAACATGATAAGCAAGAAACTCAAGCTTGTCAACGTGGTCCGTGTCATGCTCTTCCGCCGGATCCTCCCGTGTCAACAACGGGCGTTTAATTTATGGGAGTTCGACCCGCCCAAAGACTGCATCACATGAGCTCTTTGACACGACGCAAGGACGTCTCGAGGGTGCTGTTCAAGGCGCCGAGGTCCCCTTCCCTTACCGAGGACCATGGACTTAGCGCCAAGCGCTCGCGAATCCGTAAGTTCTCTACACCTTATAGGGTATTTACTTTCCCCAGTTTAATCATGTGCGGGATCTTAGCTCCCGTGCCTTTGACAGGACTGGGTGGAAATATCGGAGCAGATCGACTGCATGGCCCCCCTGCCCGAAGATCCGGCCAACGCTCTCCTGATGGAGATGCTGACTCCGGCACCTTATGAGGTGCCGGAGAAGAAGACCAAGAAGAAGGTTACGGGGACCCAAAAGAGTTCCCGACGTCAGGTGGTATCGGACTCATCGTCCGATAACTCCGAGACGCACTCCTCTCGTGAAAACGAGGAGGAGGAAGATGAAGGTTCTCCCCCTCCAGCCGGGGGAGACAAGAAAAGGAAGGCCGCCCCAACCGGGGAGGCCGAAGGGTCCAAGAAGGGAAGGACTCTCCTTCCGGACTGTTCTACGACCGCCGCGCATAGCGAAGATTTAGTGGTTGCCGAGGGACAAGCCTGGCGAAGTCGTGAGTATTCGGATACAATAGTAATTCATGGTATGCTTTTATTGCACTGCTTCTCCTTATGCCGAATATGATTATGCAGTCCGTCCCGAGCCCGCATCGACGTATCTTCGTCGGATGGTTCTTTGGACTCGTTGGATATGAATAGTGATTCACTTCCGACCGCCTCCTCCCCTCGCCCTACGGACAACATCGAGGCGTTGTCTCAAAGGGCACCAAGCCGAGGGGAGGTTGTCCTGGAAGCGCCTCAAGGCGACCTTCCCGGACCACAGGCAAAGGGAGCAAGACTCCCACGGGCTCCAAGTTCGGCCCTCAGCCGAACATCGCACCGGAACCACCAGTGGTCCCAGACTCCGGCAGGTGGCCCTGTAGGACCTTGAAGTATGTCTAGAGGGGGGGGGGGGTGATTAGACTACTTGACCAATAAAAACTTAACCTTTTCCCAATTTTGTAGTTTGGCAGATTTTAGCTATTTTAGGACAAGTCAAGCAATCATCACACAATTCAAGCAAGCATGCAAAGATTATATAGGCGTGGAAATTAAAGCATGCAACTTGCAAGAAAGTAAGGGTAGGGTTTGGAGGATTCAAACGCAATTGGAGACATGGATGTTTTGGGCGTGGTTCCGATAGGGTGGTGCTATCGTACATCCACATTGATGGAGACTTCAACCCACGAAGGGTAGCAGTTGCGCTGAGTCCATGGAGGGCTCCACCCACGAAGGGTCCACGAAGAAGCAAACTTGTCTATCCCACCATGGCCGCAGCCCATGAAGGACTTGCCTCACTAGCGGTAGATCTTCACGAAGTAGGCGATCTCCTTGCCCTTACAAACTCCTTGGTTCAACTCCACAATCTTGTCGGAGGCTCCCAAGTGACACCTAGCCAATCTAGGAGACACCACTCTCCAAGAAGTAACAAACGGTGTGTTGATGATGAACTCCTTGCTCTTGTGCTTCAAATGATAGTCTCCCCAACACTCAACTCTCTCTCGTGAGGATTTGGATCTGGTGGAAAGAGGGTTTGAGTGGAAAGCAACTTGGGGAAGGCTAGAGATCAAGATTCATATGGTAGGAATGGAATATCTTGGCCTCAACACATGAGTAGGTGGTTCTCTCTCGTAAATGGTAAGTTGGAAGTGTAGGTTCAGGTTTGATGGCTCTCTCCACGAATGAAGAGGAGGTGGAGGGGTATATATAGCCTCCACACAAAATCTAACGTTACACAATAATTTACCAAACTTCGGTGAGACCGAATCATGAAACTCGGCCTGGACCGATTTAGTAAAACCTAGTGACCGTTAGTGGTTTTCGATTGGATCGACATGCATCTCGGTGAGACCGATATGGTTAGGGTTAGGGCATAACGTAATCTCGGTGAGACCGATTATACAAACTCGGTGAGACCGATTTTGGTAATTAGCTAACCGGAGAGTTGGTCGGAGTAAACTTCGGTGGGACCTATTTGCTCTTTTCTTGAGATCGAAATGTTATAAAAAGGAAACAGAGAGTTTACATTACAATCTTGGTGGGACCGATCCGCTCTTTCGGTGAGACCGAAAAGTTACGAAAAGGAAATAGAGAGATTGCAACCCCATCTCGCTGAGACCAAGATCCCTATCGGTAAGACCGATTTGCTTAGGGTTTGTGGTAGTGGCTATGACTTTTGGAATCGGTGGCGCCGGATAGAAAGAATTGGTGTGACCGATTTAGGCTTTAGGTTTAGGTCATTTGTGGATGTGAGAAAGTAGTTGTGGGTTTTGGAGCATATCACTAAGCACATGAAGCAAAAGGCTCATTAAGCAACACCTCATCCCTTCTTAATAGTATTGGCTTTTCCTATAGACTCAATGTGATCTTGGATCACTAAAATGTAAAATGAAGAGTCCTGAGCTTTTGAGCTTGAGCCAATCCTTTGTCCTTAGTATTTTGAGGGATCCACTTTCATCATCCATACCATGCCATTCATTGAGCTTTCCTGAAATAGTAGTCTTGGAATAGCATTAGCTCAATGAGCTATATGTTGTTATGAATTACCAAAACCACCTAGGGATAGTTGCACTTTCAATCTTCCCTTTTGGTAATTGATGACAACATATAGATCAAAGCTCGACAAATGATAATAAACTTTAAATAACATCGTAAGCTTTGAGAAGTATGTGATAAGCAAGAGTTCCCCTAAATTTGTGCGTAGTTTTAGATTTGCTTTGACCGCAAATGCACAATGAATTAGACTCATGGGTTACTCCTCCATGTCACATACATCCTGGTGGAGCGCTCAAAATAATAAACAATGAATACATGCACTCATCACCAAGCATAGTGAGTGATCACATAAGATAGATAGGATAATATCAAGCATGCATAAGTGTAGCTTATGATCAAACACATAATCATCAATGTCTCACAAACATAGTATCACAACCAAAAGCAAACAAAGTTTGAAAAACCACCAAATAAAGCAAGAGAGAACAAAAGCAACACACACTCTCTCTCGAAGCCTATGATCTATACATTTTTCTCCCCCTTTGGCAACAAGTTACCAAAAAGTTCATAGAAAATGCATAGTGCTAGATCGACTCTCGTGCTTGATCTTACGGTGGTGGAGTCTCGATAACTCCAAGGATGAAGGCTTGATTGATGTAGAGGGTGCTTTGGAGTTGGTCTTTGAAGCTGGTTGCACTTTGGAGTGAAGGGCGATGGTAGTCTTTGAAGAAGTTGCTCTAGTGTACATTCGCATCGCACTGGCTGACCTCTGGCTCTGGGCATTGTGGCAAATGCATCGGTTGTTGTCTTGCCCTTCCTCTCCTGCATGTCCTCTTGTAGCTCCTCCACCGCGATCTGAATCTCAGTTACTTTCACATCTAAGTTATAGAACTTTTGTTCTATGATTCTCTCCAGGCTCTCCTGATTTTGAGTGAGGGTGGCCAATCCCTTCTCAATCCTCAAGGTTGATGCTATTAAGTAACCAAGCTGCTCCTGCTTGTTCTTCAAGAAATATTCAGATGCCTCCTCTTGAGTTGGCATCTTGGCAGCCTTCTCCCTCTTTGCCTTCTCCTTTTTCTCCTAAGCTTGAACTGATTGTGGATCATCTTCATTCATGATAACCTCATTGTCCTCAAAGTCTGGATAAAGTGAAAAGTGTTTCTTATCCAACTGATATTTTCATGTGCCCATCTTTGAGTTTATCAGTTCTCGAATCTGAGGTGCATATCCACAGCTCCTCTTTCCGATCTCTGCAGTCCTCTTGATAGTTTCAATGATCGGGCTCATGACTTTAAACTTTGTGGCACATCAAACACATGCAACATGTTGATGGCATGCCCTCTGATCATGTTATGGTCACCTGACTTGGGCAACAAAGTGTGCCTCAAAATCCAATTTATGGTTGGCAACCCTGACAGCAGATAGTGAACAGATCCAAACTTGTGAGTTGCTAAAGCCTTGTTTGGAATTTCCTTGTACATGTGAGCCATTGAATTGTGATCCTTTTTCTTCTTTGCATAGATGTCTAAGTCATCCTCATTCTCCTCTAGGGCATTTATCAGCTTTGCCCACTCCTCAACAGTTGATTGGTACCTTGTACCTTCAGACATCCAAACAATTCTCCCATTTGGGTAGAAATGTGCTGTGGAGTAAAACTGCATGATAAGCTCATCATTCCAATTTGTGAGCTTCTGCCCAACAAAATCTGCTACTCCACAAGCAACAAAGCTGTCTTCCACTCTGTGATAGTGCTCTTCATTTTCCTTTATGTAGGTCCATCGACCCACCTCATATCACGCACAATGGGCTTCTTGTCCAACAAGATTGTCTCATAGAAGTCCTGTTGTTCCTTTGTGTGGAACTCTGTAGTCAACAGCAGTTCTTCTTCTTGAAGCATATGGATCTTGCATTCTCCACAGTCTCAGCCAGAATCCTTCACGATTCTCATGTCCTCGGCCACATGATGGGCATCATTGTGATCTGGTATCTTGGGCTTGAGCTTCCTCGAACTTGTCCTTCTTCATCTTCCTCATCAACCTCAGAGCACTTTGGGGCCTTGTTCTTCTCGTAATTTGGAATACTCCTAGTATTCCTCTTTAGTCTGAACTTGGCCTTGGGGGCAGCTTTGGGTGCTTCCTTGGGCTTAGATGTGGCAGCCCCTAATCTAATAGCGTCACCCATAAGCTTTGGTGCCTTTGGTGCAGGTGCAGAAGGCTCTTCCTCCTCTTCCATCATGGAAGGCTTCCCTATAACTCTGGCCATGGTCTTCTTGACCCTTTCCTTCCTCTTCTTGCTCTCAACAAGCGGCTCTTTGGGATCGGGATTTTCGGGTAGATTGAGTTGAAGCTCGGCCTTAGACATTGGTTGTCTTCCTGCGGGCCTTTTAATTTTCATGCTGGCTTTATTTCCTTTGCGAGCCATATTCCTTCTTGAGCACCACTTTGTTGGAGGTAGCCTCATCTTCCTCACCACTGTAATCTTCATCCTCTGAATCTGAATTTCTTTTCCTCCTTTGCCTAGTAGCAGCCTTTAGGCAAATTGCTAGGAGTACTTCGCTCCCTTCATCTCAAGTAGAGGGACTAGTGTCCTCACTCAAGTTTATCTGCTCTTGACTGTTACGGCTGTCACTTTGATCGGACATCTTGCAAAAAGCTGATTCTTGACCTGTGAAGAGTTTATAGATGAGATAGAAAAGATGAGCATCACAAAATGCGAGAGGTTTTTGCAAAAGAATGACTCAAAAGTTCAGTTTTAGTTTTCCACGTAAAGCATTTCGGATCCATCGATTTTCAAACTCGGTGCTACCGAAGCAGCTTTTGGAACCTAAATCGATGATCTCGGTTGGACGAGTTTGATTCGGTGGTACCGAGACTGCTAGGGTTTCACAGAATTCTCAAATCGGTTGCACCGATTAGTAATTCTCGGTCGACCGAGAGTCACTAGTGCAATGGCATAAGCCAAATCGGTGAGACCGAGTTTTTCAACTCGGTGGGTCCGAGATGGTTTGGTAGCGCAAACCCTAAACCTAAAAATTCGAATCACAACTAATCTATGAACTACTTTGCATTTGGATAGATGAGTTGCAATCGTGGCAAGATTCAATGTGAAAAAAAATGTGCTAGGAATCGGGGCGTGGATAGCACAAAGATCAAGTCCATACCCTAACTTGGCGGTGGACTTGCTACGGCGGCAACGGCGGGGATGAAATCCGTTGACGGCCGAAGACCAAATGACGTGGAGGCTTGGGCGGCAAGGATTATACGATCCGGAGGCCACGATGGCAAGAGCGAGCTGATGCGCTGGGCGAAGGGTTTCGGAGAAATTTCCAAAATTTTGCCGTGACTATATATAGCTCGACCACAATGGATGTGACCAAGAGTGGAACAACTTCGGTTGGCACCCTAGATGCATATGATGTTCGATTCTGACAACTGGGGTGAGACCGAAAGTTCAAATCGGTTGCACCGAGATTGAAAACTTCAGATCAACTTGATGATCTCGGTAGGACCGAAATGGTAGGATCGGTCGGACCGAGAATCATTAAGAGGTTTTGGAAGTTTAAGTCTATGATGAATCGGGGACTCCGAAAGTGCTCCTCACACGCAGTGGTTCGAATCGACTTGATCAAATTTTGTGATGTAGCATGAATAGAGTTTGAGATGAGAAAAGCATAGATAGCTAAAGAAGGTTCTTAGGCATTCTTGTCCATCCACTTGGCACAAAGAAAAGGAAACCAATCAATCAAACAACAAGTGGATGTCCTCGAATGAGTAAAATATGCACCAACATGCTCACACAATAAGATGGCAATAGAAATATGTGGCAAAGCATGCACAACCAATTCTAGCATCTATCAAACAATTGGCGATGACTAGGTCATCTATATATGAGTATATTGACTTAGGAGTCAAATGAGAACATTTGATCATAGGTCATACTCATCGTTTAAGCTCAAGTGGGGTTACCACTTTTACATAATGCATTAATGTGTTCACACCATTAGAGTTGCTTTGACTCAATTCTTAGAGTTAAGCTCCCCTAGATGTGAGATCCCCCTTAGAGGGATGAACTAACCTTGGGTTTTGTCGATGATGACTTCATGTAGGTGTTGAAGATGTGGATGCTCAATGTTGATGTAGATCATTTGGAGCAATCCTTTGGAGTGAGTTGCACTTTCAACTTGCCTACATGGGTTAGTCCCACAAGGAACAAACAAGAATATCCATAGACATAGAGTGATGCACACACAAGATGATGTCCATGAAAGCATTAGGTTACCTTGTCCCCTGCCTTACCAACAAGAGGGTTTGTGACTCCTTGAACTAGTGCAAAATGTGAAAGTTGATTGCACTTGTTCTTGCCAAAATGATATGAGTGAAGAATGTTGGTGAGTCACCCTCAAGAACTCTCTAGTTCTTCTTCTTCGATCCACATCATCTTGATGGGAATCCTTGGAGTTGTTGTTGTACTTGATGAAGTAGAACTTGGCGTAGTCTTGGGGACCCAAGCTGAACGAGGCTTTAGGTGCTTCTTCAAATGCATCAATCTCTTCTTGAAGCTTGTCCTTGCCTTTGTTCTTGTGGTCTTGTGGTGGAAGATCATCCTGAGCTTGTGTCCCCTTGAAGGAAGTAGGATCATACTTCTCTTGTTGAGGAACAAACTTTGTCTTGGGGTATTGATCTTCTTCCCACTCGGCTCCGATTGGCGTTGAACTTTCGTTCAAAACCAACACCTTGATTCTTCCGGTGTCTTCCTTGCTTGCGTACAATTTCCTCGAATTGCTTACTCGGCCAAGGCTCTTGTAAACACCTTTCTCTATAATTCCCTTCAATAAACTATTTTCTTGCTCAAGTGTAACTTGGCTAAGAGAATCATTAGTGGAATCAAGAGAACTACTAGAAGCAACAATATTGGATTTGACATTATTATTGTTACCACTAGAGGAAGTATCTTTCTTGTTCTTGTTACTAGACTTGACTTGAGGCATGTAAGTAGATAAGAGTAAACGCTTGGCAATGTAAGAAGAACTTTTCTTGCGGAGATCATCATTGATTGCCTTTAAGAACTCATGCTCTTGCTCAAGATTGAGCTTTTCAAAGCGTAACTTTTCATGAGCCCTTAAAAGTTCTCGATGATCTTCGAAGATAGTTTCATGAGCCAACTTAAGAGTGTTTAGCTCTTTAGTTAGAAGCTCAATTTTCTCCTTATCATTGTCATTCGTTTGATTAGCATGATTAATTGACGTTTCATCATAGTATTCATCACTAGAGTTGTCAACAAGTAAATCATCATCCACAAGCAAGTCATCTTCATCACTATTGAAATCAACATACTCAGGATGTGTTACCTTTGGACCTTTGGCCATGAAGCATCTTCCAATTCCTTCATTTGGTGATTCAAATATGTCGTAGGAGTCGGTTGACACTAGTGCTAGACCGCAACACCTTCATCTTGAGTATATTTGAGTCGGAGTGATAGCTTCTCTGGAGTGATTGTCGGAGTCGAGTTTCGGGCCGGATACCCATTCACCAATATGAGCTTGATGTCTTTGTTTTGTGTAGCTCCTTGATGACTTGTCCTTCCTTTCCGAATCCTTGCTTCTCCGTGAGGGTCTTCCGTTCATAACGATCATCTCTACTCCTCCTCTCTCTTGGTGGTGATTCTTCTCTTTTGCTCCTTCTTCTTGGAGAATCTTCTCTTCTTTTGTAGGGTGCCGTACACTCATTGGAGTAGTGTCCGGGTCTCTCACAATTGTAGCAATTTTGCTCTCGACTAGAAGATCTCTTGTCATGATAAGACCTTGACTTGGAGCTTCTTTCTTTGCTTCTACTCTTGTAGAATTTGTTGAAGTTCTTCACCATTAAGCTCAATTCTTCATTGAAGGTTTGTTTCTCACTTGATGATGTGGGGGCTTCACTTGAGGCTTTGTAAGCACCAGTTGACTTGTTGTGAAGTTCCTCCTTATCCTTGAGTGACATCTCATGAGCAACAATTCTTCCAATGACTTCCGTTGGCTTGAGATCTTTGTAGTTTGGCATCATTTGGATCAATGTGCACGGTATCATACTTTCCATCCAATGCTCTTAGGATTTTCTTGATGATGAATTTGTCGGTCATATCTTCACTCCTAATGGCAATCTCATTTGTGATAAGAGCAAGCCTAGAGTACATTTTAGCGACACCTTCACCATCCTTCATTTTGAACTTGTCAAGCTGACTTTGGAGCACATCCAACTTGGATTCCTTGACGGACTCGGTACCTTCATGCATATCAATCAAAGTATCCCATATTTCCTTTGCATTCTCAAGATTTTGATTTTGTTGAATTCTTCGGGCACAATCCATTGAAGATGATATCACAAGCTTGAGCGTTGTATTGCAGCATCTTCAATTCTTCCGCATTCGCTTTCACGGTTCGGTTCTCTCCCATCAAAGAATTCACCTTGCAAGCCAATACAAATAATTGCCCAAACGACGAGGTTATGTTAGAGAATATGCATTTTCATCTTATGCTTCCAACTAGCAAAATTAGTACCATCAAAGTAAGGACCTCTACGGTGATAATTTCCCTCGCTAGACGCCATACTCTCCTAGGTTGTGAAACCAAGGCTATGACCACCAAAAGCTATGGAAATCAAAACAAATGGAGACCAAAGCTCTGATACCACTTGTAGGACCTTGAAGTATGTCTAGAGGGGGGGGTTATTAGACTACTTGACCAATAAAAGCTTAACCTTTTCCCAATTTTATAGTTTGGCAGATTTTAGCTATTTTAGGACAAGTCAAGCAATGCGTCACACAATTCAAGCAAGCATGCAAAGAGTATATAGGTAGCGGAAATTAAAGCATGCAACTTGCAAGAAAGGTAGGGGTAGGGTTTGGAGGATTCAAACGCAATTGGAGACACGGATGTTTTTGGCGTGGTTCCGATAGGTGGTGCTATCGTACATCCACGTTGATGGAGACTTCAACCCACGAAGGGTAGCAGTTATGCTGAGTCCACAGAGGCTCCACCCACGAAGGGTCCACGAAGAAGAAACCTTGTCTACCCACCATGGCCGCCGCCCACGGGGACTTGCCTCACTAGCGGTAGATCTTCACGAAGTAGGCGATCTCCTTGCCCTTACAAACTCCTTGGTTCAACTCCACAATCTTGTCGGAGGCTCCCAAGTGACACCTAGCCAATCTAGGAGACACCACTCTCCAAGAAGTAACAAAGCGGTGTGTTGATGATGAACTCCTTGCTCTTGTGCTTCAAATGATAGTCTCCCCAACACTCAACTCTCTCATAGGATTTGGATCTGGTGGAAAGAAGGTTTGAGTGGAAAGCAACTTGGGGAAGGCTAGAGATCAAGATTCATATGATAGGAATGGAATATCTTGGCCTCAACACATGAGTAGGTGGTTCTCTCTCGGAAATGGTAAGTTGGAAGTGTAGGTTTAGTCTGATGGCTCTCTCTCCACGAATGAAGAGGAGGTGGAGGGGTATATATAGCCTCCACACAAAATCCAACTTACACACAATTTACCAAACTTCGGTGGGACCGAATCATAAAACTTCGGTCGGACCCGATTTAGTAAACCTAGTGACCGTTAGTGGTTTTCGGTGGGACTGACATGCATCTCGGTGAGACCGATATGGTTAGGGTTAGGGCATAACGTAATCTCGGTAAGACCGATTACACAAACTCGGTGAGACCGATTTTGGTAATTAGCTAACCAGAGAGTTGGTCGGAGTAAACTTCGGTGGGACCGATTTGCTCTTTTCTAAGGAGAGACCGAAATGTTACAAAAAGGAAACAGAGCTTACATTGCAATCTCGGTGGGACCGATCCGCCTTTTCGGTGAGACCGAAAAGTTAATAAAAGGAAACAGAGAGATTGCAACCCCATCTCGGTGAGACCGAGATCCCTATCGATAAGACCGATTTGCTTAGGGTTTGTGGCGGTGGCTATGACTTTTGGAATCGGTGGCGCTGGATAGAAAGAATCGGTGTGACCGATTTTGGCTTTAGGTTTAGGTCATTTGTGGATGTTGGAAAGTAGTTGAGGGTTTTGGAGCATATCACTAAGCACATGAAGCAAAAGGCTCATTAAGCAACACCTCATCCCTTCTTAATAGTATTGGCTTTTCCTATAGACTCAATGTGATCTTGGATCACTAAAATGTAAAATGAAGAGTCTTGAGCTTTGAGCTTGGAGCCAATCCTTTGTCCTTAGTATTTTGAGGGATCCACTTTCATCATCCATGCCATGCCATTCATTGAGCTTTCCTGAAATAATAGTCTTGGAATAGCATTAGCTCAATGAGCTATATGTTGTTATGAATTACCAAAACCACCTAGGGATAGTTGCACTTTCAGGCCCCCTGTTAAGAAGGGCAAGCCGCCCGTGCCGGTGACCTCTGTCCACCCAGAGGCACCAGACAACTTGCTGGAAGTGCTTCGTAGCGCTTCCATCGATGAAGAGCACCGCACTATCATGAGTGCGGTGATCAAAAAGGTTCGATCGCCAAGAGCGGGTGACCGACTGAGCTCGTGCCACCTCCTAACGAGGCTTTGAGGTGAGTAATCGAAGTATAGGAAAATATTACCGCATAGACGGTAAGAGGCCCGATGCTCGCTCGGGCGTCATGAAGAAAAGCCGAATAGAGGATCAAATAGTGACTGCAGGAGTCTAATCCAAATATGTCTCATTATGCGTATGCTGTTTCATCGCTGGCGGCGCCGCACGCATCGCTGGAGGTCGCCAAGATCAAGCAGGACCTCGAGCGGTCCGAAGAAGAACTCGGCCTTGCCAAGAAGCATCTCGAGGAGAACAAAGGTAAGCAATACCTTGTCTATATAAAAAAAAGTTTTGGTTGCAAGATAATAGGATCATCATGAATGTGCCAGGGACCACGATCGAAGTGGCGACCCTGAAGCAGGCGCTGTCCGAGGCCGAGAACAAAGCGGCCAAGGAGGGCATTGAGCGAGAAAGACACGAAGCCCGAGTAGGCGAGGTGTAGCAAGAGCTCCAGGCGCTCGTGAAGAAGCACGAGTCCTTGGAGCTTGACTCGAAGACGCGAGAGTCCGAGCTTACCAAGGCCCTCGAAAGCGCAAAACTTGCCAAGGCCGAAGCCCAAAAGGCCCTCCAGGAGATTGAGGCGGCGAAGAAGATAGCGGCGGGTAAGGCATTCATTATGCAAAGCAAGTATGTGAAAGAAAATTTCTATTTACTTACCCGAGTTCGAGCTCTGTATGCGTTCACGGATTCCGCCTTCAGAAGGTGTCTACGATGGCGGAGTTCTCACCGGCTGAGGAGGGAGCTCGACGGAGAAGGTGTTCTGGTCTCGATATCTTGGGACCAAACACCGATGCCCTTATGAGCGACAGCTGAAACAACTGGTCAAGCTCCACAAGGCGGCCGAACAGGCCATGAAGGGCCTTATAGTCCGGATGTGGCTGGCGATGCCCTTCCCAACAGCTACTTGACTGGTGAGGCGGCTTGTGGATGCACGCCTACTTGGAAGTCATAAAGCCATGATCCGTCTGCATCGAAGGTGCCTCAGGGCTTTACTGTCTTGAAGAAGGTGCATCGGGCCAAGATGGGCGCCGAGAAGTCAGTGAAGGAGGGGCCGCCCGCAGGAAAAACATCGCCACCACAGGAAATGTATTATGAGGGTGTCTGAAGGGTGCCCATCTTGTGGCCAGACGAGTGTTCCAAAGATGTAATTTTTGAATGAACTTGCTCATGTGATCTGTATTATGAAAACTAGTTCATGTGCGCTTATGCAGCGCTTTTGTATTTAAAATATTACCTTACATGCGGCCGTTTATAAAATCTCGAGAGTTGGCTAGTCACCGGCTTACGCCCTCATGCAACTAGTCTTTGGGGTGTTCGGGATAAATCTGAGCACTCTTTTCCCGCTTTTTGGGTCCTTCGAGGGAGGTGCTCGGTAATAACCAACCGAGCAATCGAACTATAATGCTTTATCACTCTCACTTAGCCATAGAAGTCTACAATTTTAAATTTTGGCGAAGCCCCTAGTATTCGGAGGGCCGAATTTGGGCGCTTATTATACGCCTAAGTCCGGACAAAGCCGACTCCTCGAAGCGGAAAAAGTCTTTAGGGACTTGAGACCTCTCGAACAAATGACCAACTCTCGCCTTATCATGATGATCAATTTTAGCTTTCTCTCTTGAGGTGCTCGTCTGGAAGAACCGGGACACAATTGCAGTAGTTATCCCAGTGCTACCTTAGCCGATATAGCGGAACGTAAGGTACCAAAATATGGGAGCCGGGCAAACCCAACTATTGACCCAAGACATGATTCGGAGCTGATGCATACAATGCTATAAGTTTGGGGTGCCGCACTGTCAAGAGTGTTTGGACTTCTCACGCCCGTGTTATGGGGTATCTGGAAGCCCCTAAGCGTCTTGGCCGTGCATCAGCAGTGTCTGGTGCTAAGCTATCATAAATGAACATGTATATAAAAAAGAATATAGAATGCGATAATAGACTAGTGCTATGCATTGTTTATTCGAGAAATGCGTCAAAGCATACTGATACAAGTAGTGCGGTAAGCAAAAACTAGGACTATTTGACATGTCCCATCCAGAGGCAAGCTACGGACTGGTATCTTAAAGAAGGTATTTCACTCGTTATGAGAGACCACCTGGGGATTTCCATTGTAAGACGTAGCTTCCTGCCTGCTTGGATGTTGTATCATGTGTCCGGCAATCATACTGCCGGATAGGGCTTCCGGAGAGTAAAGTCCTGAAAGAAAGAGAATGATGAAGGTAGTAAGCCCCTAGTGCGGTTGAGCCGCGTTGTGGGGCGATGCCTTGATCGTGCCTGCCGGCGCCTATGGTATTTTCAATGCGTAATTATGTACGCGTGCACGAATTCGTCGTTCCACCGAGGCTAGGGCGGGGCCGAATTGCTAGGCGAGCTCGAAGCGTGCGAGCGATCTGTGCAGGTTGCTCCGGACGGCAGCTTGATTTGTCCGGGGCTTTACAAATTAACCGGTGGATTGCCTTAAGAGGCTGCTTTGTGCTTCCGGCTGCGAGGGCGCAGTGTGCTCCTCCGCACGAGCGGAAGCGGCGCTCTGTGTTTCCATTGGTATGATGACCCCCCTAGGTCACGGCATCTTGAGCTTAAGGTATGTATAATGCGATGCTGCGTTGAATCTTGCAACGCGGGTTCGCCTTTAGCGAAGGCGTGATAGCGGCCATGAGCAGGGACGATATCGAAGATTAACTCCTCGCTTCGGAAGTTGTCCAGAGATCCGAAGACCACTTCCAGTGTGATTGAGCCCGTACAATGGGCTTCTACACCTAGGATGACGCCTTTAAAGGTCGTTTTTGTGGGTTTGATCCTCGAGGGGTCTATACCCATTTTATGCGATTGTATCACGATAGAGCAGGTTCAAAGGCTACCGCTATCCATAAGGACTCGTGTGAGGTGAAATCCATCAATGATGGGGTCTAAGACCAATGCGGTAGAATCACCATGACGGATACTAGTGGGGTGGTCCCTGCGATCGAAGGTGATCGGACAAGAGGACCATGGGTTGAACTTTGGGGCGACAGGCTCCATCGCATATACGTCCCTTAGTGCACGCTTCCGTTTCCTCTTGGGGATGTGGGTTGCATATATCATGTTCACCGTCCTCACTTGTGGGGAGAACCTCTTACATCCTCCGTGTTCGGGCGGCCGTGGCTCCTCCTGCGTCATCATTGTGCAGCCCCTTGTCCTTGTTTTCGGTGTTTAACTTGCGGCTGCTTGAACACCCGGCATTCTCTGTTGGTGTGATTGGCTGGCTTATCGAAGTGCCGTGTATTTGACACGAGCGATCGAGTATCGCGGTCCAAACTGGGCCGGGCTGGAGTGCTTCTTTGAATCTGGCATTGATCGCCGTATTCCGGTGTTATCGCCGTTGTTGCGGCGCTTGTGTTTCTGCTTGACGTGGCTTTGCCGTCACATCGTCCTTGGTATCAAGTGCCAAGGTTTCTTGATATGTTGTTGCTGCGAGCGATAACTATCCTCTCCGTGCAAAAGCGGGTCATTATTGTCATGAGGGCTGCCATAGACTTTGGCTTTTCTGGCCGAGGTCTCGGGCGAGCCACTCGTCACCACGGATGTTGTGCTTAAATGCCGCTAAGGCCTCTCCATCCGAACAGTCGACAATTTGATTTTTCTTGGTTAGGAACCGTGTCCAGAATTGCCTGGCCGATTCCCCTAGCCGTTGAATTATGTGGCTCAACTCATCGGCATCTGGTGGTCGCACATAAGTGCCCTGGAAGTTGTCGAGGAATGCGTCTTCCAGATCCTCCCAACAACCAACGGAGTCTACTGGCAAGCTATTCAGCCAATGCCGAGCTGGTCCTTTAAGTTTTAACGGGAGGTACTTGATGGCATGTAGATCATCACCGCGGGCCATGTGGATGTGGAGGAGGAAGTCCTCGATCCATACCGTGGGATCTGTTGTGCCATCATATGATTCGATATTTACGGGTTTAAAAACCTCTGGGAATTCATGCTCCATTATACGTCCAATGAAGCATAGGGGTGTGCCAGCGCCTACTGTCTTTGGGCTATATCGCGACGCAGCTCGTATGAGTCTTGCCTGCTGTATTCGGCCCGGCCGGATTTGCTTTTACTGTATCCGGCGTGGCGGTCACCGTCCCGCGTAGGGGCGTGCCCTCGTGATCCGTAGATCGATCTTGCGTGTTTTGCCCTGTCCTCCAATACGTCTCGTAGGTCTCGCGTGTTTCCCGGTGCCTTGGTATTTTGTTTGAGTGGCGGCGGGGTGTGGGCTGAGCTTACGGCTGAAATGCCTCTGTCTCGGCCCCGAGGTGGCCGATCAGCCGCGCCATATGCTGCCTCTTCCAGTCGGGGTAGCATCCTGCGCTTTGGGTGACCCTTGGAGGGGCCCTCGAGTTCGTATCCCTCGGCCGCAAGGACTTGATCCATCGTACGCTAGCAAATCCTGATCAGCTCGAAGTTGTTCTTTGTTTTTCTTGAGCTATTTATTTGTGGCTATAAGCCCGGTCTTAAAAGCGCTCACCTTTCGACGGGACCCTCGAATACGACAAATTATTCGTCGTCGAGGCTCACTTACCGTCTTCGGGAGAGGCATGTAATTGTCATCCTCCGCTTCTCCCTCACGCCGCCGCTTCGGGAGGGCTGGCTTGTTCATCCTCCGGCTCTAGATCTTCTTTGGAGGATTGTCATCATCTTGACCTTTGTCCGAATCTTGTTATCTCTGTGCGGTATCACCGCTTTTCTTTGTGGCGAGACTTAGAGCGGCGCCGCTGACGTCGGCGCTTGGGTTGCTTCTTGGAGGGGTCATCCTCCGCTGTCTTGTCGCCATTGCCTTCTTTGGGTCTATCCACCATATATATATCATATGATGAGGTGGCGGTCCAATGCCCCGTGGGCAGTGGTTCCTGTTCATCTCCTTCATCGTTATCCATACCATCGATGTCTTCGGAGTCGAAGTCGAGCATGCCGGTTAAATCATCGACAGTGGCTACTAAGTGGGTGGTGGGTGGGGAGTGAATTTCTTCGCTATCATGCATCCCATTCTAGCGGACATAGTTGACCAAGGTTCTCTCGACAGGAGAGAGACTTTAACGAGTCTAGTACATCGCCCGAAGGGCGAAGTCTTTGAAAGATATCCGCGGAGGTGAACTCCATGATCGGCGCCCAATCGGATTCGATAGGCATGGGCGCAGGCGGTTCGGAGTCCGTGGCCGGAGACGAGTCCAGCGGTTCGGTGTCACGGTTCTCGTGAGGGGTAAGGTCAGTATTCGGCTCTATCACCGCTGAGGGTGCAGCCTCCATGGCGGGGTCTACCCGCCCGTCCTCGGATGGCGCAGTCCGTTCCGGATTGAAGGCCGGAGTGGTTGCTGGCGTGATTTCCGAACACTGTCCGACGGCAGAGCTACATCGTGCTCGTCGTGATCGTGCGGCACACCTGGCATGGGCTCGAATCTGTCGAAGATTAAGTTTCCGCGGACATCGGCAGTGTAATTCAAGTTTCCAAACCAGACCTGGTGGCCAGGGGCGTAGCTCTCGATCTGCTCCAGATGGCAGCGTCGACCCTTGATCAGCGAAGCCGCCGAATCTGAAGATCTGTCCGGGAGGAAAACCTCACCACTGGACCGCATCGATTATCGATGATCGGAGGAGCCATCCAGCTTTTACTGGCGACGCGACGATTGGAACTCTCAATGAAAGCACCAATGTCGGTGTCAAAACCGGCGGATCTCGGTAGGGGGTCCCGAGCGTGCGTCTAAGGCAGATGGTAACAGGAGGCGGGGACACGATGTTTACCCGAGTTCGGGCCCTCTCGATGGAGGTAATACCCTACTTCCCAGCTTGATTGATCTTGATGATATGAGTAGTACAAGAGTTGATCTACCATGAGATCGTAGAGGATAAACCCTAGAAGCTAGCCTATGGTATGATTGTTGTTGGTCCTACGGACTAAACCCTCCGGTTTATATAGACACGGAGGGGGCTAGGGTTCTGTGAGCCGGTTACAATGGGAGGAGATCTACATATCCGTATCACCAAGCTTGCCTTCCACGCCAAGGAGAGTCCCATCCGGACACGAGACGAAGTCTTCAATCTTGTATCTTCATAGTCCAACAGTCCGGCCAAAGGATATAGTCCGGCTGTCCGGATACCCCCTAATCCAGGACTCCCTCAGCCGCCCTTCAACATGGAGCAGGCGGAGGCGGAGTTTGCCATCGCCCAGTCCGACGAGATGGCCGAGTAGCAAGCCATCCCGGAGTCCATCCAGGATGAGGCCTATGTGAAGGCCAACCGGGAGTTCCTCCGGCGGGAGCAGGCGGAGATAAACGCACTCATCGCCGAGCTCGACGCGGAGGAGGCCGAAGCGGAGCAGCCGGAGGCGCAGCTACCGCCCATGCTGCCGGAGCCGGGCACAAAGATCATCGTGATCTCCGACAAGGAGTAAATAGGATCGACGTAGTACGTAGTTCTACTTCTTTTGCATGTCTTTGTATGGATATAAGAATCTAGTATGAGATGTGTGGATGCAAGAAGTGAAATTTGAGGCGTACCCGGTCACTGCCCGGGCGCGTCCGTGGGCGTTTGAGGGGCCGGATTTGCCATATGTGGCTGTAGATGCTCTTATTTCTCAAGAGATCGGCCAGTTGAAATAGCGAAATCACTAGTTGAGGAGTACTTGTTGCAAAGATCACTCCAACTTCAGATTAACAAGTGGCACACATGCAGCGCGCCACTTGTCGCAACCAGGGAGTATTCCCTTTTTTTCGTAGATCTGTTTATTCAAAACATTTTATCTCTCAAACGTGCGTCCAAATCTCAAACCGCTTTCACCGTTGGATTCCTCGCGTCGAGATCTTCAAAACTAGATCCATGTTGATAGGTTTTGCCGAACTTTTTTTTCACGAAAAAACGCCTAAAAACCGAGCGAAAAACCGAATCGGGAGCATCGGTTTTTCCTTTTCAAAGAGGCACGCCTGCGTGCCTCTCATTTAAATCACAACCGTGCCTCTCACGGAAGCAAAACCGTGACTCTCGCGGAAGGAAAAAAGAAGAGAAAACACGTTTTTTTGTTTCCGAGGAGGCACGACCGTGACTCTCGCGAAAGCACACCCGTGTCTCTCGTGGAAGCAAAACCGTGACTCTTGTGAAAGGAAAAAAACAGAAAACACATTTTTTTTCGTTTCCGAGAGGCCCGGCCGTGACTCTCGCGAAAGCACAACCGTGCCTCTCGCGGAAGCAAAACCGTGACTCTTGCGAAAGAAGAAAAATAGAAAACACGTTTTTTTTCGTTTTCGGGAGGCACGGCCGTGACTCTCGCGAAAGCACAACTGTGCCTCTCGCGGAAGCAAAACCGTGACTCTCGCGAAAGGAAAAAAAACAGAAAACACGTTTTTTTCCCGTTTCTGGGAGGCACGGCCGTGACTCGCGAAAGCACAATCGTGCCTCTCGCGAAGCAAAACCGTGACTCGCGAAGAAAAAAAAATAGAAAACATGTTTTTTTTTCGTTTTCGGGAGGCACAGCCGTGACTCTCGCGAAAGCACAACCGTGCCTCTCGCGAAAGGAAAAAAAAATAGAAAACGCGTTTTTTTTTCGTTTCCGAGAGGCACGACCGTGACTCTCGCGAAAGCAAAACCATGCGTCTCGCGAAAGCAAAACCATGACTCTCGCGAAAGGAAAAAAGGAAAACGCGTCTTTTCGCGCAAACAATTTTTGTTCAAAATTTTTTTGGTCGATAAGCTAAGGAAGACCGGTGAAAACCAAAACGTTGAAAAAACACGAAAAAACCCGTTTAAATAGCCGAAAATGTGTGCGAAAAAAAGAAAAACAAAATCCGAAGGGAGCGTCCAGACCGCGACGTGTGGCGAATGGCTGAAAGCGCGCCAAATGGAGCTGATCGTTGCGAGGCTCTCGAAGAAGTGCTTGTTAACTAGTGGCTCCCTTAGATTTCCTTTTCCCCTAGGGTTTCTCTGGGGTCTACCCTGTCCTCCGACCACGCCGCCGGAGTCCACATCGATCGTCCGTCGTTTCCTACCCGAGCCTCGCGCGCGTGGGGAGATCTACGGGGCGCCGCTCGGGGCCAGTGTTTGCATGGAGGTTCCAGCTGTAATGGAGGGGTCGAAGGAAGTGGCGAAGGAGATGCAATCGGGAGGAGTGGGGAGGGAAGAGGGAGGATCGGGCAATGATATGGGCGCGAACAGGGGTGTGATACGTCTCCAACGTATCTATAATTTTTGATTGCTCCATGCTATATTATCTACTGTTTTGGACAATATTGGGCTTTATTATCCACTTTTATATTATTTTTGGGACTAACCTATTAACCGGAGGCCCAGCCCGAAATTGCTTTTTTGCCTATTTCGTAGTTTCCTTGAAAAAGAATATCAAACGAGTCCAAAGCGGAATAAAACCTTCGGGAACGTGATTTTTGGAACAAACAAGATCCAGGAGACTTGGACCCTCCGTAAAAGAAGCTTCCAGGAGGCCACGAGGTAGGGGGCGCGCCCACCCCCCAAGGGCGTGCCCTCCACCCTCGTGGGCCCCACGATGCTCCACCGACGTACTTCTTCCTCCTATATATACCTCGTGCACTTCAAACAACCGAGACGGAGCCAAAAACCTAATTCCACCGCGCAACCTTCTCTACCCACGAGATCCCATCTTGGGGCTCGTTAGGAGCTCACGAGGGGGCATCCATCACGGAGGGCTTCTACATCAACACCATAGCCTCTCCAGGTGAAGTGTGAGTAGTTTACCTCGGACCTTCGGGTCCATAGTTAGTAGCTAGATGGCTTCTTCTCTCTTTTGGATCTCAATACAATGTTCTCCCCCCCCTCTCGTGGAGATCTATTCGATGTAACCTTCTTTTTGCGGTGTGTTTGTTGAGATCGATGAATTGTGGGTTTATGATCAAGATTATCTATGAACAATATTTGAATCTTCTCTGAATTCTTTTATGTATGATTGGTTATCTTTGCAAGTCTCTTGAATTATCAGTTTGGTTTGGCCTACTAGATTGATCTTTCTTGCAATAGGAGAAGTGCTTAGCTTTGGGTTCAATCTTGCGGTGTCCTTTCGATGTGATGAGGGGCATGACAAGGCACGTATTGTATTGTTGCCATCGAGGATAACAAGATGGGGTTTTTATCATATTGCATGAATTTATCCCTCTACATCATGTCATCTTGCTTAAGGCGTTACTCTTGTTTTCATGAACTTAATACTCTAGATGCATCTTTGGATAGCGGTCGATGAGTGGAGTAATAGTAGTAGATGCAGGAAGGAGTCGGTCTACTTGTCTCGGATGTGATGCCTATATACATGATCATACCTAGATATTCTCATAACTATGCTCAATTCTGTCAATTGCTCAACAGTAATTTGTTTACCCACCGTAGAATACTTATGCTCTTGAGAGAAGCCACTAGTGAAACCTATGGCCCCCGGGTCTATCTTCATCACATTAATCTTACAACACTTAGTTATTTCCTTTGCTTTTTTACTTTGCTTTTATTTTACTTTGCATCTTTATCACAAAAATACCAAAATATTATCCTATCATATTTATCAGATCTCACTCTCGTAAGTGACCATGAAGGGATTGACAACCCCTTATCGCGTTGGTTGCGAGGAGTTATTTGTTTTGTGCTTGGTATATGAGGGACTGTAGCGTAGCCTCGTCTTGGATTGATACCTTGGTTCTCAAAAACTGAGGGAAATACTTACACTACTTTTGTTGCATCACCCTTTCCTCTTCAAGGAAAAACCAACATAGTGCTCAAGAGGTAGCAAGAAGATTTACGGCGCCCGTTGCCGGGAGGTCTCACGAAAAGTCAACATACCAAGTACCCATCACAATCCCTTATCTCCCGCATTACATTATTTGCCATTTGCCTCTCGTTTTCCTCTCCCCACTTCACCCTCGCCGCTTTTAATCGCCCTCTCTTTTTCGCTTCGCCTCTTTTTAAGCTTGCTTTTTGTTTGCTCGTGTGTTGGATTGCTTGTCACGATGGCTCAAGATAATACCAAATTATGTGACTTTACCAATACCAACAATAATGATTTTCTTAGCACTCCGATTGCTCCTCTTACCTATACTGAATCTTGTGAAATCAATGCTGCTTTGTTGAATCTTGTCATGAAAGATCAGTTCGTCGGCCTTCCTAGTGAAGATGCCGCTACTCATCTAAATAGCTTGGTTGATTTGTGTGATATGCAAAAGAAGAAAGATGTTGATAATGATATTGTTAAATTGAAGCTATTTCCTTTTTCGCTTAGAGATCGTGCTAAAGCTTGGTTTTCGTCTTTGCCTAAAAATAGTATTGATTCTTGGAACAAGTGACAAGATGCTTTTATCTCTAAGTATTTCCTCCCGCTAAGATCATCTCTCTTAGAAACGATATTATGAATTTTAAGCAACTTGATCATGAACATGTTGCACAAGCTTGGGAGAGGATGAAATTAATGATACGTAATTGCCTCTACTCATGGTTTGAATTTGTGGATGATTATACAAAAATTTATGCCAGATTGAATTTTGCTTCTAGAAATCTTTAGATTGACGTCATGGAAGGCACTTTTATGGAAATCACTCTAGGAGAAGCTACTAAACTCCTAGATAATATTATGGTTAATTATTCTCATGGCACCTTGAAAAGATCTACTAATGAAAAAGTGCATGCGATAGAAGAAATTAATGTTTTGAGTGGAAAGATGGATGAACTTATGAAATTATTTGCTAGTAAGTGTGTTTTTTCTGATCCTAATGATATGCCTTTGTCTACTTTGATTGAGAATAATAATGAATCTATGGATGTGAATTTTGTTGGTAGGAATAATTTTGGTAACAACGCATTATAGAGGAAACTTTAATCCTAGGCCTTATCCTCGGTAATTCCTCTAATAATTATGGTAATTCCTACAACAATTCTTATGGAAATTTTAATAAGATGCCCTGATTTTGAGACTAGTGTTAAAGAGTTTATGAATTCAAAAGAATTTCAATGCTTTGCTTGAAGAGAAATTGCTTAAAGTTGATTTAATTGGCTAGGAATGTTGATAGAATTTCTCTTGATGTTGATTCTTTAAAGCTTAGATCTATTCCTCCTAAGCATGATATCAATGAGTCTCTCAAAGCCATGAGAATTTCCATTGATGAGTGCAAAGAAAGAACCGCTAGGATGCGTGCTAAGAAAGATTGCTTTATGAAAGCGTGTTCTTCAAATATCTATGAAAATAAAGATGAAGATCTAAAAGTTATTGATGTGTCCCCTATTAAATATTTTTTTGCAATATGAATCTTGATAATGATGGGACTGAATATGATCCACCTTTACCTAGAAGGCGTTCCAAGAATTTGGAGTTTTTAGATCTTGATGCTAAAATTGATAAAAGTGGGATTGAAGAAATCAAAACCCTAGATATTGCTTAACCCACTATTTTGGATTTCAAGGAATTTAATTATGAAAATTGCTCCTTGATTGATTGTATTTCCTTGTTGCAATCCGTGCTAAATTCTCCTCATGCTTATAGTCAAAATAAAGCATTTACTAAACATATCGTTGATGCCTTGATGCAATCTTATGAAGAAAAGCTTGAGTTGGAAGTTTCTATCCCTAGAAAACTTTATGATGTGTGGAAACCAACTATTAAAATTAAGATTAAGGATCATGAGTTCTATGCTTTATGTGATTTGGGTGCTAGTGTTTCCACTATTCCCAAAACTTTGTGTGATTTGCTAGATTTCGTGATTTTGATGATTGCTCTCTAAACTTGCACCTTATGGATTCCACTATTAAGAAAACCTATGGGAAGAATTAATGATGTTCTTATTGTTGAAAATAGGAATTATGTGCCCGTAGATTTTATCGTTCTTGATATAGATTGCAATCCTTCATGTCCTATTATTCTTGGTAGACCTTTCCTTAGAACGATTGGTGCAATTATTGATATGAAGGAAGGGAATATTAGATTCTAATTTCCATTAAAAAAAGGCATGGAACACTTCCCTAGGAAGAAAATAAAATTTCCATATGAATCTATCATGAGAGCCACTTATGGATTGCCTACCAAAGATGCAGGAATACCTAGATCTATCGTTGCTTTTATGCCTAGCTAGGGGTGTTAAACGATAGCGCTTGTTGGGAGGCAACCCAATTTTATTTTTAGTTTTTTGCTTTTTGGTTCTGTTTAGGAATGAATCTTTGATCTAGACTCTGGTTAGATGTGTTTTTATGTTTTAATTAGTGTTTGTGCCAAGTTAAACCTATAGGATCTTCTTGGATGATAGTTATTTGATCTTGCAGAAATTTCCAGAAACTTTGTGGTCACGAAAATAATTGTTAAAAATCACCAGAATGTGATACAATAGTGATTCCAATTGCTGCTGATCAATAAACAAATTGCCTAGGTCTTCCTATTTTGGCTGATATTTTTGGAGTTCCATAAGTTTGCGTTAGTTACAGATTACTACAGACTGTTCTGATTTTTTACAGATTCTGTTTTTCGTGTGTTGTTTGCTTATTTTGATGAATCTATGGCTAGTAAAATAGTTTATAAACCATAGAGAAGTTGGAATACAATAGGTCTAACACCAATATAAATAAAGAATGAGTTCATTACAGTACCTTGAAGTGGTCTTTTGTTTTCTTTCGCTAACGGAGCTCACGAGATTTCTGTTGAGTTTTGTGTTGTGAAGTTTTCAAGTTTTGGGTGAAAGATTTTGATGGATTATGGAACAAGGAGTGGCAAGAGACTAAGCTTGGGGATGCCCATGTCACCCCCAAGATAATCTAAGGACACCAAAAAGCCAAAGCTTGGGGATGCCCCGGAAGGCATCCCCTCTTTAAATCTACTTCCATCGGTAACTTTACTTGGAGCTATATTTTTATTCACCACATGATATGTGTTTTGCTTGGAGCGTCTTGTATGATTTGAGTCTTTGCTTTTTAGTTCACCACAATCATCCTTGCTATACACACCTTTTGAGAGAGCCATACATGATTTGGAAATTATTAGAATACTCTATGTGCTTCACTTATATCTTTTGAGTTATATAATTTTGCTCTAGTACTTCACTTATATCTTTTAGAGCACGGTGGTGGATTTGTGTTATAGAAACTATTGATCTCTCATTCTTCACTTAGATTATTTTGAGAGTCTTAAATAGCATGGTAATTTGCTTAAATAATCCTAGTATGCTAGGTATTCAAGATTAGTAAAAACTTTCTTATGAGTGTGTTGAATACTAAGAGAAGTTTGATGCTTGATGATTGTTTTGAGATATGGAGGTAATAATATCAAAGTCGTGCTAGTTGAGTAGTTGTGAATTTGAGAAATGCTTGTGTTGAAGTTTGCAAGTCCCGTAGCATGCACATATGGTAAACGTTATGTAACAAATTTGAAACATGAGGTGTTCTTTGATTGTCCTCCTTATGAGTGGCGGTACGGGGACGAAGCGATGGTCTTTTCCTACCAATCTATCCCCTAGGAGCATGCGCGTAATGCTTGGTTTTTGATGACTTGTAGATTTTTGCAGTAAGTATGTGAGTTCTTTATGACTAATGTTGAGTCCATGGATTATACGCACTCTCACCCTTCCATCATTGCTAGCCTCTTGATCTAGTGCATTGCCCTTTCTCACATTGACAGTTGGTGCAAACTTCGCCGGTGCATCCAAACACCGTGATATGATACGCTCTTTCACACATAAACCTCCTTATATCTTCCTCAAAACAGCCACCATACCTACTGTAGCGACCCGACCCGAATGGATCAAGTCTCTGTGCTTAGGTGTCATCCCTGGATCGGTATGCTGACACACACAGTACTCGAAGGATTTATAACAGAGGTAAATCACATGTATAAATAACGTAAATACTATTACCTCAATCCAAATATAGCGGAAGCAACAAGGTTGTGGATTCCCATCAACACCATAGCGGCAAAAGTTGAGTGTAGAAATCGTAACCCTAACGACATGAAAATGCACGCAACATGAAAAGTTGCAGCAAAACGGGTCAACACATGGAATATGCTTTGGCAAAGTAACACATAGAGAATAATGAAGGAATAAGCCTATACTACATGCATATATGGCTGGTGGAAAGCTCTATGGTTACAGTTTTGCAAAAAGCCAAATTTTCCCTACATCAAAGGAATAAATTTTAATTTAACTACCATGGTGGTTGAAACATCATTGAGAAGGTATAACCCCAACTCAATCCCAATTAAAGTAGTTAACAACCCAGCAATATTAATTTAGAGTGATGAGATACATGTGAATACTCGTGTACTAGATACTCAAATTGTCCATAACCTAGGGACACGGCTAACCATGATTAGATTGTACACTCTGCAGAGGTTTGCGACTTTTCCCCACAAGACTTCGATCGCCTCCGTTGGATTTCTCGCACTACATGATGTTTGAGAAAGCGGATGGCCGAGACACAGTCTTCGAAACATTAACTCTTTACTCCGGGTAGACCATACCAAACCTACAAACCCACTACATCTGATCTACCTCTTCAAGAGCTTCACGTAACTTACTCAACTATGCTAGAGCCCATAATAGCTTGTGGGCTGCACACGGAAGTTTCTAGCATGAATAATCTTACGATCCCTTTGAGCACGGGTGGCGGACCATAGGAGGATCACACGGTATAACCTCGGGATCTCCTAGGACAACATCGTATAACCCTCTGTGTGTCGAGCAAGTCCATCGGTATATCCCTGTGGTGCCCCTAGCAATCCACCCAGATGTGTATTAAAGTTTCCACCTTAAGTTAACCATTAATTAACAATCTCACATCTGTCATGGAATACTCTCAAACCCAATCCACGCTTCACTGAGCATAGCATAGCAATATAAACAACACGTAGAAGTAACTCCCAAGGGTTTGATATTAAACAGAGGCAATAGGTTCTACCTCATCAACTACTTCCCAACCCACAAATTAATGATATCCTAATCATGCAATGTGTGAGGGTTGGACTAATGCATAAAAACTGGGTATGATAAGGTATGATCAAAGTGTTACTTGCCAGCAAAGTTGATGAGGATGGTTCGCACTCAAAACTCTTGATAGCTCTACTCGTCACACTCCGGTCAATCTATCGTAAGCAAGCAATAGTAACCACACATAAGCAATCACTCAGAACATCGGACCGAACGAAGAAAACGATTCGGAAAACCTCAAAACCAAGCAAATCACTCTTGCAACATAAAACAATTTCTAACAGTACCAAAATTATGTGAATTTGGCCTTATCAGAAAGTTTAGGTCAAGAGCTTGATTTGCAAAAATAATCAACTAAATCGGAGTTACTGAAACTCAAGTTATGATCAAACGAAGTTCAAATACAAATCTGTTTGAAAACAAATTTTAAAATTTTCAAAAACATGTTTAAGTTAGATTACTGGATAGAGGAGATCATAACGAAGAAGTGGGCGTTGGTTTCGTTGGATTTGGATCAACGAGTAAAAAGATGTGATCGTTTGAAAATTAGGGACTAATCTGTAAATAAAATATCTACAAAGAAGTCCCCGGCGAAAACTAGAATAAAAAGAAAAGTCTAAAGGCGAGCGTTACGTTATCAACGCTAACCAGCGAAATTATTCGCTCGAGCCCTAAACTAACGAACGCTCTCTAAATAATTAAACCCTAACAAAACCGGTTTATAAAAAAAATCTAAGGGTTTCTTTTTTTTTTCGAAAGAAACCAGAGTGGTTTATTACCGGTTCGGTTTTTTTTTCCGACAAAAACCGGCAGTGGCGGCTATGAACTCCGGCGAGTCTGGCTTGGTGAACAAGTGGGTGATGCTGTCGCCGAGGACCGGAGAGCACGGAGGTGCGGGCCATGCAAAAGTCTTGGCATGGTATGGCGGCGGTGGGCGAGGTGGCGGTGGCGGCTTGAGCGGCAGTGGCGGATCTACGCCGGGCGGCGACTTAGGCCAGGGCGGCAGCGAGAGAGAGGAGCGAGCGTCGGGCGGCCCTTAAGGCGTCGAGGCCATGAGGTGGTAAGCGTGGAGGAGGGGCAAGGCGGGCGGCTGGTCGGCTCACGGCGGGGCAGGTCTCAAGGGACTCCGCCCGAGGTCGATAGGGCTGTACTGGCTGGCCTTGCCGGCGGTTATTGGGCCGCCCAGTTCGGTAGAGGAAGTCTCTTTTTTATTTTAAATAAATGCAGACAAACAAAAATAAGAAAACAAAATAAATAGAAATATTATATAGGCATATGATATATCAAAATTTTCAGAAAAAGATTTCCTACATGATGAACATTATTCTAGCATTAAATAAAACACACACAAATTTAAATAAAGCAAAGAGTGTTACTGGTCCAATAAAATCCAACAAAAATCATTTTAAAATATCAAAATGAATTCAAATTTATTTCTCTCCAATTTTCTGAGGTAGGGAATCATGTTACCCTATTTTCCATATATTTTATTTTTGGAGAAAATAATTTGAATAAAACTCAAATAATCCCAAATTGAAAATAAATTCAAAAGAACTTTGAATTTTAATTCTTTGAAACTCCCAACTCATATTTCATATGTTTTGAAGAAGTCATTTTATCTTCACTCGTGAAAATCATTGAGTTGCATAAAGTTCCGAGGTTGGAAATATTTTCCAAATGAAATTCAAATATTTTCAACACACCTTGTCATTTTAATAAATGGAAGAAGTCATGTCATCTTCTCTCCAGGGTTTTGTGGTGAAAAGCATTTGAGTTCGCGGAAACAACAAAAGCAAGATGAAAGTTTGGGAAAGTCCTTTTATTCCCTCTCATTTAACTTTCAAAAGTTTCGAATTCACTCACTTTAGGTCAATCAATCAAGCAATCAATCAAATCTATCTATTTGTTTATAACATTCCAAAATTTAGAATTTTGGGATGTTACAAACTTCACCCTTAAAATGAATCTCGTCCTCGAGATTCGGAGAGGCTAGAAAGAAATAGGTTAGGGTTTGGGGGTCTTCTCAAAAATCCATCGATCGTCTCCGGGGTCTCGGGTGCTACCACCCTTAAAAGCATGGTTATGGTTCCATCAAAACTCATATATTTCATCCTTATTACTGACAGTGTCGGTCTTCTCAGATCTTAAGGATAATTCCTTCTCTGGGCTCTTCCGGTAGTGGCATAACCTTTTCCTCAATTCTTCTGTCCTTTCATCTTGGTAAGGTTATTCCGAGACTGGGTCTTCACGGTGATAGATGCAGGCGCCAATTCTAATCAACTATCGATATCTCATGGCGGTCAACAATTTATGGTTTACCTGCTGCGAGAAAATGGGTGCAGGGTTGAACCTCACCGTGTGACCTACGATTGCCATAACAATGCCTTTGTACAAGGGAAAAAATTGCTATACCATTCTGAGGTTTAAACAAGGTTTGACCGTCGTCTCTCTACTATAGGTAAGTCACTCGATTTACCATCCCACATATAGCAAGGCGAATAATAAGAGTAAGTTGGTATGGTGATCAATCCATCCCGCACCCAAATCATTACCTTGTACATGGTTTAGCGAATCTCAGCATTCTAACACTCGGTCATCCTCGCAAGCATTGCAGAATTTCTCTTGTCGACGAACCAAGTTCGGATAAAATCCATTGATTACGCAAGCCAAACAAAACATCTATCGCTTTCTTCACAACTCTCGTGTTTTGCGTAAACTCCTATATGATCGTAAGTCGATAAAATCGTAACTTCTTCAGGTGGTTTCTCCTTCAAAGAAGAATGTGCTTGCTTCTTGGCATATCACAGGGCACATGGGTTATGGCCCATCTCATCACTTATAAACCTTGAACTTATCATCGGGCAATGATCATTATTCCAACTTCCAACTTCCAACTTTCCAAGCATACTTAAAATCCATCCAATTGTATTGTCTCCTTCCTTCTATTGGCACCAAACTAGGACATGATTACTCAGACTCATCATGGAATTTCCATTGATCCATATTTCCAACATCATACCTCCTTTATATCCAATAGTAATTTATCTCTTCATCCTCGTGGGATATCCCACATACCGAGATAAAAACTTATACTTATGAAATCCATACTCCACCTCTTGGAACATCATTATCCTTTCGAGGTCAAGCGTCCTTACAGAAATATTGGCCATCTACGCATGGCACTTCTTCAACTCGAAACGTGAAACACATCATGAACTCCTGGCAGTCCTTGGTGACTCCAACTTGTTAGCCAAATCTCCCATACGTTCCAAAACTTCGGTATGGTCCTACAAATCTCGGGCTAACTTTCCTTTAACTCCAAATAGTTTAACTCCTCACGGAGGGACACACGAAGACATGCTCTGTCTCAAATTTTATAGACTACCTCCTTGCGTTTTGAGTATGCATAACTCTTCCGCTGGATCGAGCTACCTTCACCTATCTTGAATCAACTTAACATTCTTTTACGACTCCTTGATCACATTTAGTCCCAAAAAACAGCGGTCTCCAACTTCATCCCACATCAACGGTGTTCAGCTCCTTCTCCCATACAAAGCTTAAAAGGGCCATCTTCAAACTGTCTTGGTAGCTTGTTGTTGTATGGGAACTCATGTAAGGTAGATTATCATCACTACTAGATCCATAATCTAGCGCACAAGCTCTCAACATGTCCTCAAAATCTGATTGACTCTCTTGATTTATCCATCATACTGCGGATGAAAGGTTGTCTTGAACTCTAGCCTAGTACCCAAAGTGCAGTGTGCATGATTCCAAAACTTTGAGGTAAGCTGTGTTTCCTCTACGATGGTCCTCGGAACTCCATGCAGACATCTGATCCTTGTCAAATATATCTTGGCCAACTTCGCACTTGTATAGGTGGTTTTCACTGGGATAAAGTGAGCCACTTTGGTCAAGCAAATCAACTACTACCCAGATAGAATCATACCCCAATCGGGTTCTGGGAAATCCGGAAATGAAATCCAAGCTTATCCCACTTCCATTCGGGTATCGGCATAGGCTGTAGTAATCCTGCTGGCTTCTGATGCTCTGCTTTTACTTTCTCTGGCATACATCACTTACGACTACATACTCCATAATATCCTTCTTCATGCCAGTCCACCGTAAACACTCCTTTAAATCCAAATACATCTTGGTGTTTCCAGGGCGAATCGAGTATGGTGAGTCATGAGCCTCCTGATGTATTAACTTCCTAATCTTTGCATTATTGGGCACATATATACACTATCCTCAACCATAAGGTGTCGTGCTCATCCTTACGAAAACATTTGGCTTTCCTTTGCTCATCCTCTCTTTTAACTCAGCAATCTCTTTGTCATCCTTCCGAGCTTCACGGATCTTTCCCAACAATGTAGATGAACTTCTATTGCTGCAACAAAACCTTTGAGAACAATCTCCAATCGAAGTTCCCTTAGTTCCTCGGCTAACTCCTTTGGTAATCCTCCACTTATGAGGGTATTCATCCTTATTTTCTTTATGGTTGTATCCTATTTCTCCACAAAGCTTGTATGCACAAGGTTTCTTCATATCCTTTCCATAAGGCTTCATTCTCTAGGACACAAACCTAGACTTTGGCAAAGTCAACTTAAATTCCTTCCAAGTGGTTACTCCTTGCACATCCATTGATGGTTTGGTACATCCTCCACCAAATAGCAGCACCTCTTTCAAAACACTTAAGAGCATGCTGAGCCATATCCTTCGACTATAGGGTTATTCTCCATGTGATTCTCCATGTTCGAATCCATCGGTCCGTCTTTAATTGACCCATCGGTCCCAAAAATATGATTTCATCTCCATTCATCCTCTATTGGGTCCATGGGTTTGGGGTGAGATAAGAGAGATCGAGAGGGATGCACACAATACAAACAATGGTTTTGAAAGATGTGTTTTATTGTGGTACATCGGAAAAACATCAAACAAATGACAGCTCACAATCGTCGCATCTAACGAAAATATATAACTGGGGTTTGGTCTTCTAATGGTCAATAGATCTCAAAGTCATCAAACTCTTCAAGTCTTGTTCATGCCTCCAATGGTTTCTTCCGATCATACTTGTCCTTCTCAAGTTCTTTTGCCAAATCATCTTTGTTGACACAAGTCTCTCTTGTGACGTCCTTTAATATTTGCGGAGTTGCATTCCCAACTTACGGTTTCAACTTCCTTGACATGATCCATGGTCCTAATGTCCTTGATTCTGATTTAATCTTTGATGTGTCGAGGTTTAGCTCCTTGACTTGTCTACTTTCAGCTTACGGGTCCCGAGTTCTTCACGAACTGCTTCCTTATCAAATACTTCCTGCAGATCCACCCTAAACTTCTTGATGTAATACTCCAAATCCTGGTGATACACCCGCTAAGGTTAAGACTTCATCTTTTGCTGATAGGTGCTCCATCAGCCTTCTACCATCCCATCCTTCCATGCATCTGCATGCTTAACTCCGTATGGTGACAATAGCATAAGTGGTTATAACATCATGGATAGCCATGTTTTTTTCTCTTGTTATTTCTATGAGCTACCATTCCATAGTTGATATCTCCCGCCTTTAGGGTTTCCTGACAAAACTTTGAGTTTCTAACTCTCCATGTTCGGTCTTACTCCGATACACCTTGATCTCGGGTATTGATAACTTCCATAGTTTGTCAAATTCCATAAAGGTAGCCTTCCTAGGTCATACAAATCTGGGAATTCTTCAAAGTCTTCAAATTCTCCAAGTCTTCGGAGTCTTCAACAGTTGTAGTTTCCATCATTATAATGCTCGGTAAAATCCTCTTCATTCCAAATGGTCTTAGTTGTCCGATATCTTGTCTCCTTGGAGTGGTCTCATCGGTCGAATCTTCGAGTGGTCAAAAGGGAAAAGGGGTATGGTCTCACTAAAAGGGAATATTTGAATAAGCTCAGAAGAGAAGAGAGGTAAAAGATCCTTTTGAAAATGAAGTTGTAGAGAAAAATCTTTCCTATGGGCTTGTCATTTTCTAGGGTCACGCCCCTACAGTCCCAACATGTGCTCGATACCATCTTGTAGCGACCCGACCGAATGGATCAAGTCTCGTGCTTTTCGTGTCATCCACGGATCGGTATCTTTGACACACACGATTACTCGAAGGATTTATAACAGAGGTAAATCACATGTATAAATAACGTAAGATACTATTACCTCAATCCAAAATATAGCGGAAGCAACAAGGTTGTGGATTCCCATCAACACCAACGTCAAAGTTGAGTATAGGAAATCGTAACCTAACGTATCACTTACAAATAAATGCGAAAAGTGCGCAACATGAAAAGTTGCAGCCCGAAAAGCAATCGACACATGGAATATCTTTGGCAAAGTAACACATAGAGAATAATGGAATGAATAAGCCTATACTACATGCATATATGGCTGGTGGAAAGCTCTATGGTTACAGTTTTTGCGTAAAGCTAATTTTCCCTTACATCAAAGGAATAAATTTTAATTTAACTATCATGGTGGTTGTTAAACATCATTGAGAATGGTATAACCCCAACCTCAATCCCAATTAAAGTACTCATTAACAACCCAACAATATTAATTTAGAGTAACATGTTGAGATACATGTGATATTCAAGTACTAGATACTCAAGATGTCCATAACCGGGGACACGGCTAATCATGATTAGTTTATACACTCAGAGAGGTTTAACACTTTTTCCCCACAAGACTTCGATCGCCTCCGTTTGGTTTTCTACTACATGGTGTTTGAGAGCGGATGGCCGAGACATAGTCTTTCGAAACATTAGCACTCTTTACGATGGGTAGACCATACCAAACCTACAAACCCACTACTGATCCACCACTTCAAGAGCTTCACGTAACTTACTCAACTATGCTAGAGCCCATAATGGCTTGTGGCTGCACACGTAAGTTACTAGTATGAATAATCTTATGATCCCTTTGAGCACAGGTGGCGGACCATACAGGAGGATCACAATAATCCGGGATCTCCTAGGACAACACCGGTATAACCTGTCCGGGCAAGTCCATCGGTATATCCCCGTGGTGCCTCAATCCACCCAGGATGTGTATTAAAGTTGCCACCTTAAATAAACCATTAATTTAACAATCTCACATACATCATGGAATACACTCAAACCCAATCCACGTCTACTAGCATAGCATGGCATATAAACAACACGTAGAAGTAACTCCCAAGGTTTGATATTAAACAGGTAATAGGTTCTACCTCAACTACTTCCCAACCCCAAATTAATGATATCCTAATCATGCAAGTGTTTGAGGAATAGATCTAATGCATAAAAACTGGGTAGTAGTAAGGTATGATCAAGTGTTACTTGCCAGCAAAGTTGATGAAGATGATTCGCACTCAAAACTCTTGATAGTTCTACTCGTCACACTCCGGTCAATCTATAAGTAAGCAATCAATAGTAACCACACATAAGCAATCACTCAAAACATCGGAAAGAACGAAGAAAACGATTCGGAAACATCAAAACCAAGCAAATAACTCTTGCAACATAAAGCAATTTCTAACAGTACCAAAATTATGTGGATTTGGCCTTATCAGAAAGTTTAGGTCAAGAGCTTCGATTTGCAAAAAGAATCAACTCAAGCAGATTCTGAAACTCAAGTTATGATCAAACAAAGTTCAAATACAAATCTGTTTGAATTCAAATTTTAAAACTTTCAAAAACATGTTTGAGTTGGATTACTGGATAGAGGAGATCATAACGAAGACGTGGCGTTGGTTTACGTTGAATTTGGATCAACGAGTAAAAAGATATGATCGTTTGAAGATTGGGGACTAATCTGTAAATAAAATATCTACAAAGAAGTCCTCGGCCGAAAATCTAGAATAAAAAAGAAAAGTCCTGGCGAACGTTCGTTATCAACGCTAAAACCAGCCGAAATTCGCTCGCCATCCAGAGCCTAAACTAAATAAACTAGCTAAATAATTAAACCCTAACAAAACGGTTTATAAAAAAATGGGTTTCTTTGAAAAGAAACCAGAGTCGGTTTATACGGTTCGGTTTTTTTTCGACAAAAACCGGCGATGGGCAATGAACTCAGCGAGTCCGTGAGGCGTGTTCGCAGGTGGTCCTCCGGCAAGGCGTCGAGGCGGAGCGAAGTCCAATGACGGCGGCAGGTATGGCGGTGGGCATTAGGCGGCGGGTGGCGGCCATGGCGGTGAGGCGGATCTCTGGCGGCGACTTAAGGGCGTGGGCGACGAGGGAGAGGAGAAGGTCAGTCAAGGGGCCCTTTTTAAGGGCGAGGTGGAGTGGAAAGGAGAGGGGTACGACATGGCCATGTCGTGTGGTCACTTGGCGTGGAAGTGGCCCTTGGGGACTCAGGAGTCGGCGGCGATAGGGCGCTGGCTTGGGAATAGCCTGGCTTGGGCTGGCCAGCCCAAGTCGTGAAGAAGTCTCTTTTAAAAAAATAAAAGAAACAAAATAAAAATAAGAAAAAACAAAATAAATAAAAATATTATATATGCATATAATAGATCAAAATTTTCAGAAAAAGATTTCCTACATGATGAACATTATTCTAGCTTCAAATAAAATCCACAAAAATTTAAATAATTCACATAGTATTCTTGGTCCAATAAAATCCAATAAACATCATTTTAAAAATACCAAATGGACTTCAAATTAATTTCTCTCAATTTTCTCGATGTAGGGAATCATGTTACCCTATTTTCCATATATTTTATTTTTTGAGAAAAATAATTTGAATAAAACTCAAATAACTCCAAATTGAAAATAAATTCAAAAGAACTTTGAGTTTAATTCTTTGAAACTCCCAACTCATATTTCATATGTTTTGAAGAAGTCATTTTATCTTCACTTTCGTGAAAATCATTGAGTTGCATAAAGTTTCAGAATTGGAAATATTCTCAAATGAAATTCAAATATTTTCAACACCCCTTGTCATTTAAATAAATGGAAGAAGTCATGTCATCTTCTCTCGAGGGTTTTGTGATGAAAAGAATTTGAATTCCCGAAGATCATAAAAGCAAAATGAAAGTTTGGGAAAGTCCTTTTATTCCCTCTCATTTAACTTTCAAAAAGTTTCAAATTCACTCACTTTCGGTCAATCAATCAAGCAATCAGTCAAATCTATCTATTTGTTTATAACATTCCAAAATTCAAAATTTTGGGATATTCTGACAGGAATACGTGATGTAGAACCACTGCTTATACGCCATTCCTTCTTGTCTCCACAAAAGTGCCTTTGGACTAGGAGACGTTGGATAGCTTGCTCACCATGGCTCCCCCGCACTCCGCGTGCTAGCCGTCCACCACCTTCGGCTTCACGTTGAAGACTTTGAGCCACAACCCGAAGTGGGGCTGGATGTGGAGGAAGGCCTCACACACGACGATAAACACCGAAATGTTGAGGAAGGAATTCGGGGACAGATCATGGAAATCTATCCCGTAATAATACATCAGCCCGCGGACAAAAGGGTGGAGTGGAAACCCCAGCCCGCGGAAGAAATGAGGAAGGAATACCACCCTCTCGTTGGGCTCCGACGTGGGGATGATTTGCCCCTCGATCGGCAAGCCATGGGCGATTCCCTTCGCCAAATATCCAGCCGCTCAGAGCTCAGTAATGTCCTCCTCCTTGACGGAGGAGACCATCCACTTGCCCTGACCACCGGATCCGGACATGGTTGCTTGAGTGGAAAGTGTTGGGGAACGTTGCAGAAAATTAAAATTTTTCCTACGGTTTCACCAAGATCCATCTATGAGTTCATCTAGCAACGAGTCATGGGAGAGTGATTGCATCTACATACCACTTGTAGATCGCGTGCGGAAGCGTTCAATGGAGCAGGGATGGTGGAGTCGTACTGGCCGTTGATTGAGATCACCGATGACCTAGTGCTGAGCAGACAACACCTCGCGTTCAACACACGTGCGGAGGCGGATGACGTCTCCTCCTTCTTGATCCAGCAAGGGGAAGGAGAGGTTGATGATGATCCAATGACGGCCTGACAGGCGTGGTGGTGGATGTGAGAACTCCGGCGGGGCTTAGCTAAGCAACTACGGGAGGAGGAGGAGGTGTAAGCGGGGAGGGCGCCAAGTGCTTGAGGGGTCGGCTGCCTCCCTACCCTCCCTTTATATAGGGGAAAGAGAGGCGCAGCCTTGCCCTTCCTCCAAGGAAGGAGTGCGGCCAAGGGAGGGAGGTCCATCCTCCCCAAGGCACCTAGGAGGTGCCTTCCCTTTAGGACTCTCCCTCTCCCTCATCTCTTGGCGCATGGGCCTCTTGGGGCTGGTGCCCTTGGCCCATATAGGCCAGGCGCACCTTCAGCCCATGTGGCCCCAGGGGCAGGTGGACCTGGTGGACCCTGGACCCCTTCGGCCTCCGGTACAATACAATACCGATAGCATGAAACCTTTCCGGTGACCAAAATAAGACTTCCCATATATAAATCTTTACCTCACGGACCATTCCGGAACTCCTCGTGGCGTCCGGGATCTCATCCGGGACTCAGAACAACTTTCAGTTTGCTGCATACTCATATTCATACAACCCTAAGCGTCACCAGAAACTTAAGTGTGTAGACCCCACGGGTTCGGGAGACATCGAGACATGACCGAGGCGGCTCTCGAGGCAATAACCAACAATGGGGATCTGGATACCCATGTTGGCTCCCACATGCTCCTCGATGATCTCGCCGGTTGAACCACGATGTCGAGGATTCAAACAACCCCGTATACAATTCCCTTTGTCAATCGGTATTTTACTTTTAGAGATTCGATCGTCGGTATCCCAATACCTCGTTCAATCTCGTTCTGCAAATCACTTTACTCGTACCGTAATGCATGATCCCGTGACCAAACACTTGCTTGGTCACTTTGAAGCTCATTATGATGATGCACTACCGAGTGGGCGGTGATACCTCTCCGAGTCATGCAGAGTGACAAATCCGATCTCGATCCGCGTCAACCCAGCAGACACTTCCGGAGATACCTGTAATGCACCTTTATAGTCACCCGGTTACCTTGTGACGTTTGGTACACCCAAAGCACTCCTACGGTATCAAGGAGTTACGATCTCATGGTCTAAGGAAGAGATACTTGACATTGGAAAAGCTCTAGCAAAACGAACTACACGAACTTGTGCTATGCTTAGGATTGGGTCTTGTCCATCACATCATTCTCCTAATGATGTGATCCCGTTATCAACGACATCCAATGTCCATAGTCAGGAAACCATGACTATCTGTTGATCAACGAGCTAGTCAACTAGAGGCTCATAGGGACATATTGTGGTCTATGTATTCACACGTGTATTACGATTTCCGGATAATACAATTATAGCATGAATAAAAGACAATTATCATGAACAAGGAAATATAATAATAATACTTTTATTATTGCCTCTAGGGCATATTTCCAACAGTCCCCCACTTGCACTAGAGTCAATAATCTAGTTACATTGTGATGAATCGAACACCCATAGAGTTCTGGTGTTGATCATGTTTTGCGCGCGGAAGAGGTTTAGTCAACGGATCTGCGACATTTAGATCCGTATGCACTTTGCAAATTTCTATGTCCCCATCTTGAACATTTTCACGAATGGAGTTGAAGCGGCGCTTGATGTGCCTGGTCTTCTTGTGAAACCTGAGCTCCTTGGCAAGTGCAATAGCTCGATGTTGTCCTGAGGAAGAGTTTGATCGGCTCTGGACGCATTTGGGTATGACTCCTAGGTGGGTGATGAACTCCTTCACCCAAATTGCTTCATCGCTGCCTCCGAGGCTGCCATGTACTACGCTTCACATGTAGATCCCGCCACGGCGCTCTACTTGTAGCTTGCACCAGCTTCTGCTCCACCATTCAACTATACGTATCCGGTTTGTGACTTTGAGTCATCCGGATACGTGTCGAAGCTAGCGTCGGCGTAACCCGCTTCTACGACGAGCTCTTACGTCACCTCCATAAACGAAACATGTCCTTTGTCCTTTTGGTGCTTCAGGATATTCTTGACCGCTGTCCGGTGTTCCTTGCGGGATTACTTGGTGCCTTCCTACCAAACTTACGGCAAGGTTTACATCAGTCTGGTACACGGCATGACATACATAATAGATCCTATGGGTGAGGCATAGGGGATGACACTCATCTCTTCTTTATCTTTTTGGCGTGGTGGGGCATTGAGCTGAGCTCAATTTCACACCTTGCAAACAGGCAAGAAGCCTTTCTTGGACTGATCCATTTGTCGAGCTTTATAGATGGTAACATTACCATCGCGTCCGTCTTCTTCTTAAAGATCCATTTGTTTTCTATACGCTCGCCCGATCCTTAGACAAGTCTGTCAAAGTCCATACTTTGCTTTCATACATGGATCCTATCTCGGATTGCATGGCTTCAAGCTACTCATTTGTTGGAATCTGGGCCGCCATCGCTTTCTTCATAGTTCGAAGGTTCACCGTTGTCTAACAACATGATTTCCAAGACGAGGTTGCCATTACCACTGCAGTGCGGGCGTGTCCCTAGTGGACCCTCTGAAGTTCAGTAGCAACTTGATCCGAAGTACCTTGATCATCATCATTAATTTCCTCTCCAGTCGGTGTAGGCACCACAGGAACATTTTCCTGAGCTGCACTACTTTCCGGTTCAAGAGGTAGTACTTCATCGAGTCCCACATACTCCTTTCGAGAGAAACTCTTTTTCCAGAAAGGATCCGTTCTTGGCAACAAAGATCTTGCCTTCGGATCTAAGGTAGAAGGTATACCCAATGGTTTCCTTAGGGTATCCTATGAAGGCGCATTTTTCTGACTTGGGTTCGAGCTTTTAGGGTTGAAGTTTCTTGTCATAAGCATCGCACCCCCAAACTTTTAGAAAGCGACAGCTTAGGTTTCTTCCCAAACCATAATTCATACGGTGTCCTCTCAGCAGTTTAGGCGGTGCCCTATTTAAAGTGAATGTAGCTGTCTCTAGAGCGTATCCCCAAAATGATAAGCGGTAAATCAGTAAGAGACATCATAGATCGCACCATATCCAATAGAGTGCGATTCTGACGTTCGGACACACCGTTACGTTGAGGTGTTCCAGGCGGCGTGAGTTGTGAACGATTCCACATTTCCTTAGGTGTGTACCAAATTCGTGACTTAAATATTCTCCTCCACGATCTGATCGCAAGAATTTTGTATCTTTTCGGTCACGTTGATTCTCTACTTCATTCTGAAATTCCTTGAACTTTTCAAAGGTCTCGGACTTGTGTTTCATCAAGTAGACATACCCATATCTACTCAAGTCATCGGTGAGTGAGAACATAACGATATCCTCCATGAGCCTCAACACTCATTGGACCGCACACATCGGTATGTATGATTTCCAATAAGTTGGTTGCTCGCTCCATTGTTGGGAGAAGCGGAGTCTTGGTCATCTTGCCCATGAGGCATGGTTACGCATGTGTCAAATGATTCATAATCGAGAGACTCTAAAGTCCATCGGCATGGAGCTTCTTCATCGCTTGACACCAATGTGACCAAAGGCGGCGGTGCCACAAGTATGTGGGACTATCGTTATCAACTTTACATCTTTTGGTATTCACACTATGAACATGTGTAACATTACATTCGAGATTCATTAAGAATAAACCATTGACCGCCAGAGCATGACCATAAAACATTTCTCTCATATAAATAGAACAACCATTATTCTCGGATTTAAATGAGTAGCCATCTCGTATTAAGCGAGATCCCGATACAATATTCATGCTCAAACTTGGCACTAAATAACAATTATTGAGGTTTAAAACTAATCCGTAGGTAAATGTAGAGGTAGCGTAATAAGCGGCGATCACATCGACCTTGGAACCATTCGGCAGCGCCGTCACCTCGTCGCCATGATCTCCGTTTATTCCGCAGCTCCTGCATTGTGAGTTACATATATGAACAGCGGCACGGTATCAAATACCCGGGAGTTACTACGAGTACTAGTAAGGTACACATCAATTACATGTATATCAAATATACCTTTAGTGTTGCGGCCTTCTTATGCGCTAAGTATTTGGGGCAGTTCCGCTTCGATGACCCTTCCTTTGCAATAAAAGCACTCAGTCCTCGAGGCTTGGGTCCATTCTTTGACTTCTTCGGCAAGCTTATTTGGCTTGCCGGGCGGCAACATCCTTGCCGTCCTTCTTGAAGTTCTTCTTTCCCTTGCCCTTCTTGAACTTAGTGGTTTTATTGACCATCAACACTTGATGCTCCTTCTTGATTTCTACCTCTGCTGACTTGACATTGAAAATACTTGAGAATAGTTTTCACCATCCCACCGCATATTGTAGTTCATCACAAAGCTCTTGTAGCTTGGTGGGGCCATTGAAGGATTCTGTCAATGACCGCCTCGTCCAGGAGGTTAATGTCAATTTGGGACAAGCGGTTGTGCAACCCGGACATTTTGAGTATGTGCTCCTTGACAGAACTATTTTCCTCCATCTTACAAGCTGTAGAACTTGTGGAGACTTCATATCTCTCGACCGGGCATGAGCTTGGAAAACTAGTTTCAGCTCCTCCAGACATCTCATATGCTCAAAATTAACCGCTCAAAAGCGCTTTTGGAGCCCGGTTCTAATTTGTAAAGCATGCCGCACTGAGCGAGGGAGTAATCATCGGCACGTGACTGTAGCGTTCATAACGTCTTGGTTCCTGCAGGATGGGTGCATCACCTAGCGGTGCTTCTAGGACATATTGTTTCTTGGCAGCTATGAGGATGATCCTCGAGGTTAGGACCCAGTCCGAATAGTTCTGCCATCATCTTTCGACTTGGTTTTTCTCTAGGAACGCGTTGAAGTTCATGGTGACATGAGCATTGGCCATTTGATCTACAAGACATTTTGCAAAGGTTTTAGACTATTGTTCATGATAATAAAGTTCATCTAATCAAATTATTTAATGAACTCCCCACTCAGATTTGACATCCCTCCGGTCATCTAAGTGTTACATGATCCGAGTCGACTAGGCGTGTCCGATCATCACGTGAGGCGGTACTAGTCATCGTCGGTGAACATCTCCATGTTGATCGTATCTTCCATCGACTCATGTTCGACCTTTCGGTCTCTTGTATTCTGAGGCCATGTCTGTACATGCTAGGATCGTCAAGTTAACCTAAGTGTTTTGCATGTGTAAAACTGTCTTACACCCGTTGTATGTGAGCGTAAGGATCTATCACACCCGATCATCACGTGGTGCTTGAAGCAGCGAACTTTAGCAGCGGTGCACGATTAGGGAGAACACTTTCTTGGAGAAATTGTTATGAGGGATCATCTTATTTACTACCGTCGTTCTAAGTAAACAAGACACACAAACATAATAAACATCACATGCAATTATATAGTAGTGACATGATATGGCCAATATCATATAGCTCCTTTGATCTCCATCTTGAGGGCTCCATGATCATCTGTCACGGCATGACACCATGATCTCCATCATCATGATCTCCATCATCGTGTCTTCATGAAGTTGTCCGCATATGACTACTTCTACTTCTATAGCTAGCAGCGTTTAGCAATAAAGTAAAGTAATTTACATGGCGTTCTTCAATGACACTTGAGTCATACAAAAATAAAGACAACTCCTATGGCTCCTGCGGTTGTCATACTCATCGACATGCAAGTCGTGATTCCTATTACAAGAACATGATCTCATACATCACATATATCATTCATCATTCATCACAACTTTGGCCATATCATATCACAAAACACTTGCTTTGCAAAACAAGTTAGGCGTCCTCTAATTGTTGTTGCAAGTTTTACTGATGGCTGCAATAGGGTTCTAGCAAGAACGTTTTCTTACCTACCTGAAAGCCACAGCGTGATTTGTCAACTTCTATTTACCCTTCATAAGGACCCTTTTCATCAAATCCGCTCCAACTAAAGTGGGAGGCAGACACCCGCTAGCCAACTTATGCAACTAGTGCATGTCGATCGGTGGAACCAGGTCTCACGTAAAGCGTACGTGTAAGGTCGGTCCGGGCTGCTTCATCCCACAATACCGCTGAAGCAAGATAAGACTAGTAAGCGGTAAGAAAGTTGACAACATCTCGCCCACAACAAATTGTGTTCTACTCGTGCAATAGAGAACTACATAGACCTAGCTCATGATGCCCTTTGTTGGGGAGCGTTGTAGAAAATTAAAATTTTCCTACGGTTTCACTAAGATCCATCTATGAGTTCATCTGGCAACGAGTCATGGGAGAGTGATTGCATCTACATACCACTTGTAGATCGCGTGTGAAGCGTTCAATGGAGCGGGGATGATGGAGTTGTACTCGCCGTGATTCGGATCACCGATGACCTAGTGCTTTGAGCGGAATGACACCTCCGCGTTCAACACACGTGCGGGCGGATGGCGTCTCCTCCTTCTTGATCCAGCAAGGGAAGGAGAGGTTGATGATGATCCAGCGACCTGACAGGCGTGGTGGTGGATGCAGCGAACTCGGCGGGGAACCCGCTAAGCAACTACGGGAGGAGGAGGAGGTGGCGGGAGGGAGGCGCCAAGTGCTTGAGGGTCCGGCTGCCTCCCTCCTCCCTTTATATAGGGGCAAGAGAGAGGCGCAGCCTTGCCCTTCCTCCAAGGAAGGAGTCTTGACCAAGGGAGGAGGAGTCCATCCTCCCCAAGGCACCTAGGAGGTGCCTTCCCCTTTAGGACTCTCCCTCTCCCTCATCTCTTGGCGCATGGGCCTCTTGGGGCTGGTGCCCTTGGCCCATATAGGCCAAGCGCACCCCTTCAACCATCTGCCCCCGAGGCTGGTGGAGTGGACCTTCGGCACTCCGGTACAATACCGATGTAGCGAAACCTTCCGTGACCAAAATAAGACTTCCCATATATAAATCTTTACCTCACGGACCATTAGAAACTCCTCGTGGCGTCAGGGATCTCATCTAGGGACTCGACCAACTTCGGTTTGCTGCATACTCATATTCATACAACCCTAAGCGTCCTTTGAACCTTAAGTGTAGACCCTACGGGTTCGGAGACATCTTGAGACATGACCGAGGCGGCTCTCGGGCAATAACCAACAGCGGGATCTGGATACCCATGTTGGCTCCCACATGCTCCTCGATGATCTCGCCGGTTTGAACCACGATGTCGAGATTCAAACAACCCGTATACAATTCCCTTTGTCAATCGGTATTTTACTTGCGAGATTCGATCGTCGGTATCCCAATACCTCGTTCAATCTAAATTCACCGGCAAATCACTTTACTCGTACCGTAATGCATGATCCCGTGACCAAACACTTGGTCACTTTGAGCTCATTATGATGATGCACTACCGAGTGGGCCCGGTGATACCTCTCCATCATACGGGTGACAAATCCCGATCTCGATCCGTGTCAACCGCAGACACTTTCGGAGATACCTGTAATGCACCTTTATAGTCACGCGATTCGTTGTGACGTTTGGTACACCAAAGCACTCCCTACGGTATCCGGGAGTTACTCATGGTCTAAGGAAGAGATACTTGACATCGGAAAAGCTCTAGCAAAAGCGAACTACACGATCTTGTGCTATGCTTAGGATTGGGTCTTGTCCATCACATGATTCTCCTAATGATGTGATCACATTATCAACGACATCCAATGTCCATAGTCGAAACCATGACTATCTGTTGATCAACGAGCTAGTCAACTAGAGGCTCACTAGGGACATATTGTGGTCTATGTATTCACACGTGTATTACGATTTCCGGATAATACAATTATAGCATGAATAAAAGACAATTATCATGAACAAGGAAATATAATAATAATACTTTTATTATTGCCTCTAGGGCATATTTCCAACAGGTCTCCCACTTGCACTAGAGTCAATAATCTAGTTACATTGTGATGAATCGAACACCGTAGAGTTACGGTGTTGATCATGTTTTGCCATGGAAGAGGTTTAGTCAGCGGATCTGCGACATTGAGATCCGTATGCACTTCTGCAAATTTCTATGTCCCCATCTTGAACATTTTCACGAATGGAGTTGAAGCGGCAGCTTGATGTGCTGGTCTTCTTGTGAAACCTGAGCTCCTTGGCAAGTGCAATAGCTCGATGTTATCCTGAGAAAGAGTTTGATCGGCTCAAGCGCATTGGGTATGACTCCTAGGTGGTGATGAACTCCTTCACCCAAATTGCTTCATGCGCTGCCTCGAGGCTGCCATGTACTCCGCTTCACATGTAGATCCCATACGGCGCTCTGCTTGCATTTTGCACTAGCTTCTTGCTCCACCATTCAACATATACATGTATCCGGTTTGTGACTTTGAGTCATCCAGATGCGTGTCGAAGCTAGCATCGGCGTAACCCTTCTGACGAGCTCTTCGTCACCTCCATAAGCAGAAACATGTCCTTTGTCCTTTTCAGTACTTGAGGATATTCTTGACCCATTGTCAGGTGTTCCTTGCGGGATTACTTGATGCCTTCCTGCAAACTTACGGCAAGGTTTACATCAGGTCTGGTACACAGCATGGCATACATAATAGATCCTATGGCTGAGGCATAGGGGATGACACTCATCTCTTCTTTATCTTTTTGCCGTGGTCGGGCATTGGTGAGCTCAATTTCACACCTTGCAAAGCAGGCAAGAACCCTTTCTTGGACTGATCCATTTTGAACTTCTTCAAAATCTTATCAAGGTATGTGCTTTGTGGAAGACCTATGAGGCGTCTCGATCTATCCCTATAGATTTTGATGCCTAATATGTAAGCGACTTCTCCAAGGTCCTTCATTGAGAAACTCTTATTCAAGTAGGCCTTAATGCTGTCCAAAAGTTCTATATCATTTCCCCATCAAAAGTATATCATCTACATATAATATGAGAAATGCTTTCTGAGCTCCCACTCACTTTCTTATGCATGAGGCTTCTCCATAAAGTGCGCATAAACTAAGCAGCTTTGATCATCTCATCAAAGCGAATGTTCTAACTCCGAGATGCTTGCACCAGCCCATAAATGGATCATTTGGAGCTTGCATACCTTGTTAGCATTCTTAGGATCGACAAAACCTTCCGGCTGCATCATATACAGACTCTTCCTTAAGGTAACCGTTAAGGAATGCCGTTTTGGCGATCCATCTGCCATATCTCATAATCATAGTATGCGGCAATTGCTAACATGATTCGGATGGACTTAAGCTTCGCTACGGAGAGAGAAAGTCTCGCCGTAGTCAATCCCTTGAACTTGTCGATAACCCTTAGCGACAAGTCGAGCTTATAGATGGTAACATTACCATCGCGTCCGTCTTCTTCTTAAAGATCCATTTTGTTTTCTATCGCTCGCGATCGCGCCGAAGTCTGTCAAAGTCCATACTTTGCTTTCATACATGGATCCTATCTCGGATTGCATGGCTTCAAGCTATTTGTTGGAATCTGGGCCCGCCATCGCTTCTTCATAGCTCGAAGGTTCACCGTTGTCTAACAACATGATTTCCAAAGACAGGGTTGCCGTACACCACTGCAGTGCGGAGCGTGTCCCTAGTGGACCTCTGAAGTTCAAGAGCAACTTGATCCGAAGTACCTTGATCATCATCATTAATTTCCTCTCCGGTCGGTGTAGGCACCACGGGAACATTTTCTGAATTTGCACTACTTTCAGGTTCAAGAGGTAGTACTTCATCGAGTCCCACATACTCCTTTCGAGAGAAACTCTTTTCCGTAAAGGATCCGTTCTTGGCAACAAAGATCTTGCCTTCGGATCTAAGGTAGAAGGTATACCCAATGGTTTTCCTTAGGGTATCCTATGAAGACGCATTTTCGAGCTTGGGTTCGAGCTTTTCGGGTTGAAGTTTCTTGTCATAAGCATCGCATCCCCAAACTTTTTAGAAGCGATAGCTTAGGGTTTCTTCCCAAACCATAATTCATACGGTGTCGTCTCAGCGGATTTAGGCGATTGCCCTATTTAAAGTGAATGTAGCTGTCTCTAGGCGTATCCCCAAAATGATAGCGGTAAATCAAGAAGAGACATCATAGATCACACCATATCCAATAGAGTGCGATTACAATGTTAGGACACACCGTTGCTATTACCGAGGTGTTCCAGGCAGCGTGAGTTGTGAAAGCGATTCCACATTTCCTTAGGTGTGTACCAAATTCGTGACTTAAATATTCTCCTCCACGATCTGATCGCAAGAATTTTATCTTTCGGTCACGTTGATTCTCTACTTCATTCTGAAATTCCTTGAACTTTTCAAAGGTCTCGGACTTGTGTTTCATCAAGTAGACATACCCATATCTACTCAGAGTCATCGGTTGAGAGTGAGAACATAACGATATCCTCCATGAGCCTCAACACTCATTGGACCGCTTTTACATCGGTATGTATGATTTCCAATAAGTTGGTTGCTCGCTCCTTTGTTCCAGAGAGCGGAGTCTTGGTCATCTTGCCCATGAGGCATGGTTCGCATGTGTCAAATGATTCATAATCGAGAGAATCTAAAAGTCCATCGACATGGAGCTTCTTCATGCGCTTGACACCAATGTGACCAAGGCGGCGATTACACAAGTATGTGGGACTATCGTTATCAACTTTACATCTTTTGGTATTCACACTATGAACATGTGTAACATTACGTTCGAGATTCATTAAGAATAAACCATTGACCATGAACATGACCATAAACATTTCTCTCATATAAATAGAACAACCATTATTCTCGGTTTAAATGAGTAGCCATCTCGTATTAAACGAGATCCCGATACAATGTTCATGCTCAAACTTGGCACTAAATAACAATTATTGAGGTTTAAAACTAATCCCGTGAGGTAAATGTAGAGGTAGCGTGTCGACGGCGATCACATCGACCTTGGAACCATTCTGACGCCAAGATCGTCACCTCGTCCTTCGCCATGATCCTCCGTTTATTCCGCAGCTCCTGCTGTGAGTTACATATATGAGCAACGTACCGGTATCAAATACCCAGGAGTTACTACGAGTACTAGTAAGGTACACATCAATTACATGTATATCAAATATACCTTTAGTGTTGCGGCCTTCTTGTCTGCTAAGTATTTGGGGCAGTTCGCTTCGGTGACCCTTCCCTTTGCAATAAAAGCACTTTCGATCTCGGAGCTTGGGTCCATTCTTTGACTTCTTCCCGACAAGCTGGCTTGCAGTGGCGGCAACATCCTTTGCCGTCCTTCTTGAAGTTCTTCTTTCCCTTGCCCTTCTTGAACTTAGTGGTTTTATTGACCATCAACACTTGATGCTCCTTCTTGATTTCTACCTCCACGACTTGACATTGAAAATACTTCAGAATAGTTTTCACCATCCCTGCATATTGTAGTTCATCACAAAGCTCTTGTAGCTTGGTGGGAAGCGAATGAAGGATTCTGTCAATGACCGCCTCGTCCAGGAGGTTAATGTCCAATTTGAGACGGTGATTGTGCAACCTTGAACATTTTGAGTATGTGCTCCTGCGAACTATTTTCCTCCATCTTACAACTGTAGAACTTGTCGGAGACTTCATATCTCTCAATTCGGGCATGAGCTTGGAAAACTAGTTTCAGCTCCTCGAGCATCTCATATGCTCCGTGTCGCTCAAAACGCTTTTGGAGCCCGGTTCTAAGTCAGAAAGCATGCCGCCTTTGAACGAGGGAGTAATCATCAAGACGTGACTGCCAAGCGTTCATAACGTCTTGGTTCTGCTGGGATAGGTGCATCACCTAAGCGGTGCTTCTAGGACATATTGTTTCTTGGCAGCTATGAGGATGATCCTCGAGGTTAGGACCCGGTCCAGAATAGTTTGTCGCCATCATCTTTGACTTGGTTTTTCTCTAGGAACGCGTTGAAGTTCATGGTGACATGAGCATTGGCCATTTGATCTACAAGACATTTTGCAAAGGTTTTAGACTATTGTTCATGATAATAAAGTTCATCTAATCAAATTATTTAATGAACTCCCACTCAGATTTGACATCCTCCGGTCATCTAAGTGTTACATGATCCGAGTCGACTAGGCCGTGTCCGATCATCACGTGAGGCGGTACTAGTCATCGTCGGTGAACATCTCCCATGTTGATCGTATCTTCCATACGACTCATGTTCGACCTTTCGGTCTCTTGTGTTCCGAGGCCATGTCTGTACATGCTAGGCTCGTCAAGTTAACCTAAGTGTTTTGCATGTGTAAAATTGTCTTACACCCGTTGTAATGCGTGAGCGTAAGGATCTATCACACCCGATCATCACGTGGTGCTTCAAACGACGAACTTTGTAGCAACGGTGCCGCTTAGGGAGAACACTTTCTTGAAATTGTTATGAGGGATCATCTTATTTACTACCGTCGTTCTAAGTAAACAAGACACACAAACATAATAAACATCACATGCAATTATATAGTAGTGACATGATATGGCCAATATCATATAGCTCCTTTGATCTCCATCTTCGGGCTCCATGATCATCCTGTCACCGGCATGACACCATGATCTCCATCATCATGATCTCCATCATCGTGTCTTCATGAAGTTGTCACGCCAACGACTACTTCTACTTCTATGGCTAACAGCGTTTAGCAATAAAGTAAAGTAATTTACATGGCGTTCTTCAATGACACACGCAGGTCATACAAAAATAAAGACAACTCCTATGGCTCCTGCCGTTGTCATACTCATCGACATGCAAGTCGTGATTCCTATTACAAGAACATGATCTCATACATCACATATATCATTCATCATTCATCACAACTTTGGCCATATCATATCACAAAACACTTGCTGCAAAAACAAGTTAGGCGTCCTCTAATTGTTGTTGCAAGTTTTACGATGGCTGCAATAGGGTTCTAGCAAGAACGTTTTCTTACCTACACAGAAAGCCACAACGTGATTTGTCAACTTCTATTTACCCTTCATAAGGACCCTTTTCATGAGATCCGCTCCAACTAAAGTGGGAGAGACAGACACCCGCTAGCCAACTTATGCAACTAGTGCATGTCCGATCGGTTGGAACCAGTCTCACGTAGCTGCACGTGTAAGGTCGGTCCGGCTGCTTCATCCCACAATACCGCTGAAGCAAGATAAGACTAGTAGCGGTAAGAAAGTTGACAACATCTACGCACACAACAAATTGTGTTCTACTCGTGCAATAGAGAACTACGCATAGACCTAGCTCATGATGCCACTGTTGGGGAACGTTATAGAAAATTAAAATTTTTCCTACGGTTTCACTAAGATCCATCTATGAGTTCATCTAGCAACGAGTAATGGGAGAGTGATTGCATCTACATACCACTTGTAGATCGCGTGTGGAAGCGTTCAATGGAACGGGGATGATGGAGTTGTACTCGCCGTGATTCAGATCACCGATGACCTAGTCTTTGAACGGACAAAGCACCTCCGCGTTCAACACACGTGCGGAGGCGGATGACGCCTCCTCCTTCTTGATCCAGCAAGGGGAAGGAGAGGTTGATGATGATCCAGCAGACGTGGCGTGGTGGTGGATGCAGCAGAACTCGGCGAGGCTTCGCTAAGCAACTACGGGAGGAGGGAGGAGGTGTAGCGGGAGAGGAGGCGCCAAGTGCTTGAGGGGTCGGCTGCCTCCCTCCCTCCCTTTATATAGGGGCAAGAGAGAGGGGCGGCAAGGTTGCCCCTTCCTCCAAGGAAGGGTGCGGCCAAGGGAGGAGGAGTCCATCCTCCCCAAGGCACCTAGGAGGTGCCTTCCCTTTAGGACTCTCCCTCTCCCTCATCTCTTGGCGCATGGGCCTCTTGGGGCTGGTGCCCTTGGCCCATATAGGCCAAGGCGCACCCTTCAGCCCATGTGCCCCAGTGGCAGAGTGGACCTGGTGGACCCCGGACCCCTTTCGGCACTCTTGTACAATACCGATAACGCTGAAACCTTCCGTGACCAAAATAAGACTTCCATATATAAATCTTTACCTACGGACCATTCGAAACTCCTCGTGGCGTCCGAGATCTCATCCGGACTCCGAACAACTTTTGGTTTTTTGCATACTCATATTCATACAACCCTAAGCGTCAAGAACCTTAAGTGTGTAGACCCTACGGGTTCGGAGACATGCGAACATGACCGAGGCGGCTCTCGGGCAATAACCAACAATGGGATCTGGATACCCATGTTGGCTCCCACATGCTCCTCGATGATCTCATCGGTTGAACCCACGATAATCGAGGATTCAAACAACCCGTATACAATTCCCTTTGTCAATCGGTATTTTACTTGCCCGAGATTTGATCGTCGGTATCCCAATACCTCGTTCAATCTCGTTACGGCAAGTCACTTTACTCGTGCCGTAATGCATGATCCCGTGACCAAACACTTGGTCACTTTGAGCTCATTATGATGATGCACTACCGAGTGGGCGATGATACCTCTCCGTCATGCACGGAGTGACAAATCGATCTCGATCGCGTCAACCCAAGCTGACACTTTCGGAGATACCTTGTAATGCACCTTTATAGTCACCCAGTTACCTTGTGACGTTTGGTACACCCAAAGCGCTCCTACGGTGTCCAAGGAGTTACACGATCTCATGGTCTAAGGAAGAGATACTTGACATTGGAAAAGCTCTAGCAAAAGCGAACTACGATCTTGTGCTATGCTTAGGATTGGGTCTTGTCCATCACATCATTCTCCTAATGATGTGATCCTGTATCAACGACATCCAATGTCCATAGTTAGAAACCATGACTATCTCATTGATCAACGAGCTAGTCAACTAGAGGCTCACTAGGGACATATTGTGGTCTATGTATTCACACCGTATTACGATTTCCGGATAATACAATTATAGCATGAATAAGAGACAATTATCATGAACAAGGAAATATAATAATAATACTTTTATTATTGCCTCTAGGGCATATTTCCAACAGTCTCCCACTTGCACTAGAGTCAATAATCTAGTTACATTGTGATGAATCGAACACCCATTGAGTTCTGGTGTTGATCATGTTTTGCCCGCGGAAGAGGTTTAGTCAACGGATCTGCGACATTCGAGATCCGTATGCACTTTGCAAATTTCTATGTCCCCATCTTGAACATTTTCACGAATGGAGTTAGGCGGCGCTTGATGTGCCTGGTCTTCTTGTGAAACACAGGCTCCTTGGCAAGTGCAATAGCTCCGGTGTTGTCCTGAGTAAGAGTTTGATCGGCTCCAACGCATTGGGTATGACTCCTAGAGTCGGTGATGAACTCCTTCACCCAAATTGCTTTATGCGCTGCCTCCGAGGCTGCCATGTACTCCGCTTCACATGTAGATCCCGCCACGACGCTCGCTTGCAGCCGCACCACCATCTTGCTCCACCATTCAACATATACACGTGTCCGGTTTGTGACTTTGAGTCATCCAGATCTGTGTCGAAGCTAGCGTCGACGTAACCCTTTACGACGAGCTAGTTGAACGATTCTTCTTCCGTCTTCGGGTAGACAAGTATGTCATCAAATAAAGATGGCAACTAACTTGTCCAAGCACTCCATGAAGTCTATGGGGGTACGTAAAGTAGGCTGGGGTATGGGTGGTGGTCACGGTTGAGTATTGGTCAGGGTCTTCTCGACCTAGAGTCAAGGCCCAAGGTCCTGATCCGACCCTGATGTGGCTTGGTAAGGCATAAGGGTTTCAAGGATTCTAGTGTGCGAGTGAATGTTTATCATCCCATCCTTGAGCACCGTTCCAGAGATGCCAATTGTTCTATCTAGTCCTCCAAACAGATCACCTTATACCACCGAAAGTACCAACCCGTGTAGGTCAGCTCTAATCATTACTCATGCTATTATTATCCTCATGACTCTCGAGAGGAGGTCTAACAAAAATCATATATGTCTACAATCCCCAAACTCATATGTATGTCTACCCCTAAAAATCCATGGGTAGAATATACAAGCTGCTAAGCGAGCGTGACAATCCAAGTGCTCAACCTATTCTTCAAAGGTCTAAGATAAAGCATCTTTATCCTAAGGAAACACGTCGCAAGCCACTCCAAGATCTTGTTTCCTTCCTATGAATCATCTCCAGCAACCCATTAACCACACCAATCACTACATGATCCAGTAGTTCTACAAACCCAATCTCTATGGTGTTCCACAAGATCTTCTAATATTCCTCTAATTCTATAATCCTTGAAAAGGTCCAGCCTTACTATAGTCAGTCCACCAATTTTCCATTACCATGGTCGAGTAAACTCCCAAGTCAAGCTTATATAGATCCCTAAATCAACTCCGACAATTAATCCAATCTCCTAGTTTATCGTCCACCGAGAAACATGGTATCATGATCGAGATCATCAGTCTAAATCCAATTTACTCCGAACCATGTAGACATACTTAGCATCTATATTCAACTAGAATCACCTACTTAAATCCAAATCTCATGTCCAACGAGGATTTCTTCACCTTTCCCCAAGTCATTATCATAATATCATCTATCTCCTTCCAATATCCACAGCTAAGTCAAATCCTTATACTTCCAAGAATTTTTAGCTTGCGATCATAATTGTCCCACTAAATCCAATTTACCCAGGGGCAATGAGAGTCATGCCATTCTATTAGCAGATCCCACCAAGTTCATCTACCAACATGAAAGCCTTGCAATCCACCCAAGAGTGTCAGATAATTCCTCAAGGTCACTGATATAAACTCATCAAGTCAATTGTCCTCTATTCCTATATCCTCAAACTGGTCTTTCCTATGGCATCGTCAACTCTTGTGCTATATTAGGATGACAATGTTCTTGATCATTACGTCCACTAGTTCCACAATGAACCCAGTGCTGTGCAAGGTTACTGAGGCTTAACTGGTTTTCTTGCAATTTCGCAGGTTAACCTCATGGTTAAGGATTCGAGATGGGGTATATCATGAAGTCTCGAAGGGTCTAGGGATGGGCTTCTAATCTGGAGGGTTAAACACAATTCTACGGGGTTGCACTTGGTCGGGGAGGTTGTAGCGTAAGTCTTCATTGCTAGTCGAGTTGCGAGGCGAGAATCCTTGGTGCATCTTGCCTTCTTTGGTCTTCGGTTGATGAGGAGAGATGAGAGGAAAAGTAGCATAGAGGCGGGCGATGCCAACAGGGGGTTCTATAGTGCAAGTGCAAATGAACGGGTGCCGAAAGGGCCAAACACAAACAATAAAATAAGGCAGGTGATATAGCCGCGTATTAGTTGCCTAGGGCAAAAAGAGCGATTGACATCGAAACACAAACAAATAAAAACAAGCAACACACAATCATGGTTCTATTTGAACCATCATAAGGACTCGACTGCGCATAGGGGGTACACGACTCATCCTACCCTAGGGGTTCTCGGATTCGATGAGTCGTGCTTTGCTTTAATGTCTCGTGTAGTCTTACGTGTTTCCTTCGGTGTCGCTATATCTCCTGTAGTTGTTTGATGAAACGATCGAGTTGAGCTGAAGAGTCTTCAACAACTTCTACTTTGTTGAAGTGGCAGGGTGAAGGTGGCTCCTCGTAGCTGGCATTGACTTGGTCTCCCCTTGTCTTCTTAATCATGACGATCACTTTTGCCTTTTTAAGGCGTCGATGGTACCAAGTAGGTAATCCTTTATGCAATGACATTAACAAGGCATAGTAGAGGTCCAACATGTCGGTTACGTTGATGACAACATCGACACCAAGAGCGGGGGATGAAGAGAACCGTTTCCCTGCTCACTATAGTGAGGCGGACCAAATGGTGAGGTTCTCATCCACCGGTGGTTGCCGACACAACAATGATAAGGACAGGGTTGCTCTACTAGCGATGTATACCATGACCTTGCATATCCTATGCCCTGGTCATCATAGGCCAAGGTTGCATAGTCTGAGGGCAATTTCAAAGGTGTCACCATCCTCTGGGTCTTCATGTCCTCATTCCTTGAGGGCGTACCTTCTATTGGCATCGTCTTGCTGTGGTGTTGCCAATCTTGTGTTCAGAAGAGGTGGGTGAGTGTCTGGCAAGGCGTCTTCCTTCTAGATTATCCAAGAGGATTACAAGGAATCCCGTGGTCAGGGGCATAAGGATTCTAGCGACCATTTAAAATTTTGAAGGGGAAAAGGAAAGTATATCTTAGTTTCCGAAAACTGAGAAAGGAAGAGAAGTATAGATAGTTTTCAAAAATTAGTAATAGTTTTGAAAATAGTTTTACCCTAACTAACGACCATGCTAACTAAGGCTTCCCTACGGTCGGGATGGCTCGATACCAGCTCTGTAGGGACCCCGAATCATAAGTCGTGATCACGAATGCACGCGTGTCTGATGATCCCAGAGATCAATGCTCACTTTGAACACACTGGTGAATAACAAGAGTCTTACATCCATACATACCGTTTTACACAAGTAGGACCATTATGGTCAAGTCTTGAGTATATCATCGCGGCGGAAATCTTCGTCGATAACTTGGACCCATGCCATCTGCCTTAACCCTACTGGGCATTACATTTGAGAGCGTCCTAGTCGCATGTTACAATCATGAAGTGTTCTTCATCACATCCTGTTCTTTCATGCAGCCAATAAAATAACCAGTGGCAAGCCAATGAGTACTTTGAATGTACTCGCAAGCAACCCAAGAGTGATAACAAAAATAATTATGCAAAGCTCTACTGCCTAGTTGGCATTGTTGCGGAAAGCTAGTTTTTCTCATGCAAGTATGATCAACGTTTATCAAGGACATGAACGCGTCTGCAATAAGTATCAGGAGGTCACAGACATCAACATCGAGAAAGAGTTTTGAACAACTCATGCTCAACTCATCGTGACTTCCTCACGAATCACATCAACAATATTGCCAAACTGTGTTGTTTCGAAAACATATGGACATAGTCTAAGCAGCACCGCCTAATTTGTCCTTGACCGTGGACACGGCTATTCGAATAGTTTTACACTCTGCGGAGGTTGCACACTTTACCCACAAGATCCGGGGAAGCTTCGTGTCATCCACGACCCGGGTACCTTAAGTACCGGGTAAGCACCGATCACTACCTTTCCTAGTCGTGTCCAACATAGAGTCCACACGATTGGTAATAGCCCCCGTGCCATATATTTTCACAATTTAATTTGGTGGAGCCACGCTCCCATATTCATCACATCTCACATGCACGGGGGTACCAACGGTGTGTCCGGTGCCCTGTGAAAACAGTCATGGCCGCCTAACCAAGCATGACCCGTTCCAGAGAGCGCACCAACAACTCCCCGTCACTAGTAATGTCACGGGCATCCATGCTAGCACGAACTAGGTAATCAATAATGCCCGTTCCCCATAAGGGGTAGTGTGGTTGTACATGTTTGATTGGGACGGTAGACAATCTTAAATCTAATCCATCTCTGTAAACAACACTTTCATCAAGCCTCGGTACACTACCTCTCCACCAAGTAGTGACCTAATTCATCATCATCTCCCAGGGGCATTAGTGGCACCTACTAGGGCAGTTTGCAAGTATGTCAAATCACACTTGTTTCTTTCCATGCATAACCCTGACCCACTTTGCGTAGCCATATACTATAGCATATTTCTACAACCCAACAACACAACTCAAAACAAGGATAGAGTCATGAACAATGCAAGTATCAACGGGGTATGCAAGCGGAGGCAAGCCTAGCAAGGTTGCCATTCAAAGTATATCATGTACTCGTGAAGCAGCGAAAATGCTATTATGATGTAAAAAGGTTCATCATGGTCAAAGGCTGCTTGCCGCTTCATCGAGTCTTGAAATCTTCTAGTCCTTCTCCAAGTACTCCGTCTACTTCCTCAACTAACGTCGGAAACAATCACAGTAAGCAACACAACAAGGCAGAAAATAAAAGTGCTCTAAAAAAATTAATTTGACTTTTCTAGGACATCTCTAGTTATATGAAAATTAACCAGAGTGGTTTCATTGGAATTGGAGTGGTGGATATTCCTAAACATTTCAATATGATGGAATCAAGGGGTTTATGGATTTGCGAGAAGTGTACTGAAATATATTTTTGAAAAATGAGCAAAGATACCCATTTAACAAAGGATGATTTTAGAAGCATCTAGGATTTGGTTTCACTTGATTTGGAGTTCAAATGATTTCTCTATGAATTTGCAGAGTTGGCTATACATGAAGAAATAGACCATTATTTGAGGTGCTACAGAAAGTATTAGTAAAAATGTTCAAAAACTAAGTTTTGAACTCATAGACATCTAGGATTTTGAATCATGGAATTTGGATCAAAAATGGGCTCTCTGTGATTTTCTAAAGTTCATTACAGAAATGAAAAAAAAAACAAGATTTGATAAATGTTTGTGAATAAAAAGTCTCTGGAAAAATGTGCATGCTGCACCAATAGGTAGATCATGATTTATAGAGTCACTAGAAATTTGAATCATCAAATTTGGAGTTAATTTGAATATTCTATGGATTTTGAAGCTTACTGGAAAAGAAAAAAAGAAAGGTTTAGATTTATACCTAAAACTCGCGTTGGACGAGAGATAGCTAGTGGGCGGCCCAAAGTGACGGCCGCTTGAAGGCGATATAATGATGACGTCGAAGGCGGATTCAGTAACCGTTTCACTCATGGCAGTGAGCCCGCCACCGGGTCAGCAAGCGGGGCCGGTGCTCAGGCAATCTCCTACCTTCCGCTCGAGCAGGCGGAGGCAGAGGAGGCGAGGCCGAGCAGGTGCAGGCGCTCTCGGCGCACGGGCCACCTCTGTGGCAGCCGGCACACAGCGGACTCGGCGTGCCTTGGCGCAGCCGTCCATGTAAATCACGCCCGCAGGGAGCCCGGGTAGAGAGGAGGGCTTGGTGCGGGCGGACGGGGGTGCCGTCGGGGATGAACTTGATGCCCGCGGCCTCAAAGTGTAAATGGAGTCTTGGGGAGCTCAGCAGTGGTTGAAGTGATCTGATGGGACAGTTGGGTGGAGAGGAAGGGCTCAGGCGTCACGAATTTTGGTGGCGGCGGCCTGTTTCAGCCATGGAGGTCGATGGAGGCACTGAGGAGAGATGGCTTGGCGAGGTGCTTCTAGGAGAGAGAGAGCCAAAGGAGTAGAGAGGGGGCTCGGGGTGGCTTTAAATAGAAGGGGCGAGGTGCACCATGGGGTCGTCTTGTGCGGTGAGGCCGTGAGCCATCATTTGGAGAGCCACAGGGGGCTTGGATTAGTCGGGGTCTTCAGGGGTCTGACCCGAGAGAAAGAGAGGAAGGAGGCGAAGTCAGGCGGGCCAGGGGAGACCCAGGGCGGCGTTTGGCGGATCTGAATGGCCTTCGAGCGCCAGGGGCGAATGAGGAGGCAGGAGCAAGTGGGAGACTTTCTGGCGTGATCTGGAGACGCCGAGGCGTCGTGGCCAGCCAGCTGGGTGGCCCGAGGTGGACGGGGCCAGCGGTGTCAATCACGGGAGCACGCAGTAGCATGCTCCAGGCTGGCGTCTTTGGCCGGCATGAGCGGCTTTTCCCCGCGTCCTCGCGTGGCCACTTGCGTCTGGCGTCTGCGGGAGGAATAAACAAGGGGGGAGGAGGCTTTGGATGCTCTGGAACTTGCCAGGAGTGACAGGGTGGTGAGAAAGGGAGGAAAAAGGTGGCTGTCTAGAGAAGAAAAATGGGTCTCTGCCCCCCTTAATCATTGCCTCTCAGGCAGGGAAGCATACCAGAGGTAGAGGGGAACTAGGAGGGGTGGTGGTAAAAAGTATAGTCCATGGAGATTAGTGGAAGAGGCCAAAAATGGGATTTTGGTAAAGTGGCAGAAGGTGTTTGATGCTGGTTTGGGCAAGAAGATGAACTCCTCTTGTCATAAGGCTTCACAGGGCAAAATGGCATGAGAAATCAAGTGGTTCCACCAAGATTTAGTCCATTTGGGCAAAGTTGCCAATGTAACTTTTGTAAACCCTAGAAATCAACAGAAATGGACTTTCCAAGATTTAGCCATGCAAATCTATTCTCCTTGATGCACCACTTGGTGTAGTGTCATCATTTGAGGTTCTGAATATGTCCACAAAAGTTGAGATCAAAAGGAGAAAGTTGCCAATGTAGAGTTGTTCAAATTTGGTTCTGGACAGGAAGGGTTTTGGGGCTCCTTGATCAAGTTAACTTGTTCTCCAACTTGTGCCATTTGGTCTAGATGAATGATTAGACCAGTTGAGCATGTTCACAAGGTTTGAGAACATTTGGACATGTTTGGCAATGTAAAGTTGCTCAAACTTCAAAATGGACATAAATGATTTTGAGGGGATTTCATGGGGTTATACTATTCTCCATGACATGATACTTGTCAAGATCATCAAAAATTTCATATGTGACATGCTAGAATTTTCTTGGAATTTTTGGAGAATATTTCCTTTGTAAATATTTCAAAAGCTTGAAATATCCAGAAAGGGTTTTGAGGGATTTGACCAATATTTTGAACATGACCATGTGTTGAAACTCTTATATATGGACAATATATGTCCACTGAGTTTTCCTAGGTTTTTCCCAAATATTTTTAAAGAATTAAAATAATTTTAACCTATTAAAGACCATTTCTGGCCTTAAGAAAAAGCTTTTAAATAAAATAGAGAAATAACTTTTAAAATTATATTTTTATGGTTTCTGGGTATCCTATATCTAATAGGAGTCAAATATATTTTTGGAAAGGTTTTACTGCCCTTAATTAAGTACTTGCAGTGCAAACCTCAATTCAGGGTTTTTGGAAAACTAAATTTCAAAAATTCTATTTGGCCAAATAATTTTATGAAATTATTTTTATGTCCTATACACATGGCATGATCATTGGTTCAAGAGTTTGGAGCAAGGAGATGAAGTATAGGAGTTGGAGGATTTATTTGATTTTTAGAGGACTTGCAAACAACAGACAAAATCCAATCAATGCAAAGTTCAAAACACTCAAAAGTTTTTGTCAAACCATATTTTATCATGATTCATTAGCTTAGGCGTTGTGGTATGAAAATCAGGGTGTGACAATGGCATAAGCCATAAAACAAAAAAAAATGCAAATTATGTTATGTCATGGGTTCTTCTCATATTATTTCCATGTCATAAGTCATAAAACAAAGAAAATGTAAATTATGCTATGTCATGGGTTCTTCTCATATTATTTCCATGGCATAAGCCAAAAACGGAAGAAAATGAAAATTATGTTATGGCATGGGTTTTTATCGTATGAATTCCATGGCATAAGCCGTAATACAAAGGAAATAAAAATTATGGTATGTCATGGGTTCTTTAAAATGAATTCTGTGGCATAAACCATCAACCAAATAAAGAATAAATGATGCTCAAAGCATGGGTTCTTCTCATATAAACTCCATGGCAGAAGCCATAAAACAAAGGAAATACAAATTATGATATGTCATGGGTTCTTTAAAATGAATTCTGTGGTATAAAGCATCAACCAAATCAAACTACGAGTATACGTGCCAAATAATGAAAGAAAATGACTAATGAATTGTGGTCCCTCAATGGAAAATAGCAGAAATAAATAAAGAGAGCCAATAATTGCAAATTGTGTTTATCATAGTAAAATTATAATTAGCAGGACACATGGTTCGCAAGCATTCACGCAATCACCAACAACAACAATGCCAACATAAAAATGTCATGAGTGGCGCTAATGTCGACTATATGGTCAATGTTTAGCCTTATTCGATCGACAAGGTGAAATATTGACGTGGTGCATAAAAAATATCGCGCTAATGAAATATATGTGCGGTGTACTTTGTCAAATATCCAATCATATCACATATAATGGTAGACCTTGAGTTTCATGCAGAAAATTAATTAACGTGTACACCCACACCATAAATCATAATAAGTCATTAATTAATAGCGAATTAAGGCCTAGACCATTAAAATATGGCTATGCTGCAAGCATGTATATGGGTGGAGTGATGCAAGGCCCACATATTAATCAGAATGAAAAAAAGTAGTTTAGCCCACACCGGTTAGTACATATGTAATGAAGTTGGCCTGTCAAACTACTGTGGGATTAGCTGATGATTAAGGAAAAATAATAAACAAAGGAAAATCAGCCCACGCTGCGACGATCTCCCACGATCGAGGACATGGGCGCGTGCGCCTCAGCGCTCTGCTGCTATCCGCCCCTATAAATAGTTGGCGCCTTGACTACTCTAGGGTCGGCTCTTCATTCTTTCCACGCCCCTCTTACGTCACACACAAAATACATAGAAGCACACAAAGAGAGAAGGAGGCAGGCCTCATGCTTGCTACAAGTTTAAAGGTGAGATTCATGGGTCTCCTCTAGCCCTTGGTTTGGCCATACCGTACAGGCTATGGTGCTTACTTCTTCCTCCTCTCCTAAAACTCTAGCCCTCGGTTCAGCCATCGCGGTACAAACCAAGGAGCATGCTTCATCGCCTCGAAATTCTTGTCCTTGGTTCGGCCATTGCGGTACAAACCAAGGTGCTTGTTTCATCTAACTTCAATTTTTGTCCTTGGTTCGGCCATCATGGTACAAACCAAGGAGTGTGTTACATCCACCTCACGTTTTGTCCTTGGTCCAGCCATGGCGGTACAAACCAAGGTGCATGCATTTTCATTTTACATGTTGCATATGCTTCGTCCTAATGATCTCCTTCTTGGTTTGGTCCCCTTAGCGATACAACTCAGGATGAACGCCTTGTTCCTTGGTTTGGTCCCTATCACGTGGATACAAATCAAGAGAGTATCACGGTCTGAAAAACTCATAAAAATTGTCTTGCTTTGGACATCATCGGTGAAATTGATATGGCTAAGTTGGAGCCAAATTACAAATAGACTAAATTAACATAATTCTTGTTCGGTTACACTCTGGACATTATGTGTCACGCTAGCTATGTCTGAGGACAAGAATATATGAAAACTTTACTTCACTTGGTTACGCTACACAGGGGCACAATCTCCACGCTACGGGGTGTTAGTAGCAATACAAGCAAGGCAAAACTCAATTTAAAATCTGTGTTCATTCTACACACTCAAAGACCAAAATAATGCAAGATGTATAATAAAACATGTTGCATCATACACCAATCTTACTTGGTTACGCTACACGTGGACACGATATTAGTGTTACACGGTGTTATTAGTAATACAAGTTAGATAAACTTAAATGAAGTGTTCAAAGTCACAAACTTTGGCCAGAGTCATGTTAAATATGTTATAAATGCTCCAATGCTATAAGAGCATAAACTGTTTGGCATCATCACAAATATATCACGAAATCGATTTACTTGGGTTATGCTACACACTAGCGCCAATTGAATGACATTACTTGGAGTTAGTTTTAATACCATTTAAGATACAAATATAAACAAAAAATGATAAATGTCATATGCCTCATAAATTGATCTTACTTGGTTACGCTATACGCGGACACGATATTATTGTTTACGCGGTGTTAGTAGTAATACAAGTGAGATAAATTTAAATGAAGTGTTCATAGCCACAAACTTTCGCCAAAGTCATGTTATAATATATTATAAATGCTACAATGCTACAAGAGGCTAAACTGCTAGCATCATCACAAATGTGTGTCGCAAACTCGCTTTACTTGGGTTATGCTACACACGAGCACCAATTGAATGAAGATACATGGAGTTAGTTTTAATACCATGTAAGGTACAAATATAAACAAAAAAAATGATAAATGTCATATGACTCATGCAATATCATAATTGCTCCGCAAACCTTTACTTGGTTACGCTACCCGCGAGCACTATCTTAGTGCTACGTGGTGTTACTAGTAATACAGGTAAAGCAGAACTTAATAAAAATAGGTTCATGCCACATCCACATATGCATACAAAATTCATGCAAAATACATGACAAGACATATTTCATGTAGCCCATATAAGCTTTAAACAAAAAACTATGTCATTAGAAAACTCCACCCAACATAAGCTACACGTAGGTGTCATCTTATTGCACCGCATAGTTAGTTTTGATACCGTGTGAAGTCAAAATCAACGAAATATGGCACATATCACATGCACCATAGGAAGAATCAAGATTGTGCCAGAAAGCTTCAGTTCCGTTACGCTACACGTGGGCACGACATTAGTGCTATGCGAAGATACTAGTAATGTGTGGAGACAAAACTTGTTAAAATTAGATGTCATATATATTCATGCCACCAGAGCTAAATATATCGCACCAAATCCCAAGGGAAAATATACAAGCAACTTATGTGTTAAACGTAGGATAAAACCATGCCTAGTCAAAATCAACCTTCATTCTGCACCATCATATAAATGAGATTGAACATATTTTTTTTGCATGCTAGAAATATATAGTCCAAAATATCAAACATGAAATCAAGGACAAGTACTTGCATGAAAGCAAACTTCAAGTCCACCAAGCAGGAGCTCATTGTCGACTGTGAGGAGAAATTCTCTTGTAGCTTATTGTAGCATGTGATGTAATCCTATGTAATAGATGAAGGAAACATGCCCTAGAGGCAATAATAAAGTTGTTATTTATATTTCCTTATATCATGATAAATTTTTATTATTCATGCTATAATTGTATTAACCGGAAACTTGATACATGTGTGAATACATAGACAAAACAAAGTGTCCCTAGTATGCCTCTACTTGACTAGCTCGTTAATCAAAGATGGTTAAGTTTCCTGACCATAGACATGTGTTGTCATTTGATAAACGGGATCACATCATTAGGAGAATGATGTGATGGACAAGACCCATCCGTTAGCTTAGCATAATGATCGTTAAGTTCTATTGCTATTGCTTTCTTCATGACTTATACATATTCCTTTGACTATGAGATTATGCAACTCCCGAATACCGAGGAACAAGTTGTGCACTATCAAACGTCACAACGTAACTGGGTGATTATAAAGATGCTCTATAGGTGTCTCCGAAGGTGTTTGTTGGGTTGGCATAGATCGAGATTAGGATTTGTCACTCCGAGTATCGAAGAGGTATCTCTGGGCCCTCTCGGTAATGCACATCATGATAAGCCTTACAAGCAATGTGACTAATGAGTTAGTTGCGGGATTATGTTTTACGTAACGAGTAAAGAGCCTTGTTGGTAACGATATTGAACTAGGTATGAAGATACCGACAATCGAATCTCGGCCAAGTAACATACCGATGACAAAGGGAATAATGTATGTTGTCATTGCGGTTTGACCGATAAAGATCTTCGTAGAATATGTAGGAACCAATATGAGCATCCAGGTTCTGATGTTGGTTATTGATCGGAGATGTGTCTCGGTCATGTCTACATAGTTCTCCAACCCGTAGGGTCCGCACGCTTAACGTTCGATGATAATTTGTATTATGAGTTATGTGTTTTGGTGACCAAAGATTGTTCGGAGTCCCGGATGAGATCACGAACATGACGAGGAGTCTCGAAATGGTCAATAGGTAAAGATTGATGTATTGGATGATAGTATTCAGACACCAGAATGGTTTAGGAGTGTTTTGTATATTTATTGGAGTACCGAGGGGTTACCAGAACCCCCCGGGGAAAGTAATGTGCCAACATGGGCCATAGGGGAGAGAGAGGGCAGCCCACATGGGGTGGCGCCCCACCATTGGCAGTCCAAATTGGACAAGGAGAGGGGGCATGGCCCCCCTTTCCTTCTCCCTCTCCCTCTCCTTCCCCGCCCCCCCCCCCCGAAAGAAAGGAAGGGGGGCCGACTAGGACTAGGAGTCCAAGTCGGTTTCCTCACCACTTGGCGCGCCCCTTGGGCGGCCTCCTCCCTCTCCTCCTTTATATGCAGGCAGGTGGGCACCCCAAAGCACATCAATTGTTCTCTTAGCCGTGTCTGCGGTGCCCCCCTCCACAGTTTACTCCTCTTGGTCATATTAGCCGTAGTGCTTGGGCTGAAGCCTGCGCGGATCACATCACCATCACCGTCACTGCCTTGCCCGTCTTGTGAAACTCTCCTTGACACTTTGCTAGATCAAGAGTTCGAGGACGTCATTGAGCTGAGCGTGTGCTGAACTTCGGAGGTGCCGTCGTTCGGTGCTTGATCGGTTGGATCGTGAAGGCGTTCGACTACATCAACCGCGTTAAGCTTAACGCTTCGCTACGGGTCTGAAGTGCGTGGACACACTCTCCCCCTCTCGTTGCTATGCATCTCCTAGATAGATCTTGCGTGATCGTAGGATTTTTTTTGAAATTGCATGCTACATTCCCCAACAGTGGCATCCGAGCCAGGTCTATGCGTAGATGATATGCATGAGTGGAACACAAAGAGTTGTGGGCGATCATAGTCATACTACTTACCACCAACTTCTTATTTTGATTTGGCGGTATTGTTGGATGAAGCGGCCCCGGACGAACCTTACATGACCACGTTCATGAGACTGGTTCCACCGACAGACATGCAACTTGTTTTGCATAAAGGTGGCTGGTGGGTGTCTGTTTCTCCAACTTTAGTTGAATCGAATTTGACTACGATTGGTCCTTATTGAAGGTTAAAATAGCACACTTGAGGAAAAATCGTTGTGGTTTTGACGCATAGGTAAGAACGATTCTTACTAGAAGCCCGTAGCAGCCACTTAAAACTTGCCACAGCAAAGTAGAGGACGTCTAACTTGTTTTTTCAGGGCACGTTGTGATGTGATATGGTCAAGACATGATGTGATATATGTTATTGTATGATATGATCATGTTCAGTAACAGTTATAGGCAACTGGTAGGAGCCTTATGGTTGACGCTTTATTGTATGAAATGCAATCGCCATGTAATTGCTTTACTTTATCACTATGCATTAGCGATACTTGTAGAAGCAATAGTTGGCGAGATGACAACAGCGCTACGATGGAGATCAAGGTGTCGAGCCGGTGACGATGGAGATCATGACGATGCTTTGGAGATGGAGATCAAAGGCACAAGATGATGATGGCCATATCATGTCACATATTTTGATTGCATGTGATGTTTATCCTTTATGCATCTTATTTTGCTTAGTGCGGCGGTAGCATTATAAGATGATCCCTCACTAAATTTCAAGGTATAAGTGTTCTCTGTGCGTATGCACCATTGCGACAGTTCATCGTGCCAAGAGACCACGTGATGATCGGTTGTGATAAGCTCTACATTCACATACAACGGGTGCAAGAGAGTTTTACTGCGTGCGGAATACTCGGGTTAAACTTGCGAGCCTAGCATGTACGCAGACATGGCATCGGAACAGTGAGACCAAAAGGTCGAACGTGAATCATATAGTAGATATGATCAACATAGAGACGTTCACCATTGGAAACTACGCCATCTCACGTGAAGATTGGACATGGTTTAGTTGATATGGATCACGTGAACATTTAGATGACTCGAGGGATGCCTATCTAAGTGGGAGTTCTCAAGTAATATGATTAATTGAACTTAAATTTATCATGAACTTTGTCCTGATAGTTTTTGCATACCTATGTTGTAGATCAATGGAATGTGCTACCGTTCCCTTGAATTTTAATGCGTTCCTAGAGAAAGCTAAGTTGAAAGATGATGGTAGCAACTACACGGACTGGGTCCGTAATTTGAGGATTATCTTCATTGCTGCACAGAAGAATTACACCCTTGATGCACCGCTAGGTGCAAGGCCTGCTGCAGGAGCAACTCCGTGAAGGAAATATGCCCTAGACGCAATAATAAAGTTGTTATTTATATTTCCTTATATCATGATAAACGTTTATTATTCATGCTAGAATTGTATTAATCGGAAACTTGATACATGTGTGGATACATAGACAAAACACCATGTCCCTAGTAAGCCTCTACTAGACTAGCTCGTTAATCAAAGATTGTTAAGTTTCCTAACCATAGACATGTGTTGTCATTTGATGAACGGGATTACATCATTAGGAGAATGATGTGATGGACAAGACCCATCCGTTAGCTTAGCATAATGATCGTTAAGTTTTATTGCTATTGCTTTCTTCATGACTTATACATATTCCTCTAACTATGAGATTACGCAACTCCCGAATACCGGAGGAACACCTTGTGTGCTATCAAACGTCACAACGTAACTGGGTGATTATAAAGAAGCTCTATAGGTGTCTCCGAAGGTGTTTGTTGGGTTGGCATAGATCAAGATTAGGATTTGTCACTCCGTGTATCGAAGAGGTATCTACAGGCCCTCGGTAATGCACATCACTATAAGCCTACTTAAACAATGTGACTAATGAGTAAGTTACGGGATGATGCATCAAGGAACGTGTAAAGAGACTTCTTAGATACTTGAGATTGAACTAGGTATGAGGATACCGACGATCGAATCTCGGGCAAGTAATATACCGATGACAAAGGGAATGACGTGTGTCGTTATTGCGGTTTGACCGATAAAGATCTTCGTAGAAAATGTAGGAACCAATATGAGCATCTAGGTTCCGCTGTTGGTTATTGATCGGAGAAGTGTCTCGGTCATGTCTACATAGTTCTCGAACCCGTAGGGTCCGCACGCTTAACGTTCGATCACGATTTGTATTATGAGTTATGTGTTTTGGTGGCCGAAGATTGTTCGGAGTCCCAGATGAGATCACGGACATGACGAGGAGTCTCAAAATGGTTGAGAGGTAAAGATTGATATATTTGACAATAGTATTTGGACACCGGAATGGTTTCGGGACGTTTCAGATATTTATCGGAGTACCGAGGGGTTACCGGAACCCCCCGGGAAAGTAATGGGCCAACATGGGCCATAGGGGACAGAAGGGAGCCCACAAGGGGAGGCGCCCCCCCATGGGCTGTCCGAATTGGACAAGGGGAAGGGGGCACGGCTCCCCTTTCCTTTCCTCTTGTCCCTCTCCTTCCCTCTTTCCCCTCCATGAGAAGGAAAAAAAAGGGGCCGAATCCTACTAGGACTGGAGTCCTAGTAGGACTCCCCTCTCCTTGGCGCGCCCCTGGTGGCCGGCCTCCTCCTCCCCTCCTTTAAATATGGGGGCAGGGGCACCCCAAAGCACAACAGTTATTCTCTTAGCCGTGTGTGGTGCCCTCCTCTACAGTTTACTCCTCCGGTCATAGCGTCGTAGTGCTTAGGCGAAGCCCTGCATGGATCACATCACCATCACCATCACCACTTCGTCGTGCTGATGAAACTCTCCCTCGACCCTCTGCTGGATCAAGAGTTCGAGGGACTTCATCAAGTTGAACGTGTGCTGAACTCGGAGGTGCCGTACGTTCGCTACTAGATCGGTTGGATCGTCAAGATGTTCGACTACATCAACCGCGTTAACCTAACGCTTCTACTTTCGGTCTACGAGGGTGCGTGGACATACACTCCCCCTCTCGTTGCTATGCATCTCCTAGATAGATGTTGCGTGATTGTAGGAATTTTTTTGAAATTGCATGCTACGTTACCCAACACTGGCATCCGAGCCAGGTCTATGTGTAGATGATATGCACGAGTAGAACACAAAGATTTGTGGGCGATAATAGTCATACTGCTTACCGCCAATGTCTTATTTTGATTCGGCGGTATTGTTGGTTGAAGCGGCCCGGACCAACCTTACATGACCATGTTCATGAGACCGGTTCCACCGGCAGACATGCAACTTGTTTTGCATAAAGGTGGCTGGCGGGTGTATGTTTCTCCAACTTTAGTTGAACCGAATTTGACTACGAACGGTCCTTGTTGAAGGTTAAAACAACACACTTGATGAAAATCGTTGTGGTTTTGATGCGTAGGTAAGAACGGTTCTTACTAGAAGCCCGTAGCTGCCACGTAAAACTTGCAACAACAAAGTAGAGGACGCCTAACTTATTTTTGCAGGGCATGTTGTGACGTGATATGGTCAAGACATGATGTGATATACGTTGTTGTATGAGATGATCATGTTTTGTGGCAACTGGCAGGAGCCTTATGGTTGTCGCTTTATTGTATGAAATGCAATCGCCATGTAATTGCTTTACTTTATCACTATGCGATAGCCATAGTCGTAGAAGCAATAGTTGGCAAAACGACAACGACGCTACGATGGAGATCAAGGTGTCAAGCCGGTGACGATGGAGATCATGACGGTGCTTTGGACATGGAGATGGAAGGCACAAGATGATGATGGCCATATCATGTCACATATTTTGATTGCATGTGATGTTTATCTTTTATGCATCTTATTTTGCTTAGTACGGCGGTAGCATTATAAGATGATCCCTCACTAAATTTCAAGGTATAAGTGTTCTCCCTGAGTATGCACCGTTGCTACAGTCTGTCGTGCCGAGAGACCACGTGATGATCGGGTGTGATAAGCAGTGGGTTCACATACAACGGGTGTAAGACAGTTTTGCACGTGCAGAATACTCAAGTTAAACTTGACGAGCTTAGCATATACAGATATGGCCTCGGATCTCTTGAGACCGAAAGGACGTACGTGAATCATATGGTAGATATGATCAACTTAGAGATGTTCACCATTGAAAACTACTCCATCTCACGTGATGATCGGACATGGTTTAGTTGATATGGATCACGTGATCATTTAGATGACTAGAGGGATGTCTATCTAAGTGGGATTTCTTAAGTAATATGATTAATTGAACTTTAATTTATCATGAACTTAGGCCTGATAGTTTTTGCATATCTATGTTGTTGTAGATCAATGGCCCGTGCTACGTTCCTTGAATTTTAATGCGTTCCTAGAGAAAGCTAAGTTGAAAGATGATAATAGCAACTACACGGACTGGGTCCGTAACTTGAGGATTATCCTCATTGCTGCACAGAAGAATTACGTACTGGAAGCACCGCTAGGTGCAAGGCCTGCTGCAGGAGCAACTACGGACTTTATGAGCATCTGGCAAGCTAAATCTGATGACTACTCGATAGTTCAGTGTGACATGCTTTATGACTTAGAATCGGGACTTCAACGACGTTTTGAACGTCATGGAGCATATGAGATGTTCCAAGAGTTGAAGTTAATATTTCAAGCAAATGCCCGAGTTGACAGATATGAAGTCTCAAACAAGTTCTATAGCTGCAAGATGGAGGAGAACAGTTCTGTCAATTAACACATACTTAGAATGTCTGGGTACCATAACCACTTGACTCAGCTGGGAGTTAATCTTCCGGATGATAGTGTCATTGACAGAGTTCTTCAATCACTGCCACCAAGCTATTAAGGCTTCGTGATGAACTATAATATGCAAGGGAAGGAAAAGACAATTCCTGAGCTCTTACATGATGCTTAAGGCTGCGGAGGTAGAAATCAAGAAGGAGCATCAAGTGTTGATGGTTAAGCAGACCACTAGTTTCAAGAAAAAGGTCAAAGGAAAGAAGGGGAACTTCAAGAAGAATAGCAAGCAAGTTGCTGCTCCCAGGAAGAAGCCCAAGTCTAGACCTAAGCACGAAACCGAGTGCTTCTACCGCAAAGGACTGGTCACTGGAACCGGAACTGCCCCAAGTATTTGGCGGATAAGAAGGATGGCAAAGTGAAAGGTAATTTGATATACATGTTCTTGATGTGTACCTTACTAATGCTTGTAGTAGCGCCTAGGTATTTGATACTGGTTTTGTTGCTCATATTTGCAACTCGAAACAGGGGCTACGGATTAAACGAAGATTGGCTAAGGACGAGGTGACGATGTGCGTCGGAAACGGTTCCAAGGTCGATGTGATCACCGTCGGCACGCTACCTGTACATATACCTTCGGGATTAGTTTTAGACCCGAATAATTGTTATTTGGTGCCAGCGTTGAGCATGAACATTATATCTAGATCTTGTTTGATGCTAGACGGTTATTCATTTAAATCAGAGAATAATGGTTGTTCTATTTATATGAGTAATATCTTTTATGGTCATGCACCCTTGATAAGTGGTCTATTTTTGTTGAATCTCGATCGTAGTGATACACAATTCATAATATTGAAGCCAAAAGATGCAAAGTTAATAATGATAGTGCAACTTATTTGTGGCACTGCTGTTTAGGTCATATTGGTGTAGAGCGCATGAAGAAACTCCATGCTGATGGGCTTTTGGAATCACTTGATTATGAAATCACTTGAAGCTTGCGAACCATGCCTCATGGGCAAGATGACTAAAACTTCGTTCTCCGGAACAATGGAGCGAGCCACTGACTTATTGGAAATAATACATACTGATGTATGCGGTCCGATGAGTATTGAGGCTCGCGGCGGGTATCATTATTACCTTCACAGATGATTTGAGCAGATATGGGTATATCTACTTAATGAAACATAAGTCTGAAACATTTGAAAAGTTCAAAGAATTTCAGAGTGAAGTGGAAAATCATCATAACAAGAAAATAAAGTTTCTACGATCTGATCATGGAGGTGAATATGTGAGTTACAAGTTTGATCTTCATTTGAAACAATGTGGAATAGTTTCACAACTGATACCACCTGGAACACCACAGCGTAAAGGTGTGTCCGAATGTCGTAACCGTACTTTATTAGATATGGTGCGATCTATGATGTCTCTTACCGATTTACCACTATCGTTTTGGGGTTATGCTTTAGAGACGGCTGCATTCACATTAAATAGGGCACCATCTAAATCTGTTGAGACAACACCATATGAGCGTGGGTTTGGCAAGAAACGTAAGCGATCGTTTCTTAAAGTTTGGGGTTGCGATGCTTATGTGAAAAAGCTTTAGCACGATAAGCTCCAACCCAAATCTGAGAAATATGTCTTCATAGGATACCCAAAGGAAACTGTTGGGTACAACTTCTATCACAGATCCGGAGGCAAGATATTCGTTGCTAAGAATGGATCCTTTTTAGAGAAGGAGTTTCTCTCGAAAGAAGTGAGTGGGAGGAAAGTAGAACTTGATGAAGTAGTTGTACCTTCTCTCGAGTTGGAAAGAAGTTCATCACAGAAATCAGTTCCAGTGACGCCTACACCAATTAGTGAGGAAGTTAATGATGATGATCATGAAACTTCAGATCAAGTTACTACCGAACCTCGTAGGTCAACCAGAGTATGGTCCACACCAGAGTGGTAAGGTAATCCTGTTCTGGAAGTCATGTTACTAGACCATGACGAACCTACGAACTATGAGGAAGCGATGATGAGCCCAGATTCATGAAATGGCTTGAGGCCATAAAATCTGTGGATGGTATCCATGTATGAGAACAAAGTGTGGACTTTGGTTGACTTGCCCGATGATCGGCAAGCCATAGAGAATAAATGGATCTTCAAGAAGAAGACTGACGCTGACGGTAATGTTACTACCTACAAAGCTCGACTTGTTGCAAAAGGTTTTAGACAAGTTCAAGGAGTTGACTACGATGAGACCTTCTCACCCGTCGCGATGCTTAACTCTGTCCGAATCATGTTAGCAATTGCCACATTTTATTATTATGAAATTTGGCAAATGGATATCAAAACTGCATTCCTTAATGGATTTCTTAAATAAGTGTGGTATATGATGCAACCAGAAGGTTTTGTCGATCCTAAAGGTGCTAACAAAGTGTGCAAGCTCCAGCGATCCATTTATGGACTGGTGCAAGCATCTCGAAGTTGGAATATACACTTTGATAGTGTGATCAAAGCATATGGTTTTATACAGACTTTTGGAGAAGCCTGAAGAAATTGAGTGGGAGCTCTGTAGCATTTCAAATGTTATATGTGAATGACACATTGTTGATTGGGAATAATACAGAATTTCTGGATAGCATAAAAGGATACTTGAATAAGAATTTTTCAATGAAAGACCTTGGTGAAGCTGCTTATATATTGGGCATCAAGATCTATAGAGATAGCACTACAAAAAAAAGACACATCCGTGACATTTTGGGCCGAACGGAATTTTTTTCTGTCATACATATGACACTTCTATGACGATAATTGTGACAAAACCCGGTATCATCATAGATGTGGTGGGCTCCTACTTCTATGACAAAAATCATGACAGAAAATGGGCTTTTCGTTCTGGGCGGGCGGAGACGCAGCTGCATGACATTCTTTGGGCCGTCCATGAAAGAAAAAACCGTGGTAGAAGCGAGGGGAGGAAAATTTCGGTGAGTTCCCTGTTACGGTGGGAGGTCGGGGGCCGAGCGATGCGCGTTTCTCAGTACGTGACGCCGCTGCAAAGTGCGGCGTTGGCTCTAACAGAACCCAGCGAGGCGTTGGGCTCTAATCGAACCCGAAGCGACAGCTGCGAGCAGTTACGCCTTCAACCCGGAGCGGTCAATCGATGGCTGTTAATCGAACCCGATCGGCGATTCTTCGCCATCGCTGCTAATCAAGCCGATCGATTGGATGAGCGATGGCGTTGCGGGGGTTGGATGAAAAGTGAGCGATGGCGTTTGCCTCTGGATGAACAGACCCCGTGGTGTGGAGGGCTGGATGAGCGATGAAGCGGTGGAGGGGTGCCCGTGGAGGGTGGTTGAGCAGGACCCGTGGTGTGGAGGGCTGGATGAGCAGTAGATGGTGGAGGGGTGCCCGTGGAGGGTGGTTGAACAGAGCCCGTCAGAGAGAAGCGGCCTGAGGCTGGATGAACAGGAGCCCATGGAGGCTGGAGGAGGTCGACGGTAGCCCGTGGAGGCTGGAGGAGGTCGACGGTGGAGATGAACAATATCCCGTGGAGTCCTGCTTTTGGCACGCCACACCTCCCGATGAACAGGACCCCGCTTTGACCGTAGTGCTCCAACACAAGTCCGTTTCGTCCATTTTGCGATGCGCCACACCCCTCCCGATCAGCAGGACCCCGTTTTCGACCGTGGGAGGTCCGTTTCGCCGTTTTTGCGGTACGCCACACCCCTCCCGATCAACACGACCCCCGTTTCGACCGTAGGAGGTCCGTTTCCTCCGTTTTGCGGTCGCCACACCCCTCCCGATCAACAGGACCCTGTTCGAGCGTGGGAGGTCCGTTTCCTCCGTTGTCGCGATGCGCCAGCCTCGTTTCCATCGCCTATTCGTCCCAAGCCCTCCCGATGAACACGACCACGCATTTCGTTCCGACCCAGCCGGTTGGCTCCCACGCATTCCGTTGCCTCCCGATGAACACGACGCATTCCGTTGCCTCCTCATGAACATTTCTCCGTTCCGACCCAGCCATGTACACGAGCCACGGCAGACGTGCATACACATACCGTGGCCGTATTTTCTTTCTTGCACCCTGGCGGTATGCGTGCGTGTACATGCTACGTCGGCGCCTCTACTACGACATATGCGCGCCTCTACTACGACCAATATGTACGTACCGTTCGCGGCAGAATGACAACGCTACGACGCCGACCGAGTGGGTCCCGACCGCCGAGGCACTTCCTTGCGTGTGAAGATGTAGCTGGTGGGTCCCGGCGGTCGAGGGGCGAATCGCTTTTTGCTGGACGCACTTCCTTGCGTGCGAAGACGTAGCGGTGGGTCCCAGCGATCGAGGCGAATCGTTTTTGCCGGACGCACTCCATGCGTGCGAAGATGTAATGGTGGGTTCCAGCGATCGAAGCGAATCGCTTTGGTTTTTGCGGACGCACTTCCTTGCGTGCGAAGGTGTAGCTGCTGGGTCCCGGCAATCGAGAAGCGAATCGTTTTTTTTGCGGGACGCACTTCCTTGCGTGCGATGGTGTAGCAGGTGGGTCCCAGCAGTCGGGGGGCGAATCGTTTTTTTCCGGACGCACTTCCTTGCGTACAAAGATGTAGGTGGTGGGTCCCACCAGTCAGGGGGGCGATCGTTTTTTTCCGGACGCACTTCCTTGCGTGGGAAGATGTAGCTCGTGGGTCCCAGCGATCCACGGGCGAATCTTTTTTCGCGATATCTGGTGGCCGTCCGGTGGGTCCCGATGTCGGTGGAGGAATAATTATTTTGCCCGTAATAAGGAGGCACTTCCTTGCGGTTGCCGTGGACCCGGTATCGGCCTCTCCACGTCTGATCCACGTCCGATGGAAGTCGTTCCTTGACCATGTTGACCACGCCGCGCCGAGAGCACCACGGCGGTGGACGACGGCGAGGCCTAGGAAGGGGACGGCGCGGAGCCGGGGAAGGCGGGCAGTGGATGCACACGCGGAGAGGAGTATAAAGGGTTCCTTCGGCATTTGCCGTCGCCGCCGCAGAATAACGGGGGTATGGGCGAGTGGAGGATGGATCGCCAGCGGTGGGAGTAGTAGAGGCGGTGAGGCCTCAAGCGGCAGCACAACCCGGCCACGGAGGCAGGAGGCGAGCGACACGATCGGCGCTGCTTTGGGCGGCTGGAGCAACAAGACCATAGGTTGAAGAAGCACGACGGCCGTTGGATGGACATCGTACGGTCACTGCAGCTAGAATCGTTTATATTAACTAAGTTGACAAATCCCTTGGTACGTCAACTGTAGCGACCCGACATCAGATCGTCAAGTCTCTGTGCTTCAGTGTCATCGCTGGATCGGTAATGCTGACACACACAGTACTCGAAGGATTTATAACAAAGTAGCAATCACACACTTATTACATCGAATGTCTCAAAAGAGAACTTATTACAATAATAATATGGCTTAAGGCCATCTAATGCGATAACAAATGAAGGCTTGGAAGATAAAGTGAGTCCATCAACTCCAGCGGCATAGCTGAGCTGCACGGCAACGACCTATCAAACCTTACTCCTCGTTGCGAAAAAGTCTGCAACATAATACGTTGCAGTCTGAAACGGGTCAGCACATGGAATATGCTAGCAATGTAACACAATAGAGCAATAACAGGATAATGCTACCACTACATGCATTTTTGGCTGGTGGAAAGCTCTATGGTTATAGTTTCTTGAAAAGCCAATTTTCCTACAACAAAGGAATAAATTTTTAATTTAACTATCATGGTGGTTGAAACATCATTGAGAAGGTATAACCCCAACTCAATCCCAATTAAAGTAATTAACATCCCAAAGCAATATTAATTAAGAGTGATGAGATACATGTGAATACTCAAGTACTAGATACTCGTAATGGTCCATAACCGGGGACACGGCTAACCATGATTAGATTGTACACTCTGCAGAGGTTTATGACTTTTCCCCACAAGACTCGATCGCCTCCGTTGATTTCTCGTGACCGCATGGTGTTTGAGAAAGCGGATGACCGAGACACGATCTTTCGAAACATTAACTCTCTACTCCGGGTAGACCATACCAAACCTACAAACCCACTACCTGCTGATCTACGTCTTCAAGAGCTTCACGTAACTTACTCAACTATGCTAGAGCCCATAATAGCTTGTGGCTGCACACGGAAGTTTCTAGCATGAATAATCTCAGTTCCCTTTGAGCCTGGGTGGCGGTCCATAGGAAGATCACACGGGTACCCCGGGATTTCCAAAAAAAAAAAAACAGACAACACTGGGTTCCCCAGGTGCCTCAATCCACCCAGATGTTAATTTAAGTTGCCACCTTAAGTTAACCATTAATTAACAATCTCACATCTGTCATGGATACACTCAAACCCAAACCACGTCTAGGAGCATAGCATGGCAATAAAAGCAAGCGTAGAAGTAACTCCCAAGGGTTTGATAGTAACAGGGCAATAGGTTCTACCTCAACTACTACTTCCCAACCCACAAGTTAATGACATCCTAACCATGCAATGTTTGAGGGTTGAAACTAATGCATAAAAACTGGGTATGAAAAAGAGTATGATCAAAGTGTTACTTGCCTTGCTGACGATCCGTGAATCCTAGAGACTCGTAGTAACACGCTTAGCACTGGGAATTCTATCGCAAAACAAACAATAGCATACATAAGCAACAAGCAAAGATGCACAAGCAAAACTTCAACTGAAAGAGTCTGACCAGAAGGTTCAACTTAAGAACTCGGTTCACAAAAAGAATCAAACCAAACGGAACAGCGAAACTCAAGCAGCGGAAGAAATAAGATCCGTTTACTAATCTGAACTAGGGTCAAATTTTACAGAGACAAAAACTTGTTTGAGTTGGTTATTCAGAAAGAGGGTTTCGAGATGAAACTCCAGGCGCTTGAATCGCCTGATTCCGATAAACGAGCAAAAAGTTATACTAGATCGAACATCGGATCAGAAATCGCGATCAGAATAATCGCGGAATAAATCCGATAAAAGAAAACGACGAACGACTTAACGAACGAACGTTCGTTAGCAGAACCTAAACAACGAACACGTTCGATAAAAGCGAACGAAATTAACGCTCGCTAAATAAATAAACCGGAGAATAAAACCGATCTATAAAAAAAGGAACTAGGGTTTTTAAAAAAAACCGAAGTGGTTTTTCTTTAAAAAAACGGCGACTCGGGCGGTACCTCCGACGAGGTCCTCCGGCGGGCGGGCGTTCATGCTCCGCAGGGGCGGCGGGGCTCGGCGAGGGCGGGTGGCGCGGAGGCGCGGGTGGCAGCGGCGGCAGTGGCGCTGGCGGCGCGGCTCGGGCGGCGGCGTGGCGGAGTGGTGGTGGTGGTGAGAGGCGTGGGGCGGTATTTAAGGAGGCGGCTCGGCTTGGGAAGGGGCGCCTGGAGGAGTCCGGCTCGGACTCCCTCGACGTCCGTGCGGCGCACGGGCGTTGTGTGTGAGGAGGCAACCCATGAGCGGGCACTGGCTGGGCCTTGGGCACAGTCAAAGGCGAAAGTTTTTTTTTTTAAATAATTCCGCCGGGACTTAGAAAAATCCTAGAAAAATAAATAAAAATCTAAAAATGCCAAAACAAGTTTTCACCGTCTAAATGAAATATTTAGAACGAGATGAACTTTTTCTTGGCCCCTAAAATGCGATTTTTCAAACATGCAAACTTTTTTTCTAGGGCAAATAAAATTCCAAATAAAATCAAATAAAAACCAAATAATGATTTAAACATTTTTCCTCCGATATTTCAATTATTTTGGAGAAGTCATATTATCTCCCTCATTTATTATTTTAAAATGAAATATTTTCCGAGAGAAAATAGTTAAAATAAAAATCCTCGTCTTCACTATTTGATAAAATTCAAATATGAAAATCGGAAAATCCCCAACTCTCTCCGAGGGTCCTTGAGTTGCTTAGGATTTTCGAGAGGATTGCAAAACGAAGATGCAATAAAATATGATATGCATAGATGACCTATGTATAACATTCCAAATTGAAAATTTGGGATGTTACAAACCTACCCCTTTAAGAAGAATCTACGCCCTCGAGATTCGGGTTGGCTAGAAAATAGGTGCGGATGATCCTTGCGTAATATCCTCTTCTTACTCCCGGTGGCTTCTTCCTCGGTATGGTGGCTCCAATCGAACTTTGCAAAACTTGATAACCTTGCTACGAGTGACTCGGCTGTCAAAATCAAGAATCTTTATTGGCTTCTCCTCATAGGTCGATTACTATCCAATCAATCGCCTCCAGGGCCTTTGTATCATTTAACGGTATATCGGCCATCTCGGCATAACACTTCTTCACCGTGATCGTGAAACACGTCGTGAACTCCTGACAATCCTTGAGTAACTCCAGCTTGTAGGCAACTTCTCCCATCCGTTCGAGAACACGATATGGTCCTACAAATCTTGGGGCTAACTTTCCCTTAATTCCAAAACGTTTCACCCCCTCAAGGGTGGCACTCGCAGATATGCTCTGTCTCCAATTTCATAGGTTACTTCCTTGCGTTTTGAATCTGCATAACTCTTACATGCGGACCGAGCAATCTTTAGTACATCTCTGATCGGTTTAACCTTCTCCTCTGATTCCTTGATCAAATCTGGTCCAAACAACTGACGGTCTCCTACCTCATCCCACATCAATGGTGTTCTACATCTGCGTCCATACAGAGCTTCAAATGGTGCCATCTTCAAACTAGCCTGGTAGCTGTTGTTATATGAGAACTCTACGTAAGGCAAATTGTCATCCCAACTAGATCCATAATCTAGCGCGCAGGCTCTCAACATGTCCTCTAGAATCTGATTGACTCTCTCTGTCTGTCCATCCATCTGCGGGTGGAAAGCAGTACTGAACTCCAATCTGGTACCCAAAGTACGGTGTAGCTGATGCCAAAACTTTGAAGTAAACTGTGTTCCTCTATCTGATACGATGGTCCTCGGAACTCCATGCAAACATACGATCCTGGACATATATATCTTGGCCAACTTTGCACTTGTATAAGTTTTTTTCACTAGGATGAAGTGAGCTACTTTGGTCAAATGATCCACTACTACCCATATTGAATCATATCCTGCCTTGGTTCTGGGTAATCCGGTAATAAAGTCCATGCCAAGTTTGTCCCACTTCCATTCGGGTATTGGCATAGGCTGTAACGGTCCTGCTGGCTTCTGATGCTCTGCCTTCACTCTTTGACATACATCACATACGGCTACATACTCGGGAATGTCCTTCATACCTGTCCACCAGAAACGTTCCTTCAAGTCCAAATACATCTTGGTGTTTCCGGGGTGTATCGAGTATGGTGAGTCATGGGCCTCCTGAAGTATTAACTTCCCGATCTCTGAATTGTTGGGCACATAAATTCGGTCCTCAAACCACAAGGTGTCGTGCTCATCCTCGCGAAAACCTTTGGCTTTACCTTCGCTCATCTTCTCTTTTATCTCAGCAATCTCTTTGTCCTCCTACGAGCTTCTCGAATCTTGTCCAACAAGGTCATTGAACCTTCATTGTTGCAATGAAACCTCTTGGAACAATTTCCAACCGAAGTTCCATGATCTCCGCAGACTAACTCCTTTGGCAATCCTTTTGCTTTCAAGGATATTAAGCGTAACTCTTCCGGATCAAGGCGATGCCTTTCTGACGTTGGCCTTTCTTGGATGATAGTGTAGCTTCATATCGTAATCCTTTATAAGTTCCAACCATCTCCTCTGTCTGAGGTTCAACTCCTTCTGTGTGAAAATGTACTTCAAACTCTTATGATCCGTGTACACATCACAACGGTTCCCAATGAGATAATGTCTCCAGGTCTTCAATTCATGCACTACGGTTGCTAACGCCAAATCATGCGTGGCATAGTTCAACTCATGAGGCTTCAGTTGTCGTGAGGCATATGAAACAACTTTTCTGTCCTGCATAAGCACACATCCCAGTCCCAGGAGTGAGGCGTCACAATACACTTGAAACTCCTTGTGTATATCTGGCAATGTTAGCACTAGGGCTGTAGTCAAACGTTTCTTCAACTCCTGAAAACTTGCCTCGCAATCCTCTGTCCATTTGAACTTAGCATCCTTCCTCAGCAACTCAGTCATTGGCTTAGCAATCTTGGAAAAATTCTCAATGAATCTCCGGTAGTATCCTGCGAGTCCAAGGAAACTGCGGATCTCGCCAATCAAGTGGGTGCCAACCATTCAAAGGACTGGATCGAACCTTATTGGGATCTACTGCTATACCTTCTCCTGATATAACATGCCCAAGAAATCCAACTTCCTTCAACCAAAACTCGCACTTGCTGAATTTGGCGTATAACTAGTGTTCCGCGTGCTCCTCTTTGTTCTTTGAGTATACCATAATATCATCAATAAACACCACAACAAACTTGTCCAAATACTCCATGAACACCTTGTTCATCATACTCATGAAATAGGCAGGGGCGTTAGTCAGTCCAAATGACATGACCGTATACTCATATAATCCATACCGTGTGGTAAATGCTGTCTTTGGTATATCCTTCTCTCGGATCTTCAACTGATGGTATCCCGATCGTAGATCAATCTTCGAAAACACCTTAGCTCCTTGCAACAGATCAATCAGATCATTAATCATCGGTAAGGGATACTTGTTCTTTATCGTTACTTCATTCGTGAGCTCGGTAATCAACAACCATCCTCGTGGATTTATCCTTCTTCTCGACCAAAAAAATCTGGTGCTCCCCAAGGTGATGAACTTCTCTGAATGTAACCTTTCTCCAATAACTCCTTGATACGCTTCTTGATTTCCTCCGAGATCACTTGCGGGCATCCGATAGGGTCTCTTGGATATTGGCCCTGTGCACGGCAATAGCTCTATCAAGAACTCGATGTCTCGATTCGATTGGCATGCACAGTAACTCCTCCGGGAAAACATCCAGGAAAGTCTTTTACTACTGTACTTCCTCTGTACAACTCCCGTGAGGACGTTCACTTGGCTCCTCCTAGGCACATGCCTAGATACATACTTAATCCTTTTTTCCCTCCGGGGTGGTAAGATAAATTGACTTGCTAGCATAGTCAATACTTCCTCCATACTTCGACATCCAGTCCATACCTAATATCACATCCAATCCTTGCGACTCCAAGATGATTAGGTCAGACGAAAAAACATGCGTGCCAAGGATTAGGGGTATCTGGGTGCACCATCACGCTAGCCATGTACTCTGCTCGGTGAGCTCACTAAAGAGGGGTCCTAAGGGTTTGGGTTGGTAACTTAAACTTATCCACAAATCCCTTGATATGTATGAATGCGATGCACCAAGATCGAAAAGAACAAGAGAGGTAAATGGTGAACCAAAAACTTACCTATTACCGCGTCCGGCTGCTCTTCAACTTCCCCCATGTTAAAGTGGTTCACCTTTCCTTTGTTGAATGGATTGGGCTTCTTCCCAGAGATCCCATTTCTGTTTCCATTCCTTCCTTCAGGGCAGTCATTGGCATAGTGCCCTGTCTTCCCGCACTTAAAGCAAATAACTTGGCTTAAGTCCCTCTTGGCGGGTGTAGATGGGTTAGAGCGATTCTGATTATTGTTGACTCCGTTCCCATTCCCGTTCTTCGCACCATTTTGGTTATGCGATCCTCCTCCAGTATGGTTATGACCTCCATGGTTATGAACAAGTCCTCCCGAGTTCGGGGTTAAGCGAGGCTTCTGGTGAGCTCCTGAGTTGTACTTCCCTTGTCCATACTTCCTCTTACGGCTCTCAATTTGTCTGCCGCTTTCCTTCAATCATAAGGGCCTTGTCTACCAACTCACGGTAATTGTTGAAAGTTGCCACCATCACCGCATGCTCATCTCATCATTCAGCCCTTCCATAAACTTCTCCGCTTCCACGGCATCTATGGCCACATCATCGGGGCATAAGCGTGATAACTTGCTAAACTCATCCACGTCTTTGGGCCACAAGACGGTTCCCTGGCGTAAGTTGCGAAACTCACGCTTCTTCATCTGCATGGCTCCAGTTGAGACATGGGCCGTGCGGAAAGCTTGTTGGAACTGGTCCCAAGTGACATTGGCTATAGGAAAAGTAGCCGTGTAATTCTCCCACCATGCGGCTGCTGGTCCATCCAATTGATGTGCGGCAAAGTGCACCCTCTCAGCATCCGTGCATCCGGCGGTGGTTAACTCCCTTCCAATACGGCGTAGCCAATCATCAGCAACTATTGGCTCGGTGCTCTTGGAAAACACCGGCGGTTGTAACCTCGTGGAAAGCAGGTTAAATTGTCCACTTTGGCGGCGGGTTGTTGTTGGTATTGTTGTTGTTGTTGTTGCCACAGTTACGAACTAGCAATTGCATCAAGGCATTTTGTCTTGAATCAACTGGGTGAGCTCGGTGGGAAAACAAAACCGGTGTCACGTCTCAGAGGCAGCTGAGGTTTTAGATGGAAGAGATTAGAATAGAAAAAGGTCTAGGGGGAAAACACTACCCATATGCATATGAGGCAAACACAATCATTCATTCACTCAATCAAGCAAGGGCATACAAACGGTCTAGGACTATCGCAAAAGTGCTCAAATACTACTAGTTACATGGGGAAATACTACTATTATATGGTGGTCATCTAGAAATTTTGATCGGTGGAAGACTCCATGATATCCGCTCGACTTCGTCTTTGTAGTCATCATCACTTGGATCGGAATCGGTGTAAATCGATGATGATGTAGTTGTCCGGACAAGTGGGATCTTCTTCCTCTTCTGCGGTCTTGATCCTCCCATGAAGACTCCGATCTTCTTGACTAGGTCGTCATTCTTCTCCGATAGTGTCTTGATTTCCTCCTCATACCCATCGGCGTGTAAACTTGAGTTCTTCCTCCATCTCGATGATCCTAGTTTTCGCCTTCTTCATCTCCATCATGTCTGCCAAGACATCCTGGTTCTCCTGACGCGAATGTGCTTGGTTTAGCTCTGGATGTAAGCTGCAATGGATCTATCCTTCTTGGTGCTGATTACTTCCCATTGCTCGTCTCGGCACCCACATATATGATATATGGTGTCTTTAAGCTCCCTGTTGTAGACTTCTCCAATACGTCCCATGGTAATGTGAGCTGCCATACTCTTCCCAAGACTCCAGGTGGGTGCTTCCAAAGAAAACTCTATGGGTTTAGAAGTTGGTGAGAACGTTCTTCCTGGAACTTGTACTTGGATCATCCAGTGCTCCTCTTCTGGTAAGGTGGCGTTGTATGTCCCGGTGAAGCTTGGTATTCCAATATTCAAGTACCTAGTGACTTCCTTCAAGTGGCGTCCAAAAGGTGTGTCTTCATCCGGTTGGGCAAACTTGTTCTTCATCTCCGTCATCCTAAAGAGTGGAAAAATGGCGAGGAGTCAGAAATGAGTAGAGAAGAGTGACCTATGGTTTATCTTAGTGGTCGTGTCCTACACTTTCGGCGTGTGCTCGATACCATCTTGTAGCGACCCGACCTCGAGATGGTCAAGTCTTCGTGCTTGATGTCATCCCCGGATCGGTAATCTTGACACACAAGACTCGAAGGATTTCTAACAGAGTAGCAATCACACACTTATTACATCGAATGTCTCAAAAGAGAACTTATTACAATAATATGGCTTAAGGCCATCTAATGCGATAACAACGGAAGGCTTGGAAGATAAAGTGAGTCCATCAACTCCAACGGCATAGCTCACCGCGGCAACGACCTATCGAACCTTACTCCTCGTTTGAAAAGTCTGCAACATAATACGTTGTAGCCCGAAAACGGGTCAGCACATGGAATATGCTGGCAATGTAACACAATAGAGCAATAACATGATAATGCTACCACTACATGCATTTTTGGCTGGTGGAAAGCTCTATGGTTATAGTTTTCTTGAAAAGCCAATTTTTCCCTACAACAAAGGAATATATTTTAATTTAACTATCATGGTGGTTGAAACATCATTGAGAAGGTATAACCCCAACTCAATCCCAATTAAAGTAATTAACATCCCAGCAATATTAATTAAGAGTGATGAGATACATGTGAATACTCAAGTACTAGATACTCAGAATTGTCCATAACCGGGACACGGCTAACCATGATTAGATTGTACACTCTGCAGAGGTTTGCGCACTTTTCCCCACAAGACTCGATCGCCTTCGTTGATTTCTCGCCTTGCATGGTGTTTGAGAAAGCGGATGACCGAGACACGATCTTTCGTAAACATTAACTCTCTACTCGGGTAGACCATACCAAACCTACAAACCCACTACCTTTGATCTCACGTCTTCAAGAGCTTCATGTAACTTACTCAACTATGCTAGAGCCCATAGTAGCTTGTGGCTGCACACGGAAGTTTCTAGCATGAATAATCTCAGTTCCTTTGAGCCTAGGTGGCGGTCCATAGGAAGATCACTGCAGGTACCCAGGATTTCAAAAAAAAAAGCAGACAACCTTTGGGTTCCCAGTGCCTCAATCCACCCAGGATGTTAATTTAAGTTGCCACCTTAAGTTAACCATTAATTAACAATCTCACATCTGTCATGGATACACTCAAACCCAAACCACGTCTAGGAGCATAGCATGGCAATAAAAGCAAGCGTAGAAGTAACTCCCAAGGGTTTGATAGTAACAGGGCAATAGGTTCTACCTCAACTACTACTTCCCAACCCACAAGTTAATGACATCCTAACCATGCAATGTTTGAGGGTTGAAACTAATGCATAAAAACTGGATATGAAAAAGAGTATGATCAAAGTGTTACTTGCCTTGCCGACGATCCGTGAATCCTAGAGACTCGTAGTAACACGCTTCGCACTCCGGCAATTCTATCGCAAACAAACAATAGCATACATAAGCAACAAGCAAAGATGCACAAGCAAAACTTCAACTGAAAGAGGCTGACCAGAAGGTTCAACTTAAGAAATCCGGTTCACAAAAAGAATCAAACCAAAGCGAAACAGCGAAACTCAAGCAGCGGAAGAAATAAGGTCCTTTTACTAATCTGAACTAGGGTCAAATTTTACAGAGACAAAAACTTGTTTGAGTTGGTTATTCGGAAAGAGGGTTTTGAGATGAAACTCCAGGCGCTTGAATCGCCTGATTCCGATAAACGAGTGATAAGTTATACTAGATCGAACATCGGATCGTAAATCGCGATCGTAATAATCGCGGAATAAATCCGATAAAAGAAAACGCATTTAACGACTTAACGAACGAACGTTCGTTAGCATAACAAAAACAACCAACACGTTCGATAAAACGAACGAACGAGCGAAGGCTCGCTAAATAAATAAACCGGAGAATAAAACCGATCTATAAAAAAACGGAACTAGGGTTTTTCAAAAAAAACCAAAGTGGTTTTTCTTTAAAAAAACCGGCGACTCGGGCGGTACCTCCGGCGGGCGGGGCAGCTCCGGCGGCTCCGGCGAGGGGCGGGGTGGTGCAGGAGGCGGCCGTGGCGGCAGCGGCTCGGGCAGGCGCGGGCGGCGGCTCGGCTCGGGCAGCGGGCGTGGCGCGGGTGGTGGTGGTGGTGAGGCGTGAGGCGGCGATATTTAAGGAGGGGGCTCGGGTTGGGAAGAGGCGCGCCTGGGAGGAGTCCGGCTTGGACTCCCCTCGGCGTCCGTCACGGCCTCTGTTGTGACAAGGAGGCTTCGTCCCGAAGCGGGCCGGCTCGGCTCGACCTTGGGCACAGTCGGTAGCGAAAGTTTTTTTAATAATTCACGGGACTTAGAAAAATCCTAGAAAAATAAATAAAAATCTAAAAATGCCAAAACAAGTTTTCACCGTCTAAATGAAATATTTAGAACGAGATGAACTTTTTCTTGGCCCCTAAAATGCGATTTTTAAAAAATGCAATTTTTTTTCTAGGGCAAATAAAATTCCAAATAAAATGAAATAAAAACCAAATAATGATTTTAACATGTTTCCTCTGATATTTCAATTATTTTGGAGAAGTCATATTATCTCCCCTCATTTATTATTTTAAAATGAAATATTTTCCGGAGAAAAAATAGTTAAAATAAAAAATCCTCGTCTTCATTATTTGATAAAATTCAAATATGAAAATCGGAAAATCCCCAACTCTCTCCGAGGGTCCTTGAGTTGCTTAGGATTTTCGAGGATTGCAAAACGAAGATGCAATAAAATATGATATGCATAGATGACCTATGTATAACATTCCAAATTGAAAATTTGGGATGTTACATCAACTTAGTAGGCCCACAGGTCAGCTTCCGAAACGGTGCGCCCCAGATGTCAGGGGGAGGAATCATTTTTGGGCGGGTGAAGCTAGAATATCCGAGATTGAAGAAGAAGCACGGCATCCGTTGGATGGACATCCAACGGCCACTGCTGCTAGAACCGTGTGTTGACTATAAGTTGACAAAGCCTTGCATCTGGCGTCAACTCGCTTTTTAGGGACGCCACAACTTAGTAAGGCCGAAGTGTGTGGCGAGAGAACTTATAGCCCATTTGAGATTTGTAAGAATGTGCAGCCAATTTTCGAATTCTAATGGAATTTACTACAGCCCATTTACAGTTTGTTAAAAGTACAACCCATTTCAACCAACCGTTCAAAACAGAATTCAATAAAATTTCCCACATTTTGATGGGATCTGAAATATTTTTATCCCAAAATTTCTAGTCAGATTAAATACAATTTCAATATAAATTTATATTACGTAAAAATCCAACGAAACATTGCGCTCGCAACAATTAATAAAATTAAAATTTTCAATATCCAAAAATAATAATTTATAAAGTAATCACGTGTTTGGTCCATATTTTTATAGTTACCGCCCAGTTTTTACAATTACATCCCATTTATCATTTCTTAAAGCCCATTTTCTTGTTAAGCCTAATGCATCCCTCCTAGGAAAGATTTGCAGCCATGAGGAGAATAACTACTTGACCTTGCACAGGTATTCCTAAAAAAGTATAGCTGGGCTAGCCATTTCGACTTGAAAAAATTAATATCTGAAATTTGGATATCCGCTGGGCTAGACAGCCACTGACCGCCAAGTTAATACCTGCAGCGATGTTTCCGTTGTTGTTCGAGAGGAGAAAAATTAATATCTGGGCTAAACATCGAAAAACTACTGCACAAATCTGCTCGAGCTACTTGGTCCCGGTATGTCGGCCGCTTCTTGTGCAATTCTCTCGTTGTTGACTACTCGGGAGGTTGACAATGGTGTGGGACCGTGATGTCGTGAAACCAGGAGGAAGCAAAATAAATTATAGTTATATATATATATATATATATATATATAATAAGGAGGCACTTGCGTGACGTGAGGCTATGGACTGGTGGGTCCCCATTGTCATCCTCTCCAAGTAAAGTCATCTCCTCGCCCTTGGCATCTTTCCGCCCGAATAGTCAGCGCCGCTTCGCTTCCCCGGTGCAGGCGATTGCTCGCCTTTCAAACGACACAAGTGCCGTCCGACCGTCCATCCGCCACCCACATTAATGATACGCGGTTGCCGAGGCGGCTACTCGGCGCTACACGCCCGTCCCTCCGCCCGCCCACCATTGTTATATAAAGCTGCGCCCAGCCATAGCCTGATCCTCCGCATCCGTTCCCTTTCTCTCTGTCCACACCACTACTGCCCACCATGGCTTCCTCGCGCTCCGGCTCTTTTTCGGACGGCGGACGACGGACCACAAGGAGATGGCAGCCATTGCTGCCGACCGGCTGGCAGACAGGCAGCCAGAGCACGACGACGTCCCAATGGAGAACATGGTAGTCGACAATCCAGCGCCAACCCCCTCCTCCGCGCCATCCTCGCCGGTGCATTGCACCATGACCATCGGCGAGGCCCGTGCCCAATATATGGATAGGGTGAGGCAAATGCGTGAGGAGCAGTTCCGGGAGGCGCAGGCCGACGCCGCCTACAACCACCATCTCCTCCAGGAGCACCTGCAGGCGGAGGAGCAGATCACCGCGGAGCAGGAGGCGCTGCTCGACTCGTACCGCTCCACCCTCAACGGCCGCCTCGAGCGCTGGCGGTACCGCATGCGGGTGGCGGAGGCTGCGGCCGACTACAAAGAGCCTAGCAAAGAGGGCGATGAAGCGGGTGAGGCGCTGTTTGGCGAGACCGAGGACGAGGCAGAGGACGATGCCGGCTCCGACGAGTCCCGCTCACCGGGCGTCGACGCAGGCGAAGGGACATCGCCCGGCTCAGCCGAGGCCCCACCCTGCCGCAACGTGGGGAGGATTTCCACCGCTCTGGCGAGCGCCGCCCGCCGCAACGAGACGAAGGACATCGCCCGGCTCCCGAGAGGCTGCTCCCGCTGCCAACGAGGCCGCGCCACACAGAAAACGAGGAAGAGTAGAACACGGTAGGTCGCCGCCGCTCGGGTCCAAGTAAGGCCACCGCTGCTACCCTCCGGTTGAAGCAAAGCTCGGTGGGTTGACCATTGACGGCCGGTTAGCTTCTTGGCGGCGACGTGGAGTCCGAGAGCTGCACTGGAGACGAACGCTACTTCTACTTAATCATTGCGGTTGGTGATCGACATGGGCCCAACATGCCACATGTCGCCATAATAACTGCACCTGTAGTTAAATCACTTCAAGCTTTCTGCTCGGCTCAGCGGGACACAGGTGGGTAGCTTCGGTTAATTAATTATACCTCCAGCGCACCCCTTTTTAGTTGAAGAATGTATGAAATGTAATGAAAATCCGGCATGTTTATATGAAATCCGACCGTGTATTAATGAATTTATTTCGATTAGTTCGAATTCCTGTATCAGTGGCATTGCATGAACATGCAAAACAATACGTACTAGCATTATTCCCAGGGTGATCACCTCGTTTGCAGCAGTTTCACATGTACTCCCTCCGGTCCTTTCTAGTCTGCATACAAGTTTTGTATGCAGTCAAAGTATCTCTACTTTGACCAATCTTATACAAAAAAGTATGCACTTCCACAATGTGCAAAGTAAAAAGGAATAGAAGGACTACAAAGAGTTTGAGCAGCTTTTAGCGTTTACATACATTGCAATCAAACACACATGCACGGCAATTCATAGAAAACATTCAAAACAATCGATGATTATGCATCTCGGCGACTCACATGTCGAGGCAATATTTACTTCACAACTAAAGAATAAAGAAAAAATTGATAAACCTTCTTTGGCGACAAAGGGCGTCCCATTTGAAAATATCAAACGCATGTCTTGCTAAAATCAATGAGCAAAATTTGACAAGGTTGTCCCATTCCAAAATATCAAATGCCTACAATTGTGGAATAGGCAGGGTTTGCCATCAGTTCAGACATTGACATGGCAGCTCGTGCTAAATAAACCAGTTGTTCTTTTTGTGCAGTTCCACCAAAATCAACCAAATTCGCGCGTAGCTTGTATGATTTCGCCCTTATATGTTGCAACGCCTTGAACTTATCGGTGATAACCCACAAGTATAGGGGATCGCAACAGTTTTCGATAAGTAAGAGTGTCGAACCCAACGAGGAGCTAAAGGTAGACCAAATCTTCACTACAGTTCTATCGACCACAGATACAACTCTCATACGACGCTTGACGTTAAGCTTTACCTAGAACAAGTATGAAACTAGAAGTACTTTGTAGGTGTTTTGGATAAGCTTGCAAGAAAATAAAGAGCGAGTAAATAAAAGCTAGGGGCTGTTGTAAGTAAAGAAGCAACTAAAGTAAATATAGCGAGTGTGGAAAAGTAGTGGTAGGAGTTGCGAAATTGTCCCTAGGCAACTGACTACGTTACTAGACCGGTAATCACTATTGCAATTCTATTTGAGGGAGATGCATAAGCTAACATACTTTCTCTACTTGGATCATATTCACTTATGATTGGAACTCTAGCAAGCATCCGCAACTACTAAAGATTCATTAAGGTAAAACCCAACCATAGCATTAAAGTATCAAGTCCACTTTATCCCATACGCAAAACAACCTACTTACTCGGGTCTCAGGCTTACATCACCACGCCACCCACCATAAGCAAATCATAAACATATTGCAAACCCTACAGCGGAATCCTCACGCTTACTTGGCGACACGGAGGGCACCATAGGACAGCACCAATAATAAAACATGCAACTCAAACCAATCATAGCAATTCATCAATCACCGATAGGACAATATAAATCTACCCAGACATCATAGGATGGCAACACATCATCGGAAAATAATATGAAGCATAAAGCACCATGTTCGAGTAGAGGGTACAGCTGGTTGCGGGAGAGTGAACCACTGAATATAGAAGGGGGAAGGTGATGGAGATGTTGGTGAAGATGACGGCGGTGTTGGTGAAGATCGCGGTGATGATGATGGCCCCCGGCAGCGCTCTGGCGCCACCGGAAGCAAGGGGGAGAGAGCCCCCCTTCTTCTTCTTCTTCCTTGACCTCCTCCCTAGATGGGAGAAGGGTTTCCTCCTGCTCCTTGGCTCCCATGGCTTGGGAGGCGAGAGCCCCTCGAGATTGGATCTATCTCTCTGTTTCTGCGTTCTCTCGGCTCTGTTTCACCGTTTCGCGTATAAGGAGATCCATAACTCCGATTGGCCTGAAACCTTCGCAGTGATTTTTTTCCGAATATTAGCTTTCTTGCGGCAAAAGAAGAGCATCAACCACCTTACGGGTGGTCCATGAGGGTAGGGGGCGCCTGGGAGCGTAGCGCTACATCTCGTGACCACCTCGGGCACGGTTCGCGTTGATTTTCCTTCCAAATTTTCCATATTTTCCAAAAATAAGCTCCATCCGTTTTATCCCGTTTGGACTCCGTTTGATATGGATACTCTGCGAAACCAAAACATGCAACAAACAGGAGGCTGCTGGGCACCGGATCAATATGTTAGTCCCAAAAATAGTATAAAAAGTTGCCAAAAAGTATATGAAAGTGAATAATATTTGGCATGGAACAATAAAAAATTATAGATACGACGGAGACGTATCAGCATCCCCAAGCTTAATTCCTGCTCTTCCTCGAGTAGGTAAATGATAAAAAAGATAATTTTTGATGTGGAATGCTACCTAGCATAATCTTGATCATATCTCTAATCATGGCATGAATATTAGGACACGAAAGTGATTCAAAGCAATAGTCTATCCTTTGACATAAAAACAATAATACGTCAAAGCATACTAACCAAGCAATTATGTCTTATCGAAATAACATAGCCAAAGAAAGCTCATCCCTACAAAATCATATAGTCTGGCTATGCTCCATCTTCACCACACAAAGCATTCACATCATGCACAACCACGATGACAAGCCAAGCAATTGTTTCATACTTTGACGTTCTCAAACCTTTTAACTTTCACGCAATACATGAGCGTGAGCCATGGACATAGCACTATAGGTGGAATAGAATATGATGATGGGGGTTATGTGGAGAAGACAAAAAAGGAGAAAGTCTCACATCAACTAGGCGTATCAACGAGCTATGGAGATGCCCATCAATATATATCAATGTGAGGAGTAGGGATTGCCATGCAACGGATGCACTAAGAGCTATAAGTGTATGAAAGCTCAACAAAAAGAAACTAAGTGGGTGTGCATCCAACTTGATAGCTCATGAAGACCTAGGGCATTTGAGGAAGCCCATCGTTGGAATATACAAGACAAGTTCTATAATGAAAATTCCCACTAGCATATGAAAGTGACAACATAGGAGAAAATCTATATGAAGATCATGGTGCTAATTTGAAGCACAAGATATGAGACTCACTACATGAAGAACATGGTGCTACTTTGAAGCACAAGTGTGGAAAAAGAGATAGTAACATTGCCCCTTTTTATTTATTTTCTTTTTTTTGCGGGCTTCTTTGGCCCCATTTTTTTATTTAGGCTTCTTTGGCCTCTATTTTTTTTGATGAGGCAATGCTCTAATAATGATGATCATCACACTTTTATTTACTTACAACTCGATATTACAACTCGATACTAGAACAAAGATATGACTCTATATTAATGCCTCCGGCGGTGTACCGGGATGTGCAATGATCTAGCGTAGCAATGACATAAGAAAAACGGACAAGCCATGAAAACATCATGCTAGCTATCTTACGATCATACAAAGCAATATGACAATGAATGCTCAAGTCATGAATATGATGATGATGTAAGTTGCATGGCAATATATCTCGGAATGGCTATGGAAATGCCATGATAGGTAGGTATGGTGGCTGTTTTGAGGAAGATATAATGAGGCTTATGTGTGACAGAGCGTATCGTATCACGGGGTTTGGATGCACCGGCGAAGTTTGCACCGACTCTCGAGGTGAGAAAGGGCAATGCACGGTACCGAAGAGGCTAGCAATGATGGAAGGGTGATAGTGCATATAATCCATGGACTCAACATTAGTCATAAAGAACTCACATACTTATTGCAAAAATCTATTAGTCATCAAAACAAAGTACTACGCGCATGCTCCTAGGGGGATAGATTGGTAGGAAAGACCATCGTCGTCCCCGACCGCCACTCATAAGGAAGACAATCAATAAACACCTCATGCTCCGACTTCGTTACATAACGGTTCACCATACGTGCATGCTACGGGACTTGCAAACCTTAACACAAGTATTTCTCAATTTCACAATTACTCAACTAGCACGACTCTAATATCACCATCTTTACATCGCAAAACTATTGCAAGGAATCAAACATATCATATTCAGCGATCTACCAGTTTATGTAGGATTTTATGACTAACCATGTGAATGACCAGTTCTTGTCATCTCTCTAAATATATATAAGTGAAGCAAGAGAGTTTAATTCTTTCTACAAAAGATGTGCCTACGCTCTAACAAATATATGTGAAGGAAAAGAGCATTCTACAAATGGCGGTTGTCTATGTAAAGAAACAGGCAATCCAAACTTCAAATGATATAAGTGAAGCACATGAAGCATTCTATAAAGCCATACTCAAAAGATATAAGTGAAGTGCAATGAGCATTCTATAAATCAACCAAGGACTATCTCATACCAGCATGGTGCATAAAATAAAAATAAAACCTAATTGCAAAAGACGGCTCCAAGACTTGCACATAATGCATGAACGAAACGAATCCGAAAACATACTTATACTTGTTGAAGAAAGAGGGGATGCCTTCCCAGCATTCCCAAGCTTAGACACTTGAGTCTCCTTGAATATTTACTTGGGGTGCCTCGGGCATCCCCAAGATTGAGCTCTTGCCTCTCTTCCTTCTTCTCACATCGAAACCTTCTCAATCATCGAACACTCCATCCACACAAAACTTCAACAGAAAACTCGGTAAGATCCGTTAGTATAATAAAGCAATTCACTACTCTAAGTACTGTTGCAAAACAATTCATATTTTGTTTTTTGCATTATGTCTACTTTAATATAACTTTTCATGGCTTAATCCACTGATATAAATTGATAGTTTCATCAAAACAAGCAAACTATGCATCAAAAACAGAATCTGTCTAAAACAGAACAGTCTGTAGCAATCTGAACATTCACCATACTTCTGATACTTCAAAAATTCTGCAAAAATTAGGAAAAAGAAACAAGTTGTACAGAAAGAGAGTGCAAAAAGAATCAGAACCAATTGACGTTCCAGTAAAAAATTAAAATTCACGCTTTGACAGCCAAAGTTTCTGTCCTGCACCGCACAAACCAACAAGCATTGTAAACATCCTAAAGGCAAACCTTGGCACATTATTTTTATAATACAAATGGAATTGTACAAGGGATAATTATTTTTGATGAAAAGTTTCTGTATTAAGATTCACAAAGTTTCCGTGAGCATGAACAAAGTTCAAGGAGCTCTCCCACTTCAACAATGCTTGTCTTTCTCACTTTCACTTTCCTTTTTGAAAAAGTTTTGGGTTCCCCTCTTTATTTTGTTGTTTTTAAACTATATGAAAGCACTCAACAGAAATAAATGACTCTCTAAAACTTCCGGGTTGTCTCCATGGCAGCGCTTTCTTTAAAGCCATTAAGCTAGGCATATAGTGCTCAAGTAGTGAATCCACCCGGATCCCAAGGTATATCAAAGCCAATTTTAATTAACAATGATTTGTAATTTAGTAGTGAGCACAAAGTAACATAAATCATGTAACAACGAAGTCTAACTCTCTTCCTATGCATCGGCATGTCATAAAAGAACAATTCATGCACACATAGTAAAGGCAAATGCATCGTATAAACAGTTTCTTGAAATTCTATCGTGTTGGAAACATAGAGAGGTGGAGATATAGTTCCTCTCTCATAATAATTGCAAGTAGGAGCAGCAAGCACATGCATATTATATTCATCAAAATCATCATGTGCAACGGTAAAAGGCAACCCATCAATATAATCCTTAATAAGTGCAAACTTCTCCGATATAGTGTAGTCGGGAGAATTCAAAAAGATAATAGGACTATCATGCGTGGGTGCAATAGAAACAATTTCATGTTTAATGTGAGGAACTATAGCAAGTTCATCTCCATAAGCATCATTCATATTGGCATCTTGGCCACAAACATAACAAGCATCATCAAAAAGGGATATTTCAAAAGAATCATAGGGATCATAACAAATCATCATAGCAATCATCCTTCGGTAAGCACGAAGGGGAATTAGACAATGTATGAGTTGAAGAGTTACTCTCATTAGAAGGTGGGCATGGGTGATCAATCCGCTCTTCCTCCTTTTGTTCTTCGCTCTCCTCATCATCTTTTTCATCCACTGAGCTCACAATTTCATAACTTTCTTCTTCCATAGCTTACTGCAAAATATTAGTCTATTCTTTGACAGCGGAGACTTTCTTAATAAGTGCATTAATTTCATAATTGTATTTATAATTCTCATAGCAATATTTGAGGATAGCTAAATTTTCAGATCTATTAACAGCATCATCAAAATCCTCAAACTCTTTACACATAGCTTCAATTTCATAAGCACCCATAAAGCAACAAATTCTTCTATTTGTTCCACATCATAGTAATCATATATACCATTAGAATAAGAAGCTAAGGTTTTATTATCATTAAATTTGCATGAAAAGGGAAAATGTGGAGAATTCATCCTAGAGCAACAAGTATAATCATATTCCACGCATACTTGCCAAGCATACCACTTCAATAAATGAATTTGATCCCATAATAGTTTCCCTTTTTGTGTCGAGCGATAATCCCTAAAGTATTCACGTTGATCCAACGTTACTCCCATTATAAAGTTGAATGGGGCTTTCTCAGGATTATCAAAGTAGTACAAAATATTTTTCTCATGATGAGAATCGAGGGTTTTAGGAGTTACCCCATCCTCATGAGTAGCAAGTACAGCTAATTTTTTGGTATTTTATGCGTTCCATATCCATAACTAAGGATAGAGAACAACTAAGAACAGCAAATAAAAATTACTTAGTGATAAATCAAACAAGCACACACGAGAATATTCACCCCACACTATTGCTCCCCGCAACGGCATGAAAAAGGTCTTGATAACCCACAAGTATAGGGGATCGCAACAGTTTTCGATAAGTAAGAGTGTCGAACCCAACGAGGAGCTAAAGGTAGAACAAATATTCCCTAAAGTTCTATCGACAACCGATACAACTCTACGCACGCTTGACGTTCGCTTTACCTAGAACAAGTATGAAACTAGAAGTACTTTGTAGGTGTTTTTGGATAAGCTTGCAAGAAAATAAAGAGCGAGTAAATAAAAGCTAGGGGCTGTTGTAAGTAAAGAAGCAACTAAAGTAAATATAGCGAGTGTGGAAAAGTAGTGGTAGGAGTTGCGAAATTGTCCCTAGGCAACTGACTACGTTACTAGACCGGTAATCACTCTTGCAATTCTATTTGAGGGAGAGGCATAAGCTAACATACTTTCTCTACTTGGATCATATGCACTTATGATTGGAACTCTAGCAAGCATCCGCAACTACTAAAGATTCATTGGTAAAACCCAACCATAGCATTAAAGTATCAAGTCCCCTTTATCCCATCGCAAACAACCTACTTACTGGTGCGTGCTTACATCACTCACGCCACCCACCATAAGCAAATCATAAACACATTGCAAAACCCTACAGTGCAGAATCCCTCACGCTATGCCGACACGGAGGGCACCATAGGACAGCACCAATAATAAAACATGCAACTCAAACCAATCATAGCAATTCATCAATCACCGATAGGACAATATAAATCTACTCAGACATCATAGGATGGCAACACATCGTCGGAAAATAATATGAAGCATAAAGCACCATGTTCGAGTAGAGGGTACAACGGGTTTCGGGAGAGTGGACCGCTGAATATACAAGGGGGAAGGTGATGGAGACGTTGGTGAAGATGACGGCGGTGTTGGTGAAGATCGCGGTGATGATGATGGCCCCAGCCGCGCTTGGCGCCACCGGGAAGCAAGGGGAGAGAGCCCCCTTCTTCTTCTTCTTCCTTGACCTCCTCCCTAGATGGGAGGAGGGTTTCCCCCATTCCTTGGCTCCCATGGCTTGGGAGGCGAGCCCCTCCGAGATTGAATCTATCTCTCTGTTTCTGCGTTCTCTCTGGCTCTGCTTTCACCGTTTGGCGTATATATGGAGATCCGTAACTCCGATTGGCCTGAAACCTTCGCCGTGATTTTTTCCGAATATCAGCTTTCTTGCGGCAAAGAAAGAGCATCAACCGCCTTATACGAATTGGTCCACAAAAGAAGGCGGCGCCCGAGGGGAGCAGCCCGCCCCTGTGTCATGACCACCTCGGGCAGTGGTTCGCGTTGACTTTCCTTCCAAATTTTCCATATTTTCCAAAAATAAGCTCTGTCCGTTTTTATCCCGTTTGGACTCCGTTTGATATGGATACTCTGCGAAACCAAAAACATGCAACAAACAGGAACTGGCACTGGGCACTGGATCAATATGTTAGTCCCAAAAATAGTATAAAAAGTTGCCAAAAAGTATATGAAAGTGAATAATATTTGGCATGGAACAATCAAAAATTATAGATACGACAGAGACGTATCAATCGGCACCTCCTTTCTTGTGGTGGAAATGAATGATTCGATGTATTCATGAACATTTTGTGTCATTCCCATTGAAATCAAAATTTGAGCACCCTGTTTGCACAAATACAAAAAGTGATTAGTATAAAGCAAATTGTACTATGATTTGACAGTTTCAACAGGCACATACATGGTCCATGTAGAGCACACTTTTAGAAAAATGGAACTCACCAGAAAGAATCCTAGAACAACATTGTACTCACGCATCACAGCAAAAAAATGGAGATTTGTCAGTCCTTCTGAGCTGAAGTTAGTTTGGTCTTGTGGGGAGTAATGTAACCATCCTTCAACTGCTCCTTCGATGAGAAGATAGATGTGGCTTCTTCATCCCGGCATAATCGTAACTAGTCACTTCACGTACTCCATATTCTTCTTCAGAGGAAGATGATCCTGTTGCAAAGACAAGAGGACTACTAAATGCTAGCATCCATGTTTGCTCGAAAAAAAGGAAAGGAAATATTTAAAACAGCACGGATGAAGCACTTCTCAAGGACAATACCACTTTTCATGACAGTATCTAAATAGTAGCACAACACCAATAGAGATGACAAAGCTCAATCATATGGATGAAATCAGTGGGCGAGTACCAACCTTTGTCAGGAGGCTAATTGTGTAGAGCATATAGATGAAGCACTTCTCCGGAACCATCTGTTGCTATCTACGGGGGTGGCCATGCTTACTATATACTCCTCGATTAGTTAAATGTTTCCAACATCTTCTTGTGCAGTTCCACTAAAATATATGGTATCTTCAAAGAAGATCCCTGTTTGCACAAGTAGAGATAATTACGTATGGCATCAAATCAGTGGCAAAACAATTGCTCGTTCCAGCCATAACAATAAATTAAGATGCAAAACTATATCATTACTTGTGTCATCACAGTTCCAGTGCTTCATTACAGCACCATGAGTTGATTTTGTTTTTCTTCCGCTTGTTCTTCCCTTCATCACTTGGTTCAATAACAGACAAGCTTAAGCCTTCAATGTAAGATTTGGCATGTCAATTAGGGAGCACAAGTATAGTACTAAATTTAATTTTCTCGATGAAAGTGGCAAAATACAGGCCAGCAGTTGTGAAATATCCTTATCTTACCTCAATGGGATATTACGGTGCACATCTGATTGGAAGTCTTGTCTCCGTTTGTGCAGTTCACTAAAATCAAGCAACATTATCGTACAAGTAGCACAACATATTAAAGCACACCGCAGAATCATGTGAAAGAAGGCTAATCTTGACCTCTCATGATGCGGAATTCAAACAACTCACAAGAAGAAGATCTGAACCAAATTAAGCCTTAACGGATAGGAAGTAAGATCTCCTCTTGTGCAGTTCCACTAAGATCAAGTAATCAAGCAACGTTGTCAGTGAGACATTTAGGTTGAACTGCACAAAACACTCTAAAAACAAAAGTGTTTTGTTCAGTGCAACATAAGGTCACAATGGCCACGAGGTGAAGTAGTTAACCCTGTTTACATACAGGTGCAAAGGAAACAATTAGTGGTCAATAACGGTGGATGACACGAAGCCAACAAAAGAAGCATCTACCTTATCTAAATGGGAAAGAAAGCAAGACAGTAGCATTTCTCAAACGGTGGCATTGATTAATATTAACAGAGATATTATATTAACAATAAAATTCGTTAGACATGTAATTTTCTTTTAACTGTGGCATTGCATCAATTTTCCAGCGACATTATTAGGGGTGCTTGTTTACAGGGACATTTTGGTGGAGGGACTAAAAAAATTCTGTGTCAGTCCCATCTAAACCAAACATGAGGGACTTTTAGGGACTAAAAGTGGGCATTTGGGACTAAAGAAAGAAGACCCCGAGGGAGTCTTTTTGGGGCTTTTTCCAATAGTTGCCCCTGCCACGCATCGCACCTTGTTTCTATTAGTTCATTACTAGGGGTAACATGGTCTTTTAGCATGTCATTTAATAACCTCTAGTCCATGTTTAGTCACTGGAACCAAGCAGGTAGGGACTAGGGAGTTTTAACCAAACAGGGCCTTAGATTAACAACAACTAATGAGTTGCAGGATAGTGGGCCTTTAGCACCATGTGCATCTACCGATATCTTTGTAGTCATGCAGTCTGTTGCAACAAAGAACAAACAACCAAGGAGCATATTTGTGTTGGTCCCAGTTTTGTTATCTTTAGACACCTTTCCCTATGTGAGCGCAGAAAATCTAGTCCTGCTCAAACTCTACAGCCTTGTCCCTTCCTTTCCTTTTTGAACTAGTACTTTCGCCCCTTCCTTTCCGCTTTGAACAACGTCCTAGATTTATGCGATACAACTTTCCCCACTACTTTCCCACATTCCTTTCCTCTTTGAACCATGTCCTAGATTCATGCTATACAACTTTCCCCCTTCATTTCCTCTTTGAACCACATCCTAGATTCATGCTATATATACAACTTTTCCCACTACTTTCCCCACTCCTTTCCTCTTTGAACCACGTCCCAGATTCATGGTATACATGCAGCTAGAGCAATGCATGTGGAGTAAGTAAATTATACCTTAAGGTTCTTGGGGCGTGGTTCGGTGGGCAACAGGACGTCGGCCGAAGAAGAAGGTCGGAGGCCCTCCAGCGCCGCCACTTGGGTGGAAAGTGAACAGCTCTTGTTGGTAGTGGATTCCCTCCCTGCGCCCGGCAGCGACAAGCGTTAAGCCTCCTTCCCTTTCCGGCTGACGGATCTGCCGGATCTTTGAGCAGCAGTGAGGGGAGAGAGAGAGAGGCCAACCAAGTCTTGTTTAGATCTGGAGAGGGCGAGAGAGTGTGAAGAGACAACTACAAGCGGGAGGCTCCAGTGGGAGAGGGCGAGAGAGTGTGAAGAGAGCAACTACAAGTGCTTTGAGGCTCCGGCGATGTATATATATCTTGGAGAGAGAGTGTGAAGGGTGCAAACCCTAGAAAACATTTTTACTGTTCAAAGAATCCTCCTGGCAAGGATTATGCTCAAGTGTAGTTATCGAACCCGAGACCTCAAGTTTGATGAGCGAACAGGCTAACCAGCTACACAACCCTCCCGTTATGTTCAACGAGAGGAAAATAACCTTTTATACATTCCTGCATTCGTGTGACAAGCATGCCATGTTTTTTGTGTGTGTGGGAGTCATTGGGATTTCAATCATAATCGTGTCATGTGGCTTTGGTGGTAAGACTATCCACGATGGTGTAGAAATAAATGCAGCCTTAGTCACCTTACCTCTCTCCACGTAGTACGTTGGGTCCCACCAGTCAGAGGGTGAAACAAACAAATTAATAAGAAAAATTAAAAGCACCAACGGTGTATCTTACCTCACACATCTCGCTCTTGCTCGGGAACCTTTGCCCAATTGATCCTTTTGTTCGCTCCACGTACTATTTTAAGTGAATCCTTATTATAACATGCACACAAATTTTGGGCACTTGTATTTGACTTAAGTCGATGTGCCACCGTATCTCTCGTATGCTTACTACTCCCTCCGTCTAGGTGTAATAAGTCACGTTAGAAGGTGCAACGGGACCAAGGTGCGTGCGTGTGCGTGTGTGTGTTTAACAACATGTGTGTGTTAGAGAGTGCGACAGATCGACCTACTCCTCTGAGAGAGATGGTGTGGAGTGTACGATTTTAGCCGCGAGAGTTGGTGCATCCTCTCGTTTCGGGCGTGTCCGGTGGGACATGCGGACAGCTGCCACGCCCGCTTCCCGACCAGCCTGGCCCACCCAAAGCCCCTCCATCGCAGCAAGGCTTCCCGCTCAAAACGGTCAGCGCCATCCAAAGAATCGGTGCCGCATTCATGCCCGGCAGAGCGGACGCGACCTCTCCTTGGCGCCAAGAGTGATGGTTGCTTCGTCCAGTCCAACTTCTTCTTTGGGTCTATGTGATTTGACGGCTCATTGGTCTTTATTACTGAGGTGGTAGGACTGCTAGATGTCCCACTCTTTCGGCGTACTAGATTACAATTTTCTCCATTCTTACAACGGAGGAGTGCAAGAGCAGTGAAAACACGCAGGCTCAGTGATTACATGGCCCACCTCACACTATCACCGCGCAACACCTAACTCTTTACATAGTACTCCCTCCATTCCTAAATATTACTAGATGAGTCCCCGCGCAAAATTATCGATTTCATAGAACTAAAAAAACTCCCATCATCATTTAGATCATCCCACGTAAGGAAAAAAGATCAGCCAACTCCTACTGCATAATGGGATTATATTTTCCTTTTTGACATGTTAATGGGACTTAAAAGCTCACTTACATGCATGCTACTGGGGTGCATGCTTGCATGCAGAACATGTTGATGTGATTTAAAACCCACTCACATGCATGTGCCACGGTATTTACGCATGCTTGCATGTGGCTTAGTCTTGAGCCTCTCAATGTCTAGATCTGGACGGCTATTATGGACTGATTTACTTCATCTAATGGCTACATCAATTTTGATGATGTGGCTCAAGGAGAGGATAGAGAATTCCTAGTAGTGGGGGCTAGCTATTACTAGTAGATAAGTCTTTGTAGAGATTCCACTAGGTGAACTACATACGGAACAAAATGAATGAATCTACACTTAAAATGCATCTATATACATCCGCATGTGGTTCATGGTGAAATATCTACAAAGACTTATATTTAGGAACAGGAAGTACTAGTATAGTACGTCTCAGTAATTTATCGGCCGACATAAATTTGTACAATGATATGAAGCTTCCAACTTCTGTTACATGTATCTTGCGTCCAAGGTTGCCCGGTTCAACATTTCATCAAATACACAGGAGACTAACATGCATGCTATTGCATCTCAATGATTGACAGATCATAGCAAATATGTACTCCCTCCGTTCCAAACTAAGTGTCTCAACTTTGTGCAAACTTTAGTACAAAGTTGTACTACTACTAAAGTTGACACTTATTTTGGAACAGGCAGCTAAAGAAAAAATGATCCATGCAGTCCCTAGCCCTTGAACGTGAACCCTGACCAGCCTTCAATTTCTTTGGCAACGTCGAGCTTCCTAATAAATGAAGTTTGCAACCTTTTGACCATCGGATCATTTTGTGCAGTTTCATCAAAATCGAGATGAGCATCCCCGTGGCAAAGAAATTGAAGAGGCGTGATTAGAATAAGATTATCGGGACTAGTTGATGAGACATAAACTCATCACAAATACTGATGCGTAGAAGCGATGAGAGGTATATGTCTTGAGGCAAAGAAGTAGAGAAATATCCACGAGGGAGTGATGTTGGTTCTTTGGAGGCGATGGTGCAAACCCGGCTGCAAAGGGAGTTGTACCCTAAGGGACATAGCTCAACCTTGAGGAGGGGCGGCGGGAGGCGGCAACTGCCCTTACGCCGCGGCGATGAGCAAGGGGCGAAGGCAACCTCACCGGCTTTGTGAGAGAAACGGCGGGGACCCCTGATCGGGACGTGGGACAGTGGGTTTCGCCCGTCGGCGACGGCCACCGCATCTACACTAAGCATCCACCCCTTCCCCAAGCGGATGTGATCCACCGGGATGTTAGAGATGTGGCCACGATCGTTTTGTGTGAGAGAGTGTGAAGAGAAACCTTGACAAGCAACCGTGTAGGCTGGCCCGTCCTAACTATGTATATAGTGGAGCGGTTTTCTTTTCTCTCCGTATGAACCTATCATATTGCGTATGTGCCACTGAAGAAAAAAAACTTTATTTATAAATGGCACGGCACCTACTACTCGTTCTCCTATAACCTTGCGCTTGGCATCTCCAAAATATTAACCTTGCGATTGGCTCTTCGCCTCTTCGGGAAGTCGATCAATAATGGTAGTGCAGTATATATACGTTACGGCTATATGAGACCGAATGAATTGCTGCACGTCCACCACGTGGGCGAGGGTCGAGGCGAGGGAGAGTGCTACATACGAGCAAAATGAGTGAATCTACACTCTAAAATACGTCTATATACATCAGTGTTTGGAGTATGTACTAGTAGTTCATATTGAAATCTACTAAAGGACATATATATTCCAAACAATATGATATAATCTATATAACCAAGGTAGTAGGGACGAGAAGTAAACGGAGGGAGCAGTAAACTTTTCTCCTCGTCCTGCGAGCCACCGCAGCATGGGCGTAGCGAGGCGTGGCGGAGCAAGCTTCACCTCATCCTGCGAGCCACCGCGCCCGTGGGCGGGGGAGACGGCGTACTAATCAAGCTTCTCCTCGTTCTGCGAGTTGACAGGACACATCAAAAGTCTTGCCTCTAAGGTAGGCCCCACATGGTTTGCCACTTTTTTTAACATAACACGTCAAATGCATAATTTTTTTGTTCACCCGTGGTAGACTATCCTCCCTCCACCAAGTGGACAACGGTTACACGTGCCAAATTACCACGTGGGCTGCCTTTTTAAATACATAATTGAGCTCCACCGTGTACCAGCGGCGGGTGTGGTTGGGAAAGAGGCAGAATGCGTGCGCCTGCGTGCATGCACCTCCTCTCTTCCTGCACGTCCCCCACCTACGTGGGTGTGTGTGAGAGATACAAACCGCGTTCATGAGTGTTTTTTGTTTTGGGGTGGGGGGCGGGGGTGGGGGGTGGGGGTGGGGTTGATTTCGTGAAGTATTTGTGGGAATATGTGTCGATGACATCTCAAACAAAATTTTGCATGCAATGTGTGTGAAATGGAGGCCTATCCATATCATACATAGAGGGTCGGGCAATCCACGAGAAGAGAGGGAGGGTCATAGCTATCGATAGAGTCAAAGATAGGATCAAGTGGGTGGGTGCGAGATCGATGAAGAGAGCCATCGAAATTGTGTGTGTGTGCAAGTCAAAGATATAGGGCGGTGGCCCTACGGAGCGATTAGAGGGCACATGTCAAGTTTGTGTGTGGCTGGGAGACATGAACAGAGAGCGTGATGTATCGGTGGGGTTGGGGGGGCGGGTGTGGGGGGGAGGGGTAGGGAGAGGCCTAACTATAGAGGTCGAACGACTCGTATATGTGTTGTGAAGGAGACCCAACTATGTCATGAGGGAGATCGGTCGACATCCATACATAAGCGAAGGACGGGAAATATGATGGGACAGAGAGAGAGAGAGAGAGAGAGAGAGAGAGGGAGGAGAGGGAGAGGAGAGGGTAGAGAGTGCTGGATGGGTGATGGAGTTGCTTCTCGGAGATGGTGGGAGAGGCCTACTAGACAAGCGATGGTGGAACTGCAATGTTATCAATAAGAGTGGGGATGTGTTTCTGTGTGTGCCTGTGTGTGATAGATCTGTCGGGACACATCCATGGATGATGAAGGGGAACCATGTGTTTGGTAAGCAAACCTAACTAGATCGGTAGATCAATTGTTGTATGTCGGAGGAAGGGAGAGACACAACTAATGAGGTAGTTCGATCGACGTGTGGGTAAAAACGAGTTATAAGGACCTAGCTAGCTATATGTATAGCGAGAGACCGGTCGGTGTACGTCCATTTTTTAGAGGGAAATAAGGCCCAGCGAGACGGATAGACAGAGAGAATGGAGCTAGGAGGTGGTGCGAGAGGCCCAACTACTAGCTAGATAGGGGGAGGAGTGTGCTGTTGTGAGATCGATGAAAAGAGGGGTGAGAGTTTACACGTGTCTGACCGTATGAGAGAGACACGAGGCAAGGACACATAAAGGAGGAGATTGAAGGTGTGTGTGTATGTTGTAGGCAGGCATCATTTGGAGAGAGAGGTTTATCGATCGGTTGTGTGTCGGAAAGGAGTTGTGGAGACTGGGAGAGCGACCTAAAGAAAAAAATGAATGTGCCCGGTGGATAGAATGCCGAGGGGGAGGGAGGCGAGGAGGGCGTGTGCATGCACGAGAGAAAGTTAGTGGTAGCTACAAAGGTTAGAGGATTGTGTGGGTCTAAGAGACTAGCAAAGATCATAATTTGATATGAAAGAGGATTCATATATTTGAACAGGAGATCATAGTGTTTTAAACATTGAATGCATGAATATAGCGGTGATACCGTCTTTGTGCACGTGTTATACCATAATGTGATAATGCATGGCGTTTGCAACTCACAATTAAATGCCGAACAATCTAAACCATACTATACATCAAACAATCTCACATTTTATTTGAATTTGTGATAATGTGTGGCGTTTGCAGCTTACAACTAAATATCGAACAATCTAAACAATACTATATATCGAACATTCTCACATTTTATTTGAATTTGTGGTAATGTATGGTGTTTGCAACTCACATCTAAATACTTGTAGGCGTGAGGGGCGGGGCACCATACATAATGTGATAAACACATTATACATATGAGACATGGTTTAGATTATGAAGATCTAGCTAGAGCTAGAAATGTAATGTGATTTGAAATCAAAATAAAGTGGATTCAAAAATCTAGTTCGAGTTCATATAGTACACATAGTTCATATGTAACTTTCGAGACTAATCATGTGGTGTGCTGTGAAGATAATACACAAGCGATGGTTTAACTTGACAATAATGATGATTGTAGATCTTATCAAAGCAGAAAGCGAGTTCAAATGCTTTGACTTCACAACAATCATTATTGTAGATCTTATTCAAATAAGAAAGCGAATTCAAATTTAGTTCATATTGAAGCGGTAGTATATCGTTTGGAATGCACTAAAGCGTTCATTTGAGTAGTAGGTTGCATGCATTATACATAGTGGAATATTTTAATTGAACATAACATGACTTAGTTTTGAATGACATTTGTAGTGCGCATTGATTTGATGCGATTACGTTAGGCTTGTCCAGAAATTTCAACCAGCGCCTTGTTAGCCGAAATATTTAAGATATATCTTTGTCTTGTTGTGCTCAAACAACTCCTCCATCTCAACCCATGCCTTGCTATTTCGAAATTACAGCGGCAAAAACTCCCACCTCTGTGAAATCCGACCGCCTTGAAATGCCCGTGGTACTCCTGAGCCAGAAAGAACACGCCTCAAATCGGTGGGGGTACTTTCATAACTTACCCACATTTAGGACAAAGCGGCGTCTCTAAGCCATGGTTCCCCCTTTGCCATCCCATCCGCCCACCCATTCGTACACGAGGCGCGAAAACCCGTGATGAAACCCCACACCCTGCTCCGTCCGACACCAGCGGAGCCTCTTCCCAACGGCGTCGTCCACAACAACACCTCGGCGTCCCTCATCCACCGTGCACGGATGAGGATCCGTCGTCGATCTCGTAAATCCCTTGGCTCAATACCCGTCCTCCACCTCCAAGGAGCTGCCCGACGTTCCCCCTCGTCTTCGCGCCACCTCCATTCCCAGCCGCCATCTTCACCTGCTGCACCACCGGAAGAGCATCATCATCACCGTTTCCTCGGATGAAGCTGCGGCCTAATCGGCGCCACCAAAGAGGTTGTACACTAATCGCGCATTTTCTTCTTGATTCGATCTCACGCAGTGCTGCGGCGCTTCGGTCCCGAGCCGACACGTAGCGCAGCTCCATCCGCAGCGGCATCGCGAGCCACTTCCTCCACGGGCGTGGCTCCCTCGTGGCGACATCCACATCGATGGGCTGCTGCTGCTTTAGCTCTCGCTTCGCCTGCTTTGCTGCTCTTGCTCTCGGTCCCTGCCTGGTCTGCTCTTGCTATTGCTCTTGCTTTCGCGCTGCTGCTCTCGCTCTTGCTCTTGCTCTTGCTTGCGATGCTGCCCGATTGCTACTTGATCGACTGAATCGACTTTTGGGTCGATCGATTTTCAGGGGTGGGGAGGGGGCTGTGGGATGAAGGAAGAACGGCCCTTGGCCAGGGAGGGAGCTTGCAGGAGAGGTACCCACTATCTATCTTAGGGTTCGAGGATGGGGCGGTGAGTGGCCGGCGGTGGCGGCGTGATGGCGTGGGGAGCGCCGGAGAAAAACTCGACGCGGGGGGCCTAGAGGATGGCAGGCGTGGCGGACCCGGCCGGTGGGGAAGTGTTTCGGGGTGGGCGGGCGGTGCACCCTTGACGTCATGAGGCGTGAGGGCTGCTATTTGGCGGTGGTGGTGGCGGCTTAGGGGGTGGAGGTTGAAGATGAACCGCGAGCCCTTGATTTAAGTATCAACGGCTGCAAAATCGTGACGAGAGATGAAAAAAATCCGGTCAACCGGCGTGTAGCCTCACCTTGCTAGTGCGTTCGGTTTACGACAACAGAATTCAGTTTACCGACAGTTAAGTTCAGTTTCGACAGGTTAAGTTCAGTTTCAGCAGTTAAGTTCAGTTTTGTGACAGTTAAGTTCAGTTTAATGAGTTAAATTCGGAGATGAGCGGCTGATGTATTTTACATCTAGCACTTTGTGGTTATGTATTTTACGTCATGTATTGGAGATGCTATTAGAATTCCACTCGAGTTAACGTTGTTACGTTGTCTCTCTTGTCCTGCTTCAGCCTCGGCGTTGTACAACTCAACGGAGCTGCACCAACGGCGAAACCCTCCATCTGGCAATGAGCGATACCTCGGGCTCCATCTCCGAGACACCAAAGATCTTCTTCCCTCCTCCGGCAGCAAAATCGGCGGAGCATCCTCACCGGCCAACCCAATCAAGTTGAGATTGACATGGCTTGCCAAGAGGTTATACACTTGTTGCATCTCTTTTTACTCTACATGTTATATATATTGTCCTTGAGCACATGGATTTGTTCCTTTAGTGTCTCAGGGAAATGCAATTATTTTGTCTACTATATGACATGATGATGCGAGCAACATATACGCGATGAACTCTCTCCCAATGGGATGACTAGGGGACTGCGGGTCATAAGAGGTGGCACTCTTTTGTGTACGCTACGTTATGCGCCATAAACAATATGTACATGCTACTTTATAGTCATGTTCACCCACGATTAGACAACTGAGTCAGCTCCAAACTAATGAGGTCAAACTTGAGTTTTTTAAATGGTTGTGGGGAATTTTTTATATAAAGACATAATCAATAGTATCTATCTACTATCTAGTTAATCTCTGGGGTGTCTACTATGAGTTTCATGTTGGGTACAGGAAACAAGCGGTAAAAGCCGTGTACTCGTATTTTTTAAGCTGACCATTATACTTTTGCTATTGTTGGTTTGGGTTCTATCCACAAGTTGCTATCACTGCAGTTTCTGCATGCACTCCTTACATAATCTCTCACTATGTTTTGTTCCTATGCATAGCCGATTTATTTGTAAACAATGGGCCCGTTATATAGAAACCAAAAGAGAGCCCGAGCCTTAGCATTATGGCAATAAAATTTCATGTAGGCGACCGCTTTCCATGGTAGGCGCAAAGGCAGCCCCCTCCACCCATTTTGGATTGTAATGAAGGAGGAAGATATGCATTACGAGGGGATTCAAGGGAGAAGACAACTCCTTTTTTGAGGGTCTTAGCTCTAACCGCATCTCTTTGATGTTGGTTATATCATGCATATAAGGTGCCTTGCATTGCCCTTTATACATCAAATATGTCTTCTTCCTTGGTTTCAGAACATCCTTTATGCGAATGCTGTCTGTTTAGGTTGTTCATCGTTTATGTGAATTATGCAACGCCATCTTGTTTAATAGAGGCATCTGTATATGCTGTGAATTTTGCAATGCCATCCTGCTTAGCCAGATCGCTCTTATATATAGAATTATATCGAGACCATCCTATTTCTGCGTTACATATTACGTTTGTCAACAATATTAGTACATTCAACTGCTCTTAGTGTAATGCATCAGCCATATTTGACATGGTGATACTTAAATTCTCAGTGAAAACAAGGTCTTTAGAAGCGGAACTATGCTATCTAGCAGGCTGTATGTCTAGCTGGTTACGGACAGCTCCTCGAGAGGGAGGATTGAGGAGATAGATGACTGATCCTATTCCCAGGGTGTATGCTCTAACTTGGCAGGGGTTATATTTGCTCATATAAATGCGTCTGATTGTCCTACTTGTTGCTTATGTCATTTGATTAGTTTAGACATGCTTTGTGTGAATGCCACATGTTAGGTGTCTAATTACCATATATGTGAATTATACATTGTCATCTTGTTGCAAGACATTATATATGAGATTATACAATGCTATCTTGTTACCAAAAGGCATTATATATGTGAATTATGAAATGCCATGATGTTTAACCAATCATCATGTATGTGAATTATATCATGCTATCATTTTTTTGTATTACGTGTTCCATTTATACGACAATGTTTGTATATTCAACTACTCTCTTCACCATGTAAAGGGAGTCCTGGATTAGGGGTGTGGGATGGCGGGACCTATGATAGCTGGCAGGACTCCTGGACTATGAAGTTACAAGATTGAAGACTTACGTCGATAATCCAGGATGGGACTTTCCTTGGCGTGGAAGAGCAAGCTTGGCGTCTGAGGATATGTAGATCTCCTTCCATTGTAACCGACTCACATGTATGGCCCTAGCCCTCTCACGGTGTCTATACAAAACCGGAGGGTTTTAGTCCGTAAATGGAACGAACAACAATCATACCATAGGCTAGCTTCTAGGAGTTTTAGCCTCTCTCCTGATCTAAATGGTAGATCTGCTCTTGTACTTACCCTTATCATCAATAATAATCAAGCGGGGAGTAGGGTTTTACCTCCATCAAAGAGGAGCCCGAACCTGGGTAAAGCTGTACGATATCCCTTGTCTCCACTGTGCCACATCCGCCCTAGACGCCCGCGATTCGGGACCCCCTACACGAGATCCATGGTTTTGTGCACCGACATTTGTGTACTTTCATTGAGAGTTCCTACATGTAACCGATCACACTTGCTAGGCGGAGGCTCGCGATCCTCCAACAACGGCCAGCGGTCCGAGGTGAGACTTTTTCTCCCGGACCAGATCTCTAAATATTAGGCGGCTTTGCACTGCAGGCCAATTAACTTGGCCATGTGAAGCTGATTGAAAGCCTCGCCCCTGGCCGCCAGGTTAGATTTGGAAGTTTGAACTACCGCGAACTGACGTCCGCGGAGACTTAATCTTGAAAAGGTTTGAGCCACAGGCCAAAGCGGCATGCGCGCGCTACGATGGGCATGATCTGCCGCCCAAACAGGTCGAGGTCCTGGAAGGCCGCACCTTTGGTGTCGCTCCGACCCTTAGCTTCGGAGCCCACATTGCTTCTCGAGACGGGTGTGGCTGAACACCGCGCCTCGGGGCCTACCAATAATCTCTACGGTGATCGAGGCGAACACCATACATATCCCCTTATGGCAAACTTCGTGACTCCAGGGTGCCGGACTCCTTCCGGACTCCCAACCTTCCGTGCCCCACGCTAATCAGATCTGATTGGAAGGCTCGCCGAGTAATGGAGTTCACCCGCCCGCCCGGACATCTTTTCAAAGATTTTTCGCCCTTGGCTGACATTGCGGGTCACTAAAGTCTCTTCTCTTTATCAGAGAGCCTGGCTGGACTATAATTGACAAGGAAATTTGGGGCCAGCAGACCCAGCGAAGAAATTTAAAAGCCCACCCACCACCCGCTTTCGTGGGCAACCGTGGTGATTTAACGAACTTGTACGCTCGACTTACGACTCCAAAGACACATGGCGATATGGATGGCAGCGATGCGAGAGCGATTTACCAAGAACCGGGCGCCTACCGGGCATGACCGAAGGCCACCTCGTCGCCTGGCGCGCATACATGGTGGACACCCCCAAAAAAGAAGAGAATGGCGGCGGAACAAATTGCGGAGGATAACCCCTCCAAGAAACAGCCCTAAGCGTCGAGCCCGGTAACGCCGCCTCTAAATCCATCCCTTGACAAAGAAAGCGCGCGATTCCGGCACGGAGACAATAATAACACCCGGGCGGTGCCAAAGACAACCCCCCTCGGCGAAGGATTCCAGCATAGGAGGATGGAGAAGCCAGCCCTCATGAGGAAGCGGCAGAGATAGAAGGTAGAGGGCGATAATTACATGCCTCCCTCCGAGAGGCCAGGGAGGCAAGCTCTCGGCAATGACTTCAGCGAATTTATCGTGCTCGAGGATCCGTCCGAACAAGAGCGTTTCTAAGCGGAAGGCACATAGCCACAGCGGAAACAGCCTCAGAAAAAACAACAACGAAGCTTAGAGTTGACTTCAAGACTTGCTAGCCGACGAGGATGGACTGAAAGTGTCCCTTCGGCGAAGAGTCTGAACTTCGAGCGCCCCTCCAGAGCTACCTGCAAAGCGCCTTGGTGCTACCTGCATGAGAGGAGGAAGCACCTAGACCACCATCACCGGTGCCTGATGTCGGCCGACCCGGCCACCCCTGCGTGGCCCATGACAAAAGAGAACCTCTCGGCCCCTCCACTCAAGCCATTTTACAAGCGCCATTTCAAAAGAATACCAAAGGCACGGGAAATGCGCCCGGAACACATGAAGATATACTGTTGAGAGACGAGGGCAAAGCCCGAACAAGATCCGATCTATGGATCGCATGCGCCCGCGCACAACGTGGACGATAACCGTCAATCTGCCGGATACCAAGTAAAAAAATCGGCGGGACCGAATTCACAATGATGATTACAGCTCATTTTGAGCTACGTGCGTGAAATATATTGTCCTGAGCGCCACTTTACCCACTATGCTTCGCAGGATGAAATAATGGATCATCAAATCCCGAGGGTTTCAAACCCGTAAACATCGAATCATGCGATGGCACAACAGACTCACGGTATGGATTTAGGGACCTCTCCTTCTATATCCACATTGCCCTTGAGGGGATGATCTACTAACGCCATCAAATACCTCCCCACTCAAGCTTAAAGAGACCAGCTCGGCATTGACCTTGACTTGCAGAATCAATTGGTTGTTGGGGAGGACTGGAAGCACGCATTCCTCGACAACTTCCAGGTACCTAAATGTGCGACCACCAGGGCCGATGACCTAAGCCACATAATCCTGCAGCCGGAGAATCGTGAGCCAGGCAATTCTGGACATACCCAGTTCCCTATGAACGAAGAAAATCTGATGATAGAAATTGACTCCAGGACGCTGAAGCCCTTGCCGGCCTTCAAAGCATAACATCCGTGACAAGTGAAACGCCTTCGCCCGACACCTAGGGGACGAGGAAAGCCGAAATCCATGGCAGCCCTCACGACCTCACTGATACAGCTTTTACGCTGGTGAGAGAAGACAGCCTAGCTAGCTCATAGTAATATAACATGACCAAGATCCTAGGTAATTGGATACCAAGAATGACAGCGCCGACGGGTCAGCGTCGCAGCAAGCAAAAGCACGCGATAGCAATGATAATCTGGCGATATCTGAGAATCAGCGCGATTAATGCCGGATTCGGAGGCGCTCTAAACCCGGTGGTGGAAAAAAGCCCATTTCAAAAATGCCGGGCCCGTCCCAATTTGGACCAAATACTGCAATCGCTCGCTGCGGATACATCGGCACCCCTGACGACCAATAACCACACCAGCGGGGATTGTTGGGTGTTCAAGCGAGCAGAGCAAGTTAAGCGCCAAAAACAATGACGAGGGGCTGTACATAGCGATGGCGAGGAGGAGGCGGCTTTGCCCGAACAATAGGGAAAGAAGGGCTTCCCCCACAAGTGCGGATGGTGGTTTATGATACTCATAACCCACATACCCAAAAGGGAGCGGAAGCGAAATCAGTGGACGTATATGCTGGAGCCGCGGACCGCCTCAAAGTTCAACCCATGGTCCTCCTGCCCGGCCATCACTTTGATCAAGGGACCACCCCACTAGCATCCGCCATGGCGGATTCCCGCATTGGTTTTAGACCCAATCATTGACGGATTTCACCTCACCAGAGTCCTTATGGATCGGCGGCAATACAGCCCATGAACCTCGCTTATCAGATACAAAGGCGTAAAATGCATAGATCCTCAAGGATTAAAACCCACAAAGACGACCTTTAAAGGCGCTATACTGTGTAGAGGCTAACCGTACAGGCTCACATACACTTTGAGGTGGTCTTCGGATCCCCGGATACAATTTCAAGCAAGGAGTTAATCTTTCGACATAGTCCCGTTCCAAGAAGGGTTATCACGCAGGATCGCCGGACGAACCGCATTCGCAAGAAAGTTCAATGCGGTCCGCACCACGCATACCTCAAGCTTCAAAAGAAATACTCCTGGCCCGGGCTCCAATTTGGACCAAATACTCAATCGCTGCGTGCAGACATACCGGCACCCTCGAAATACCAAATCCACACCAACAGGGATTGTTGGGTGTTCAAGCAGTGCAAGTTAAACGCCAAAAACAATGACAAGGGGCCGTGAGAAGCGATGGCGAGGAGGAGCTCCTACCAGATAACAATAGGGGAAAGAAGGGCTTCCCCCCACAAGTGCGGATGGTGAACATGATATACGCAACCCACATACCCAAAAGGGAGCGGAAATACGCTCTGGAAATACCATGGGCATAGGGGGAGGGACACGACCACGGCATGCCCAAAATACGGCTCAACCGCACAAGGGGCTCCCGATTTTGTCATTCTTTCTTTTCTTTCTTTCTTACTTTCAGGACTCCACTTTTCGGAAGGCTTGTCCGGCAGCATAATCGCTTTAACACACGATGCAACAGCCAGGGGAGGCGTAAAGTTACGCCGAGTGTCCAGTGGTCTCCATAATCCAGCAAAGATACTTGTTTCACATATAACCCCCGCAAATACTCGAGGGGGGGGACATGTTAAATAGTCACATCTCTTTGCTTATCGCACTATTTGTATCGGCCCTGCTTTTTACCGTAAACTTTTCAAATAAACAATGCATAGCTTTTGTCTCTTATTGCATTATCTTTTTTTATATAAAAATATGTTCGAAGTTATGACATTATGCAACCGCACACTTTGTATGCCCAATACACACCGACTTACGCACCCCGTAATATGGTGTGAGAAGTCCTAACACTCTCATGAGTGTGGCACCCGAACTTATAGCATTATATGCATCAGCTCCGAATCATGTCTTGGGGTCAATAGTTGGGTTTGCCCGGCTCCCATGTTTTGGTACCTTACGTTCCGTTATATCGGCTAAGGTAGTACTGGGAGAACCATCGATTGTGCCCCGGTTGAGCCGGGTGCTGAGCACCTTAGTGGAGAAAGCTAAAACGACCGTCATGATAGAGGCGAGAGCTGGTCGCTGTTCGAGAGGTTTTCGAGACCCTAAAGACTTATGCCGCTTAGAGCGAGGGAGTCGGCTTTGTCCAGCCTAGGCATGGATAGCGCCGAACTCGGTCTTCGAATACTAGGGAATTCACGAAATTTAAAATTATAGAATTCTATGGCTAAGTGAGAGTGTTCAAGCATTATAGTCCCATTGCCTTGTTTGTTGTGTTGAGCGCCTCCCTCGAAGGACCCAATAATGGGAAAAAGAGCGCTCAAGTTTATCGAACACCCCAAAGACTTTCATGTATGGGGGCGAAAAGGTAAGTTTACGACGCCGCCTCTCAATTTTGATAAACGGCGCATTACGTATGTAATATTTTAAATTCAAAAGCGTTGCTTAAGCGCATATGAAACAAGTTTTCAGCAGACAGATCACAAATGCGAAGTTTACTCCAAAAATTACATCTTTGGAGCACTCATCCGCGAGCACGGGCGGTATCCTTCAGGATGCCCTCGTAATACATCTCGGCTTGCGATGCTCCTTGCCCGGGCGGTGGTCCGTCTGTCACAAGCTTCTTAGCATCCATCTTGCCCCAATGCACTTTAAAGCATGGGCAAGGGGCCCTCTGAGCACCTTCGATGCATCTGGAGCGCTTGATGACTTCAAGCCTTGGACAGGCATCCACCAGCCCATATACCACCTGAAGTAGCTTCGGGCATGGCTTCCCGGCCACAGCCGGACCGCGAGATCCTTCATGGCCTGTTGGCCACCTTGAAACTCGACCAGGCTGCTTCATTTGGTCGCTCAAGGGCACCGGTGTCCGCCTCAAAGATATCTTGAGACCCGAACACCTTCTCATCGAGCTTCCTCCTCGGCTCATAGAATGTATGCGTCCGGACACACTCCGGGGAAGATTCGCGAATGCTCCCGAGAGCTCGGACTTGGGTAAGTAACAAGTAATTCACTTTCGGCGTGCTTGCTTTGCATAAAGAATGCCTTACCCACCGCTATCTTCTTCATCGCATCAATTTCCCCGGAGGGCTTTTTGGCCGCCTTGGCAGATTTGGCGCTCTCAAGCCGAGGCGTAGCTTGACTCTCGAGTCTTGAAATACGCTCCAAACTCTCGTGTTTTTCCACGCAGAGCCTCGAGCTCTTGCTGCACCGCCGCCACCCGCCTCTCCTGCTTCTCTCGCAGGCGCTCCACGGCCGCATTGTTTTCGGCCTTGACAGCTTCTTTCAGTGGTCGCCACCTGGCTCGCGGGCCCCGCATACCCACGTTGATCCTGTCATTTTTTTGCAACCACATTTCTTTGATATATAGTTACATAAGAGTATTACTTTACCTTCCTTGTCCTCGAAACTGCTTCTTGTAAGGCCGAGCTAGTCCTCGGACCGCTCGAGGCTCGCTTCAATACATTGACCTCCGCAGATTAGTGCGGCGGAGTTCAACAGCACCACGACTTGCATTCCCATATTGATATACTTATGTTAAACTCCTGCGTATATCTTTTTGATCCTCGCCTCGGCTTTTCTTTCCGAACACCAAACTGAGCATCAGGGCTACTACCTATGCGTGTAATATTTTACATATCTTAAATCGCACCTCAAAGCTCGTTAGGAGGTCAGCGCGACTTTTGGTCACCCCGCTCTTGGCGGATCGAACCTACGGATCACCGCACTCATAATGATACGGTGCTCCTCGTCGATGGAGGCACCGTTAAGCACCTCCAGCAGATTATCCGGTGCCTCCGGTTGGATGGAGGTCACCAGCGTCGTAGGCTTGCCCTTCTTAGTAGGGGCCGCTTGCCGGATGCCGGAACCGTTGAAGGTTCCGGTGCGGTGTCCGGCCTAGGGCCGGACTTCAAGCCCTTAGGGGTTTTATCCCCTTTTCGAATGGAGTCCGGGAAGTGCGCCTTGCTTGGCGCCTCGGGACCATCTCCTCCTGGCTTGGCCTTTTGGGACGCCACCTCAAGGCGTCATCTGCCGGCGCGAGGAGAGGAGGCGATTGGAAGTGAAGTGCTGTTCACATCCGATTTAACTCAGGGAATCGCCGACGAAGTTGCCGAGCCCGCCTTTGGGCGGACTGCATGATTATATCCCGACGCCGAAGGTACTCAGTGCAACAAAGGAACGCCATGAGTTATTCTGCATCCGGAGACTTACGATTTCGCCAGGGCTTGGCCCCGGGTGGCCACTCTTCTTCGCCGCCGGCGTTGGTGGAAATAGTCCCGAGGGAGGGTCCTTCCTTCTTGGACCCTCCGGCCTCCTCAAAGGCGGCCTTCCTTTTCTTCTCTCCCACCTGGGAGAGACCTCTCTTTCCTCCTCCCTCGTCTTCACGGGAGGAGTCCGCCTCGGAGTCATCAGACGGTGAGTCCGACACACCACTGGCGCCGAACTCTTTCGAGTTCCCGTGGCTCGCTTCTTAGCCTTCTTCTCGGCACCACGTAAGGTGCCGGGGTCCAAGCAGCCCGTCAAGTGGGCGTCTCATGATCTTCGGTAGCAAAGGAGACGGATAACATCCGGTCTTCTTCGCCATTCCGTAAAAGGAACGGGAGCTTAGATCCCGATAGAGTCCAACTATGAAAACAAGTGTCCGCAAAGGGCAAAATAACTCTACCGCGTTGGCTTGATGCTGCGCTGAATCCAGCTGATCCTCAGCGGATCTGGAGCCTCGGCACCTTGAACAGCACCTTTCCGTGCATCTTCGTGACGAAAAGTCGAAGAGCCTGCACAGGGTTTGGTGATGCGCGGATCAAACTCCCACAAGCTGAAAGCTCATTGTTGGCATGGGAGGATCCGCGGATGAGCATGACCTCGACTACATTGACGAGTTTGAGCTTCTTGCTCACCAGTGTTTTGGACATGTGTTTGAGTCCGGACAGCTCCTAATTACCCCACGACAAGCCCGACACTTTCCAGGAGGTGAGCCGTGTAGGGAAGCCAGATCGGAATTCGGGGGTCGCTGCCCATTCAGGGTCACGCGGCTCGGTGATGTAGAACCACCCCGATTGCCACCCCTATATGGTCTCCACGAAGGAGCCCTCGAGCCATGTAAAGTTGGGCATCTTGCCCACCATGGCGCCCAAGCACTCGCTTGTTGGTCAGCCCACAACCTTCGGCTTGACATTGAAGGTCTTCAGCCATAAGTCAAGTGGGGCTTGATGCGAGGAAAGTTTCGCACATTTACGATAAACGCCGAGATGTTGAGGACGTAAGTTTGGGGCCGGATCGTTGAAATCCAGGCCGTAGTAGAACATGAGTCCCGGACAAATGGGTGAAGTGGGAAACCTAGTCCGCTGGAGGAAGTGGTGAGAAACACCACCCTCTCATGGGGCCCGGGGTGGGGATGAGCTGCCCCTTGTCGTGGAAGCGGTGCGCGATGTCATTAGACAAGTATCCGGCCTTCCTCGGCTTCTTGATGTGTCCCTCCGTGAGGAGGAAACCATCCACTGCCTCCTGCTCCGGACATGGCTGGAGAAGGTCGAGGTGAGATGTCTTGGACTTGGGCGCTGGAGCTCGAGTGCGCGAAAATGGATAAGCAAAGGAGGAAGAAGGCGTAGATGGAAAAGGTGGATCCTTATCCCCTTATATGGGCGGACTAAACTATGCACCCCCACCAGCCTGGTAAAACTCGCTTATCTCCCAAGCGCCATAAGTTAATGCACGGTTGGGTTACCCACGTCCGTATTGATGAGAATCCCAGAATAAGGGGACACAATCTCTGCTTCAACAAGACGTGCCAAGGAAACCGCCTCGCTAAGTGCGCTGAGGTGGGACAGTGAAAACGATTCGAATAAAGGTTTGGCCGTGGTGTGATGACATGCTGGGAAATACGTCAGCAGATTAGATTTGTGTAAATATTGTTCTCTTTACGGTGGTATGTGGAAATTATTTTGCAGAGCCGGACACTATCCTTGTGTTCAAAATCTTCTATGAAGTATTCGAGGAGGAACCCGCTTTGCAATGCGAAGACAAGCTGCGCGCCGGCTCGTCGTCATTGAAGCCTCGGGTTCAGGGGCCAATGAGGGAGCCCTGGATTAGGGGTATCCGGATGGCCGGACTATGACCTTTGGCCGGACTCTGGACTATGAAGATACAAGATTGAAGACTTAGGTCCCGTGTCGGATGGGACTTTCGTCACATGGAAGGCAAGCTTGGCGATACGGATATGTAGATCTCCTTCCATTGTAACCCACTCTATGTAATCCCTAGCCCTCTCGGTGTCTATATAAACCGGAGGGTTTTGAATCCGTGGGGGACTTAACAGCAATCATACCATAGGCTAGCTTCTAGGGGTTTAGCCTCTCTCGATCTCGAAGTGGTAGATCTACTCTTGTACTACCCATATCATCAATATTAATCAAGCGGGAGTAGGGTTTTACTTCCATCGAGAGGGCCCGAACCTAGGTAAAAACATCGTGTCCCTTGTCTCGTTACCATCCGCCTTAGACACACAGTCGGGACCCCCACCCGAGATCCGCCGGTTTTGGACACCGACACATGCATCAGCCATTTGAAGCGGTGATGGAAGTTATCTGGAGGAAAACAAGGTATTCAGAAACGTATAATGCTACCTTTCTCAAGCGTATATCTTGTTTAGTTGAAGAGAGCTCCTCGAGAGGAGGATTCGAGACCGATGACCAGTCCTATTTCCCCGAGGTTTATGCTCAAACTTGGCAAGGTTATATTACCCATGTCATGCATGTTGTCTATGCTGTTTAGATTTTACATCATATATGGATTGCCATCTGCTTACTTGCTTACTATATAAATCATATATTTGAATTATATCATGCCATCATGTTTACATAGTACATACACGTCATCTATCTGAATTATGACATGGCAACCCATTTAATAAAGACATCATATAGTTATATCATCTCATCCTGTTTAGTGTTTACAGTCATCATATTTTGAATTATGGCATTCTATCCAAGTGAATGTATGTGAATTATGGCATGCCAACCTATTTAATAAACACATTATATAGTTATATCATGTCATCCTCGCTTACATTGTCATCATATTTTGAACTATGTCTTTCCATATTTTTAGTTAGCAATCATAATGTGAAATTGTGTCATGCTATCCTGTTTAGTTAGCCATCATATATGTGAAATTGTGTCATGCTATCCTGTTTGGTTAGACAACATAAATGTGAATTATTTCATGCCCTCTTTTATTCCCCACTATCCATTACACATGTCTATCATACAATGTCTATACTTTCAATTACTTTTCTTGTTTATTAGCCATTTGAATTTGAGAGGGTGATGGAAGTATCTAAGGGAGTAACAACACGGTCTTCGGAAAAGATAGTGCTAACAGTTGATGCAGATAGAGCCACGGTTGTACTTTCCCAAGGACCAGAGCCACCACACATAACCTAGACTCTCGCAGATTGTACCCCTACCCAGTTGGACAGAGAACCAGCTACACCCCTTCTAACCCCAACCCCGGTAGATAGTAACCTGCCCAGTTGACACGGCCGCCTCCACCACAGAAAGCACCCAAACACGAGCGATTAGTAAGGGAACTGCAAAGTGCCCAAAGCACGAGGACCACCACTCTGAATCCCAACTCAACGCTTAAAGGAGAATAAGATTTGTTCTCGTGTCGTTCTATAGCAATGGTTCGTACTCTTTGCTCTTGCATTATCAGATTTACTCATACCAACTATTTTCAAATTTGAAGGGTGGAGTTGAAACTCCAATGGTGCAATGGTATGTTTTAAACCTGCTTTCTTTAACTCGGTTTGCTTGTTGTAACCTGCTCTATGTTGATTTTAGTTTCAATTGAATAAACAGCTTGTGTTCTCATGTCATGCACATTACAAGTGTTGTTATTGCTCTATAGTTTCCACACACTTATATTCTGTCTCATTCTGCTTTGTCTTGAACAAATATTATTTGAACTGTGTCTCTATCTTGATTTGGCAACAAAAACTAGAATGATATAGACCATAAAGTGACCTTGGTACATAGATATATGTTTGTTTCATGTTGTTATCCTGTCCACTTTACTACTGAACTCATTTACCAAAATGAGTTTCATATACAAATATGGTAAACCTGTGATGTGCCCGCTTGTTTTCTCTTTAGAATGCGACAAAATATTGGAGAACAAAGACTGCGTTATGCAATGGTAAAGGAACACTAGTAGAAAAGGGCCATTTGAATCGTTCGTGAGCGCCATTTGTCCCGGTTCATGAACCGGACTAAAGGGTCGTGAATTAAAGCTCTCCACCTTTAGTCCCGGTTTTGATCGGGAACCGCACAGATAGCGCTCCACGTGGCCGTAGCGGCTTGCTCAGTAGGGGACCTTTTGTCCCGGTTGGTGCTACCAACCGACCAAAAGGCCTCCCACGCCACAAGAGTTCAGGGCTGGGTTTGTTTTTTCTGAAAGGGGGGGTTGGGGGGTTTTGTAGGGTTAATTTAGGGGTTTCATATATTGCGTTAGCTAGCTAATAGAGAGGAGTGTCCTCTCTTATCTCCGTGCTTGGTCGATGCTATGTATAGAGAGGACTCGACACGCTAGCTAGCTAGTAAGCAATTGAAGGAAACCATTAAGTACAGAAGATCGTCATGAACATTGTAGAAGTGATCGACCTCTCCTTCTCCGATAGATTGGTTTAACAACAAGTTTTCAGATATCTATCGGGACCACCTGGCTACATATATATACAATATAAGATCTCTTACGCCCCTAACATCTGAACTCAACGTCCACATGGTATTCTCCGTGTTTGTCGATGACGTGGTCAAGAAAGAATCCCGCCAATTCCTCTTGAATTGCTCGTATGCGATCTTGTGGTAGTAGTTCATCCCGCGTCTGCCACATCTAATTTCAAGAAGGGGGTCAATACATATATATGAATGAAACTGAACATAAATGATGGTAATAAAAAAAATTTAAATATTATTGCTTACGCACTTCATATTGTTGTTTAGAGTAGCCCCGCTCACAGGTGGTGTGGTGGATGAACTCGCAAATGTTGTATCCACACAAATCATTCCCGGGTTCCTGCCACAACCACTTTACAAGAAATAGAGGGTAATCAAACTAATAAGCAAGCATGCTAAATGGTATTGATGAAACTAGCTAGAATCAATGGGAGATGCGCGGAACTAGCTAGTAGCTAGTACTTACTGGTGGTTAAATCATAGCTTAAGCGCAATTGATCCCGGAGCTTGTGCGGTGAACTTTTTCCAAACCCCGCGGACAAAGAAAACTAGTACTTGATATCAGGAAATGAACAAAGTTGTTGATATGGAAAGCGATAATGATCGATTGAACTTACTTCTCGAGCATTTTTAGTCATGGTCGATACCGCCTCCCCGGATTTTTTTGTTTGGAGTCTATGACGGTTACTAGTCCCTGCTCAAGCTTAATATCTAGCAGAATAAAGTGGTACCTGCGCATGCATGCATAACTCATCAATTACATTACTATAACCTAGAGTAATAAGGGAAACCGAATATGCACAAGACAAGAACACTCCACTTGTATTCGTAAGGAAAGAGTATTGTAGCTTTGTTTTGATTTCGAAGTAACGATGCGAGCAACTTGGCCTCGGTCTATCTGGCATCATGTTTGACACTCCATTCATCCATGAGATTTGTGTTAATGAACCCAATATCACCTACTTGTCTTTTCTTCAATTCGGTGATCTTCAATCTGCATAATATAGTGAGGATATTTATATATACATGCAATGAAAGAGCTGAGCTATATATAGAGACTTAACTAATTACGTAGAAGTAGTACTTACAGAGGGTAGCAAGTGATGATTGTTTTATCGAGGGCCATTTGATTGTAGAACTCAAGAACTCCTCAAATGGAACCGACAATGATCAATTCGAACAAGGTCGTGCTCCTCTTTAACCGATAGCGACAAAGTATTTTTCCCAGAATTCTTGCAGATGTCCATGTACCAATCATGGAATCTTTGCATCATCGTTGTTAGGGAAGTACCAGGTCTGACGAGAGGCTTCCCGTGCTCGAATCTGAATATGTCCACCTCCTCCATTGTTCCAAAAATTATTGCATCCTCGTCGGCCATGTAATCTCCACGGTTGGTACCGGGCAGCACCCCCGGAAGATTAGCGACGATGTCGCTACACACATTGAGTGGGCGGCACGATTGCTTTCGCTTGTTCGCCGAGCTGGGGAATTTGTTTCCCTTTTCTTTGTTCTGCTTCTGGCTGTACTGCCTCCCGTTCTAGAGGCTTGACAGACGATGGACTGTATCTGTTTTACCTCCCGCCTCTGGCTGTACTGCTAGACGCTGGAGCAGCCGGAGCGTCTGCGGCTATCTTCTTTCATTCGTTAAGAGGCGGAGCAGCCGAAGGCGGACTGCTACGACGCGCCGGAGCAGCCGGAGCGGCGGCGTCTGTGTTTTGCCATCGCTTACGAGGCGGCGAAGGAGGAGGCAGGCTGCTCAGACGGGCCGGAACAGGCAGAGAAGGAGGCAGAGTACTGCCGCCCTCACGTGCTGGAGCAGGAGGTGGAGGAGGCGGATCACTCGCCAGAGGAGGAGGAGGCGAAGGAGGCGGATCACTCGCCGGAGGAGGAGGAGGCGGAGGAGGAGGAGTGCCCAGCTGACTAGCAGGAGCCATGAAGTTCAGAAGCTTGATGTGCTCCTTCCGCCATAAACACGGAGTATGCATAGCAAGACCCAGATGAGTCTCCCCCTCACCTGTAGGGTGGTCAATATGGAGCTCCTCAAATCCCTCCGTTATTTCATCCACCATCACAACAGCATAGCCTTGTGGAATCGGACGGCGGTGAAAAGTTGCTCTGGGTGAAGGAGGGAACATGGTGACAACCGCCTTGACTTTGAGCTGATCCCATTGCATCATAAGGTGGCACTGGTGTGAATCTCTGATAAAATCCACGTGGTAGCTAGGACCCGTCAACAAGTCAGGCTGCTGAACGAGCTCGGTGGAAGCCACGCTGCTTCTCCGCTGAGATGGCGGGGTAGATTCTGGGGTAGCATCTTGAGGTGATCTCGTAGCTCTGGTTCTCGTGATCTCGTTCCTCTAGCTTTCTTACCCTTGGCTTAAGCTCCTGCAGTTCGCTTCTGCTTCCACTTTCCTCCTCCTCTCTTGGGTTTTGTAACACTACCGCATCGGGAAACCCAACCTTCCATGAAACGGAGCCTCGGCGTGGCTCGTGTTCGCCCGGTGCTGTGGATTCCCGAGGGCCCTTGTGAGCTCGTCTTTCTCTCTGTCGGAAACAAACTTCCCTTCCCGCACTTCGTTGATTGCTTTCCGAAGCTTCGTGACGAGTGTTGCACATTGCTCGTCCGTCCAGCAGCACTTCCCTGTTTTAGGGTCCAATGTTCCACCAGCCCTGAAGAACCAAGTCCTACAACGTCCTGCCAAAGGTGCAATGTCTCTGGTTCGACCCCTTTAGCAATCAGGTCCTGCTCAGCCTTGTCCCACAAAGGGGGGGCTTTGAGGTAGCCACCTGACCCCATGCGATGGTAATGCTCCTTCTTTGCAGCATTTATCTTGTTAGTCGCTGACATCTTCTTACTCCTCTCTAATGTCTTGTTGGCCACAAATGCAGGCCAGTGATCTCTTATCTTCTCAAATGGGCCGGTGAATTCTGGAGTCTTGTCTTGGTCGACATACATTGTTTTCAACTCATTCTTGCACCTCCTGAATAGATCTGCCATCTTGTTGAGAGCATAGGACTTGATCAATGGCTCTATAACTGGATTCTCCGGATCCTCCTCTTCCGGTAGGGTGAAATTTACCTTCAGCGCTTTCCAAAGATCTACTTTCTATCTATCTTTGACAAAAGAAACTTGAAGAAGCTCTTCCTTCTTAGGCTCATTCCATAGCTCTATGCTGATCGGGATCATGTCCCTAACAAGAACCCCGCACTGAGCAGAAAATGCTTCCTTGGTCCGGAGGGTTTAATCGGTTGGCCATCGCGCGATTTCTGTGATCGTGAACCTTTCATCCTGGTGCAACTTTTTTTTCGGGCCTCGCTTTTCATCAAGTATTGCTTGATCCGGAGGGCTATATAAAAGAAGAAAGAAGAGTTAATATATGTACATACCAAAACAATTAATGCACAATTAGATAGTCAAGACAAGCTTAATTAATATATATATATATAGATATATATATATATATATATATATATATATATATAGAGATATATATATATATACCTCGCCGGACTTGGCAACAATTGATCCAGACTGCTCGGTCACCGGAGTCGTCATCACGGTCAGCCGGAGCCACCATCAAGATCATGACCCTCCTCCATTGTTTGATCAACGCAGCCTGCTTCCTCTCCTTGCAGACCTTCTTCGATGTCATTGAGAAACGGCGCGACTACATCACCTCCATCACGGATTATGTCCCCCAATATCTCTTCTTGATCGAAGTCTCTTTGATGATCCATAGTTTCTGCAAATATTACAACATGGCAATTAATATACAAACATGAGAGATGGATATATCGAAGTTATCGTGGAGGGGGTATATCGACAACGACGACATATACATAGAAAAAATATTATCGGGGAGGGGGTATATATATCGACCCCCCTCTTGTCGATGTTATCGGAGAGGGGGTATATCGACCGCCTCTCTCTCTCATGATTGTCCGACATTTGTGTAGTGTCAAAGGATTCAAACAAAACCATGTCTTCATCATTAGGCGACAAGAAGATGATGGCACGAAAGCTCTTCAAAGTTATTTTGGAACGGAATCCCAGATAGGATAATTCGCTTTTTGGTACAAAGTACAGCAAGAGCCTTCCGAATATCGCTATTTGGAAGGCTTGTGCTAAAATTTGTACCAAATGGCGGATTATCCTATCCGGAACTCCGTTTCAGAATAACTTTGGAGAACTTCGTACCATCATGCCCCGGTTACTTCCGGCTAATGATGAAGCCATGGATTTCTTCAATACTTTGACACTAGGCAACCTCTCGACCCCTCGGCGATCCTCGGCCCCTCGACGACCCTCGACCCTCGAACCCTCGGCGACCCTCGACCCCTCGACGACCCTCGACCCCTCGACGACCCTCGAACCCTCGGCCCCTCGACAACCCTCGAACCCTCGACCCTCGACCCCTCGACGACCCTCGAACCCTTGGCCCCTCGACGACCCTCGAACCCTCGACCCTCGAACCCTAGAACCCTCGAACCCTCGACCCTCAAACCCTTGACCCTCGACCGGCCTCGACGACCCTCGACCCCTCTGTGACCCTCAGGACCCTCTAGTCTAGTTTCCGACCGTTGACCCCTCAGCGATCCTCGACACCCTCATTCCCGATAAAAAGAAGAAATAGAGGAGAAGAAGAAGAAAAAGTAGAAGAAAAAAAAGAGGAGAAGAAGAAAAATAGAAATTTCTATTTTTCTTCTTCTCCTCTATTCCTTCTTCTTCTCCTCTTTTTTTTCCTTCTTCTTCCTCTTCTTATTTTTTCTCTCCTCTTCTTCCTCTCTTCTTCTTCTTCTCTTCTTCCTCTCTTCTTCTTCTTCTCTTCTTCTTCTCCTTCTTCCTCTTCTTATTTTCCTTTGTCCTTTCCTTCTTTTTCTTCATTCTTACTCTTTTTCCATATATATATATATATATATGTATATATATATAAAGTACATACATGCATACAAAAAATACATCTAAAAACTACATATAACTAAAAAATACATACATACATACATATATGAATATCTAAAAATACATACATACATATAAAAATACATACATATATAAAAAACCGCAACGAGGCGGCGGCGGCGGGGGCAGGGGCGGAGCGGTGCTCATAGAGGGAGGCATCGGGGCAGGGGGCGCACGGCGGGGCCGAGGGCGTCGGCACGGGCAGGAGCGCGTCGGGGCATGATACGTCTCCAACGTATCTATAATTTTTTATTACTCCATGCTACTTTGTCTACTGTTTTGCACTATATTGGGCTTTATTTTCCACTTTTATCTTACTTTTGGGACTAACCTATTAACCGGAGGCCCAGCCTGTAATTGCTGTTTTTTGCCTTTTTCAAAGATTTCAAGAAATGTAATATCAAGCGGAGTCCAAACGGAATGAAACCTTCACGATCATGATTTTCCAACCGAACGTGATCCGTGAGACTTGGACCCTACTCCAAGCAAAGGCCAGAGGCGGTCACGAGGTGGAGGGCGCCCCACAGGCGCGCCCCCTACCACGTGGGCCCCTCGAGCTCCACCGACGCATTCTTCCTCCTATATATACCTACGATCCTCGAACGATCGTAACAGGAGACAAAAACCTAATTCAACCGGCCGCAACTTTCAGATCCACGAGATGCCATCTTGGGGCCTGTTCCGGAGTTCACGGAGAGGGCCGTCATCACGGAGGGCTTCTATATCATCATAGCCCTCCGATGAAGTGTGAGTAGTTTACTTCAGACCTTCGGGTCCATAGATTTTAGCTAGATGGATTATTATATCTTTTTTGATCTCAATACAATGTTCTCAGACTCTCTCTTGGTGATCTATTCGTTGTAATCTTCTTTTTGCGGTGTGTTTCTTGAGACCGATGAATTGTGGGTTTATGATCCAGTATTATCTATGGAAAATATTTGATTCTTCTCTGAATTCTTTTATGTATGACTGAGTTATCTTTGCAAGTCTCTTCGAATTATCTCTTTGGTTTGGCCAACTAGATTGGTAGTTCTTGCAATGGGAGAAGTGCTTAGCTTTGGGTTCAATCTTGTGGTGTCCTTACTCAGTGATAGAAAGAGTTGCAGGGCACGTATTGTATTGTTGCCATCGAGGATAACAAGATGGGGTTTTTATCATATTGCATGAATTTATCCCTCTACATCATGTCATCTTGCTTACGGCCAAGCTACTTCGCTTTTACTTAATATTCTGGATGCATGCCGGATAGCGGTCGATGAGTGGAGTAATAGTAGTAGATGCAAAATCGCTTCGATCTACTTGTTTTGGACGTGATGCCTATATACATGATCATTGCCTAGATATACTCATAACTATGCTCATTTCTCGTCAATTGCTCAACAAGAATTTGTTCACCCACCGTAGAATACTTATGCTCTTGAGAGAAGCCACTAGTGAAACCTATGGGCCCCGGTCTATTCTTATCATATCAATCTATATCACTTTATTTACTTGTTTTGTTTTACTTTTGCCTTTTACTTTTTACTTTGCATCTATCTATCAAAAATACCAAAATATTATCTCTATCAGATCTCACTCTACGTAAGTGACCGTGAAGGGATTGACAACCCCTAAGCGTTGGTTGCGAAGTTGCTATCGCTTTTGTGTAGGTACGAGGGACTTGTGCGTGGTCTCCTACTGAATTGATACCTTGGTTCTCAAAAACTGAGGGAAATACTTACGCTTACTTTCATCGCTTCATCCTCTCCTCTTCGGGAAATCCAACGCAGTGCTCAAGAGGTAGCAAGAAGAATTTACGGCGCCGTTGTCGAGGAGGCTCACGCAAGCAAGTCAACCATACCAAGTACCCATCGCAAACCCTATCTCTCGCATTACATTATTTGCCATTTGCCTCTCGTTTTCCTCTCCCCCACTTCACCCTTGCCGTTTTATTTGCCCTCTCTTTCCCAATCTCGTCCTGTCTTTTCCATTTGCCCTTTTTTTCCCTGTTGCCTTTCTGTTTGCTTGTGTGTTGGGTTACTTGTTGCCATGGCACAAGATAATACCAAATTGTGTGATTTCTCGAATACCAATAATAATGATTTCCTTAGTACTCCGATTGCTCCTCTTAATAATGATGAGTCTTGTGAAATCAATATCGCTTTTGAATCTTGTTATGAAAGATCAATTCACGGCCTTCCTAGCGAAGATGCCGCTACTCATCTAAACAATTTTGTTGATTTGTGTGATATGCAAAAGAAGAAAGATCACGGATAACAATATTGTCAACTTGAAGTTATTTCCGCTTTCACTTAGAGATCGTGCTAAAGTTTGGTTTTCATCTTTGCCTAAAAATAGTATTGATTCTTGGAACAAGTGCAAAGATGCTTTTATCTCTAAGTATTTTCCTCCCGCTAAGATTATCACTCTTAGGAACAATATCATGAATTTTAAACAACTTGATCATGAGCATGTTGCCCAATCTTGGGAAAGAATGAAATTAATGCTTCGCAATTGCCCTACTCATGGTTCGAATTTATGGATGATCATACAAAAAATTTATGCCGGATTGAATTTTGCTTCTAGAAATCTTTTAGATTCGGTCATGGAGGCACTTTTATGGAAATTACGTTAGGGGATGCTACCAAATTGCTTGATAATATTATGGCTAATTATTCTCAATGGCACAATCGAAAGATCTTCTAGTAAAAGGTGCATGTTATAGAGGAAATCAATGTTTTGAGTGAAAAGATGGATGACCTTATGAAGATGTTTGCACCTAAAAATATTCCTCTTGATCCCAATGATATGACTTTATCTACCTTGCTTGAGAATAATAATGAATCTATGGATGTGAACTTTGTTGGTAGGAATAGTTTTGGAAATAACGCGTATAGAGGGAATTTTAATCCTAGGCCTCATCCTAGTAATCCTTCTAATAATTATGGAAATTCCTACAACAACTCTTATGGAAATTTTAATAAGATGCCCTCTGAATTTGAAAGTAGTGTTAAAGAGTTTATGAATTCGCAAAAAAAATTTAATGCTTTGCTTGAAGAGAAATTGCTTAAAGTTGATGACTTGGCTAGGAACGTTGATAGAATTTCTCTTGAAATTGATTCTTTAAAGCTTAGATCTATTCCTCCTAAACATGATATCAATGAGTCTCTCAAAGCCATGAGAATTTCCATTGATGAGTGCAAGGAAAGAACCGCTAGGTTGCGTGCTTCCAAAGATGCCTTTATTAAAGCGTGCTCTTCCAATCCCTATGAAAATCAAGATGAAGATCTAAAATTTATTGATGTGTCCCCCATTAAATCTTTGTTTTGCAATATGAATCTTGATGAATCTGAAGATTATCTTCCTTTACCTAGAAGGCGTTCTAAGAATTCAGAGTTTCGAGATCTTGATGATGAAATTGATGAAAGTGGGTGTGACGCCCCCGATTCAATCGTACACTAATCATGCACGCAAATGTGTACGATCAAGATCAGGGACTCACGGGAAGATATCACAACACAACTCTACAAATAAAATAAGTCATACAAGCATCATAATACAAGCCGTGGGCCTCGGGGCTCGAATACAAGTCTTTTCGATCATAGACGAAGTCGGCCGGAAGCAACAATATCCGAGTACGCACATAAGTTAAACAAAGGTGCCATAAGATGGCTAGCACAAATCGGGATCTGAGATCGAAGAGGAGCAGGCCTCCCGCCCGGGATCCTCCTAGGTCACTCTGGCCGCCGTCGGCCGCTGCTGCGTAGTAGTAGGCACCTCCGGGAGTAGTAGTCGCCATCGACGGTATGCGTCGCTCTGGGCTCCATCGTCTGCTGCAGCAATCGAGTAGAGGTAGGGGAAAAGGGGGAACAAGGCAACCGTGAGTACTCATCCAAAGTACTCGCAAGCAAGGAGCTACACTACATATGCATGGATATATGTGTAAAGGCCATATCAGTGGACTGAATCGCGTAATGCCGTAATAAGAGGGGATAGCTAGTATTAGCGAAGACTACGCTGGACACCGGGTCTTACAACAGGTAGGAGGGACAATCTGAAGTCCTCCAAGTAACATCATATAGCAATAATCCTACCCGCAATCCCTGCTCATATCCACAATGAGCGAGAGCGACCACCGTTGTATCTCGCACTTGGAAGGGTGTGTTTTATCAAGTATCCGTTCTAGTTGTCATAAGCTCAAGGTACAACTCCAAGTCGCCCCGTTATCAAGATCACGGCTATTCAATAGATTAACTTTCCTGCAGGGTGCACCATATTACCCAAAGACGCTTTGATCCCATTTGGCCGGACACACTTTCTCGGTCATGCCCGGCCGCGGAAGATCAACACGCCGCAGCCCCACCTAGGCACAACAGAGAGGCCAACACGCCGGGTCTAAACCTAATGCCGCAGGGTCCGGGGCCCATCGCCTCGAAAGCACACTCAAGACGCTATGCGTGACGCTGCCGAAGGCAGACCTAGCCCAAAGAAAGCGTTCCCAGCCCAATCCGGGCCAAGGCCGCCCGTCAGCCGACGCCCTCGAGTACTTCGGCTGATACCACGACGCCGGATACCCATAACTACTCCCGCCAGAGATGGTTAGTGCGTAAAGCTCAGAGCCAACCCAGATCAAATACCAAGACCTTGTTAGCGTGTTAAGTAGCTGCGAACGCGAACAGGCCAGGCCCACCTCTCTCCTAGGCGGTCTCAACCTGCCTGCCGCCTCCGCCACAATGATCCACTCATGGGTGCTCCATCACGACCCGACTTTTAGTCTCCACATGTATCATGTATAAGTATAATATATACCCGTGATCAACTCCCAAGTGATCACGGCCCGATAGTATAGCACGGCAGAGACGGACAAGAAAGTAGGGCCACAGATGAAAGTACTAGCATCCTATACTAAGCATATAGGATTGCAGGTAAGGTAACAATGAAGTTACAAGGACAAGGCTATGCATAAAGATAGGAGTATCCGAAAACAAGAATCGCTATACTACTCTAATGCAAGTGTGTAGATAAGAGTAGGCGATATCTGTGATCAAGGGGGGCTTGCCTGGTTGCTCGCAAGAGAGAGGGTCGCCAACACCGTAGTCGAACTGCCACCGCAGCCACGGTCTCGTAGTCTACCCCGAGAGAGAAGAGGGGGAAGAAACAATGAATATAAAGTAAACAGATGCATATCGATGCATGACATGTCAAGAAGCGATGCTAGGCGTGCCCTAACGTGGTATGAGGGGGTACTGGTTAGGGGGGAAAGCAAACGGGAAGTTTTCGATTGCCCGGACGTCTGCCGCTGCAGATGATGAACCGGAGAGGAAAGTTTGCAGGTTCGATAGGTTAGAGGCATGTGGTGGACGAAACGGATCATGATTCGGATTCTGCCTGGCCGCTCGAGCAACTTTCATGTTGAAAATATTTTAATCCGCATTACGGATTAAAAGATATGATTTTTAAAAGATTTTATTAATTTCTGGAATTTTATTAATTATTTAATTAATTTCGAAAATGCATTTATGACATCAGCATGATGTCATGCTGACATCAGCAGTCAACAGGGTTGACTGAGTCAACCCTGACAGGTGGGTCCCGCATGTCATTCTCTAATACCTAATTAACCTAATCAGAGTTGATTAACATTAATTAATTAAGTTAATTAATGATTAGGGTTAATTAATCAGAATTAATTAGATTAATTAAATACTTAATTAATTAATTAATTAACTAATTAGTTAATTAGTTTTAATTCATTTTCATTTTATTTTTATTTTTGTTTTAATAAAACCGCTTCTTTTTAGGGGTGGGGCCCCATGTCATTGGCCTGTACAAACGGTGCGGGTCCAATGGGCAAAGGGCGACGGGCGCCAGAGTCGCCTGGGCGTGGCGTGTACAGTGGCGGGGTTAAGCCGCAAGGCACCCGAGAGCACCGGGAGGCGTGGGCTGCATGGGCGAGGCGGTCGGCGCAGAGCCACGGGAGAAGGCTGGGCGCCGCCAACGGTCGCCGGCGCAAGGTCGAGGCAAGGCACGGCCAAGAGGGAACGGGGCCGCAGCCGGGGCTAGCGGCGCCCAAGACGGAGGGTCGAGCGGTCCGGTGACCGGGGGGGAAACGAGGGCGAGGTTCGGGTCGCCGGAGACGGAGCTCCGGCGACGGCGCCGTTCGGGAAGAGGAGAGGAGAGGGACCCGGGGGTTCGGTGGCCGGGAGGGGGGGAACGAGGGCGCTGCTCGGGCGAGGGGAAGGAGAGGGCACGGGGGAGGCGGCGTGGTTGCTGGGTGGCCGGAGGCCGGGACGGAGCCGGGCGACGGGTTCGGCGCAAGGCTGCTCGTGAGGGGGAGAGGGGAACGACGGAGGGAGGGGGCGAGCTCACATCGGGCGCTGCCTGGTCTATGCGAAAGGGTTTGGAGGGCGGTGACGACGCATCAAGAGGAGGCGGGCGGGGCGAGCCTGCCGGCCGGGAGGAGGCGGAGGGGGGATCGACTCAAGGGCGGGCTGCTCGTGCTTGGGGGGCGACTTGAGGGGAGGAGGGACCCGGACGGTGGAGAGGAAGATGAGGGGGTCCTGGGGCGGAGGGCGGGGCCATGAAAGGTGGGCGATGGGTCTCACCTGATCCGGATCGGGCGAGGGAGCAGGGAGCGTGGGCGTGTGGGGAGTGGGACGGCTAGGGTTTGCCGCGGGGGGTGAGGGGATAAGCGACCGGCGCTGGGCCGGGCCAGGGGGGGGGGGAACGGGCCAGGGGGGGGAGGGGCCAAGTGGGGAGGGGGAATGGGCCAGGGGGAATGGGCCAGGGGTTTTCCCTTCCCCCCTTTTTTTGTCTTTCCTTTTTCTTTTATTATTTCTCTTTTCTGTTTTTAGTTTATTTAAAATGCCAAAGCATTTTACCAAAATTAGTGCACCCCACCATAATTAGGTTAGCTATTATAGACAACCCCCGAACATTTTTAGTCTTTGTTTTGAAACCTTTATCTTTGCTTTTGTTTTGATTTTGAATTGAACCGTTTTAACTAACGCGAAGTTTATCCACAAGAATCGAGGTGACGTGGCAACATTAGTGGGGATTACCGTAAGCATAATTACCCGGCGCTACAATTCTCCTCTGATTACAAGAAATCTCGCCCCGAGATTTAAGAGGGAAGTAAGGGAAAGTTCGTTACGATATTCTAACGGATCTTCTCGAAGAAGTTAGTTCCTTTTCGTTGATGTCTTCAATCCTTTTATTCCGTGCATCATGATAAACTCGCCACCATTTCTTCGTGAACTCCATCGCATTTTCACGTAATAGGTAAGGGTAGCTCTACAATGCAAGGATGTTATAAGGAAAATCATCTGGGGTATCCCCAGAATGAACTTATGAGTATCTCGCGAGTTGAGCAAACGCATACACATCGAGAGCAAAGTAAGACAGGTATAAGAAGTTTCAGCGGATAGGCAATCGTTCATTGCCTGAAGCAGGGTGCGAAAGGGTTCAGAGCAACGGGTATAAGTATTGCGTCCGATACCAGAATAGATCAACAGGCAAGTGGCCCGTGAATTACATACAAAGTCAAGCGTGAGGAATAACTTTGGGAACAGGGGGTGTGTACAGGAGAGTCAGCTCGATCCCTGAAATCAGGTTATGGGCCCACCATGTGGTTAAAAGTAGAAGGTTGGTGACATCTTGCACGATCATGTAAGCAAGGCATGTTAGAGGAGAGTCTCGAGGGTCATGTCGGCAACAACATAGGTACCAAGGGCGAGGGACCTAAGAGAACCATTTTCCTGCTTCGTTGAACGAGGCAGACCAATAATAGGCAAGGTTCTCGCCCATCGGTGGTTACCGAATGTCATCAACAATAGTAATAGGGTCTTACTTACAGTGAGCGGTACAACGAGGGGCTTACAAAAGCAGCGACTTATTACTGGTTAGATCATATAAATCACCGTAAAAGTTAAACAAAAGAATGGAAAGGAAAAGGTGATCATCGATTAAATGTATCAATGGAAAGGAAAATGTGTTTAGACACATATTTCCGTGGTATATCCTTCCCAAGGCCAAACAGAGCATAATATCCATGACAGGATAAAATGTAGAATTCTCTTTAGGTAAGGGAGAGAAATTTCATGACATTACCCATACAACGGTGTTTGGATAAGTTTGATAAAGAAAATTACCATTGTGATTCAATGGTTTTTAATGATGATCGAGTACCGCATACATGCTTCGAGATAGCATTGACATGGTCTTCGTGTGAAGATCGACTTTGGAATCACGAAGGATCCATCAGGAATAACTTGTAGAACCAAAGATTACAATCCCCTCATGGATGAATGGATAACCTGCTGAAAAGGAATCTATAATGATAGGTCCTCCAGCCGGGGGGGGGGGGTGCTAGGCATGACATCATACTACCGGTTCATCAAAGGGTCAACAACATAACTCTTGGAAGTTGTCCCAACCATCATATCTGACCGAGATTCAGATCCGATTGGTGTCAGGATACCTCAGACTTAGGATACCTGAGAAGAAAAGGTGCAACGCAAATTGACGAGATGACAATGTAAGATTCTCGGTGGAAAGGAGCTATGAAGTGATTGTCCGTTATCAAGAGTCCATCACTAACCCAAGGAGAGGGCAAGGAGGTGTCTGGTGAACTCAACGGTAATTTACCGAGATTCCCAAAAGATGGATCTCCACAATTAAGTGAACAGGAGATAACATTTGTCAGATCAAATGATATAAGGAAGTATGCTCGAGGAAAACATGCACAAGTAAACATTGGTTGAAAGGTGCGCCTGGATGGGTTGGGTTGCACGACCAATGTCTGAATGGTGATTCAGAGAAGTATTTCTATGTCAAGAATTCTCAAGAGGTGGAACAAACCTCAGAACATTCTTGACATAAAGGATGGTAATACTCCAAGGTAAAGAAGAACGATTGCTGGGTAGCAAGGAGCTCAAGGTATAACACCAAACATGAACAAGCTCGTGTTGGTGGGAAGGCAATAAAGTGGTCGATGACAATACAATTCATCGAGGGCAAGGATGGTATTTCTCATCATGAATTCAATTGATATCCCGGGTGAGCTCGAATCGTTGACAATCACGACACCTTTGTCGCGAGAGTTCATGATGATGTAATCGATCGCCATTTACATCAAGTCAAAGTAATGATGAAGTGAAAGGTTATTGGAACCAAGGGTAATTACACAAACTCGAAAACCAAGCTTGTTGTTCAAGGCTTAAATGATATGACGATGAGGATCGACGTAAGGTTAGTTCTATCGTCGAAAATCGCGGTTCAGAAGAAGGACCAGGTAGCACAGTTAAAATCGGTACGACAAGGATATAGCCAAACAGGCTAGGAATGGCGATAGAAGCTTACTGAAGAGTTGTTGGACCGTAGTGCGGACTCGGTTCAGTTATCGGTGTCGTTGAGTGTTTATTAACTCGTAGACCGTGAGAAATTGGAATCGGGGAAGGTAGTACTTGATGAACTCATAAAAAGTTATGTAGTTCCATGATAATCTCGAGATACCAGGGGGGTAATACTCGACACAAGATCAAAGTAAAGGTTGGGCTGGTGTATTGATCCATAGAAGACAATTGTTTTAACTTGTCCGAGAAATGAGATCGAAGAAGAACAATCATGGTCGGAACCACGATTGCAAAAGGTCAGATCCTAGATATAAGATGAACTTATATCGAAGGAATAATCCATTTAAGAGAAGCTTTAATGATAAGATATACATCGTGGTCCATGGGCATGAACACAAGTTCAAGGTCGACTCCCACCTCCAATGCAAAGCCTTTCATTCACTTCTCACGCTCGAGGAAGTTGCAGGTGGTTGAGATTATATCCGGCGAAGCACCGTAAGAGTATGATTCGCGAAAACTTTCGGGTTCACACGGTTTAGTGAAGGCATATGTTCAACCCATAGGGCTTCTTAGAAACATATACCACAAGTTTCAAGAGTAAATAACACAAGCCCAAAAGCGCAGCATGGTTGGCAAGCAGAGGATACAACTTAACAATGGCATTATGTATCGGGAAGAACTCACAAAGTGATCAAATGTGAAGGATAATTGTCGGATAACAATCCAACAAAGGACTTGATGGTCCACAAAGGATCCGATACGAGTATCGCATCAGCTATAGGAAGAAGAATGCAAGGAGATCAGATTATAGAAACAACTGACTAACTCAATTGTCAAATTCAAAGGAATTATGATTTAAATCAAGGGATCGTAAGCAAGGCTCGATTAGAGATGGATAAGTTGAATAGCCTTAGGGTACAATCAACGACAATTGGATTGGTCGAGAACCAATTCCAGCTTAAAGGAATGGCAGCTCAGCCGTAAAGGTAATTTATAAGGATCAATGATGATTATGGGTATCCGCAAACATATTGAGTCAACAGATCTAAAAATGATAATGACAAGGAATGTCAATATGACTACGAGACTTATGGGATTAACCATAATGCAAGCAAGCAAGAATTTCAAGAGCCAAAGGCTCCAGAGGATTTTCGAAGATCGAATAGTAATTTGAAGACTTTGCGAAACACATGAACAAGCTGGGTTGAGCGGATACCGACAAGTGCGTAGTATTTATTTGAAGGGGTATTCATGTGGCAAAGAACTGCTAGGCAAGAGGCACAAGGTATTCTCGAACAATAGAGAAAACTTTGGGGTATCTTGTAATAACAAGATCAATGGGGATGATCGCATGAATGGCAAGTATAAGTAGTTATCCATACGGATTTATCGGTGGTCGAATAGCAAAAGTGATGGGCACCAAGTCTCGAGAGAACATCGAGAGTATCTTCGAATCTTCCGATTAGCGCACAATCATCTGAAGTGAGGGGCTCTCCGGAGAAAGTACTTGCGAGAACCTAAAGTTAGTTTTGTTTTTAGCAAGTTCATTTAACCCGAATAGAAGAGAGTTCAGAGTCCCGCAGTAAAGGTCGAGGAGTAAAAGATCCTAGTACCAATTCGGATGGCTTACGTGGGCCCGTGAAGGCACATACACCAAGTTAGTAAAAGTTTTGTAATGTCTAGACTCGACTTCGCCAAGGAGTGTGGAAGGGGATTCCTACAGCAATGGGCTCGATACCAATCTTCAGACGCCTCGATTCAATCGTAGACACTAATCATGCACGCAAATGTGTACGATCAAGATCGAGGACTCACGGAAGATATCACAACACAACTCTACAAATAAAATAAGTCATACAAGCATCATAATACAAGCCAGGGGCCTCGGGGCTCGAATACAAGTGCTCGATCATAGACGAAGTCGGGAAGCAACAATATCCGAAAGTACGCATATAAGTTAAAACAAGGTGCCATAAGATGGCTAGCACAACCGGGATACAGATCGAAGAGGAGTAGGCCTCCTGCTCGGGATCCTCCTAGGTCACTCCCCGGCCGCCGCCGGGCTGCACGTGGTAGTAGGCACCTCCCGAGTAGTAGTCGCCATCGACGGTGGCGTCTGCCCTCGGCTCCATCGTCTGGTTGCAGCAATCATGTAGAGGTAGGGGGAAAAGGGGGAACAAGGCGACCGTGAGTACTCATCCAAAGTACTCGCAAGCAAGGAGCTACACTACATATGCATGGATATATGTGTAAAGGCCATATCAGTGGACTGAACTGCAGAATGCCGTAATAAGAGGGGATAGCTAGTATTAGCGAAGACTACGCTCGACACCGGGTCTTACAATGTAGGAGGGACAATCAAGTCCTCCAAGTAACATCATATAGCAATAATCCTACCCGGCAATCCTCGCTCATATCCCCGAGCGAGAGCGACCACCGGTTGTATCCGCACTTGGAAGGTGTGTTTTATCAAGTATCCGGTTCTAGTTGTCATAAGCTCAAGGTACAACTCCAAGTCGCCCCATATCGAAGATCACGGCTATTCGAATAGATTAATCACTGCAGGGTGCACCATCTTACCCAAAGAAGCTTGATCCCATTTGGCCGGACACACTTTCTGGGTCATGCCCGGCGCGGAAGATCAACACGCCGCAGCCCCACCTAGGCACAACAGAGAGGCCAACACGCCGGTTCAAACCTAAGCGCCGTTAGGGTCCGGGGCCCATCGCTCGAAAGCACACCTGCATCGCTATGTGACGTGGGTCGAAGCGCACTCCTAGCCCAGCAGCGTTCCAAATTAATCCGGCCACGCCAGCCTGTCACGACGCCTGGAGTATTTCTGATACCACGACGCCGGATACCCATAACTACTCCCGCTGTAGATGGTTAGTGCGTAAAAGCTCAGAGCCAACCCAGATCAAATACCAAGACCTCGTTAAGCTGCAGCAGTTAATCGCGAACGCCGAACGAGGCCAGGCCCACTCTCTCCTAGGCGGTCTCAACTCGCCCTGCCGCTTCCGCCACAATGATCCACTCGCGGGTGCTCCATCAGCGGACCCGACTTTAGTCTCCACATGTATCATGTATAAGTATATAATATATACCCGTGATCAACTCCCAAGTGATCACGGCCCGATAGTATAGCACGGCAGACGGACAAGAAAGTAGGGCCACAGATGAAAGTACTAGCATCCTATACTAAGCATATAGGATTGCAGGTAAGGTAACAATGGTTACAAGGACGGGCTATGCAAAGAAAGATAGGAGTATCCGAAAACAAGAACTCGCTATACTACTCTAATGCAAGCAGTGTAGATAAGAGTAGGCGATATCTGGTGATCAAGGGGCTTGCCTGGTTGCTCGGGCAAGAGAGGGGTCGCCAACACCGTAGTCGAATCGCCACCGCAGCTGGCTTGGGTCTCGTAGTCTACCGGAGAGAAGAGGGGAAGAAACAATGAATATAAAGTAAACAGATGCATATCGATGCATGACATGTCAAGAAGCGATGCTAGGCGTGTTCCCTAACGTGGTATGAGGGGGTACTGGTTAGGGGAAAGCATCCGGAAGTTTTCCTTGCCCGACGCCTCACGCATGGATGAACCGGAGAGGAAAGTTTGCAGGTTCGATAGGTTAGAGGCGTGTGGTGGACTAACGGACCGCGTATCCGGATTCGCCTCGGCCGCTCGAGCAACTTTCATGTTGAAAATATTTTAATCCGGATTACGGATTAAAAGATATGATTTTAGAAGATTTTATTAATTTCGGAATTTTATTAATTATTTAATTAATTTCGAAAATGCATTTATGACATCAAGATGATGTCATGCTGACATCATCAGTCAACAGGGTTGACTGAGTCAACCCTGACAGGTGGGTCCCGCATGTCATTCTCTAATACCTAATTAACCTAATCAGAGTTGATTAACATTAATTAATTAAGTTAATTAATGATTAGGGTTAATTAATCAGAATTAATTAGATTAATTAAATACTTCATTAATTAATTAATTAACTAATTAGTTAATTAGTTTTAATTCATTTTCATTTTATTTTTATTTTGTTTTAATAAAACCGTCCTTTTTCGGGGGGTGGGGCCCCCATGTCATGGGCCCAGGGCCAAACGGGTGCGGGTCCAATGGGCAAAGGTCCGACGGGCGCCTGTGGCTCGCCTGGGCGGGCGTGGCTGCACACGGCGGGTTGCCGCAATGGGCACCAGTGAGCACCGGTGAGGCGTGGCTGCATGGGCTGGCGAGGGCGGCTGCAGCCACCTAAGATGGGGCAGCGCCGCCAACGGTCGCCGGCACAAGGTCGAGGCAAGGCACGGCCAAGAGGGAACGGGGCCACAGCCGGGGCTAGCGGCGCCCAAGACGGAGGGTCGAGCGGTCCGGTGACTGGGGGGGAAACGAGGGCGAGGTTCGGGTCACGGAGAAGGAGCCGGGGAAGGAGAGGGCACGGGGAGGCGGCGTGGCTGCTGGTGGCCGGAGCCGGGACGGAGCCGGGCGACGGGCTCCGGGCAAGGCTGCTCTGGAGGGGGGAGAGAGGGAACCATTTGAGGGGAGGGCGAGCTCACATCGGGCGCTGGCTGTCTATGCGAGCTGGCTCGGTGGAGGGGTGACGACCGGGCGAGGAGGCGGGCGGGCGAGCTCACGGCCGGGAGGCGGAGGGGGTCGGGATCGACCTGCCAAGCGGCTGTCGTGCTTGGGGGCGACGGAGGGAGGAGGGGACCCGGACGGTGGAGAGGAGGATGAGGGGGGTCCGGCGGTGGGGCGGGGGCCAAGCAGGTGGGGGCGATGGGTCTCGCCGATCCGGATCGGGCGAGGGAGCAGGGAGCGGGTCGGGCGCTGCGTGGGATGGGGCGGCTAGGGTTTGCCATGGGGGTGAGGATAAGCGACCGACGCTGGCCGGGCCAGGGGAATGGGCCAGGGGAGGGGCCAAGTGAGGGGGAATGGGCCGGGGAATGGGCCAGGTTTTCCTTCCCTTTTTTTTGTCTTTCCTTTTCTTTTATTATTTCTCTTTCTGCATTTTTAGTTTATTTAAAATGCTAAAGCATTTTACCAAAATTAGTGCACCCCACCATAATTAGGTTAGCTATTATAGACAACCCCTAACATTTTTAGTCTTTGTTTTGAAACCTTTTATCTTTGCTTTTGTTTTGATTTTGAATTGAACCGGTTTCAACTAACGCGAAGTTTATCCACAAAGAATCGAGGTGACGTGGCAACATTAGTGGGGATTCTTGTAGCATAATTACCCGGCAAGGCCACAATTAGGATTGAAATAAATAAAAACCGTGATGTTGCTAAACCCACTATTTTGGATCTCAAGGAATTTAATTATGAAAATTGCTCTTGATTAGTTGTATTTCCTTATTGCAATCCGTGCTAGATTCTCCTCATGCTTATAGTCAAAATAAGGCCTTTAATTTAACATATTGTTGATGCTTTGATGCAATCTTATGAAGAAAAACTTGAGTTGAAAGTTTCTATCCCTAGAAAAATCTATGATGAGTGGGAACCCACTATTAGAATTAAAATTAAAGATTTTGAGTTTTATGCTTTGTGTGATTTGGGTGCTAGTGTCTCTACTATCCCCAAAACTTTATGTGATTTGCTAGATTTCCGTGATTTTGATGATTGCTCCTCAAACTTGCATCTTGCGGATTCCACTATTCAAAAGCCTATGGGAAGAATTAATGATGTTCTTATTGTTACCAATAGAAATTATGTGCCCGTAGATTTTATAGTTCTTGATATAGATTGCAATCCTTCATGTCCTATTATTCTTGGTAGACCTTTCCTTAGAACGATTGGTGCAGATATTGATATGAAGGAAGGGAATATTAGATTCCAATTTCCCTTAAAGAAGGGTATGTAACAATTCCCTAGAAAGAAAATAAAATTACCATATGAATCTATCATGAAACCTACTTATGGATTGCCTATCAAAGATGGCAATACCTAGATCTATCTTCGCTTTTATGCCTAGCTAGGGGCATTAAACGATAGCGCTTGTTGGGAGGCAACCCAATTTTATTTTGTGCTTTTTTTGATTTTTCTTCTGTTTAGGAATAAATAATCCATCTAGCCTCTGTTTAGATGTGGTTTTATCTTTTAATTAGTGTTTGTGCCAAGCTAGACCTATTGGATCTTCTTGGATGATATTTATTTGATCTTGCTGTAATTTCCAGAATCTTTGTGCTCAGTGCCCGAATTGTTAAAAATCACCAGAACGTGATAAAATACTGATTCCAATTGCTGCTGATCAATAAACAAATTTTCCAGGTCTTCTAATTTTTGTAGAAGTTTTTGGGTTCAAGAAATTTGCATTAGTAACAGATTGCTACAGACTGTTCTGTTTTTGACAGATTCTGTTTTTCGTGTGTTGTTTGCTTATTTTGATGAATCTATGGCTAGTAAATTAGTTTATAAACCATAGAGAAGTTGGAATACATTAGGTTTAACACCAATATAAATAAAGAATGAGTTCATTACAGTACCTTGAAGTAGTCTTTTGTTTTCTTTCTCTAACGGAGCTCACGAGATTTCTATTGAGTTTTGTGTTGTGAAGTTTTCAAGTTTTGGGTGAATTCTTTTGATGGATTATGGAACAAGGAGTGGCAAGAGCCTAAGCTTGGGGATGCCCATGGCACCCCAAAGATAATCCAAGGACACCAAAAGTCAAAGCTTGGGGATGCCTTGAAGTCATCCCTCTTCGTCCACTTCCATCGGTAATTTACTTGGAGCTATATTTTTATTCACCAACATGATATGTGTTTTGCTTGGAGCGTCTTGTATTATTTGTGTCTTTGCTTGTTAGTTTACCACAATTATCCTTGCTGTACACACCTTTTGAGAGAGCCATACTTGAATTGGAATTTGTTAGAATACTCTTTTGTGCTTCACTTATATCTTTTGAGCTTGATAGTTTTGCTCATAGTGCTTCACTTATATCTTTTGAGCGTGATAATTTTTGCTCTAGTACTTCACTTAGATCTTTTAGAGCACGGTGGTGGATTTGTTTTAAAGAAACTATTTGATCTCTCATGCTTCACTTAGATTATTTTGGGAGACTTTAATAGCATGGTAATTTGCTTAATGTTAATATACTTGGTGTTCAAGATATGGGAAACTTTCTTTTGAGTGAATTGAATACTAAGATAAGTTTGATGCTTGATAATTGTTTTGAGATATGGAGGTGATAATATCAAAGTCGTGCTAGTTGAGTAGTTGTGAATTTGTGAAATACTTGTGTTGAAGTTTGCAAGTCCCGTGAGCATGCACGTATGGTTAAAGTTATGTAACAAATTTGAAACATGAAGTGTACCGGGCTTTGTGCATCCTTATGAGTGACGGTCGGGGACGAGCGATGGTCTTTTCCTACCAATCTATCCCCCTAGGAGCATGCGCGTAGTACTTGAATTTTTGATGACTTCTAAATTTTTGCAATAAGTATATGAGTTCTTTTGACTAATGTTGAGTCCATGGATTATACGCACTCTCACCTTTCCACCTTTGCTAGCCTCTTGACTGCGTGCATTGCCCTTTCTCACCTTGAGAGTTGGCGCAAACTTCACGGCAGCATCCAAACCCCGTGGATACGACACGCTCTATCACACATAAACCTCCTTATATCTTCCTCAAAACAGCCACCATACCTACCTATTATGGCATTTCCATAGCCATTCCGAGATATATTGCCATGCAACTTCCATCATCATCATCATGACATACATTACTTTTGTCATATTGCCATTGCATGATCATGTAGTTGACATCGTATTTGTGGCAAAGCCACCATGCATTATTTTTCATACATGTCACTCTTGATTCATTGCACCATCCCTAAGACATCACCCGAGGCATTCATATAGAGTCATACCTTGTTCTAGTTTCGAGTTGTAATCCTCATGTTGTAATCAATAGAAGTGTGATGATCATCATTATTAGAGCATTGCCCAAAAAAAAAGAGAAAGGCCTAAGAAAGAAAGGCCCAAAAAAAGAAAAGAAAAAGGGCAATGCTACTATCTCTTTTTCCACACTTGTGCTTCAAAGTAGCACCTTGTTCTTCATGTAGTGAGTCTCATATATTGTGCTTCAAAGTAGCACCTCGTTCTTCATGTAGTGAGTCTCATATATTGTGCTTCAAAGTAGCACCTCGCTCTTCTTGTAGTGAGTCTCATAAGTTGTCCTTTTATACTAGTGGGAATTTTTCATTATAGAACTTGGCTTGTATATTCCTACAATGGGCTTCCTCAAATGCCCTAGGTCTTCGTGGAGCAAGCAAGTTGGATGCACACCCACTAGTTTTCTTTTGTTGAGCATTTATAGCTCTAGTGCATCCGTTGCATGGCAATCCCTACTCCTCAGGTTGACATCAATTGATGGGCATCTCCATAGCCTGTTGATTAGCCTCGTCGGCAACGTGAGACTTTCTCCTTTTTGTCTTCTCCACACAATCCCCATCATCATCATATTCTATTCCACCCATAGTGCTATATCCGTGGCTCACGCCATGTATTATGTGAAAATTGAAAAAGTTTGAGATTATTTAAGTATGAAACAATTGCTTGGCTTGTCATCGGGGGTATAGAAGTTGGGAACATCTTTGTGTGACAGAAATGAAGCATAGCCTAACTATATGATTTTGTAGGATGAACTTTCTTTTGCCATGTTATTTTGAGAAGACATGATTGCTTTGATTAGTATGCTTGAAGTATTATTATTTTTGTGACAATATGAACTATTGTCTTGAATCTTTCGGATCTGAATATTCATATCACAATTGATATTATGCCAAAGTATCACTCCGCATCAAAAATTCTTTTTTATCATTTACCTACTCGAGGACGAGCAGGAAATTAGCTTGGGGATGCTTGATACGTCTCCAACGTATCTATAATTTTTGATTACTCCATGCTACTTTGTCCACTGTTTTGGACTATATTGGGCTTTATTTTCCACTTTTATATTACTTTTGGGACTAACCTATTAACCGGAGGCCCAGCCTGCAATTGCTGTTTTTGCCTTTTTCAAGATTTCAAGAAATGTAATATCAAACGGAGTCCAAACAGAATGAAACCTTCGGGATCGTGGATTTTCCAACTAAACGTGATCCGTGAGACTTGGACCCTACTCCAAGCAAAGGCTGAGGCGGTCACGAGGGTGGAGGGCCCCCTAGGCGCGCGCTTCTCACCTCGTGGGCCCCTCGGAGCTCCACCGACGCACTCCTTCCTCCTATATATACCACGTATCCTCGAATCCATCAGAACATGAGCCAAAACCCTAATTCCACCGGGCCAAGAACTTTCTCAGATCCACGAGATCCCATCTTGGGGCCTGTTCGAGCTCCGCCGGAGAGGGCCGCTATCATCCGCGAAGGGCTTCTACATCATCATAGCCCTCCGATGAAGTGTGAGTAGTTTACTTCAGACCTTCAGTCCATAGTTATTAGCTAGATGGCTTCTTCTCTTTTTGGATCTCAATACAATGTTCTCCCCTCTCTCGTGGAGATCTATTCGATGTAATCTTCTTTTATGTGTGTTTGTTGAGACCGTGAATTGTGGGTTTATGATCCAAAGTATTATCTATGGAAAATATTTGATTCTTCTCTGAATTCTTTTATGTATGATTGAGTTATCTTTGCAAGTCTCTTCGAATTATCTCTTTGGTTTGGCCAACTAGATTGGTAGTTCTTGCAATGGGAGAAGTGCTTAGCTTTGGGTTCAATCTTGCGGTGTCCTTACTCAAAGGATGTAAAGAGTTTCAAGGCACGTATTGTATTGTTGCCATCGATGATAACAAGTTGGGGTTTTTTTTATCTTATTGCTTGTATTTATCCCTCTAATTCATGTCATCTTGCTTATGGTGCTACTGCTTTTTACCTAATACACTAGATGCATGCTGGATAGCGGTCGATGAGTGGAGTAATGGTAGTAGATGCAGAATCGATTCGATCTACTTGTTTTGGACGTGATGCCTATATACATGATCATTTCCTAGATATACTCATAACTATGCTCAATGCCAATTGCTCAACAGTAATTTGTTCACCCACCGTAGAGAATACTTATGCTCTTGAGGGAAGCCACTAGTGAAACCTATGGCCCCCGGGTCTATTCTCATCATATCAATCTATATCACTTTATTTACTTGTTTCGTTTTACTTTGCCTTTTACTTTTTACTTTGCATCTATCTATCAAAAATAACAAAAATATTATCTCTATCGATCTCACTCTCGTAAGTGATTTGTGAAGGGATTGACAACCCCTAAGCGTTGGTTGCGAAGTTGCTATCATTTTGTGTAGGTACGAGGGACTTCAGCGTGGTCTCCTCATCGGATTGATACCTTGGTTCTCAAAATCGAGGGAAATACTTACGCTACTTTACTGCTTCATCCTCTCCTCTTCGGGGAAATCCAACGCAGTGCTCAAGAGGTAGCAGGGCAGAGGTCGACGACAAGGACGACGCGCGGCGCGGGCGAGGGTGGGGTCGAGGGCGTCGACGGCGGCGACGGCATCTGCAGGCGTCCGCCGATCGCGGCGCAGGTCGAGCGTGGCGCAGGGGCGGCGATGACGTCGGGGTGACGGAGACGGTGTTGGGGTGATGGCGACGCGTGGGGTGGCGCAAGGCATTACGGCCGGGCGACGGAGGTGACGGGGCAGAGGGCGGCGCCGGTGGGAGAATGAGGAACTGGAACGAAAATTTCACAATTGTCGCTTATATACACAGAGCATTCGTACCGGTTCATGGCACCAACCGGGACCAATGCTCACCTTTAGTCCCGGTTGGTGCCACCAACCGGGACCAAAGGTCTCTTTTCAGCAGCCCAAAGGGCGGGAAGCAGAGTTTTGTGGGTTGGTGGTATCAACGGCATTAAAGGCGGGCGCATTAGTCCCGGTTGGTGCCATGAACCGGGACCAATGCCCCCCTTTGGCACCGGTTGGTGGCACCAACCGGTACGAAATGCCACGTGCTGACAGTGGCCAATACTTTCGTCCCACCTCGCTAGTTGAGAGGGGCGGGTAGTGGTTTATAAGCCCCACTGCCGCACCCCTCTCAAGCTTCTCTCAATTGCAGGCTTACGGGCCTAATTGTCACTGCTATGCCTGATGGGCCTACTGGGCCTTCTGCGGGCCTGAATCCTTGCCCGTGGTAGGGTTTCTAGTCGTATTCTGGCCGTAGTGGCCCAGTAGGTGGCATTTTTTTATTTTTCCCAGTTTTTTGCATTATTTATTTTCTTTTGTTTTTTGCTTTATTTTTTAGTTCCATTTGCTTTTAGGTAATAAAAAATATAAACTTTCTGTTAGTGCCATTTCTTTTCCAATTTGAATAGTTTAAATTTGAATTTTTTGAAATTTGTGTGAATCACTAGTTGTTGAATAACTTTACTATAAACATAGATTTTTGAGTGATTCTTTTTCCTGCTATTTAATATTACTCGCTGTTTTATCACTATATTCAAAAACAAATTTTGTTATTTTAGTTTCTAACACAAAAATTATTCATGATAATTCTTTTTGCTATTAAAGTTTCTAACAAAAAATTCTTTATGAAAATTCTTTTTGCTTTTAATGTTTTGAACAGAAAATACTTTGATATTTTTGGTTGCAAATTTTATATAATTTTAGTTTCAATAATACTAGAGGTTTATAAAAGTTTTTGAGTTGATTCCTTTTGCTATTGGAGTTTTATAAAAGCTTTTTAGTTGATTCTTTTTGCTATTGAAGGATATTATAGTTTTGTTTTAGTTGATCATAACAGAATATTTTAATTGATTATTTTTAGTTCATTCTTTTTGCTATTAGTTCATTCTTTTTGCTTTTAGTTCATTCTTTTTGCTATTAGTTCATTCTTTTTGCTATTAGTTCATTATTTGAGCTAAATGACCCTTAAATTGAAAAGCAGTACAAATGAACTCTGAAAAGGTTGAAAGTTGGCATGGTATCATCATTTCACCCATATAGCATGTGCTAAAAAGTTGAGAGGGTTACGACAAAAACTGGATACAAAACAGACAATCTCTTTGGAAGTATCAGGGTTTCGGTGAAAACTCATCTATTACAAAGTGATTTCATTTGTTCAAATGTAACTGCAGTGATATTCTACATCAAAGGCATCATCATAATAGTTGTTGATAGAAAGTGTTCACTTTTTCTTCGCTTGTGTTCTTTGCTTATTGCTACCAGAACCATGGATAATCTTCATCGCTTAACAGGATGCTTGGGTCAGCCTTTGACTTTGAAGGGAGGAATTTCATGTAACTTTTCATAATCTTCAGACACGTTTGTCTTGCCCTCCAATCCCAAGATGTCTCTTTTTCCTGAAAGAACTATGTGGCGCTTTGGCTCATCGTATGATGTATCCGCTTCCTTATATTTTCTTTTTCTCGGTTAGGTAGACATGTCCTTCACATAGAAAACCCGCGCCACATCGTTGGCTAGGACGAATGGTTCTTCTGTGTACCCCAGATTGTTCAGATCCACTGATGTCATTCCGTACTGTGGGTCTACCTGTACCCCACCTCCTGACAGATTGACCCATTTGCACTTAAACAAAGGGACCTTAATATTATTTCCATAGTCAAGTTCTCATATGTCCACTATGTAACCATAATGTGTGTCCTTTCCCCTATTGGTTGCTGCATCAAAGCGGACAACACTGTTTTGGTTGGTGCTCTTTTGATCTTGGGCGATTGTGTAAAATGTATTCCCATTTATCTCATACCCTTTGTAGGTCATTACAGTCGAAGATGGTTCCCTCGCCAATGAGTACAGGTCATTGGAAACACTGTTGTCACACGAGACGTGTTTGGAACCAATCGCTAAACTCCCGATGTGTTCACATGTAATCCAGTCCTCACACTGGTCCGGGTGTTTGGAGCGCAGAATTTTCTTGTGTTCATCAAAATACTGGGTCACCAAGGTAGAATTCTGTAGAACCGTGTAGTGTGCTTGAGACCAAGAATGCCCGTCCCTACATACTATTGAGTCCCTCCTAGCGTGCCTTTTTCCACCAGTCTCCCCTCATACCGCGATTAAGGGAGACCTATCTTCTAAGGTCGGGAATGAAGTCAACACAAAACCCAATGACATCCTCTCGTTTGATGGCCCATGGAGATGCTTCCTTCTGGCCTAGCGTTACTGAGACATATTTCTTTAGGACTCCCATGAACCTCTCAAAGGGGAACATATTGTGTAGAAATACAGGGCCCGTAATGACAATCTCGCCGACTAGATGAACTAGGACGCAAGGCCATGATATTGAAGAAAGATGGTGGGAACACCAGCTCGAAACTGACAAGACATTGCGCCACATCACTCCTTAACCCTGGTAGGATTTTTGGATCGATCACCTTCTGAGAGATTGCATTGAGGAATGAACATAGCTTCACAATGGCTAATCGAACGTTTTCCGGTAGAAGCCCCCTCAATGCAACCGGAAGCAGTTGCGTCATAATCATGTGGCAGTCATGAGACTTTAGGTTCGGAACTCTTTCTCCGGCATATTTATTATTCCCTTTATATTCGACGAGAAGCGACGGGACCTTCATATCTGAAAGCAGGCATTCAAAGAAGATTTCCTTCTCTTCTTTGGTAAGAGCATAGCTGGTCGGGACCTTCATATCGCTTTGGAGGCAAGCCGCCTTTTTTCGCGTGCAAACGCTTGCGAGGTCCTCCGGTGCCTCCGATGTATCTTTTGTCTTCCCATACACACCCAAGAAGCCTAGCAGGTTCACGCAAAGGTTCTTCGTCACGTGCATCACGTTGATCGAAGAGCGGACCTCTAGGTCTTTCCGGTAGGGTAGGTCCCAAAATATAGATTTCTTCTTCCACATGGGTGCGTGTCCTGCAGAGTCACTCGGAACAGATAGTCCGCCAGGACCCTTTCCGAAGATTACTTTTAAATCATTGGCCATAGAAAGTACGTGATCACCGGTACGCATGGCGGGCTTCTTCCGGTGATCTACCTCGCCTTTGAAGTGCTTGCCTTTCTTTCGACATTGATGGTTGGTCGGAAGGAATCGACGATGCCCTAGGTAAACATTCTTCCTACATTTGTCCAGGTATATACTTTGGGTGTCATCTAAACAGTGCGTGCATGTGTGGTATCCCTTGTTTGTCTCCGTCCCGAAGGTTACCGAGAGCATGCCAATCATTGATGGTGACAAACAGCAACGCATGCAGGTCAAATTCCTCATGTTTGTGCTCATCCCACACACGTACACCTTTTCCAGTCCATAGCTGTAAAAGTTCTTCAACTAATGGCCTTAGGTACACATCAATGTCGTTGCCGGGTTGCTTAGGGCCTTGGATGAGAACTGGCATCATAATGAACTTCCGCTTCATGCACAGCCAAGGAGGAAGGTTATAGATACATAGAGTCACGGGCCAGGTGCAATGATTGCTACTCTGTTCCCCGAAAGGATTAATGCCATCCGCGCTTAAACCAAACCATACGTTCCTTGCGTCACCTGCAAACTCCTTCCAAAGATTTTCTCTCGATTTTTCTCCACTGCGACCCATCAGTGGGTGCTCTCAACTTCCCGTCTTTCTTATGGTCATCTCTGTGCCATCGCATCGACTTGGCATGCTCTTTGTTTCTAAACAGGTGTTTCAACCGTGGTATTATAGGAGCATACCACATCACCTTGGCAGGAGCCCTCTTCCGGGGGCGCTCGCCGTCAACATCACCAGGGTCATCTCGTCCTATCTTATACCGCAATGCACCGCATATCGGGCATGCGTTCAAATCCTCGTACGCCCCATGGTACAGGATGCAGTCATTAGGGCATGCATGTATCTTATGCACCTCCAATCCTAGAGGGCAAACAACCTTCTTTGCTGCATACGTACTGTCGGGCAATTCGTTATCCTTTGGAAGCTTCTTCTTCAATATTTTCAGTAGCTTCTCAAATTCTTTGTCGTGCAGCATTCTCTCGCCTTCCACCGCAGCAATTCCAAAGACGGTACCGATCTTTGTGTTGCCATCTTCGCAATTGGGGTACAAACCTTTTTGTGATCCTCTAGCATGCGATCGAACTTCACCTTCTCCTTTTGACTTTCACACTGACTCCTTGCATCAACAATGACCCGGCGGAGATCATCATCGGGCACATGGTCTGGTTCCTCTTGATCTTCAATAGCTTCCCCCATTGCAGCATCACCGTATTCGGGGGGCACATAGTTCTCATCGTCCTCTTCTTCTTTGATGACTTCCATCATAACCCCTATTTCTCCATGCTTGGTCCAAACATTATAGTGTGGCATGAAACCGTTATAAAGCAGGTGGTATGAATGATTTTCGAGTCAGAGTAAGACTTCGTATTCCCGCATACAGGGCATGGACAACACATAAAACCATTTTGCTTGTTTGCCTCGACCACTTCGATAAAATCATGCACGCCCTTAATGTACTCGGAGGTGTGTTTGTCACCATACATCCATTGCCGGTTCATCTGCGTGCATTATATATAATTAAGTGTGTCAAAAACCATTACAGAACATCATGAATAGATAATTAAGTGACCAAATTAATAGAAGTTCATCATCTCACATTAAAACCAAAGTACATACATAGTTCTCATCTAACAACATATAGCTCTCCAGAGCATCTAATTAATTAAACCACACATTGAAACTATGTAAAACATTTCAATGCCAAAACAAATGCGATCATAATCTCAACCAAGGTAACAATTGATCCAATGGCATAATGATACCAAGCCTCGGTATGAATGGCATATTTTCTAATCTTTCTAATCTTCAAGCGCATTGCATCCATCTTGTTCTTGTGATCATCAATGACATCCGCAACATGCAACTCCAATATCATTTTCTCCTCCTCAATTTTATTTAGTTTTTCCTTTAAGAAATTGTTTTCTTCTTCAACTAAATTTAACCTCTCGACAATAGGGTCGGTTGGAATTTCCGGTTCACATACCTCCTAGATAAATAAAATCTATGTCACGTTGGTCGGCATAATTGTCATAAACAACAAATGAACCAAATAGTTATAAATATAATATATACCACATCCGAATCATAGACAGGACGAGGGCCGACGGGGGCGGATACCAACCCCATCGCACTAAATAATAAGAAGCAATAATAAAAGTAAGAAAATTATACAAGTATATATCTATATAAACATACAAGTAAGAATTTTTTTCCTTTCAGAAAGAAGATAAGAACAAGAGGTTCACCACCGTGGTGGCGGCGACGAGATCGGCACGGACGATCGACGGTGGTGAAGACAGGGACGGCACGTGACGGACAGCTAAACCTAGACAAATATTGATGAAAATGGAGCTTGGAGGTCGAGCTTGGAGAGGAGAAAGCTTAAGTAGTGTGGCTCGGGCATTCCATCGAACACCTGGTGTGCATAGGAGGTGAGCTAGAGCACCACAAAGCTCCCCCCTCGCCGGCCAGGAAAAACAGAGCACTGGGAGTGCTCTGCTCGCGGGCGAGGGGTATATATAGGCAACTCAATGGTCCCGGTTCGTGGCACGAACCGGGACTAAAGGTCACCCTTTCGTACCGGTTCATGCCACGAACCAGGTCCACTGGAGGTGGGCCAGGAGCAAGGACCATTAGTCCCGGTTCGTGCCACCAACCGGGCCCAAAGGTCCAGACGAACCGGGACCAATGCCCCCACGAGTCTCGGCAGGCCCCTGGCCTCATGAACCGGGACCAATGGGCCCATGGGTACCGGTTCATGACCGAACCGGGACTAATGGGATAACCAGGCCCAAATGTATGCCCTGTTTTCTACTAGTGGTAGTAATGCAGATACGGTTCAAGATAGTGAGACATCCCTGTTGGTCTCCAAGAAAGCTGTTAGAAACTATCTTGACGACAGTGAGAGAACCAGAAGTCCTGTCTTGATGTAGTGTTCGAAAGCATCGCCACTCATCACGGGCACAAGCTCTTGAACTCGCCTGCCTAAATCAGTTCGCCTTCTTGAGTCTCAACTTCAAGTTGAAAGACATCGATCAGATGTGTCATGGCGACAGGAAGTCAAGGACCGAGGAAGTCCCTCAGAATTCAGGGATGCATACTTCCTAGTGCAATGCAAGTTACTGGAGGATTTAAGCGCCAAACAAGAGAAAGTTAATAAGCTTGCTAAGCATCTTGCCAAAGATTATGGGTACCTGTGATATTGTTTCTTGAGATCTTCTCAAGTGGTTTCAGATCTGGATTTGTTTTGCTGGGCGTTTATTTGTGCCGGTCGCCAACTTTGACAACTAGTGTATATGATATGTCGCTTTGTTCCCTATATTTGCACCGGTGGCGAACTTTGATGCCCAAAGTGGATGTAATATGTGTAATAGCCGTGATAGCCTAGCATTAGTTGCTTGCTTATTTATTTCCTTGTTGTCTTGTTTATTTGTTTGCTTGTAGTCAATGCAGTTCTTTTTCCGCGGTTTGCTAGTGGCCGCAATAACCTATTTTTTAAAACTAGGCCACAATAACCATGGGCTACATATTTACTGTAGTGACACTGGGCCTCCTACCTGCCGTAGAAACAATGGGCCTTATTCAGGCCGTAGACACAATGGGCCTTCTACGGGCCGTATCATCAATGGGCCTTATATGGGTCGATGATGATCGACACAAACATGGGCCAATAATGCATCGCATTATGGCCGTAGAACGGGCTAGAGTTGGAATCGTCCGTTCATGGGCCGACCATAACGGATAGTCGTTAATAGGCTGTATTTGATGACGCTATGAAAACTGCCCAACGTATTAACAGGCCACAAACGGGTCGACTGTGACAACAGGCTGAATTTGGCCCACAAGCAGAAAATGACAGTAACGGGTCGTAAGTAACCGAATGCTAGAAATGAGCCCAAGAATAAACGGGCCCTGAGAAGGCTGAAAGATAACATAGGCTGGAAATGGCCCAATGGAATAATGGGCCGTCAATGGTTATAAAGTGATACACTGTTTATTACGGGCCAGTTTCACCACGGGCCGTTAATGGGCCAAGAGTTACAAAGGGCCTCATATGGGCCGAAGACGCCATGGCCCATACATGGGCGGATGTTAAAACGGGCCGGAATCATATTGGATGGCCCATATGACGCCATCGGGCCTAATTCGGATAGGTAACGGGCCCCAAGGTTAGCGGGCTGTAAATGGGCTATATGCTAACAGGCCGTTAATAAAGCTTTTGATTGGTCGGCCCGCCACCTTTTGACCAAGTCAAACGGCCGGCCTTTTCACAGTGAATGGGCCTTTGTTGGGCCGTGCCATGTGTCGACGTATCATAGGCGCCTTCATCCAATGAGTGGATGACATCTGTTCCGACAATGAAGCCGACACGTGTCTCCTCTAGCCAATGATGATTTTACGCTGCGGAAAATCCCCATTGGTCGGGCTGTTAACGGGTTATCGGATCCAAAACCTGACTCGATAGCTTAACGGGCGTTCGCTACGGTGGATGCCACGATGTCGGTCACCCTTGACGAAAGCACTTCTATGACGCCGCAATTTATCGTCATGGAAGTGGACACTTCCGTGATGATAATTTTGGTGATGTCATGGAACACTTCTACGACGACAGTGTATGACTATCTTGATTACATCATAAAATCGCGTCATGGATGTACATGCATGATGTAAAACGTGACTCATCGCGGACAAACACGTATCATCACGGAAGTGTATTTTTTTGTAGTGAAGGTGGATAACGAGGAGGTGGACTTTTAGCTCACCGACTCGGGTGTAGAGGAAGTGGAGGTAGCTCGAATGACGATCACTCAAAGGAGACATGACTAAGCATGCATATTCCACCGAGTAAAATTTTAATTAGATCATCAAATCTCATATAGCATTCTTTGATGACAAAGTGATAATGACATAAAAAATAAAATAGTTTTATTAATTTTCTTACTAAAAATAAACTAGTTCTATAGTAAAATTTTAATTAGATCATCAAATCTCATATACCTAAATTTTCTTACTAAAAATAAACAAGTTATATTAATTCAACTAGTCCAACTTAACACTTACTATAAATAAAATAAACTAGTTCGTACTAAAATAAATTAGTTCTTACTAAAAACAAACTAGTTCTATTAATTTAACTAGTTCAACAAGCACTTACTATAAATAAAAATAAACTAATTCTTACTAAAAATAAACTAGTTCAACTAATTCTATTGATTTTTTTACTAATTCTATTAAACACTTACTAAAAACAGTTTAAAAAATTACATTATACAAGAACAGTGGGCGGCCGGAGGAGGAGGGAGGAGGGTGCGGCCGGTGGAGGAGGGAGGAGGGGGCGGTCGATGGAGGAGGGAGGAGGGGCGGACGGAGAAGGAGGGAGGAGGGGAGGAGGGAGGAGGAGGGACTACATCAGTGGAGGAGGAACGACGACTGCGGGCGATAGCGGTCGTCGGGGAACGGCGGCGGCGGATGACGGGGGCGCGGGTCGGGGAGAGAGTGAGTGAGAGGGACAGTGAGGGGGTCGGTCGCGCGGGGACGATAAGGTAGGGTTAGTAGTAGCGTGTGTCGAAGAAAAGCGCTACTACTACGGAGCATAGCAGTAGCGCCGTATCTGGATACGCGTTGCTACTAAGTGGGGATAGCCATTATGCCGAGTTCAAACTTAGCAGTAGCGCGTTTTGCTAAAACACGTTGCTGCTAAAAGGATAGCAGTAGCACATCTTACTGACACGCGCTACTACTAAGTAGCAGCAGCGCCTCATTTTACCCAGCGCTACTGCTAAGATTCTATGTATAAGCTTTTCCCTAGTAGTGTAATCATGTTTTATAGCTTTTGTTTTAATAAAGTATGAACTAAAGCCTTTGGGATAGTGTGGATGATAGTTGACTTGATTCTGTGCAAAAACAGAAAATTTTGCGCCCAATTTTTGAATTGCCATAATTCATTGGGATGTGATAAAAGTTTGAAATTTTTACAGTTGATTGATATACAGATTTCCTACGTTTTCCTAATTTTCTAGTCACAGAAGTATGGTTCTTGTTCAGATCATTACAGACTGTTCTGTTTTTGACAGATTCTGTTTTCGATGCATAGTTTGCTTGTTTTATAGTTTCTATGGCTTATATTGGTCAATATAAATGTTAGAAATTATAGGGTACAGTAGGCATTGTTTGAGAGCAATTATGAATCTTGTCTTGACAGTACCAAAGTGAAAGATTTGCTCTTTATCATACTAACCTAAGTTCCGTTAAGTTTTGTGTGACTGAAGTTTTCAAATTTTGGGTGAGATATCGATATGAAAAGAATAAGGAGTGGCAAGACCCTAAGCTTGGGGTTGCACAAGGCACACCCAAGGTAATATTCAAGGAAGACCAAAGTTTCCAAGCTTGAGATGCCTCAAAAGGCATCCCTCTTTCGTCTTCAACATTATCGGTAACCTCACTTGGAGCTATACTTTTATTCGTCACATGATATGTGTTTTGCTTGGAGCATCATTTTATTTTATTAGCATTTGCTTGCTGTTATTTACAACAATTTTTTGTATCTTTAATTTCAATAAAAATGTCAAGTATAGCCTGTACCATGCTTATTTTGCAAGTGTATATGTTGCTGTTTGAAAACAGAAATTTTTCTATTATTATCTAAATTCTTCTGGAAAGTTAGAACTTGATAAAATCCTGAAATGTTTACACAGTAAGCTACGATAAATTTTCTACGATGTGGTAATGTTTCAATATTTTTGTAGTTATGAATCTTCTTTCACCCTTTATAGATTGTTCTGTTTAGACAGGTTGTTGTTATGTTCGCATATGTTTACTTGTTTAATGATTCTATTTGAGGATAGGAGTATTAAATATGCAGATGCATTTACTATGCGGTTTCAAATTATACTTTTAGTGATTTGTTACAGTAGAGAATGATAAGGTTTTGCGTTGATTTATACTAACTTATCTCACAAGTTCTTGTTGAGTTAACCGTGATATGAGAGGAATTAAGGAGACACAAAAGCTCAATCTTGGGGATGCCTAAGGCATCCCAAATTAATATTCCAAGAAGTGTCAAGCATCTAAGCTTGGGGATGCCCCGGTACGCATCCCACCTTTCTTCTTCAACAACTATCGGTTAGTTTTGGTTGAGCCTAAGTTTTTACTTGTTCTCATGATATGTGCTATTCTTGGAATATCATTTTGTTTTGTTTTTTTTATTGTTTGAATAAAATACTTAGGATCTGGAATTTTTAAATGAGAGAGAGTCATCACATAGCTACTCAATTATTTAACTACTTTTTGTGCTTCACATATATCCTTTGGAGTAGTTTGTCATTTACTCTTGTGCTTCACTTATATCCTATGAGTAAATTGTTGAATGAATTGAATATCATAAAGTTGAGATTATATGTGCTTCATATGCTTGTACCATGCTTAGAAATATTTCACATTTGCTTTAGAAAGTAAAATCTATTGAAGTTTGAGAATCACAATATTGGTCATACAAACAATTCATGAAAGATAGTATATGGAAGAGAACTTTCACATACAAATATATTATCTTGGACATCTTTTATGATTGCAAACACCCATTCATTATTTTAACTTGAGCAAATTAGTTGAAGTTGGACAAGGAAGACAACATAATGAGTTATGGTTGAGTATATTTGTATAGAAGTTATATTATTATGGATCCTCCAACATGTGGTGCTTGTTTAGAATATTTTGCTAGCCAAAAAATTTATACTAAGCGGGAATACTGCATGTGCATCCAAAATCCTTGAGCCAAGTTTCTTCCATGAGTTTCCACCATACCTACCTATATACGGTATTACTCTGTCATTCCAAGTAAATTTGCATGTGCCACCTCCAATCATTCAAATAAGCATATGTTTTGTGTGCTCTTAGCACTCATGGAGTGGCAGGGGGTGGTCAGTATCTTCCATGCAAAGCGGGTTATTCTCACAATGGGTGTTTATTCACTTGTCATTGCACAAGAGAGGCTGGTAATTGGGATGCCCAGTCCCATGATCAAAACGCAAAATAATGAAACAAACTCCCTGTTGGGAAACGTAGCATGCAATTTCAAAAAAATTCCTACGCTCACGCAAGATCTATCTAGGAGATGCATAGCAATGCGAGGGGGAGAGTGTATCCACGTACCCTCGTAGACCAAAAGCGGAAGCGTTTGTTAACGCGGTTGATGTAGTCGAACTTCTTCTCGTTCCGACCGATCAAGCACCGAAAGTACGGCACCTCTGAGTTCTACACACGTTCAGCTCGATGACGTCCCTCGAACTCTTGATCCAGCAAAGTGTCGATGGAGAGTTGCGTCAGCATGACTACGTGGTGATGGTGATGGTGAACTGATCCACGCAGGGCTTCGCCTAAGCACTACGTGAATATGACCGGAGGCGTAAACTGTGGAGGGGGGCGACACACACGGCTAGGAATCAATATTGTGTGTTCTAGCGGTGCCCCCACATATATATAGGTGGGAGAGGGAGAGTGGCAGCAAGGGCCGCCCCAAGTAGGAGTAATCCTACTTGGGCGCCTCCCACAAGTTGGCCTCCCCCCTTCCATAAGTGTCGGAGGGGGAGGTCAAATCCCCCCCTTCCTTCTCTCTTCCCCCCCTTCCCTTTCCCCCAATTCGTCCTACATGGGGCGCACCAGCCCCTTAGGGGCTGCTCTGTCCCCCTCTTAGCCCATTAGGCCCATGTAGTTTGTCGGGGGTTGCCCGGAACCCCTCCCGGTGACCCGATACGTACCCGGTACCCTCGGAACACTTCCGATGTCCGAATACTATCGTCCTATATATGAATCTTTACCTCTCGGCCATTTCGAGACTCCTCGTCATGTCTGTAATCTCATCCGGGACTCCGAACAACATTCAGTCACTAAATCACATAACTCATATAATACAAATCATCATCCAACGTTAAGTGTACGGACCCTACGGGTTCTAGAACTATGTAGACATGACCGAGACACCTCTCCGGTCAATAACCAATAGCAGAACCTAGATGCTTATATTGGCTCCCACATACTCTACAAAGATCTTTATTGGTCGAACCGTTATGACAACATACGTTATTCCCTTTGTCATCGGTATGTTACTTGCCCGAGATTCGATCGTCGGTATCTTCATACCTAGTTCAATCTTGTTACCGACAAGTCTCTTTACTAGTTCTGTAATGCATCATCCCGCAACTAACTCATTAGTCACATTGCTTGCAAGGCTTCTTATGATGTGCATTACCGAGAGGGCCCAGAGATACCTCTCCGATACTCGGAGTGACAAATCCTAATCTCGATCTATGCCAACCCAACAAACACCTTCGGAGATACCAGAGAGCATCTTTATAATCATCCATTCGTTGCCAGGACGCTTGATAGCACACAAGGCATTCCTCCGGTATCCGGGAGTTGCATAATCTCATAGTCGGAGGAATATGTATTTGACATGAAGAAAGCAACAACAATAAAACTGAACGATCATAATGCTAAGCTAACAAATGGGTCTTGTCCATCCACTACAGGAATCAGGCACTTTGCCGTCAGCCAGCAGACGGCAATAGGTCCGGCTGAACAGGCTTCAGCAAAGGCCTCTTTGTCGTCTGTTAGCAGAGGGCAAAGATGCAAAGTCCTTTGCCGTCAGCTAGCAGACGGCACACGTGCCAGCTCGGGTCCATTAAGGGTTAACGGCGTGCTTTGCCGTCTGCTGGCAGACGACAAAGGTGCAATAGTCTTTGCCATCTGCCAGCAGATGGCAAAGTAACCTGCTACCTATTGAGCACTGCGTTGGATTTCCCCGAAGAGGAGAGGATGATGCAGTAAAGTAGCGTAAGTATTTCCCTCAGTTTTTGAGAACCAAGGTATCAATCCAAAGAGGAGATCACGCACGAGTCCCTCGCACTGCACAAAATGATAGCTACTCACAACCAACGCGATTAGGGGTTGTCAATCCCTTCATGGTCACTTACGAGGGTGAGATCTGATAGAGATGATAAATAATACTTTTGGTATTTTTGATATAGAGATGCAAAGTAAAAAGTAAAAGGCAAAGTAAAAACAAAGAAAGTAATAAAATAATGGAGATTGATATGATGAGAATAGACGCTTGGGGCCATAGGTTTCACTAGTGGCTTCTCTCAAGAGCATAAGTATTCTACGATTGGGTGAACAAATTACTGTTGAGCAATTGATAGAAAAGCGAATAATTATGAGGTTATCTAGGTATGATCATGTATATAGGCATCACGTCCAAGACAAGTAGATCGAAACGATTCTGCATCTACTACTATTACTCCACTCATCGACCGCTATCCAAAGATGCATCTAGAGTATTAAGTTAAAAACAGAGTAACGCCTTAAGCAAGATGACACGATGTAGAGGGATAAATTCATGCAATATGATAAAAACCCCATCTTGTTATCCTCGATGGCAACAATACAATACGTGCCTTGCAACCCTTTGTCACTGGGTAAGGACACCGCAAGATCGAACCCAAAGCTAAGCACTTCTCCCATTGCAAGAACTACCAATCTAGTTGGCCAAACCAACAGATAATTCGAAGAGACTTGCAAAGATAACTCAATCATACATAAAAGAATTCAGAGAAGATTCAAATATTATTCATAGATAAGCTGGATCATAAACCCACAATTCATCGGTCTCAACAGACACACCGCAAAAAAGAAGATTACATCGAATAGATCTCCACAAGAGAGGGGGAGAACATTGTATTGAGATCCGAAAAGAGAGAAGAAGCCATCTAGCTACTAACTATGGACCCGAAGGTCTGAAATAAACTACTCACACTTCATCGGAGAGGTTATGGTGTTGATGTAGAAGCCCTCTGTTGGGGATATTACCGCTAAGGGTAAACCGCCAGATGTGCCGGGTTAACTTCATCAAGAGTTGAACATATTAAAGCCCAAGTAGGCGAGAGGGCTTTATGGCCCATAGCCGGTCCATACCTGTAGTTGTAAACCGCATCAAGATGTAACTTGTATTGTAAGTTAGAATAGTAGAGACCGAGCCGGATACATCTATGAACCGCCGATCAGAAGTTTAACGGGCCACCCATGTATATAAGGGGACGACCCGCGGCGTGTTTGGGGACAGACAACCACAACTCGAGGCTTAGGCGAAGCTTGTTTGCTCCTCAATCATCGAAACCCCATCAATTCAATCACAACTAGACGTAGGCTTTTACCTTCATCGGCGGCGAACTAGTATAAATTCTCATGTCCTGCATACCGCTTTAACCCTTCAAGTTAACCCGTAGCGATGGCTCCACGACTAAGTCCTTTCATTAAGGACATCTCGCCGTGACAAACCCATCGATACTTGGCGCCCACCGTGGGGCTATCGCATCGATGGTTTGACGCTCTTGGAGGGCAGGTTCAAGGACTCAAGGGCTATCTTGTGGGCCGGATGACCAAGAGTCGTCATGCGGCAAGCTCTACATCGACGATGCAGATGGGCCCCGAGGCCGCTCAATTGAGTACGGGTACCGGTCCCCTTTGGTGGCATACACGCCTTTCATCGGCAAGATCGGTGAATCGGGTCCCGAGCCGACATCCGCGACCGACCTCGCCGAGACGGCTCGACGTATGTAGATCCGCCCTGTGTTAAACCGCCGTGAAGCGCGTTTTCGTGGGGGGTCATCCACGGAGGGGACTACGAGGATGAATCGATATGGTAGTGAGATCGTTGCCTATTCCGCGACGAAGTCCTCGACCGGAGAAACCAATCATTGTATCAATTGCAAGACGGCGGGATAGGGGGCTGTTCCGATGGCGGCGAGATTCAACCACTCCGATCCGCCTAACCGGGTTGGAATATTCATGGCCGGGTACGCAGCGGCGATCCACTCTTCGACCGCGTGTCGTTGTTCTCCTGGATCTTCAAGCGGTGGCGGCGGCCAAGCAGAGGTCCCAGGCGCCGCCGCTCAAGTCTTATCTCGATCTGCTTGATGCGCTTAGTTGTGCTTATGGAGGAAGCCAACCCGTGGATCAGATGCCCACAACGCCGGAAATTGCAAAAGTGAGGAGCAGATCAATCAGGCCAAGGCCGACCGGCAAATGAAAACGACAGGATGGCCGCAGAGCGGCCGCTTTAGATGCCCAGCCTACAAGCTTATGCTGGATCGTAACGCCACGCATGAGGTCCCGCCGAAGTACCGTCCCGCTGGCCTTCGGCTCGGCGCAGTAAATCTCTTTCACACCCTGTAAGGGAACCAGTAATCCGCCAGCTGGTAAATCGGGCGTGAGGCGCTCGCCAGCGCCGCCGTCCAACCTCGCTTAACGGAACCTCCTCGGCAGAACAATAACGTACCTCAGCCGGTCCAGACACCTCCGGGTCATTATTCCAATCCTATGGACAATCTTGTCGCTGCCGCTTCACGATGGGGAGGCCATCCCGATCGAAGGTGATTCTCCGCAGCGTGGAGACGCCATTGGTCAAGGAGCTCCTTCGACCGCTTTGGATCCAACAGAAGCATACTCATACAGCCGTGGACCGGATTCATTCCACCCTCGCCCAAGCCGAGCTACAAGAAAGCGTGGTGGATGAACCGCCAGATCAAGCAATGCACGGAACCGTGAAGCGCCCGTCGCAATAACTCGGCGGGCGGTATTCGTGGACGCTGTGAAGTGGTAGACCGGGCCCGAGCACACAGGAGGCTGACTTAGCAAAGACAAACGAGGCACGCCACCACGCCGTTCGTCCCACCACCTCGGCCGAGCTGGGGTCACTTCTAGTTCCTTGGGGTGCCCTGCCTAATCCCCGCTTACGCAATGTGCGCTTGCCCAAAGATTTCAAGGGTCCGCGCAAAGTGCCAAACTATACCGCCGATTTGGCTCCGAAGCATGGATAGAGAGTTATGAGATGGCCATGGAGATGCTAGATGTGGATGAGGCCGCTGCGGTGCAAAGTACTTCACCATGATGCTTGAAGGACGGTCTGCATTTGGTTAAAGAGCTACCGCCTAATTCTATCAGCTCATGGGCCCAAGCTAAGCAGCCCGGTTTGTCCAGAATTTCAAGGACACCAGAAGCAGCCCATGTCAATATCGACTTAGCGGCCTGTGTCTGTGGAGGAAGGAGAGTCGACAACTCATTGGGTACGCCAGTGTCTCGTAAATTTTGCACTCGCTGCAGATCGTATCAACGCTGATTCGCGATCATAACCCCGAAGTCAATTGCGGTTTAAACCCTGAAGTTAAAATTAAATAATGAAGTGCCACCGTAATGACATGGGGACCCTCATGGGTGCTTTAGTGAAGTATGCTGATTCGATAGTACCCAGGATCCCAAGTCCGATGATGACAAGGCAGGAAGGGAAAAGAACAAAGAACTCCAAGGGGCAAAGAACACAACACGCAGGTCATGGGAACGGAGGCAAATGTAAAGCGGATGGCAGCGAGACTTTGTGGCTAATACTAGCGCTACAGGACAAGGGTCAGCCGACGCAAGGGTAAAGCGGCGAATCGCGGTGGAGCTCCGAATCCTAACCCGGATCGCTTAAACTATTTGGTGAACCAGCCCTGCCCAAAACACGGGACGAAGGAGAGATACCGCCAACCACCTTTTGGAAGGACTGTTACATTATGCAGGAGTTCAAAATTCTAATGCTTTCCTAAGATGATCATGGATCAGGTGGTGGCTCAGCATCCGGTTTCCATGGGTCGGGTCACGATGGAGGAGCTTCCGTTCAGCTTCAATGGCAATCGTGGTGGACATAACAATCGTAATAATCGAATAACCAAGGTGGTTACAGCCAAAGAAGAAAGTTAAAGCAATGGGTTATCGTGAGCCATCCAAAGCAATTGAATAGTGGGCAATATCATGTCTTCACAACTAGCTTGGATAAGCGAGACCGAAACTCCATAAGTTTAGTGGTGAATTTCGCTGAATCGGCCCTACCACGTTATTTACGCCGGTCGTAACAACCAATCGTATGGAGCAGGAGGATCACCCTCTCCGGTTGGACAATCCCGGTCAGCTAGCATTGGTGGTAGCCCCTCAAGTGGGGGTTATAAATTCACCAAGGTACTCATGGATGGAGGAAGCAAGATTAACATCCTATACTATGAGACCTTCCGCCAGAGGGGATCGACAGATAAAAATCTTAAACCGCCTAATACGGTGTTCCATGGTGTGGTACCCGGCAAGTCAGCATATCCTGTTGGCAAGATAGCTCGAAGTGGCCTTTGGAGCCGATTATGACTCCCGGTCGAGACACCGACCTTTGAAGTGGTGAAGATCCGAGCCCGTGATCACGCCCTATTTGGGCGGCCGGGCTTATGCCAAATTCATGGCACGGCCTTGTTATATCTATTTACAGCTCAAGATGCCGGTTTCACAAGGGAACGATAACGGTTCATGGCAGCCGCAAGATTGCTTTGGAATGTGAGGAAGGTGATGCGCCTCACGCAGAGTTGGTTTGTGCCACGGAGGAGTTGAAATACTACAAGCGACAATGTTGATCCGGCGGACATGACCCCTTGAAGAAGCCAACTACGGAGCATGATCCGGATTTAAAGTTCAAATCGGGCGGCCGAGACTAAACTTGTTGACTTCGTGGTTCGGTGATTCGGCCCAAGCAGTTCACCGTCAATGCCAACTTGGACCCGGAAATAGGAAAGCGGCCATCGAAGTTCATCCGTGAGAATCGGGACATTTTTGCATGGAAGCCCTCCGACATGCTGTGTACCGAGGAACTCGCTGATCACACTCTTAATGTTGATCCTAAGTACAAACAGGTGAAGCAGTTTCTCCGCCAGCTTTAATGAAGAAAGGCGCAAAGCTATTGGAGAGGAGGTGGCGGTGCTCTTAGCTGCTGGTTTTATTGTTGAAGTCTTCCATCCGGAATGGCTTGCCAATCCGTGCTGGTTCTTAAGAAAAATGGCACTTGGCTCATGTGTGTGAATTACACAGACCTTATCAAAGCCTTTCCAGTAGACCCCTTTGCCCTCACACGCATTGAACATATTATCGATGCTACCGCTTGATGTGTGCGTTTTAGTTTTCTGGATGCATATTCTGGTTATCATCAGATCAAGATGGCAGTTAAGGACCAAGAGAAGACGGCGTTCATAACTCCCTTTGGAGCCTTCGCTATGTATCTATGCCTTTTGGGCTCAAGAGCGCCCAGCAACTTATCAACGATGTGTGCAAAATTGCCTTCATAAACAGATCGGCCGTAATGTGCACGCCTATGTGGATGATATTGTGGTCAAGTCAAGGGAGAAGGAGACGCTGATTGACGATTTGAAAGAAACCTTTGATAACCTACGGACTTACAAGATGATGCTCAACCCGGCCAAATGCGTTTTTGGTGTACCGCAGCAAGTTATTAGGTTTTCTTGTGTCCAACAGGAAATTGAAGCTAATCCGGAGAAGATTACAGCTATTACCTCCCCGGCTAAAACCAAAGTGTATCAACGACGCTCAACGCTTGCAGGACGGATTGCCTTGTTGAAGCAGGTTTATCACCGCCTCGGTGAGAAGGCGATCCGCTTATACCAGATGTCAAGAAGACGGATCAATTCGTCTCGAGTTCGCTGGCGATGAGGCATTTGAGGATTTAAAGCGGCAAGTTAGCCAATCCGCCCGTTTGCAGTTCGATTGACAAGCAACCATTACTACTATATGTAGCGGCTAATGCTCGCGCAGTCAGCGTGGCTATTGTGGTGGAGCGCAAAGAGGCGGGCAAGGAGTATCCGGTTCAGCGTCCGGTTTATTATATCACCGAGGTGCTTATTGAGTCCAAGCAAAGGTACCCGCATTGGCGTAAACCGGTGTATGGAGTTTTATGGTGAGCCGGAAGCTTAAACAATACTTCCAGGACATCCTATCACGATGGTCAGCTGCTCCTTTGGGAGATATAATTCGTAATGTGGAGGCGATCGTCGGATTGCCAAGTGGGCTATAGAGCTTGGGCCAATGACGCTTTGAAATACGCACTCGGACGGCGGTCAAATCTCAAGCACTTGTTGATTTCATCAATGATTGGACGGAGCTACAAGCACCAAGAGAAGCCGGATCACACTTATTGGACTATCCATTTTGATGGGTCCAGCAATTGGAGGGCTCAGGGTCGGAGTCGTGTTAACTTCCCCACGAGGTGATAAGTTCATACGTTCTCCGCTTAATGTTCCCTTGTACTAACAATGCAGCTGAGTATGAAGCTTTACTCCATGGTCTCGGATGGCTAAGGAGATGAATCTCAGCCGAAGTTAAATGCTTCGTGACTCGGACCTGGTGGCTCAACAAGTATCCGCACTTGGGATTCCAAGGATCCGCCATGGCAGCCTATCGCCGTGAGGTGGATATTGTTGCAGGTCATTTTAAGGGTTATCAAGTGGATTATGTGGATAGACGGAAGAACGAAGCGGCGGACGCTTTTTAAGCCGGGCCGGGCTCTCAACAGAACCGTCCCGCCTTCTAACATCTTTTAGATGTTCTGCATAACCCGTCCGTCAAGCTCCCCGTGAAGAGGATTTGGCTATTCCTGATCCGCAGTGCTCGGTTGGTGGCAGCCCTACATGTCATACCGTATTGGACAATTCCTTATCTTGCGTGACATGAACCGGGGCGAAGTTACAGTGAGGATGAGACTCGCCAGCAGATAGTCCGCGATCCAAGTCCATGACCATTATCAATGGCGAGTTGCATCATTGCAGCGTAATGATCGGAGAGTTTTAACGTTGTGTGTCCCATGAGGAAGGCTGTGAAATTTGCGGGAAATCCACGAAGGGGATTGTGGTCACCGCCACGGTTCAAAGTCCCCAGTGGCTAAAGGCGTTTAAATCACGGTTTCTATTGGTTGATCGCTCATGCCGATGCGGAGGACCTAGTTAGACGATGTGATGGCTGTCAAAAATTCTCAAGGCGCGCTCATATGTCGGCTCAAGAATTGAGGATGATTCCAATTACTTGGCCGTTTGCAACTTGGGGGCTGGATATGGTCGGACCTTTCAAAAGGTCCAAGGATAAGAAGACCCACATTTTGGTGGCGGTGGACAAGTTTGCAAAGTGGGTTGAAGCGGAGCCTGTTAGCAAGTGTGATGCAGCCACGGCAGTTCAATTTATTAAAAAGGTGATTTTCCGGTTTGGCTTTCCACACAGTATCATTAATCGATAATGGTACCAACTTGTCCAAGGGTGCTATGAAGGAGTTTTGTGAGCATGAGCACATCCGCTTGATGTATCATCAAGAGCTCACCCACGTAGTCCAATGGCTGCTGCAGAGGGCTAACCAAGAGATCTTACGAGGCATCAAGCCCCGGCTTATGGTTCCTTTACAACGAACGCCGGGATGTTGGGTTGAGGAGTTACCATCTGTGTTATGGAGCATCAACACCATGCCCAACAGGTCGACAGGATACGCGCCGTTCTTCATGGTCTATGGAGCAGAGGCGGTCCTCCCTAGTGATATCTGTCATGATTCGCCTCGTGTAGCGGCGTATGTTGAAGCGGACAACGAGAAAGCGCGGCAAAACGCTTTGGACCTGTTGGACGAAGAGCGTGACATCGCCGCTGCCCGTTCAGCGATTTACCAGCAGGATCTTCGTCGATATCACAGTCGCTGTGTTAGAACCATAACCTTTCAAGAAGGAGATTTGGTGCTTTGACTCATCCAAGACCAGGCTGATATGCACAAGTTATCCCCACCTTGGGAGGGACCTTTCGTGGTCAGCAAGAATTTGCACAACGGGTCATACTATCTGATCGACATTCGAGAGCATAAATACTCACGCACGCCGAGGAGGAGACCAACAGGCCTCGGAACATAGCTCATCTTCGCCTTACTATACTTGGAGCCATAGGGCTCTACTCATGTACATATGATGACAATGTATATATTATGATCAATACAATAAACCGGAGCCTTAGCTAAAGCGGGGTCTCTGTGATTTTTATGTCATGTGTGGTTACACGGAGTTTCTTTTTTCTTAAAGCGACCTCCGGTTTACCTCTTGAGTTAGCTTTTTCAAGCAAGCTTTGTATCATGTCTCTAGGGGTCTTGGTCGTATCCGAACCAAGGCAACACCTTTAGACCGGCGAAAGCCAGAAGATCACTTGGGGACTTGGTCATGTCTGAACCAGTCACGCCTCTTGATCGGCCTAAGGCCACGGAATCACTTGGGGGCTTTGGTCGAACCCGAACCATCGCTACACCTCTTGATCGCAGAGATAATGCCACTGCATCATTTGGGGACCTAGCTGACTTGAACCATAGCTACACTTATTGGGGGCTTGGTCGTGTCCGGCCATGGTTATGCCACTTGATCGGTTTAAACAAACCTCTTTTTGCAAATAAATCTATTTGTTTTTACTTGAGACATATTTCTCTTGTTTGCATATTTCTGTCGTTGTGTTTTTATACCAACAATTGTTACGTCGGTTTGACTGCCACCGATTTTAACACGGTCTATTTTTAATCCGGAGACACTTTGCCTGGTTTGATTTTCTGTTAACATCCTATTCTGGAGTAACACCGGTGTTCTCTGTAAACCGGAACGGTTACTTGGTAACCCGACCTTATATTCACAGGAGCTGTTCTCCTCCAGCAGAGTGGTTTTCTTAAACACTCCGGTTTACGATTGGCACAGCCAACTTCATGGCCTACGATGGCAGGTATCATATATTGTTATATTTGATCATATGTTTAAATCTCAGAGATTATCTTTGATTTCATATACATCGATATTATGACCCGCCTGGTGGTACAGCCACAAATGGGCGCTTTTAAGATTTTTTTTCCAGGTAACAGCTTTATCATTGATGATTCAATGGAAGCATAAGTTGCAATAAGTATGCACGAAGGCATATCAACACCAAGTGTGGCAGCTAGTCTATTACACGGCAACATGGTGCCCAGATGAGATAATTGTTCTTCATCATAACATAACGGAAATAGCAAATATAAACCGGGTTCCGGTTTAAGCTTGGTCGCCAGCTTGCCCTGATGGTTGCGGGTCATTCGGCGTCACTTCAGCTTCTGCTCCTCTACCCAACGGCTGGAAATCAACAGTTGTCTAGTCGATTCCCATTAATGCTTGAAATACAGCTTCATCGTTGATCAGCAAGGACGGTTCAATGTCAGGAGCGTAAGTATGCTTACGGATGGGAGGGATAAGATTCTCCGCTGTGAACTGGTGCAGCCACTCGCTTATTTTGACCATCATATTGGCGCTTGATAGTGGGACAAATTTGCCTCTTCAGCCAATTGACAAGCCAGAGGGCGCACTTCCCGATTTATAGCTCGGAGGTCCTCTTCACTAAATTCTGTCCCGTCCTCCTTCACGCTTGGGAAGCCTTGGGCCGCCCTCTCCGGCGGAGCTCCGGAACAGGCCCCAAGATGGGATCTCACGGATACAGAAGGTTGCGGCGGTGGAATTAGGTTTTTGGCTCCGTATTCGATCACCGGGGAAGTACGTGAGGTATATATAGGAGGAAGGAGGCGTCGATGGAGCAACAGGGGCCCACGAGGCGGTGGGCGCGCTACCACCCTCGCGTGTGACTTCCACGGGCTGTTCCTTGGAGCAGGGTCCAAGTCTCCTGGATCATGTTCGGTGAGAAAATCACATTCTCGAAGGTTTTATTCCATTTGGACTCCGTTTGTTATTGTGTTTCTTCGAAATACTGAAATAGGCAAAAAAAACAGCAATTCTGGGCTAGGCCTCCGGTTAATAGGTTAGTCCCAAAAATAATATAAAAGTGGAAAATAAAGCCCAATACAGTCCAAAACAGTAGACAAAGTAGCATGGAGTAATCAAAAGTTATAGATACGTTGGAGATGTATCAAGCATCCCCAAGCTTAATTCATGCTCGTCCTCGAGTAGGTAAATGATAAAAGAATTTTTTGATGCGGAGTGATACTTTGGCATAATTTCAATGTAAATCTTCTTAATTGTGGCATGAATATTCAGATCCGAAAGATTCAAGACAAAAGTTCATATTAACATAAAGGTAATAATACTTCAAGCATATAAATTAAAGCAATCATGTCTTCTCAAAATAGCATGGCAAAGAAAGTTATCCCTACAAAATCATATAGTCTGGCTAAGCTCTATTGTCATCACACAAAATTATTTAATCATGCACAACCCCGATGACGAGCCAAGCAATTGTTTCATACTTTAGTAATCTCAAACTTTTTCAACTTTCACGCAATACATGAGCATGAGCCATGGACATAGCACTATAGGTGGAATAGAATGGTGGTTGTGGAGAAGACAAAAAGGAGAACATAGTCTCACATCAACTAGGCGTATCAACGGGCTATGGAGATGCCCATTAATAGATATCAATGTGAGTGAGTAGGGATTGCCATGCAACGGATGCACTAGAGCTATAAGTATATGAAAGCTCAACAAAAGAAACTAAGTGGGTGCGCATCCAACTTGTTTGCTCACGAAGACCTAGGGCACTTTTGAGGAAGCCCATCATTGGAATATACAAGCCAAGTTCTATAATGAAAAATTCCCACTAGTATATGAAAGTGACAACACATGAGACTCTCTTTCATGAAGATCATGGTGCTATTTTGATGCACAAGTGTGGAAAAAGGATAGTAGCATTGTCCCTTCTCTCTTTTTCTCTCATTTTTTTTATTTGGGCCTTTTCTCCTTTTCTTTATGGCCACTCTTTTTTTCCTCTTTTTTTTAATTTCGTCCGGAGTCTTATCCCGACTTATGGGGGAATCATAGTCTCCATCATCATTTCCTCACTGGGACAATGCTCTAATAATGATAATCATCACACTTTTATTTTTCTTACAACTCAACAATTACAACTCGATACTTAGAACAAAATATGACTCTATATGAATGCCTCCGGCGATGTACCGGGATATGCAATGAATCATGAGCGACATGTATGAAAATTATGAAGGTGGCCTTGCCACAAATACAACGTCAACTACATGTTCATGCAAAAAGCAATATGACAATGATGGAGCGTGTCATAATAAACGGAATCGGTGGAAAGTTGCATGGCAATATATCACGGAATGGCTATGGAAATGCCATGATAGGTAGGTATGGTGGCTGTTTTGAGGAAGGTATATGGTGGGTGTATGATACCGTGAAAAGTCTGCGTATTAGAGAGGCTAGCAATGGTGGAAGGGTGAGAGTGCGATAATCCATGGACTCAAAATTAATCAAAAGAACTCATGCACTTATTGCAAAATTTAGAAGTCATCAAAAACCAAAGCACTACATGCATGCTCCTAGGGGATAGATTGGTAGGAAAAGACCATCGTCATTCCCCGATCGCCACTCATAAGGAAGACAATCAATAAATAAAATTGTGTTCGACTTTATCACAAAGCGGTTCACCATAATGTGCGTGCATGCTACGGTAATCACACACTTCAACGCAAGCATTCTTAATTTCATAATCACCCCAACTAGCATTGCTTTGATATTATCACCTCCATATCTCATAACAATTATCAAGCATCAAACTTATCTTAGTATTCAACGCACTCAAAAGAAAGTTTCACAAATCTTGAATACCAAGTATATTATCTTTAAGCAAATTACCATGCTATTAACAACTCTCAAAATAACCTAAGTGAAGCATGAGATATCAATAGTTTCTTTAAAACAAATCCACCACCGTGCTCTAAAAGATCTAAGTGAAGCACTAGAGCAAAAATTATCACGCTCAAAAGATATAAGTGAAGCACTATGAGCAAAAACTATCAAGCTCAAAAGATATAAGTGAAGCACATAGAGTATTCTAACAAATTCCAAATCATGTATGGCTCTCTCAAAAGGTGTGTACAGCAAGGATTATTGTGGTAACCTAACAAGAAAAGACACAAATAATACAAGACGCTCCAAGCAAAACACATAACATGTGGTGAATAAAAATATAGCTCCAAGTAAATTACCGATGGAAGTGGATTTAAAGAGGGGATGCCTTCCGGGCATCCCCAAGCTTTGACTTTTGGTGTCCTTGGATTATCTTGGGGGGTGGAATGGGCATCCCCAAGCTCATGCTCTTGCCACTCTTTGTTCCATAATCCATCAAAAGAATTCACCCAAAACTTGAAAACTTCACCACACAAAACTCATTAGAAATCTCGTGAGCTCCGTTAGATAAAAGAAAACAAAATACTACTTTAAGGTACTGTAATGAACTCATTCTTTATTTATATTGGTGTTAAACCTACTGTATTCCAACTTCTCTATGGATCATAAACTATTTTACTAGCCATAGATTCATCAAAATAAGCAAACAACACACGCAAAACAGAATCTGTCAAAAACAGAACAGTCTGTAGTAATCTGTAACTAACGCAAACTTCTGGAACTCAAAAACTTCTACCAAAATTAGACGACCTGGAAAATTTGTTTATTGATCAGCAGAAATTTGAATCAGTATTTTATCACATTCTGGTGATTTTTAACAATTCGGGTACTGAGCGCAAAGTTTCTGGAAATTACAGCAAGATCAAATAACTATCATCCAAGAAGATCCAATAGGTTCAACTTGGCACAAACACTAATTAAAAGATAAAACCACATCTAAACATAGGCTAGATGGATTATTTATTCCTAAACAGAAGCAAAAACAAAAAACACAAAATAAAATTGGGTTGCCTCCCAACAAGCGCTATCGTTTAACGCCCTTAGCTAGGCATAAAAACAAGGATAGATCTAGGTTTTGCCATCTTTGGTAGGCAATCCATAAGTGGCTCTCATGATAGATTCATATGGTAATTTTATTTTCTTTCTAGGGAAGTGTTCCATACCCTTTTTCAAGGGAAATTGGAATCTAATATTCCTTCCTTCATATCAATAATTGCACCAATCGATTTCTAAGAAAAGGTCTACCAAGAATAATAGGACATGAAGGATTGCAATCTATATCAAGAACAATATAGTCTACGGGCACATAATTCCTATTTGCAACAATAAGAACATCATTAATTCTTCCCATAGGCTTTTTAATAGTGGAATCCGCAAGATGCAAGTTTAGAGAGCAATCTTCAAAGTCACGGAAATCTAGCAAATCACACAAAGTTTTGGAATAGTGGAGACACTAGCACCCAAATCACACAAAGCATGAAACTCAAAGTCTTTAATTTTAATTTTAATTTTGATAGTAGGTTCCCACTCATCATAGAGTTTTCTAGGGATAGAAACTTTCAACTCAAGTTTTTCTTCATACGATTGCATCAAGGCATCAACAATGTGTTCGGTAAAGGCCTTATTTTGACTATAAGTACGAGGAGAATCTAGCACGGATTGCAACAAGGAAATACAACCAATCAAAGAGCAATTTTCATAATTAAATTCCTTGAGATCCAAAATAGTGGGTTTAGCAACATCAAGATTTTTACTTCTTTCAATCCCACTTTCATCAATTTCATCATCAAGATCTAGAAACTCCGGATTCTTAGGACGCCTTCTAGGTAAAGGAAGATCATATTCAGCTTCATCAAGATTCATATTGCAAAACAAAGATTTAATGGGGGACACATCAATAACTTTTAGATCTTCATCTTGGTTTTCATAGGAATTGGAGGAACACGCTTTAATAAAGTCATCTTTGGAAGCACGCATCCTAAGCGGTTCTTTCCTTGCACTCATCAATGGAAATTCTCATGGCTTTGAGAGACTCATTGATATCATGCTTAGGGGAATAGATCTAAGCTTTAAAGAATCAATTTCAAGAGAAATTCTATCAACGTTCCTAGCCAAATCATCAACCTTAAGCAATTTCTCTTCAAGCAAAGCATTAAAATTCTTTTGTGAATTCATAAACTCTTTAACACTACTCTCAAATTCAGAGGGCATCTTATCAAAATTTCCATAAGAGTTATTGTAGGAATTCCCATAATTATTAGAAGGATTACTAGGATAAGGTCTAGGATTAAAATTCCCTCTATACGCGTTATTTCCAAAACTATTCCTACCAACAAAATTCACATCCATAGATTCATTATTATTCTCAATCAAAGTAGATAAAGGCATATCAGTGGGATCAAGAGAAGTATTTTTAGTAGCAAACATCTTCATAAGTTCATCCATCTTTTCACTCAAAACATTGATTTCTTCTATAGCATGCACCTTTTTACTAGAAGATCTTTCGGTATGCCAGCGAGAATAATTAGCCATAATATTGTCAAGTAATTTTGTAGCATCTCCTAACGTAATTTCCATCAACGTGCCTCCCGTGGCTGAATCTAAAAGATTTCTAGAAGCAAAATTTAATCCGGCATAAAAATTTTGTATGATCATCCATAAATTCAAACCATGAGTAGGGCAATTGCGAAGCATCAATTTCATTCTTTCCCAAGATTGGGCAACATGCTCATGATCAAGTTGTTTAAAATTCATAATATCATTCCTAAGAGTGATGATCTTAGCAGGAGGAAAATACTTAGAGATAAAAGCATCTTTGCACTTGTTCCAAGAATCAATATTATTTTTAGGAAAAGACGAAAACCAAATTTTAGCACGATCTCTAAGTGAAAACGAAAAAAAATTCAACTTGACAATATTGTTATCCGTATCTTTCTTCTTTTGCATATCACACGAATCAACAAAATTATTTAGATGAGTAGCGGCATCTTCACTAGGAAGGCCGTGAATTGATCTTTCATAACAAGATTCAAAGAAAGCGGTATTGATTTCACAAGACTCATCATTATTAAGAGGAACAATCGGAGTACTAAGGAAATCATTGTTATTGGTATTCGAGAAATCACACAATTTGGTATTATCTTGCGCCATGGCAACAAGTAATCCAACACACAAGCAACAAAAGGGCAAACTAGAAAAAGGCGAAAGAGAAAGAGAGGAGTAGATTGGGAAAGGGAGGGCGAATAAAACGGCAAGGGTGAAGTGGGGGAGAGGAAAATGAGAGGCAAATGGCAAATAATGTAATGCGAGAGATAGGGATTGTGATGGGTACTTGGTATAGTTGACTTTTACAAGAAACTCCCGGCAAGAACGGCGCCAGAAATTCTTCTTGCTACCTCTTGAGCACTGCGTTGGATTTTCCCGAAGAGGAGAGGATGATGCAGTAAAGTAGCATAAGTATTTCCCTCAGTTTTTGAGAACCAAGGTATCAATCCAGTAGGAGATCATGCACGAGTCCCTCGTACCTGCACAAAACGATAGCTACTCGCAACCCACGCGATTAGGGGTTGTCAATCCCTTCACGGTCACTTACGAGGGTGAGATCTGATAGAGATGATAAATAATATTTTTGGTATTTTTGATATAGAGATGCAAAGTAAAAATTAAAAGGCAAATTAAAAACAAAGCAAGTAATAAAATAATGGAGACTGATATGATGAGAATAGACCCAGGGGCCATAGGTTTCACTAGTGGCTTCTCTCAAGAGCATAAGTATTCTACGGTGGGTGAACAAATTACTGTTGAGCAATTGATAGGAAAGCGAATAATTATGAGGTTATCTAGGTATGATCATGTATATAGGCATCATGTCCAAGACAAGTAGATCAAAATGATTCTGCATCTACTACTATTACTCCACTCATCGACCGCTATCCAGCATGCATCTAGAGTATTTTGTTAAAAACAGAGTAACGCCTTAAGCAAGATGACATGATGTAGAGGGATAAATTCATGCAAGATGATAAAACCCCATCTTGTTATCCTCGATGGCAACAATACACACGTGCCTTGCAACCCTTTCTCACATCGGGTAAGGACACCGCAAGATCGAACCCAAAGCTAAGCACTTCTCCCATTGCAAGAACTACCAATCTAGTTGGCCAAACCAAACGGATAATTCAAGAGACTTGCAAAGATAACTCAATCATACATAAAATAATTCAGAGAAGATTCAAATAGTATTCATAGATAAGCTGGATCATAAACCCACAATTCATCGGTCTCAACAAACACACCGCAAAAAAGAAGATTACATCAAATAGATCTCCACAAGAGAGGGGGAGAACATTGTATTGAGATCCAAAAAGAGAGAAGAAGCCATCTAGCTACTAACTATGGACCGAAGGTCTGAAATAAACTACTCACACTTCATCGGAGAGGCTATGGTGTTGATGTAGAAGCCCTCCGTGGTGGATGCCCTCTCCGTGAGAGCTCCTAACAGGCCCCAAGATGGGATCTCACAGATCTGAGAAGGTTGCGGCGGTGGAATTAGGTTTTGGCTCCGTGATTCGATCTCGTCGAGTGCGTAAGTATATATAGGAGGAAGGAGTACGTCGGTGGAGCAACAGGGGGGCCACGAGGCAGGGGGCACGCCCAGAGGGGCGCGCCCCTCACCCTCGTGACCTCCACGGCTGTTCCTTGGAGCAGGGTCCAAGTCTCCTGGATCACGTTCGGTGAGAAAATCACGTTCCCGAAGGTTTTATTCCGTTTGGACTCCGTTTGATATTTTGTTTCTTCGAAATACTGAAATAGGCAAAAAAACAGCAATTCTGGGCTGGGCCTCCGGTTAATAGGTTAGTCCCAAAAATAATATAAAAGTGGAAAATAAAGCCCAATATAGTCCAAACAGTAGACAAAGTAGCATGGAGTAATCAAAAATTATAGATACGTTGGAGACGTATCATAACCAAATAGGCCTGCCCCGGGTTGTATGGTAGTAGCTGCCACGTGGCAGCTTTGCCCGTCTGCCACAGACGGCAAAGATCCTCAGATAGCCTGCTTTTTCTGCTTTTTTCTTAAGTTCATTCAATTCCACAGAATTTCACAGATATATATATATATATATATATATATATATATATATATATATATATATATATATATATATATATATATTGAAGATATATATAGACAAGCATATCCAACAAGTTTCCAACACATCCAACAACATATCGAACAAGTTTGCAACAACACATATCCAACACATATCCAACAACAAGTGTCCTCCAAGAAAGTTCATCGTACAAAATTAAAACAAAAAGAAGCACAAGGAGAAGAGTAGACTCCATGAACGCAAGCTCCTCATCTAAAGCAAATCTGCAAATTGGGAAAGAAGAAATTTAGAAGAAGAAGAAGAAGAAGAAGAAGAAGAAGAAGAAGAAGAAGAAGAAGAAGAAGAAGACTAGCTAGAAGAAAAAGAAGAAGAAGAAGAAGAAGAAGAAGAAGAAGAAGAAGAAGAAGAAGAAGAAGAAGAAGAAGAAGAAGAAGAAGAATTTATCTTCTCTTTCTTTTTCTCCTCTCATCTTCTTTATCTTCTTCTTCTTCTAACTAAGGTAGGTAAAAATGCCATTTTTTAGCTAAGCTAGGTAAAAGTGCTAAGTGTGTAGGTCATTTTAGAGCTAAGCTAGGTAAATAGGTCATTTTGGAGGACAAATGGTAAGTGTAGGCCATTTTGGAGCTAACCTAGGTATTTATGACATTTTTAGCTAACTAAGCATATTAAGTCATTTAGGAGTAGAAAATGCTAACTATAGGTCATTTTATAGCTATCGTAGGTAAAGTATGTCAGTTTGGAGCTAAGTAAGGTTATTATGTAATTTTCGAGGAAAATAAGCTAAGTATAGGTCATTTGGGAGCTAAACCAAGGTTATTATGCGATTTTTTACCTAACTAAGCTAATTATGTCATGAATGAACTAGCTAAGCTAATTATAGATCATTATTCAGCTATCCTAGGTAGTTATGCCATTTTTTACCTAAGTGAGCTAATTATGTCATAAATTAACTAACTAAGCTAGCTATAGATCATTATTGAGCTATCCTAGGTAGTTATGCCATTTTCTAGCTAACTAAGCATATCAAGTCATTTTGGGGGGACGCTAAGTATAGGTCATTTTATAGCTATCCTAGGTAGAATATGTCATTTTGGAGCTAAGTAAGGTTATTATGTAATTTTTGAGGAAAATAAGATAAGTATAGGTCATTTTGGAGCTAAGTAGGTCATTTCTTAAGCTAAGTATGAATTTGTTAAACAAAACACTTGGAAAAACTTACCATCATCACAGAGGTGAAGGAACGATCGGGTTTGCACCAGTGCCAGATGCAGAAGGACCGGTCGGGCTTGCGCCAGTGCGAGACGGAGAAGGATCGGTCGATGCTTGTCGGGAGGCATGTTGCACCAAAGATCATTTGCAATGTCTAGTTTGCATGATCCAAGTGAAATGTGAATACTAGTAACTAATGACCATTCAAATGAAACTCACTGTGTCCGCTATACCAATCTGGAGCATCAGCGGAGGGGTCTGACCGTTTTTCTTGCACGTGGACTGCACATTTTGTTTTCACGAGTTAGTCATATTAGTTAGTAATGAAACGAACATTACGTGCATGATTTGGGTAATATGCAGGAGAAACTTACCACGAGGAGCTTGTATAAGGCCCGATGACCCGCATCGTTTCGGTTCGTCTCCGCCTCCAACATATTAGCCATCCTCTCCTCCAACTCCCTCTCCCTGTGCGCCGCCTGCCTGGTTGCCTCCGCCAGAAGCTCCTGGGTCCTAGCCTCGATGGCGAGCTCCATTGGCCATTGTCGAGGCCTCATCTTAGGAAGAGACCTCGTCTGGCGCTTCTTGTTCTTCGGGAGACTTGGAGGACAACGTATCAGTCCATCCTCAATGGCTACCGTGAAGGAAATATGCCCTGGAGGCAATAATAAAGTTGTTATTTATATTTCCTTATATCATGATAAATGTTTATTATTCATGCTAGAATTGTATTAACCGGCAACTTAGTACATGTGTGAATACATAGACAAACAAAGTCTTACTAGTATGCCTCTACTTGACTAGCTCGTTAATCAAAGATGGTTAGGTTTCCTAGCCATAGACATGAGTTGTCATTTGATGAACGGGATCACATCATTAGAGAATGATGTGATTGACTTGACCCATTCTGTTAGCTTAGCACTTGATCGTTTAGTATGTTGCTATTGCTTTCTTCATGACTTATACATGTTCCTATGACTATGAGATTATGCAACTCCCGAATACCGGAGAAACACTTTGTGTGCTACCAAACATCACAACGTAACTGGGTGATTATAAAGGTTCTCTACAGGTGTGTCCGATGGTATTTGTTTAGTTGGCATAGATCAGATTAGGATTTGTCACTACGATTGTCGTAGAGGTATCTCTAGGCCCTCTCGGTAATGCACATCACTATAAGCCTTGCAAGCAATGTAACTAATGAGTTAGTTAAGGGACGATGCATTACGGAACGAGTAAAGAGACATGCCGGTAACGAGATTGAACTAGGTATTGAGATACCGACGATCGAATCTCGGGCAAGTAACATACCGATGACAAAGGGAACAACGTATGTTGTTATGCGGTTTGACCGATAAAGATCTTCGTAGAATATGTGGGAGCCAATATGAGCATACAGGTTCCGCTATTGGTTATTGGCATGTCTACATAGTTCTCGAAGCCGTAGGGTCCGCACGCTTAAAGTTCGGTGACGATCGGTACGATGAGTTTATGTGTTTTGATGTACCGAAGGTAGTTCGGAGTCCCGGATAGGATCACGGACATGACGAGGAGTCTCGAAATGGTCGAGACATAAAGAATGATATATTGGACGATTATATTCGTGTTGGGGAACGTAGTAATTTCAAAAAAAATCTTACGCACACGCAAGATCATGGTGATGCATGGAAACGAGAAGGGAGAGTTTGTCCACGTACCCTCGTAGACCGAAAGCGGAAGCGTTAGCACAACGTGGTTGATGTAGTTGTACGTCTTCACGATCCGACCGATCAAGTACTGAACGCACGGCACCTCCGAGTTCAGCACACGTTCAACTCGATGAGGTCCCTCGAACTCCGATCCAGCCGAGCTTTGAGGGAGAGTTCTGTCAGCACGACGGCGTGGTGCCGATGATGATGTTCTACCGACGCAGGGCTTCGCCTAAGCTCCGCTACGATATTATCGAGGTGGATTATGGTGGAGGGGGGCACCGCACACGGCTAAGAGATCCAAGAGATCAATTGTTGTGTCTATGGGGTGCCCCCCTCCTCCGTATATAAAGGAGGGGAGGAGAGGGCCGGCCAAGGGGAGGAGGCGCGCCCAAGGGGGGAGTCCTACTCCCACCGGGAGTAGGACTCCTCCTTTTCCTATTTGGAGAGGGAGAGGGAAGGAAGAGGAAGGAGGGAGGAAGGAAGGGGGGCCGGCCCCTCTCCCAATTCAGATTGGGCTTGGGGGGCGCGCCCCCTCCCTGGCTCCTTTCCCCTCCTTTCCACTAAAGCCCATTAAGGCCCATATACCTCCCGGGGGTTCCGATAACCTCCTGGTGCTCCGATATTATCCCGATCTCACCTGGAACCATTCCGGTGTCCAAATATAGTCGTCCAATATATCGATCTTTACGTCTCGACCATTTCGAGACTCGTCTCATGTCCGTGATCACATCCGGGACTCCGAACTATCTTCGGTACATTAAAACACATAAACTCATAATATAACCATCATCGAACTTTAAGCGTGCGGACCCTACGGGTTCGAGAACTATGTAGACATGACCGAGACACATCTCCGGTCAATAACCAATAGCGGAACCTAGATGCTCATATTGGCTCCTACATATTCTACGAAGATCTTTATCGGTCAAACCGCATAACAACATACGTTGTTCCCTTTGTCATCGGTATGTTACTTGTCCGAGATTCGATCGTCGGTATCTTAATACCTAGTTCAATCTCATACCGCAAGTCTCTTTACTGCTCCGTAATACATCATCCCACAACTAACTCATTAGTTACAATGCTTGCAAGGCTTATAGTGATGTGCATTACCGGTGAGCCCAAAGATACCTCTCCCACAATTGGAGTGACAAATCCTAATCTCAAAATACGCCTAACTAACAAGTACCTTCGGAGACACCTGTAGAGCACCTTTATAATCACCCAGTTACGTTGTGACATTTGGTAGCACACAGAGTGTTCCTCCGGTAAACGGGAGTTGCATAATCTCATAGTTATAGGAACATGTATAAGTCATGAAGAAAGCAAGCAACAAACTAAACGATCAAGTGCTAAGCTAACGGAATGGGTCAAGTCAATCGCACCATTCTCCTAATGATGTGACCCCGTTAATCAAATGACAACTCTTTGTCTATGGCTAGGAAACATAACCATCTTTGATCAACAAGCTAGTCAAGTAGAGGCATACTAGTGACATTCTATTTGTCTATGTATTCACACATGTATCATGTTTCCGGGTAATACAATTCTAGCATGAATAATAAACATTTATCATGATATAAGGAAATAAATAATAACTTTATTATTGCCTCTAGGGCATATTTCCTTCGCCTCCCACTTGCACTAGAGTCAATAATCTAGATAACACAGTAATGATTCTAACACCCATGGAGCCTTGGTGCTGATCATGTTTTGCTCGTGGAAGAGGCTTAGTCAACGGGTCTGCAACATTCAGATCTGTATGTATTTTGCAAATCTCTATGTCTCCCACCTAGACTTTATCCCGGATGGAGTTGAAGCGTCTCTTGATGTGCTTGGTTCTCTTGTGAAATCTGGATTCCTTTGCCAAAGCAATTGCACCAGTATTGTCACAAAAGATTTTCATTGGACCCGATGCACTAGGTATGACACCTAGATCGGATATGAACTCCTTCGTCTGCATTCCTTCATTTGCTGCTTCCGAAGCAGCTATGTACTCCGCTTCACATGTAGATCCCGCCACGACGCTTTGTTTAGAACTGCACTAACCCATACCTCCACCGCTCAATATAAACATGTATCCGGTTTGTGATTTAGAATCGCCGGATCGCTGTCAAAGCTTGCATCGACGTAACCATTTACGGCATTTAGCTCTTTGTCACCTCCATAAACGAGAAACATATCCTTAGTCCTTCTCAAGTATTTCAGTGATGTTCTTGACCGTTGTCCGATGATCCACTCTGGATTACTTTGGTACCTCCACCGCTAAACTAATAGCAAGGCACACATCAGGTCCGGTACACCGCATTGCATACATGATAGAGCCTATGGCTGAAGCATAGGAACATCTTTCATTTTCTCTCTATCTTCGCAGACCTTTGGTCGGGCATTGAGTCTTCTTGAACTTCACACCTTGTAACACGTGCAAGAACCCTTTCTTTAGCTTGATCCATTTGAACTTTTTCAAAACTTTGTCAAGGTATGTGATTTGTGAAAGTCCAATTTAGTGTCTTGATCTATCTCTATAGATCTTGATGCCCAATATATAAGCAGCTTCATCGAGGTCCTTCATTGAAAAACTCTTATTCAAATATCCCTTTATGTTATCCAGAAATTCTATATCATTTCCAATCAACAATATGTCATCCACATATAATATCGTAAATGCTACGTAGCTCCCACTCACTTTCTTGTAAATGCAGGCTTCTCCAAAAGTCTCAGATAAAACCATATGCTTTGATCACACTATCAAAACGTTTATTCCAACTCCGAGAGGCTTGCACCAGTCCATAAATGGATCGCTGAAGCTTGCACACTTTGTTAGCTCCCTTTGGATCGACAAAACCTTCCAGTAGCGTCATATACAACTCTTCTTCCAGAAATCATAAAATGCGATAATTGCTAACATGATTCGGACAGACTTAAGCATCGCTATGTGTGAGAAGGTCTCATCGTAGTCAATCCCTTGAACTTGCCGAAAACCTTTTGCAACAAGTCGAGCTTTATAGACAGTAACATTACCGCTAGCGTCAGTCTTCTTCTTAAAAATCCATTTTTTCTCGATGGCTTGCCGATCATCGGGCAAGTCAACCAAAGTCTATACTTTGTTCTCATACATGGATCCCATCTCGGATTTCATGGCCTCAAGCCATTTTGCGGAATCTGGGCTCACCATCGCTTCTTCATAGTTCGTAGGTTTGTCAAGGTCTAGTAACATAACCTCCAGAACAGGATAACCGTACCACTCTAGTGTGGATCTCACTCTGATTGACCTACGAGGTTCGGTAGTAACTTGATCTGAAGTTACATGATCATCATCATTAGCTTCCTCACTAATTGGTGTAGGAGTCACAAGAACAGATTTCTGTGATGAACTACTTTCCAATAAGGGAGTAGGTACTCTTACCTCATCAAGTTCTACTTTCCTCCCACTCACTTCTTTCGAGAGAAACTCCTTCTCTAGAAAGGATCCATTTTTGGCAACGAATGTCTTGCCTTCGGATCTGTGATAGAAGGTGTACCCAACAGTTTCCTTTGGGTATCCTATGAAGACACATTTCTCCGATTTTGGTTCGAGCTTATCAGGTTGAAGCTTTTTCACATAAGCATCGCAGCCCCAAACTTTAAGAAACGACAACTTTGGTTTCTTGCCAAACCACAGTTCATAAGGCATCATCTCAACGGATTTTGATGGTGCCCTTTTAACTTGAATGTGGTCGTCTCTAAAGCATAACCCCAAAATGATAGCGGTAAATCAGTAAGAGGCATCATAGATCGCACCATATCTAATAAAGTACGATACGACGTTCGGACACACCATTACGCTGTGGTGTTCCAGGTGGTGTGAGTTGCGAAACTATTCCGCATTGTTTCAAATGTAGACCAAACTCGTAACTCAAATATTCTCCTCCACGATCAGATCGTAGAAACTTTATTTATTTGTTACGATGATTTTCAACTTCACTCACGAAATTCTTTTGAACTTTTGAAATGTTTCAGACTTATGTTTCATTAAGTAGATATACCCATATCTCGCTAAATCATCTATGAAGGTGAGATATTAATGATACGCGCCGCGAGCCTAAACATTCATTTGACCAAATACATCAGTATGGATGATTTCCTACATATCAGTTGCTCGCTCCATTGTTCCGAGAACGGCGTTTTAGTCATCTTGCCCATGAGGCATGGTTTGCAAGTACCAAGTGATTCATAATCAAGTGATTCCAAAAGTCCATCAGTATGGAGTTTCTTCATGCGCTTTACACCAATATGACCCAAATGTCAGTGCCATAAATAAGTTGCACTATCATTATCAACTCTGCATCTTTTGGTTTCAACATTATGAATATGTGTATCACTACTATCGAGATTCATCAAAAATAGACCACTCTTCAAGGGTGCATGACCATAAAAGATATTACTCATATAAATAGAACAACCATTGTTCTCATATTTAAATAAATAACCGTCTCGCATCAAACAACATCCAGATATAATGTTCATGCTCAACGCTGGCACCAAATAACAATTATTTAGGTCTAATACTAATCCTGGAGGTAGATGTAGAGGTAGCGTGCCGACGGCGATCACATCGACTTTGTAACCATTTCCCACGCGCATCGTCACCTCGTGCTTAGCCAGTGTTCGCTTAATCCGTAGTCCCTATTTCGAGTTGAAAATATTAGCAATAGAACCAGTATCAAATACCCAGGTGCTACTGCGAGCTCTGGTAAGGTACACATCAATAACATGTATATCACATATACCTTTGTTCACCTTGCCATCCTTCTTATCCGCCAAATACTTGGGGCAGTTACGCTTCCGATGACCGATCTACTTGGCAGTAGAAGCACTGGCCTCGTGCTTAGGTCCAGACTTGGGTTTCTTCTCTTGAGCAGCAACTTGCTTGTTGTTCTTCTTGAAGTTCCCCTTCTTCTTCCCTTTGCCCTTTTTCTTGAAACTGGTGGTCTTATTGACCATCAACACTTGATGCTCCTTCTTGATTTCTACCTCCGCAGCCTTTAGCATTACGAAGAGCTCGGGAATCATCTTATCCATCCCTTACATATTATAGTTCATCACGAAGCTCTTGTAGCTTGGTGGCAGTGGTTGAAGAATTATGTCAATGACGCTATCATCCGGAAGATTAACTCCCAGTTGAATCAAGTGATTGTTATATCCAGACATTCTGAGTATATGCTCACCGATGTAACTATTCTCCTCCATCTTGCAATTTGTAGAACTTATTGGATACTTCATATCTCTCAATCCGGTGTAACGCCTTGGGATGGTTATGCAACATGTTGATCACCTTGCCATTCTTGTGCCAAACCTCTCTTGATTCGAACCCGCTTCTAAAGCAAAAATCAAAACTAAAAACAAACGATAAAAGTTTCAAAAACAAAATCTAAAATGTTGGGGGTTGTCTAAAATAGCTAACCTAATTATGGTGGGGTGCACTAATTTTTGTAAAATGCTCTGGCATTTTAAATAAACTAAAACCAGAAAAGGAAAAAGAAAAGAAAAGAAAAACAAGAAAAGAGGGGGAGGGGGAAAACCCCCTTGGCCCATTCCCCCTGGCCCATCCCCCCCTCCCCACTTGGCCTCCCCCGGCCCATTTCTCTCGGCCCGGCCCACACCGCCACTTATCCCCTCACTTCATGGCAACCCTAGCCGCCCCACTCCTCTCCTCTCGCCCCCACCCCTCTCCCCGCCCGATCTGGATCGGGGGCGGAGAACCCCCGACCGAGCCACCCCCCACCGCGCCCCACTCGTCTCCGGCGGCCCCCCGCCGCCCCACCAGCCGCCCGGACCCCCCCTCCTCCTCCTCTCCACCACTGGGGTCCCCTCCTCCCCTCCGTCGCCCCCAAGCACGAGCGACCGCCATGGTCGATCCCGACCCTCCGCTTCCCCCTGACGCTGCCAAGGCGCTCTAACTGGCCTCACTTGGTCGCCACTGGCCTCCACCGAGGCACTTGCCTAGTCCAGTCCCGACTTCTGTGGAGGCCCTCCTCCTCTCCTCCCTCCCGGATCGCGCCCGTCGGCTGCCTTGTCGTCTGCCTCGACCTCCGTGGTCGCGCCGCCTTCCCCTGCTCCTCTCGCCGGCTCCCGGCCGTTCGAGGCACTTAACCCCGGCCACCGAAAACCCTGGTCCTCTCCCCATCATGACCCCCGAACAGGCGCCGTCATCGGAACTCGGTTCCGGCCCCGACTGCCCCGGCCACGATGGCTCTCTCCCTCTTCCCTTTGCCGACGGCAGTATCTCCGGCGCTTCTATCGCGCTCGCCAGACTTCGACCGAGCCCTTGCACGGCGCTGCCACCTTCCCCGTTGCCATCGCTGGCCCGCCCGATGTTCAACGCCTCGGCGCTTGGCCGCCCGCCTCCCCCGTGGGCGTCCTTCCGGCCACTGCCGTCGTGGCCGCTACCGATCCGAATTTCATTGGCCTCGGCGGAGCGCGCAACGCCAAGAACCCCGGTCGCGCCTTCAATCAGACAGCATCGCCCGCATTAAGATGCCGATTGGCCCTGGGCCAATGACATGGGGCCCCACCCCCCCCAAAAGAACGTTTTTAATTAAAACAGGAATAAAAATAAAATGAAAATGAATTAAAACTAAATAACTAATTAAATAATTAATTAATTAATTAAGTAATTAATTAATCTAATTAATTCTGATTAATTAACCCTAATCACTAATTAACCTAATTAATCAATGATTAATTAAATCTAATTAGGTAATTAGATATTAGAGAATGACATGCGGGACCCAATTCGTCAGTATTGACTCACCAACCCTGTTGATCGATGATCGCCAAAGATGACATCATGTCGATGTCATAAATGCATTTTCGAAATTAATTAAATAATTAATAAAATTCCGTAAATTAATAAAATCTTTTAAAAATCATATCTTTTAATCCGTAATCCGATTAAAATATTTTCAACATGAAAGTTGCTCGTAACGACGAGACGAATCCGGACACGCAAATTGCTCATTCCACCACACGCCTCTAACCTATCGAACCTGCAAACTTTCCTCTCCGGTTCATCTGTCTTCGACAGACGTCTCGAACCGGAAAACTTCCCTGACAAGCTTTCCCCCTAACCAGTACCCCTCATACCACGTTAGGGGCACGCCTAGCATCGCTCCTTGACATGTCATGCATCGCTATGCATCTGCTTACTTGGTATTCATTGTTTCTTCCCTCTTCTCTCCGGTAGACTACGAGACCGGCCGTTGCTGCTGGCAGTTCGACTACGGTGTTGACGACCCCTCTCTCTTGCGAGCAACCAGCAGGCCAAGCCCCCTTGATTACCAGATATCGCTTACTCTTATCTACATAATCGCTTGCATTAGAGTAGCATAGCATGTTAATGCTTTTCAGATACTCCTATATTGCTGCATAGCTCGTCCTTGTAACTTCCGTTGTTACCTTTTACCGCAATCCTATATGCTTAGTATAGGATGCTAGTACTTTCATCCGTGGCCCTACTTTCTTGTCCGTCTGCCGTGCTATATTATCGGGCCGTGATCACTCGGGAGTTGATCACGGGTATATACTATATACTTATACATGATACATGTGAGACTAAAGTCGGGTCGGTGATGGAGCACCAAAGTGGATCTTGAGGCGAGCGACAGGCAGGTTGAGACCGCCTTAGGAGAGAGGTGGGCTCGCCTCGCTCGGCTCTCATGGGTTACTTAACACGCTTTAACGAGGTCTTGGTATTTGATCTCGAGTTGGCTACGAGCTTATACGCACTAACCATCTACGCTGGAGTAGTTATGGGTATCCCAAGGCCGTCGTGGTATCACCGGCAGTATCAGACGTCAATGACGGAGCGCGCGGCCGGATTGGACCGGAACGCTCGATGGGCTAGGTCTGCTCGGCCGCGTCACGCAACGCGTGCAGGTGTGCTTTCAGGCGATGGGCCAGACCCTGCAGCTTAGGTTTAGACCGGCGTGTTGGCCTCTCTCTGTGCCTAGGTGGGGCTGCGACGTGTTGATCTTTCCGCGCCGGGCATGACCCAGAAAGTGTGTCCGCCAAATGGGATCAAGCGTCTTTGGGTAAGATGGTGCACCGCAGTGGAAGTTAATCTATTCTTGGATAGCCGTGATCTTCTTTGCAGAATAAGGACGACTTGGAGTTGTACCTTGAGCTTATGACAACTAGAACCGGATACTTGATAAAACACACCCTTCCAAGTGCCGAGATACAACCGGTGGTCGCTCTCGCTCGTGGTTATGAGCAGGGGGATTGCCGGGTAGGATTATTGCTATATGTTGTTACTTGGAGGACTTCAGTTTTGCCTTCCTCTACTGTTGCAAGACAGTGTCCGTGGTTTAGTCTTCGTTAAGACTAGCTATCCTCTTATTACGGCATTACTCAGCTTCACCCATCGATATGGCCTTTACACATATACTCATGCATATGTAGTGTAGCTCCTTGCTTCATAGTACTTTGGATGAGTACTCACGGTTGCCTCGTTCCCCTTTTCCCTATCTCTACTCGATTGCTCCAATCGACGGTGGAGCCTGTGAGCCGACGCCACCCTCGATGACGACTACTACTGGAGGTGCCTACTACTACGTGCAGCCCACCGACGCGGCACCAGGAGTAACCTAGGAGGATCCTGCAGGAGGCCTGCTCTCTTTGATCCAGATCCCGCTTTGTGCTAGCCTTCTTAAGGCAAAACTTGTTTAACTTATGTCTCAGACTTCAGATATTGTTGCTTGGCTGACTCGTCTATGATCGAAAGCACTTGTATTCGAGCCCTCGAGGCCCTCGGCTTGTATTATGATGCTTGTATGACTTATTTTATTTGTAGAGTTGTGTTGTGATATCTTCCGTGAGTCCTCGATCTTGATCATACACATTGCGAGCATGATTAGTGTACGATTAAATCGGGGCGTTACAAGTTGGTATCGAGCCGATCGCTCAGAGGAATCCCCCTTCCACACTCCTTGGCCGAAGTCGAGTCTAGACATTGCAAAAACTTTTACTAACTTGGCTGTGTGCCTTACGGGCCCACGTCGCCATCGGGTGGTACTAGGATCTTTTACTCCTCGACCTTTACTCTGGGACTCTGAACTCTCTTTTACTCGGGTTAAACGATTTTACTAACTATCACTAGGTTCCCGTGACCACATTCACCCCAAAGTTGGATACAACCATAGTTGTTCTTGGAATTGTATTTGAACAATTTCCACACTGTCATTTGACTCCTTTGAAACGTCTTTGTTTTCGGGATGGAACCCACGAGGCAGGTCGGCGCCACACGACGGCCATTGGTGCTCTCGGGATCACCTGCGGTGCTAGCCGAGATGATGACCTATCCGGTTATCGCCGGCACCCTGAGTACACAGTCTATGAGGAGTACCAGGACTATAACCAGGAGCAGTACCGCGCCATCGTCCACCTCTACTCTCGGCAGTACGAGTCCACTCATCGCGGTCCGCACACGCACATGGTGTTGGAGTGACTATCGATATGGCAGTCCACGATCTTGCTTATGCCGCTCGACACGCCTTCGTGCAGTAGTATCGAGAGTTGGACACCTCCCCTTCGTGCACATTGCTATCGCTGCCCGATGTTGGAGAGGAGGGTTACTACACTGCTGCCTACACCACTGTCACCAGAGAGCCCTTCCACCATCAGAACTTTGTTCTGCATGCTGATGGGCTGGATCGAGCTAACCGAGCTCTTCGCCACGAGTTGTACATCACCCGTCAGCACCTCTACCGTGCTCTGACACTGATGCACCCCTTTGTCCGGTCCAGAGAGCTGCTGCGTTCTGCGATCTACCCAGCCAGACCGTGATGCCCTGTGGTGTCGGTTGGCGGGACGTGGAGGCTACTCTCCAAGACTTGGCCCTTTTCTCGCCACACGGACGCCGGATTCAGCACCAGAGTATCCGCGGCCTCCGTGTCACCGACGTGGAGGACTATCCACCGCCGACTACCAGCTTTCAAAGCTACAGCTACCTCCATGATGCCGGCGTGGGACTGATGTAGACTTGCTTGTTAGTGTTTGATGGCCTGGCCATGAGCTCACCGTGGCCGCCTATGATGTAGTAGTCTATGTAATCGGACTCTATGTATCGAACTCTATGCATGATTCCTTTTGTAAGATATGCCGACTACTATGTAGTTCCCATCATGCTGCTTTCATTATGCATGTTTCATCATGAATGATTCCTGTCTCTTGCTTAATTTCTCAAATGCTGAACTACCCCTGTTATAAAATAGCAGGATGGTTAGGCCAGCAGGTCGTGGTCGTGGTGCCAACTTCCCACCACCGCCTGAGTACATGGCTGGTATGATCCAACAGCTTGAGATGAATCGCCAGTTCATGGAGAACATGATGGCTCAGTTTCCTCGCCCCAATATGAACCAACACCCAAGCGGAACAACTCGCAGGATTTCATACGCTGAATCCCAGCGTGTACCGCAGCTCAACCCGACACCTTTGGATCTTTGATGGACTGGCTCGTGACATCACCTATGAGATGGAGTCTGGCTGATGTAGCCCCCGCCACTATGTCACCTTTGCTTCCTTCTTCACAGAAGGACCCAGCGAGCTCAATGGTGGGACAGCCACGAGCGCATTTCGCCAGCTTGAACAATCATCACCGCCAGACTTCCAAGCTGCCTTCCGTGCCCGCTTTCATCCTCAAGGGGTCATGGACGGAAGAAGCGTGAGTTCCGCAACCTCACCCAAGGCAACAAGACTGTTGAAGCCTATCGGCGAGAGTTCTTGGACTTGTCTCGCTATGTCAAGAGGACATTGCTACCGATGCACGCAGACAGAGAGAAGTTCCGTGACGGTCTTCAAGTCGACATCAAGCTCAAGACTCTAGTGCACGACTTTTGCTGATTTCTCCACCTTGGTGAACAAAGCTATCAATGTCGAAATCGAGTCTGCGCAGGAATACCGAGCTCTAACAAAGCGCAACCATGACACGGGTTCATCTTTCGCCCGCCCTCGCAGGTTGCAAGATATGGATTCCCAACAAGTATGTACCAAATTAATGCACCGCCTAAGGCGTAACTATGCTACACCTCGCCCGCTTACAACTAAGCAGCCAAAGCTTCCAGCTCCACCACCCCAAGCTCCTGTTCCCACTCCCAATAATGGTTTGTGCTTGGTCAAAGTGACAACCAGGGCACCGTGCTAGAGAATGCAACGGACTCCGTAATCACCGCCCTTCCGGCCTGGCCAGGAAACACCTGTGAATCGCAACAACACCGGCAAGTCTTATGGGCAAGCTCAGGCCAACCACGTTGATCTGAACGAAGCTCAAGACCAGCCTGCCATCGTGTGATGGGTACACTCCTCGTAAATTCAGTACTGCATCTATTTTATTCGATTCAGAGCATCGCATTCATTCATGTCACGAAGACTTTGCATACAAGCACGACGTTAAGTGTGAAGAGATGAACTCTTCGGTAGTGGTAAAAACCCCATTGGGACAATGTCAAACCTCCATGGTTGGGCGTCGACGTCCCTGGAAATCGAAGGGCTGGAATTCTATGCCTCCCCATTATCCCGAAGACGCTCTAACATCGACCTCATTTTGGGGATGGATTGGTTGAAAGCGCATCTGGCGTCAATCGTTTGCACCACTAAGACCGTCCCATCTGTTACACCCTTCCGATGAAATCGTAGCTACAATGCTCGTCTGGTTCAGGATGCCGAGGCAAGGCTCTATGCATTGAATGCATTGAACGCCGCACCCTCGAGGGAATTGAAAACATTCCTGCCAGTTAGCGATTTCCAAGACGTCTTTCTGAAGAACTTCCAGGATTCCCCTGCTAGAGCTGTCGAATTCGTCATCGACTTGAAACTGTGCACCACTCCTATAGCCATAGCGACCATACAAGATGCCGCCGCATGAACTCCTTGAGCTAAAGGAGGAAATCGACAAATCTCTCCAAAGTGGCTTCATTCGCCCAAGTTGTTTCGCTTGGGGAGCACCTTCTCTTTGTCAAGAAGAAGGATGGGACAAACCGATTGGTCCAAGACTACCGTCCTATAAATCAAGCTACCATTCAGAATAAGTATCCTCTTCCTCGGATCAATGATCCGTATGATCAACTGGCTGGTTCGTCGTTGTTCTAAAACTCGACTTAAGGTTGGGTTACCACCAGATCCGTGTTCGTGAGGAGGATATCCCTAAGACCGCATTTGTGACTCGTTATGGTTCATACGAGTACACCGTCATGTCTTTCGCTTAACCAATGCTCCAGCCACCTTCTCTCGCTCGATGAACTATATATTCATGGATTACCTCGACAAGTTCATCGTGGTTTATCCGGATGATATCCTGATCTTTTCCAAGAATGAAGAAGAACATGTCGAACATCTTCGTCTTGTCTTTGGAAAAAGCTACGAGAGCATCAACTATATGCCAAATTCTCCAAGTGTGAATTTTGGCTTCAAGTAACCTATCTTGGGCATGTCATCTCTAAGGATGGTATTGTTGGCCAACCCCGAACGAGTTCAGGCTATTCTCGATTGGACTCCTCAAGAACGTTAAGCAAGTCAGAAGTTTTTCGGTCTACTTGACTATTGTCACGATTCGCCGAGAACTTCTCCAAGATTGACAGCCTCCTCGACTAACCTGCTGCATAAGGGCGTCTAATTCCAATGGATGATAAATGTCAGGAAAGTTTCCAGCACTCAAAGACAAGTTGACTTCTACCCCAAAGTGCTAGCTCCTCCCGATACTAAGAAGGACTTGTCATTTCATCGCGACGCTTCTCGTCAAGGTTTAGGCGGTGTCCTAATGCAAGAGCGCAAAGTGGTTGCTTATGCCTCTCGACAATTGCGCCCTCACAAAGAGAACTACCCAGTTCACGACCTCGAACTTACTGCTGTCATTCATGCACTGAAGCAGTGGCGACATTACCTTCTCGGTAATCGTTGCGAGATCTTCACTGACCACCAAAGTCTGAAGTATCTGTTTACTCAGCCAGACCTGAACATCCGTGCCAGAGATGGATGGAGACTGCTAGACTTTGATTTGGGTATTTCCTATACTGAGCAAGGCTAATGTAATGGCTGATGCCTTGAGCCGCAAGTTCATCAGAACCACCTTCAGTTCACAAAGTTCAGCCCCACTTGTTGAAGAATTCAGAAAGCTGAACCTCCATATTGTTCCTCAAGATTTTTTCGCTCCCCCTCCTCCGGAGTTCCTCAAGATGAATCTCCGTGTTGTTCCCCGTGGTTCCTCTATACCTCGGCTGTTGAACCCGATCTCGTGGGCACTATAAAGACAATGCAGGATTTGACTCGAGGTCTACAAGATCAAACAAGACCTCAAAGAAGGAAATCCCTCATTCTTCACTATTCTTGATGATGGCGCCTTTGTACTTCAAAGGCCGCTTAGTGGTGCCGATGTAAGAAGGAAAACCTGAATATGACTCGAGAAGGTTATGAAAGAAGCTCATGATACGCCTCTATGTATCCACCCCGGCATTACAAAGATGTATCAAGACATTCGCCGAGATTACGGTGGTCTAATATGAAGCAGGACATTGCTCGCTATGTTTACGAGTGTGACGTTTGCCGTCAGATCAAAGCAGAACATCAAAGGCCTGCTGAAACTCTGCAACCTATCTCTATTCCCGAATGGAAATGGGACCATGTTGAAATGGACTTCGTCACTGGATTTCCCAAATCGCAGAAAGGTAATGATGCTATCCTTGTCGTCATTGACCGGCTCTCTAAAGTTGCTCACTTTCTGGCGGTCAAAGAAACGATCACTGCTAGCCAGCTTGCAACTCTCTATATGTCCAGAATTGTTTCACTTCACGGTATTCCACTAGTTATCAGTTCGGACCGTGGCAGCTTATTCACTTCAAGATTCTCGGGCAAGTTTTCAAGAAGCTATGGGGACTCATTTATCTTTCAAGATCGCTGCCATCCGCAGTCTCAAGGGCAAGTTGAACGTGTCAATCAAATTCTCAAGACATGCTTCGAGCTTGTGTCGCTTCCTTCGGCAAGAAATGGGAGGAATCTCCCGTATGCTGAAGTTCTCTTATAATAATAGCTATCAAGCTAGTCTCAAGATGGCCTCCTTCGAAGTGTTATATGGACGAAAGTGCCGAACCCTCTCGAATCTGGTCGAAATCGGGAACGCCCACTCTTCGTCCGGATATTATCCAACATGCCAAGAACAAGTCCGCATTATTCGCGAGAATCTCAAGACCGCTTTCGATCGCGTCAAAAGAGCAATTATGACCGTCATCACAAAGACATGGTCTATCAACCTGGCGAAAAGGCCTATCTTCGCGTTACACCAATGAAGGGTGCTCACCGCTTCGGGATCAAGGGCAAGTTAGCTCCTCGCTATATTGGCCCTTTCACTATTCTGGAAAGGCGTGGGAAAGTGGCATATCAACTGGAGCTTCCGTCGAACCTTTCTCGTGTTCACGATGTGTTCCACGTGTCCCAACTCCGACGCCGCTTCAAGGACCCAATCCGAGCAAAGTGGACCATGAAGTGCTCGAATTGCAACAGGACCTCTCCTATAAGGAGCATCCGTCCGTATTCTCGACTAAGCTCAACGCCGCACACGGCGGAAGGCTATCAAGTTCCTCAAAAGTCCGAAGTGGTCGAATCACTCAAGACGAAGCCACCTGGGAACGCGAGGATCGCTTCACGAAGATGAATATCCAAGACTTCTTTCCTTCTACCTCCTAAATCTCGGGACGAGATTTCTTGTAGTGGAGGAGATTTGTAACGCCCGGATGGTTATGCAACAGTGATCACCTCGGTTACTGTGCCAAACCTCTCTTGATTCGAACCCGTTCTAAAGCAAAAATCAAAACTAAAACAAACGATAAAAAGTTTCAAAAACAAAATCTAAAATGTTCGGGGGTTGTCTAAAATAACTAACCTAATTATGGTGGGGTGCACTAATTTTTGTAAAATGCTCTGGCATTTTAAATAAACTAAAACCAGAAAAGGAAAAAGAAAAGAAAAGAAAAACAAGAAAAGAGGGAGGGGAAACCCCTTGGCCCATTCCCCCGCCCATCCCCCTCCCCACTTGGCCTCCCCCGCCCATTTCCTCTGCCCGCCCATACCGCCACTTATCCCTCACCCCGCAGCAACCCTAGCCGCCCCACTCCTCTCCTCTCGCCCCCACCCCTCTCCCTCGCCCGATCTGGATCGGGGCGAGAACCCCGACCGAGGCCACCCCGCCAAGGCCTTCCACCGCTCATGGCCCCGCCGCCCCCTTCACCGCCTGGTCCCCTCCTCCCTCCGTCAGCCCCCAAGCACGAGCCGCATCACTTGATCGATCCCGACCCCTCCGCCTCCCGGCCCCGCCCGTGCTCCCCAACCGCCTCCCGCCGGTCGTCACGGCCTCCCCACCGAGCTTTGCCTAGTCCCGACCCACACTGTGAGGCCCTCTCCTCTCTCCTCCCTCCCGGATCGCGCCCGTCGGCCGGCGCCTCGCCGCAAGCCTCGACCTCCGGTGGTCGCGCCGCCTCCCCCGTTCCCTCTCCTCCCCACCTCGCCCGGCTCCGGCCGTCAAACCCACGAACCCCACCGAAACCCCCCGGGTCCCTCTCCCCATGCCCCGAGCAATGGCAGTCGGCCGGAACTCGGTTCCGGCCAGCCCGGCCCCGACGTGCCATGGCCTCTCCCCCTCTTCTGTCGTGGCATCTCCGGCGCCTTATCGGCGCCCTCGCACTTTTGACCGAGCCCACGCCGCACGGCGCCACCTTCCCCCCGTTTTCGTCGCTGCCCGCCCATACATCGTTCAACGCTCATGCGCGCCGCTTGCCCGGCCTCCCCGCCGTGGGTGCGGTCCCTCTCCGGCTTGCGTCGTGGCTCGGCCGCGCCAGACCCAGATTGGCCTCGGGCGGGCGCCCAGAATGTAACCCGGAGTCGCGCCGAGCAGACACAGGCATCGCCGCATACCAAGCATGCCCGATTGGCCTGGGCGATGACATGGGGCCCCACTTCAAAAAGAACGGTTTTTATTAAAACAGAAATAAAAATAAAATGAAAATGAATTAAAACTAAATAACTAATTAAATAATTAATTAATTAAGTAAGTAATTAATTAATCTAATTAATTTTGATTAATTAACCCTAATCACTAATTAACCTAATTAATCAATGATTAATTAAATCTAATTAGGTAATTAGATATTAGAGAATGACATGCGACCCAATTGTCAGAGTTGACTCACCAACCCTGTTGATCGATGACGTTAGCATGACATCATGCTGATGTCATAAATGCATTTTCGAAATTAATTAAATAATTAATAAAATTCCGTAAATTAATAAAATCTTTTAAAATCATATCTTTTAATCCGTAATCCGGATTAAAATATTTTCAACATGAAAGTTGCTTTCGTAACGACGAGACGAATCCGGATACGCAGTCCGCTCATTCACCACACGCCTCTAACCTATCGAATCCTGCAAACTTTCCTCTCCGGTTCATCATCGGTTCGACAGACGTCGGAATCGGGAAAACTTCCCGATGCTTTCCCCTAACCAAGCCCCTCATACCACGTTAGGGGCACGCTTAGCATCGCTCCTTGACATGTCATGCATCGCTATGCATCTGTTTACTTGGTATTCATTGTTTCTTCCCTCTTCTCTCCGGGTAGACTACGAGACCGACGCCGCCGCTGCCGCTTCGACTACGGTGTTGATTTAATTCTCTCTTGCCAGAGCAACCAGGCAAGCCCCCCTTGATCACCAGATATCGCTTACTCTTATCTACACCGCTTGCATTAGAGTAGCATAGCATGTTATGTTTTGATACTCCTATCTTTGCTGCATAGCCTGTCCTTGTAACTTCACATTTGTTACCTTACCCGCAATCCTATATGCTTAGTATAGGATGCTAGTACTTTCATCTGTGGCCCTACTTTCTTGTCCGCTCCGCGTGCTATACTATCGGGCCGTGATCACTCGGGAGTTGATCACGGTTATATACTATATACTTATACTTGATACATGTGAGACTAAAGTCGGTCTACCGATGGAGCACCCATGAGTGGATCTTGAGGCGGAGCGATGTAAGTGTTGAGACCGCTTAGGAGAGAGGTGGGTTCGCCTCGTCGGGCGTTTCTCGCGGTTACTTAACACGCTTAACGAGGTCTTGGTATTTGATCTGAGTTGGCTACGAGCTTATACGCACTAACCATCTACGCTGGAGTAGTTATGGGTATCCGGCGTGTGGTATCGGCCGAAATACTTCAGACGTCGGCTGACGAGCGGCGCTGCCGGATTGGACTGGAACACCGATGGGCTAGAGTGCGCTTCCGGGCGGCGTGCATAACGTCTTGTGTGTGCTTGAGGCGATGGGCCTGCACCCTGGCTTAGGTTTTAGACCGGCGTGTTGGCCTCTCTGTTGTTCCTAGGTGGGGCTGCTACGTGTTGATCTTCCGCGGCCGGGCATGACCTGTGAAAGTGTGTCCGCCAAATGGGATCAAGCGGCCGGGTAAGATGGTGCACCGCAGGGAAGTTAATCTATTCGGATAGCCGTGATCTTCGGTGAATGGGCGACTTGGAGTTGTACCTTGAGCTTATGACAACTAGAACCGGATACTTGATAAAACACACCCTTCCAAGTGCCAGATACAACCGGTGGTCGCTCTCGCTCAGGGTTATGAGCAGGGGATTGCCGGGTAGGATTATTGCTATATGTTGTTACTTGGAGGACTTCAGTTTGCCTTCCTCTACCTGTTGCAAGACAGGTGTCCAGAAGCGTAGTCTTCGTTAAGACTAGCTATCCCCCTCTTATTCTGGCATTCTGCAGTTCAGTCCACTGATATGGCCTTTACACATATACTCATGCATATGTAGTGTAGCTCCTTGCTTGCGAGTACTTTGGATGAGTACTCACGGTTGCCTCGTTCCCCCTTTTCCCCCTATCTCTACTCGATTGCTGCAATCAGACGGTGGAGCCCAGGAGCGACGCCACCCTCGATGGCGATCACTACTACTCCGGAGGTGCCTACTACTACGTGCAGCCCGGCCGACGGTGACGCATCAGGAGTAACCTAGGAGGATCCTGTGCAGGAGGCCTGCTTCCTCTTCGATCTGTATCCTGGTTTGTGCTAGCCTTCTTAAGGCAAAACTTGTTTAACTTATGTCTCAGACTCAGATATTGTTGCTTCCGCTGACTCGTCTATGATCGAGCACTTGTATTCGAGCCCTCGAGGCCCCCCGGCTTGTATTATGATGCTTGTATGACTTATTTTATTTGTAGAGTTGTGTTGTGATATCTTCCCGTGAGTCCCTGATCTTGGTCGTACACATTTGCGGGCATGATTAGTGTACGATTAAATCGGGGGCGTTACACCGGGCATTTGCTTGAAATATTAACTTCAACTCCTGGAACATCTCATATGCTCCATGATGTTCAAAACATTGTTGAAGTCCCGGTTCTAAGCCGTAAAAAGCATGGCACCGAACTATCGAGTAGTCATCGGCTTTTGCTCTGCCAGACGCTCATAACATCCGGTGTTGCTCCTGCGATGGGTTTGGCACCTAGCGGTGCTTCCAGATTTAATTCTTCTATGCAGCAATGAGGATAATTCTGAAGTTACGGACCCAGTCCGTGTAATTGCTACCATCATCTTTCAACTTTGCTTTCTCAAGGAACGCATTAAAATTCAACGGAATAACAACACGAGCCATCTATCTACAACAACATAGACATGCAAAATACTATTAGGTACTAAGTTCATGATAAATTTAAGTTCAATTAATCATATTACTTAAGAACTCCCACTTAGATAGACATCTCTCTAATCATCTAAGTGAACACGTGATCCAAATAAACTAAACCATAACTGATCATCACGTGAAATGGAGTAGTTTTCAATGGTGAACATCACTATGTTGATCATATCTACTATATGATTCACGCTCAACCTTTCGGTCTCAGTGTTCCGAGGCCATATCTGCATATGCTAGGCTCATCAAGTTTAACCTGAGTATTCTGCTTGTGCAAAACTGGCTTGCACCCGTTGTAGATGGACGTAGAGCTTATCACAACCGATCATCACGTGGTTTCTGGGCACGCATTTAACTTTGGCAATGGTGCATACTGTGGGAGAACACTTTTATCTTGAAATTTAGTGAGAGATCATCTTATAATGCTACCACAATCAAAGCAAGATAAGATGCATAAAAGATAAACATCAAATGTAATCAATATAAGTGATATGATATGGCCATCATCATCTTGTGCTTGTGATCTCCATCTCCGAAGCACCGTCATGATCACCATCGTCACCGGCGCGACGCCTTGATCTCTATCGTAGCATCGTTGTCGTCTCGCCAACTATTGCTTCTACGACCATTGCTACCGCTTAGTGATAAAGTAAAGCAATTACAGGGCGATTGCATTGCATACAATAAAGCGTCAACCATATGGCTCCTGCCAGTTGCCGATAACTCGGTGACAAAACATGATCATCTCATACAATAAAATATAGCATCATGCCTTGACCATATCACATCACAACATGCCCTGCAAAAACAAGTTAGACATCCTCTACATTGTTGTTGCAAGTTTTACGTGGCTACTACGGGCTGAGCAAGAACCGTTCTTACCTACGCATCAAAACCACAACGATAGTTCGCTGGGTTAGTGCTGCTTTAACCTTCTCAAGGACCAGGAAGCCACACTTTGTTCAACTAAAGTTGGAGAAACCGACACCGCTAGTCACCGTGGGCAAAAGCACGGCGGTAAAACCAGTCTCTCACAGAAGCGTCTGGCGTAATGTCGGTCCGGGCCGCTTCATCCAACAATACCGCCCGAACCAAAGTGTGACATTATGGTAAGAAGTACTTGACTTGTATCGCCCACAACTCACTTGTGTTCTACTCGTGCATATAACATCAACGCATAAAACCAGGCTACGATGCCGCTTTGTTGGGGAACGTAGTAATTTCAAAAATTCCTACGCACACGCTAAGATCATGGTGATGCATAGCAACGAGAGGAGAGTGTGTCCACGTGCCCTTCATAGACCGAAAGCGGAAGCATTAGCACAATGCGGTAGATGTAGTCGTACGTCTTCACGATCCGACCGATCAAGTACCGAACGCACGGCACCTCCGAGTTCAGCACACGTTCAACTCAATGACATCCCTCAAACTCCGATCCAGCCGAGCTTTGAGGGAGAGTTCCACAAGACGACGGCGTGGTGACGATGATGATGTTCTACCAACGCAGGGCTTCGCCTAAGCTCCGCTATGATATTATCGAGGTGGATTATGGTGGAGGGGGGCACCGCACACGGCTAAGAGATCCAAGGGATCAATTGGTGTGTCTATGGGGTGCCTCCCTCCTCCATATATAAAGGAGGGGAGGAGAGGGCCGGCCAAGGGGAGGAGGCGCGCCCAAGGGGGGAGTCCTACTCCCACCGGGAGTAGGACTCCTCCTTTTCCTATTTGGCGAGGGAGAGGGAAGGAAGAGGAAGGAGGGAGGAAGGAAAGGGGGGGCGGCACCCCTCCCAATTCGGATTGGGCTTGGGGGGGCGCGCCCCCTCCCTTGCTCCTTTCCCCTCCTTTCCACTAAAGCCCATTAAGGCCCATATACCTCCCGGAGGGTCCGATAACCTCCCGGTGCTCCGGTATTATCTCGATCTCACCCGGAACCATTCGGTGTCCAAATATAGTCGTCCAATATATCGATCTTTACATCTCGACCATTTCGAGACTCCTCGTCATGTCCGTGATCACATCCGGGACTCTGAACTATCTTCGGTACATCAAAACACATAAACTCATAATATAACCGCCATCGAACTTTAAGCATGCGGACCCTACGGGTTCGAGAACTATGTAGACATGATTGAGACACATCTCTGGTCAATAACCAATAGCGGAACCTAGATGCTCATATTGGCTCCCACATATTCTACGAAGATCTTTATCGGTCAAACCGTATAACAACCTACGTTGTTCCGTTTGTCATCGGTATGTTACTTGTCCGAGATTCGATCGTCGGTATCTCAATACCTAGTTCAATCTCGTTACCGGCAAGTCTCTTTACTCGTTCCATAATACATCATCCCACAACTAACTCATTAGTTACAATGCTTGCAAGGCTTATAGTGATGTGCATTACCGAGTGGGCCCAGAGATACCTCTCCGACAATCGGAGTTACAAATCCTAATCTTGAAACACGCCAACCCAACAAGAACCTTTTGGAGACACCAGAGGGCACCTTTATAATCACCCGATACGTTGTGACGCTTTGGTAGCACAAAAAGTGTTCCTCCTAAGAACGGGAGTTGCATAATCTCATAGTTATAGGAACATGTATAAGTCATGAAGAAAGCAATAGCAACAAACTAAACGATCAAGTGCTAAGCTAACGGAATGGGTCAAGTCAATCGCATCATTCTCCTAATGATGTGATCCCGTTAATCAAATGACAACTCTTTGTCTATGGCTAGGAAACATAACCATCTTTGATCAACAAGCTAGTCAAGTAGAGGCATACTAGTGACACTCTGTTTGTCTATGTATTCACACATGTATCATGTTTCCGGTAATACAATTCTAGCATGAATAATAAACATTTATCATGATATAAGGAAATAAATAATAACTTTATTATTGCCTCTAGGGCATATTTCCTTCAATTCGGACACCGGATGAGTTCCGGGGGTCACTGGATATTTATCGGAGTGCCGGGAGGTTATCAGAACCCCCGAGGGATCTAATGGGCCAACATGGGCCTTGTGGGAGAGAGAGGAGAGGGCCTAGGGCTGCCCCCCCCCTTGGGAGTCCGAATTGGACAAGGAGGGGGGCAGCGCCCCCTCTTTCCTTCCTCTCTCCCTCTCCTTCCTTCCCCCTTCCTCCTTCTTAGTTGGACTAGGAAAGGGGAGTCCTACTCCCACTAGGAGGAGGACTCCCTCCTGTGGCGCGCCCCCAAGACCAGGCCGGCCTCCCCCCTTGCTCCTTTATATACGGGGGAAGGGGCACCCTAGAACACACAAGTTGATCATTGATCTCTCTTAGCCGTGTGCGGTGCCTCCCTCCACCATAATCCACCTCGGTCATATCGTTGCGGTGCTTAGGCGAAGCCCTGCGTCGGTAGCATCATCATCACCGTCATCACGCCGTCGTGCTGACGAAACTCTCCCTCGACACTTTGCTGGATCGGAGTTCGTGGGACGTCACCGAGCTGAACGTGTGCAGATCGCGGAGGTGCCGTACGTTCGGTACTTGGATCGGTCGATCGTGAAGACGTACGACTACATCAACCGCATTGTCATAACGCTTCGCTTTCAGTCACGAGGGTACGTGGACAACACACTCCCCTCTCATTGCTATGCATCGGCATGATCTTGCGTGTGCGTAGGAAAATTTTGAAATTACTACGCTCCCGAACATACCGAGCCATGTTTCCTTCCTTCACCAGATAGCATCGCGAGCTCAGGATCAAAAGGACCCTGGCTCGGGTTGAAGTCCTCCCCTTTCATCGCCTTCCCAAACTCTCTGTACCTGACAAGCTTGTCATGGGAGAAGATGTTGGTGAAGCTCTCTGGATGATCGAGGTCATCCTTCGAGAATGCATTCGCCTTCTTGTACGGGGCAGTATGGGCCATGGCATAGAGGTCGTAGAGCTGTGGAACCTCCTTGTTGTTGTGTCGCGCCTAAAAGAGAGGAACAAAATATTAGTTAAGGGCTCAAGCTAGCATGAAGAATGAAATTGCATGAATCGTTAAGGGCTCAAACCACATACCCAGTGATCCCCGTACTCAAACGGGTTGGAGCTCCCTTGATGGTGTGGCACACCTTGCATCTGGGCATGCTTGTCCCTAGCCTTGTTGTGGACAGCTAGCCATTGGGGAGAGCGCCACTCATCCACCAACCTCTCCCAACAGTCCATCCTATCCGCACACCATTTTGGGGGCACCTAAGTTAGACAAAGAGAAATTTCAGCGCTACTCCTATGAATCAAATCAAGGAAACTAAGTACAAGGCCTTAAGAATAGGTAATTACCTTCATGTACTTCTCCTTACTCAGATACTTGTCGCAACACTTCTTCTTCTCCCTCCTGATGTTAGTCGAGGCATAGTAGTCTCGAACAGCCTGCACCGGAGCCTCGTACCGTAAGTTCTGAAGTAGGTGCTTGCACTCGGCTTCGAGAACCATAGCCGCGTCTGCCTCGTGTTCCTCAAGACACATGTAGAAGGTCTGCAATCAAACAAGACATCACTAATTAGTACAATCACTAGGTACTGTTGATTTTTAATTTTGTAAAGGAGAAATTACCAAAAACCGCAGTCTCACAATGTCGGCCACCGTCTCGCACACGACACCGTCGACCATCTCCCCCGGCAGGTCCGGGGCATCCTCGTACAGCTCCCAGGTCAGTGCTAGTTGTGGAACCTCACCCTCACCGGGCAACATGACCCACCCCGGGAAGTGGTGCCGGCAAATCACACCAAGGACCTGGTTGGGCCTGCGAACACTAGAGGCGTGTATCCAACCCCTACAGTATGACAAGGCCAACACATTAGATATTAATTTGAATAAACATGAAGGCAAAAGGTTAAAAAAGAGTAAATGCACTTACTTCTCCCCGTTAGGCTGAATCAACCACCTCTAGTCGCGGGTCGCCGGCACGGACGGGAGCTTTGTACCACCATGCTGGTAGAACTTCTTGACCCCCTCAACCAGCTCGCCATCACTGTAGATATCATCAGACAAGGTGTCCTCGACACCATCAGCATGGCCACTGTTCTCCGGAGTCACGTGGGACGAAGACTCTGGGACACGAGTCTCCTGGGACGAAGACTCTGGGACCCGAGTTTCATCGGACATAGGCTCGGCGACCAGAGCTCGTCGGCCCGAGGCTCGTGGACCGTAGTCCAAGATAGGTCCAAGTCCGATGGGTGCACCTGAGATGGAGCACTCCGGTGGTCTGGAGAATCAGCTGGGGGTGGTGGCAAGAAAGGCGCAGCAGCCTTCCTACCTCTCCCGCCGCCACGTCCACCTCTAGCTGCACCCCTCTTCGTCTTCCCCCGAACTCTCCCGGCGGAAGAAGAAGCGCCCGCCGGTGTCTGCATGCTGTCTACCAGCGCTCTCTGGAGGTGCTGGGGTGGAATAACAACACACCTCCCAGCACGCGCCGAGGAAGGAGGCTCGGAGCGCTCACGACTCGCGCCCACCATCTGTCAACACCTGCAATGACAAAGAGTAAACGAAATTAGTACAACATAAACATAATTAATTTAAGTGTGTATCATCATCATGAACATAATAAAAAATTGAATAACTAATAACATGAACTAATTAATAATATATATGTACATAATAATAATTGAATACCTGACCTAACTCATAATTCACAAATATATGACCCCCTCGGCCTCTGGAAGGCCGAAGAGCACCTTTATCGGGAGGTGTCGGGGGTCGTGGTGTCGGGGGTGTCGTGTTGGGGTCGGGGTGCTGTGTCAGGGTCGGGTGTGCCATGTCGGGGTCTCGGGGTGTCGGGGGTGTCGTTTCGGGGTCGGGGTGCTGTGTTGGGGTCGAGGGTGCCGTGTCGGGGTCTCGGAGTGTCGTGTCAGGGTGTCATTGGTGCGTGTCGGGGTCGGGGGTGTCGTGTCGGGGCCGGGGTGTTGTGTCGGGTCAGCAGGTGTGGGAGTGTCGAAAGGCGGGTCGGGGTGTCATGTCTGAGTTGGGGTGTGTTGAGTCGGGGTGCCTGTCGGTCTGGGTGTAAATGTCGAGGTCGGAGGCGTCGGTGGTGTCGTGGTCGGGTGATGTGTCGTGGTCGGGTGCCGTGGTCGGGTCGGGTGCTATGTCGGGTCATGTGCCTGGGTGTCAAGGCGGGGTCGGGGTGTCATGTCGGGGTCGGGTGTCGGGGTTAGGGGGTCGGGGTGTCGGGGTCGGGATGGCAAATCCTCGACCCCTCGGCGACCCTCGACCCTTGAAACCTCGACACCTCGATCCTCGACCCCTAGACCCTCGACTCCTTTTCCCCTACTTTTTGTCATCTTCTACTTCTACTTATATTTTTTTCATCTCCACTTCTACTTCTTCCTTCTTTTCCTTCTTCCTCTTGTCTTCTTTTTCTTCTTCATTTTCCTCGATTTCCTTCTTCCTCTTGTCTAAAATATTTATGTTGGGTTTCTAAAATCAGTTGGGGAGGAACACCTTCTGTTTTCTTTTCTTCCTTTTTCCTTCTTCTTCTTTTCTTCTTTTTCTTTTCTTCTTTTTCTATTTTCTTTTTTTCTTCTTCTTTTTTCTATGTTTTCTTCTCCTAGTCCTTTTAGGTCTTATTTCTTTTCTTCTCTTGTTCTTGAGCTTATCTAACTCAGTAATTAACCTAAAAACTAACTAAGTAATTAACCTAAAAAATAACTAACTAACTAACCTATGTACAGTAGGGTAAAACAACTAACTAATTAACCTAAAAAACTAACTAACTAATTAACCTAAATCAAAAAACAACAAAGAAAAGACAGAAAAAAGGAAAGCAACCTCACCAGGGGGCGGAGTGAAGGAAATATGCCCTAGAGGCAATAATAAAGTTATTACTTATTTCCTTAATTCATGATAAATGTTTATTATTCCTGCTAGAATTGTATTAACCGGAAACTTAGTATATGTGTGAATACATAGACAAAACTTATAGTCCCTAGTATGCATTTACTTGACTAGCTCGTTAATCAAAGATGGTTATGTTTCCTAACCATAGACATGTGTTGTCATTTGATGAATGGTATCACATCATTAGGAGAATGATGTGATTGACATGACCCATCCGTTAGCTTAGCATTATGATCATGTCAGTTTCATTGCTACTGCTTTCTTCATGACTAATACAAGTTCCTCAGACTATGAGATTATGCAACTCCCGAATACCAAAGGAACACTTTGTGTGCTACCAAATGTCACAACGTAAAAGGGTGATTATAAAGGTGCTCTACAGGTGTCTCCGAAGGTATGTGTTGGGTTGGCATATATCGAGATTAGGATTTGTCACTCTGTGTTTCACAGAGGTATCTCTGGGCCCTCTCGGTAATACTCATCACTATAAGCCTTGCAAGCATTGTAACTAATGAGTTAGTTGCGGGATGAAGTATTTTGGAACGAGTAAAGAGACTTGCCGGTAACGATATTGAACTAGGTATTGAGATACCGACGATAGAATCTCGGTAAAGTAACATACCGATGACAAAGGGAACAACGTATGTGGTTATGCGGTTTGACCGATAAAGATCTTCGTAGAATATGTAGGAGCCAATATGAGCATCCAGGTTCCACTATTGTTTATTGACCAAAGATGTGTCTCGGTCATGTCTACATAGTTTTCGAACCCGTAGGGTCCGCACGCTTAACGTTCGATGACGATCGGTATTATGTGTTTATGTGTTTTGATGTACTGAAGGTTGTTCGGAGTCCAGGTTGAGATCACGGACATGACGAGGAGCCTCGAAATGGTCGAGACATAAAGATTGATATATTGGAAGGTTATATTCGGACACCGGAAAGGTTCCGGGGGTCACCGGATAAATACTGGAGTACCGAGGACTTACCGGAACCCCCCTGGGGGTCAATGGGCCTTCATGGGCCTTAGTGGAAATACAGGGCAGCAAGGGAGCTGTGGGGCGCGCCCCCCTAGGCCCAAACCGAATTGGTTTATGGTTTGGGGGGCCGCCCCTCTCTTTCCTTCTTCCCTCCTCCTCTTTCCTTCCCTCCTAGTTGGACTAGGAAAGGGGGAACCTACTCCTAGTAGGAGTAGGATTCCCCCCTTGGGGCGCACCCAATGAGGCCGCCGGCCCCCTCCCCTTGCTCCTTTATATACGGGGGAGGGGGCACCCCTTGGACACACAAGTTCATTGTTTAGCCGTGTGCGGTGCCCCCCACCATAGATTTCCACCTCGATCATATCGTCGTAGTGCTTAGGCGAAGCCTCACACGCCTGTAACTTCATCATCACTGGCCACCATGCCGTCAGGTTGACGAACTCTCCCTCGACCTCAAATTTGGATCTAGAGTTCATAGGACGTCCACCGAGCTGAGCGTGTGCAGTGATCGCGGAGGTGTCGTACCTTCGGTGCTAGGATCGGTCCGGATCGCGGAAGACGCATTTACGACTACATCAACCGTGTTGTCATAATGCTTCCGCTTTCGGGTCACGAGGGTATGTAGACAACACTCTCCCTCTCGCTGCTATGCATCTCCTAGATATATCTTTATGTGATCGTAGGAAAATTTTGAAATTACCGCTCCCCAACAAAGTGGCATCCGAGCCGTGTCTATGCGTAGATGTTATATGCACAAGTAGAACACAAAGAGTTTTGGGCAATAATAGTCATACTACTTACCAGCATGTCATAATTTGATTTGGCGGCATTTTTGGATGAAGCGGCTCAGACCGACATTACGCGTACGCTAACACGAGACTGGTTCTACCAACGTCCTCCGCACACAGGTGGCTAGTGAGTGTCTATTTCTCCAACTTTAGTTGAATCGAGTGTGGCTACGCCCGGTCCTTGTTGAAGGTTAAAACAGCACAATTGACGAAAAATCGTTGTGGTTTTGATGTGTAGGTAAGAACGATTCTTTCTAGAAGCCCGTAGCAGCCACGTAAAACTTGCAACAACAAAGTAGAGGATGCCTAACTTGTTTTTGCAGGGCTTGCTATGATGTGATATGGTCAAGGCATGATGTGATATAAATTGTTGTATGAGATGATCATGTTTTGTAACAAAGTTATCGGCAACTGGCAGGAGCCATATGGTTGTCGCTTTATTGTATGCAATGCAATCGCTGACGAAACTCTCCCTCGACCTCAGCTAGGTCTAGAGTTCGTGGGACGTCACCGAGCTGAACGTGTGCAGATCGCGGAGGTGTCGTACCTTCGGTGCTAGGATTGTTCGGATCGTGAAGACGTACGACTACATCAACCGCGTTGTCATAATGCTTCTGCTTTCGGTCTACAAGGGTACATAGACAACACTCTCCCGTCTCGTTGCTATGCATCTCCTAGATAGATCTTGCGTGATCGTAGGAAAATTTCAAAATTACCGTGTTCCCCAACACGGAGCGCACCGGCAAGTGAGCGGGCGAGCGGCGACGGTGGGGGTCGAGGGCGTCGAGGGCGCGTATGAGCACCAGGCGGGGGTCGGGCGTCGGGCGGGTGGCGGGGGTCGGGAGCTGGGTGGTGGTGGTCGGGGCGGCGGGGGTCGGTGGGGTCGAGGGCAATGGGGGGTCGGCGGGCAGGCTTCAGGCACGGCGAAACACAGGTGAGGTGAGGGAGAGAGAGCAGAGAGAGAGGGAGGGGTTGGGTGCGGGGCTGGATGGTTTTTTGTTAGGTTTAATTTCTTTGTCGTCTGCTAGCAGACGGCAAAGAGCGTAGCTAGTGGGGTGGGGCCGGGGGGAAACGGCCGTTAGGTTGGCTATTCTCTTTGTCGTCCGCCCGCGGACGGAATAGAAGCTTTGTCGTCTGCTAGCAAACGGCAAAGAAAGTGGCCATTAGGTAGTTCTAACTAGTGGGCCATCCTCCCTCTTTGCTTGCTCACATGACGCAAGAAAGAGGTGGTCATGGAAAACACCCTCTTTGCCTTGACTCTTTCTTTCTTTGCCATCAAGTTTACGTTGGCTGATGGCAAGACCTTCTTCTTGCCGTCGGTTATCGACGGCAAAGATCCTGATTCCAGTAGTGATCACATCATTCTCCTAATGATGTGATCCCTTTCATCAAATGACAACACATTTCTATGGCTAGGAAACTTAACCATCTTTTATTAACAAGCTAGTCAAGTAGAGGCATACTAGGGACATGGTGTTTTGCCTATGTATCCACACATGTATCAAGTTTCTAGTTAATACAATTCTAGCATGAATAATAAAAACTTATCATGAATAAGGAAATATAAAATAACAACTTTATTATTGCCTCTAGGGCATATTTCCATCAGTCTCCCACTTGCACTAGTGTCAATAATCTAGATTACATTGTAATTATTCTAATACCCATGGAGTCTTGGTGCTGATCATGTTTTGCTCGTGGAAGAGGCTTAGTCAACGTGTCTGCCACATTCAGATCCGTATGTATTTTGCAAATCTCTATGTCTCCCTCCTTGACTAGATCACGAATGGAGTTGAAGCGTCTCTTGATGGGTTTGGTCTTTTTGTGAAATTTGGGTTCCTTTGCCAAGGCAATTGCTCCAGTATTGTCACAAAAGATTTTCATTGGACCTGATACACTAGGTATTACACCTAGACGGATATGAACTCCTTCATCCAAACTCCTTCATTTGCTGCTTCCGAAGCAGCTATGTACTCCACTTCACGCGTAGATCCCGCCATGATGCTCTACTTGGAACTGCACCAACTGACAGCTCCACCATTCAATAAAAATACGTATCCGGTTTGTGACTTGGTGTCATCCAGATCAGTGTCAAAGCTTGCATCGACGTAACCATTTATTTATTTAGCTCTTTGTCACCTCCATAAACGAGAGACATATCCTTGGTCCTTTTCAGTACTTGGGATGTTCTTGATCGTTGTCGATGATCCACTCTGGATTACTTTGGTACCTCCCTGCTAAACTTATAGCAAGGCACACATCAGTGCAGTACACAGCATAGCATACATGATAGAACCTATGGCTGAGGCATAGGGAATGACTTTCATTTTCTCTCTATCTTCACGAAGTGGTCCGCATTGAGTCTCGACTCAACTTCACACCTTGTAACACAGGCAAGAATCCTTTCTTTGATCGATCCATTTTGAACTTCTTCAAAACTTTGTCAAGGTATGTGCTTTGTGAAAGTCCTATTAAGCCGCCTTGATCTATCTCTATAGATCTTGATGCCCAATATATAAGCAGCTTCACCGAGGTCTTTCATTGAAAAACTTTTATTCAAGTATCCTTTTATGCTATCCAGAAATTCTATGTCATTTCCAATCAACAATACGTCATCAACATATAATATTAGTAGTGCTACAGAGCTCCCACTCACTTTCTTGTAAATACGGGCTTCTCCAAAAGTCTGTATAAAACCATATGCTTTGATCACCTCATCAAAGCGCATATTCCAACTCCGAGATGCTTGCACCAGTCCATAAATGGATCGCTCGAGCTTGCACACTCTGTCAGCACCTTTAGGATCGACAAAACCTTCTGGTTGCATCATATATAACTCTTCTTTAAGAAATCCACTAAGGAATGCAGTTTTGACGTCCATTTGCCAGATTTCATAATCATAAAATGCGACAATTGCTAACATGATTCAGAGTTCAGACAAACTTAAGCATCGCTACGGGTGAGAAAGTCTCATCGTAGTTAACTCCTTGAACTTGTCGAAAACCTTTGTGACAAGTTGAGCTTTATAGACAGTAACATTACCATCAACGCTAGTCTTCTTCTTGAAGATCCATTTATTCTCTATGGGTCGCGGATTGATACGTCTCCAATGTATCTATAATTTTTTATTGTTCCATGCTGTTATATTATCATTCTTAGATGTTTTACAATCATTTTATAGTCATTTTATATCATTTTATATCATTTTTTGGAACTAACCTATTCACATAGTGCCTAGTGCCAGTTGTTGTTTTCTGCATGTTTTTAACATCGCAGGAAATCAATACCAAACGGAGTCCAAACACAGCGAAACTTTTTGAGGATTTTTTGGGCCGAAGACACCCAAAGGCCAAGGAAGCACTGGGGTGCCTCGAGGGGGAACCACCCACTGTATGCTACTGGGGCCCAAGCGTGCCCAGGTGGGTTGTGCCCACCTCGGGTGCCCCCTGAACCGCCTCTTTGCTCTATAAATATCCCCAATATTCCAGAAAACCTAGGGGATTCGACGAAAATCAATTCCAGCCGCCGCAGAGTCCAGAACCACCAGATCCAATCTAGACACCATCACGGAGGGGTTCACCACTTCCATTGGTGCCTCTCCGATGATGCGTGAGTAGTTCTTTGTAGACCTATGGGTCTGTAGTCAGTAGCTAGATGGCTTCCTCTCTCTCTCTCTCTTGATTATCAATACAATGGTCTCTTGGAGATCCATATGATGTAAGTCTTTTTGCGGTGTGTTTGTTTGGATCCGATGAAATTCGAGTTTATGATCAGATCTATGTTTTTATCCATGAAAGTTATTTGAGTCTTCTTTGATCTCTTATATGCATGATTGCTTATAGCCTCGTATTTCTTCTCTGATATTTGGGTTTTTTTTGGCCAAATTGATCTATTTATCTTGCAATGGGAAGAGGTGCTTTGTGATGGGTTCGATCTTACGGTGCTTGATCCCAAGTGATGAAGGCGGAAAGTATTAATGCGTATGTATCGTTGCTATTAAGGATAACAAGATGGGGTCTATTTCTACATAAATAGATCTTGTCTACATCATGTCATCGTTCTTATTGCATTACTCTGTTTCTCCATGAACTTAATACACTACATGCATGCTGGATAGCGGTCGATGTGTGGAGTAATAGTAGTAGATGCAGGCAGGAGTCGGTCTACTATTCTTGGACATGATGTCTATATAATGATCATTGCCTGGATATCGTCATGATTATTTGAAGTTCTATCAATTGCCCAACAGTAATTGTTTTCCCACCGCTTGCTATTTTTCTCGAGAGAAGCCACTAGTGAAACCAACGGCCCCCAGGTGTCTTTTCATCATATTTGTCTTTGTGATCTATTTTCCTTTGCATTTATTTTCAGATCTATTAAACCAAAAATACAAAAATACCTTGCTGCAATTTATTTGTTCTGCGATCTATTTATCCTATCTACCACTTTTACCTCACGTTATTTGCCTATCTTGAGGCGACGCATGCGAAAGGGATTGACAACCCTTTAACACGTCAGGTTGTAGTATTTGTTATTTGTGTGCGTTAAGCGGGAGGCAGGAATAATGTTTAGGTGTATGGAGTTTATGAACAAAAAACCATGTACAACTCAACTATGAAGAGTTCACTTAATACAAGATATGTATTACTTGGTGTTCAACAAATACAACCCAAAAATCCAAAAGTGAAGTATTGGCACTCTAAATACCTCACTTGATGAAGATTACATGGTTGATCGATTGCCAATGTATCATCTATATTAACTAGACTCGCATAAAGATGACCTATAAAATATAAAACCAATAGATAAAACATGAATTAGTAAATAGTAGGATATAATGGTAGAAAACACATTATGCAATTGAAGATAGTAAGAAAGAATACATATCCGTAATGAAGGTTTAATCTCATTAAGTAGAACATGACAATGGCACTCTTCTAACTTCATTTTGAAATTCATTCTTAATTTCACCAACATCAAGTCCTTTTAAATATCTCTCTCTCGATGTAGCACACCATTAAGTCATCAAGCCAACCATTGGACATCTTGGTAAGCAACTCGGTCTTGATGATCTTCATTGCTGAGAAGGTCCTTTCAACCAATGCCGCTAAGCATCGAAGCAACCCCAACTCAATAAGGCGATAAACCAGAGGGAACATAATATGTCTTTTAGTTCAAACTTTTTTTTGGCTAGGCTTGCAAGATCAGAACAAACTCATCATGTCTTCTCTATGGTTGATGAACAACTGGAAGTCCTACACGCTAACCATCATTGTTGGAGAAATCTGCATCATAGATGTCTGTAAGCTTGGGCAAATCTACTCTTTAAATCTGCAAAAAGAACACAAGAAAAACTAACAGGAGCAATAGCACTAGAATAATTAAATAAATGTTCAAGCAAGTAACATGAGTGCATGACACAGTTAAAGTAATGCGCTCAAGCGGTAGAAGTACAACAAAATTACACCTTTCATTACAAAATTATTAATTCTCTTCTTTGGTGGCGGCTTCATCTCCAAACCCTCGCCGACTTGCCAGCGCTGTCGAGTTGTCGGTCGCCGCCTCGCGGTGTCCCTGTCGCTGCCTCGCCGGTGGCCGGTGGCTGGCTACGCGCCCACGGCTTACCCATGGCTGACTGCCGGCTGCCGTGCGTCCGTGCGGTGTGGTCGTGCCCTAGCAGCCGCCTCCCGGTCTCACGATCTCGAACGAGAATGACTCGTGCTCACGTCTCGTCAAAGCCAGTCTCGATCATGCACTAGTATACAGCCTACGGGCATGGCCACATGGCCCATCACTCAATCAGCAATAAGAGCATCCCCAGCCGTTGATCCCCCCAGGAGGCATTTTTTCGCCGCTTGGGAGGCTGCCGGCGAGAATTTTGGCCTTGGGGGGGAATTTTTCCACTCGTTGTGCCCCTAGGAGCAGTGTTTGCAAGAAGCAGGGCCCGACGCACGCCTACGTCAGGGACGCGCACGCCATGGCGGCCACCCCCGCCGATGTGAAGGACGAGCGGGTGCTAGTGAGCGGACGAGGGAGGAGAAGGAAGATGGCTAGGCAGGGGAGGTGCACGCCGGCGAGGAGCCCGGTGTCGAGCCATGGTCCAGGCAGGCAGGAGCGCCAAGCCACGACTAGCGCGCAGCGCGCGCGCAACAATAGAGATGGCCGGCCGCCCAAGCTCGCGCTCTCTATCTCGGACCACGATGGCGCCCTCCTCCTCCACCTCCACCACGGCGTCAGCGGCGGCCGCGGACGAGAGGAACCACAAGCGTAAGCGCGGAGCCGGCGGCGAGGTGGGGACGGAGGCGGAGGTGGAGAGGACGCCCAAGTGGCAGACACAACGGGAGCACGAGATCTACTCCCCCAAGCTACTCGACGCGTTGTGCCTCGTGCGTTCCGGGGGCGGCGTCCCCTCCCGGGAGCGCCAGGTGCGCTGACAGCGGCCGACCGCCGCCGTCGTCACGCGCTGTCGCTCGCTGTCAGAAGCCGCCATCCTCTCCTCTCGTCGCGCATGCCATGTGCACCGAGTGTGCCTCCATGCTCCGGTCCCGACACCGGCGCCTACTCTGCCACGGCACGCTTCGCCGGGCGCGTCCTCCTGTCGGAGGCGTCCGACTACATCGCCGCGCTGGAGATGCAGGTGTGCGCCATGGCGGCGCTCACGCAGGCCCTCTTTGTCGTCTCCCCACAGTTGTGATCCATCCATCCACCCGGCCACCAGCCCGCCACAACTCCAACATCCCCCGCGAATTGTTCTCGCATGGCGACGCCGCGGTCGGGCGCATGTACATTTTCCTCCTCGCGTCATTCCCATGGATGTCGGGACGTGTCACGACCGGTTTTTCAATAAAAATATTTATTGAACAACCGACCTATGAAGTCCAATATGAGGAAAATCCTTCATACCGATTGACAAAACTTTGATACAATAAGCCAAAGAGCATTACAATATTACAGGGTCGGACTGAAGATACCCAACCAATTATTACAAACATGCCGATAATTACACATAGTGGCGGATATGACTCAAAGGGGGTGGGGTGGAAATACTACTGACTCGAGATATGAGTGGTTGGTGGAATAACACAACGGGTGGTTAATAAGTCTCTTTATCTTGGCGGCTCATCGAAATCGAGGTGAGGCTCGATGAATTTATTTGGGTAGCGGAAGCGGATATATCACAATGAAAAATCCAGGTGCACGAGACCGACCGGGATTCCTCTAGGCGTCCGGACTCGCTATCGAATTCTTCATCCATGAGATCGCCATTCACAAGATCGGCCAAATCAACAAGCCAGGTGAGTACTTTGAAAGTACTCGCAAGACAGTTCGGACAAAAGATATAACAAATGAATGCAGGAATGAGTCATGATTAATTTTTTTTTAACGATGCTCAATCAGTGTGACAGAATAAAAATAAGAAGGGAATCGGCGGTAGTCCGCTCGAAAAACCCGAAGAAGGATAAACTCAAAACCCATCGGGTGTCTGAAGCGATGCCTCGAAGGGGTGAATAAATAAGCAAAACATGCCACAGTCGGGCGTCTGAGCGACACCTTATAAAGGGCTTATGATGAAAATAAATAATAACAATGCCGCAGTCGGACGTCTGAGCGACATCACAGAAAGGGCTTATAATGAAAATAAATAATAACAATGCCGCAGTCGGACGTCTGAGCGACATCACAGAAAGGGCTTATAATGAAAATAAATAATAACAATGCCGCAGTCGGACGTCTGAGCGACATCGCAGAAAGGGCTTATAATAAAAATAAATAACAACAATGCCGCAGTCGGACGTCTGAGCGACATCGCAGAAAGGGCTTATAATGAAAATAAATAACAACAATGCCGCAGTCGGACGTCTGAGCGACATCGCAGAAAGGGCTTTCATCACAAGAAATAGCACTCATAATAAATATTCAACACAGGAATATAAACGGGTTAGTCCATCCACAGAAATAAACATTTAACCGGACTTAGTACTCATGTGATTCACCGGATTATCATCGTCACCAAAACCGACACTTGTCGAGACTAAGACATAGTGAACTTGGACATGGATAAGATGAATTCAAGAATTTTGACTCTGCAGAGTTTGTACCAAAATTTGTCCACAGCCAACGGATTTCCGTGAGTCACGAAGGACTAGTTCCGCTTACGTTATTTCAGAGGAAACACAACTAGCTAGTACACACCCATCACACCTCACGTTGCAGGAATCACCCCAGACAGCGTTTAAGAAAAACTTTGAGGCGGGAGATCACAATCTCGAATAGCATGGGATCAAATTTATATATCGCGGCGCTCTAAGGGTGCCCCTCTCGGTCCCAACCGGAAACACCCATGCCCTCGACCGGATGAAAGGCTTTAATCCAGGGCCATGGAACCTTCATCCCGCCTCTCAATTTGGTGTGTACTAGGAAGTGGTTTGCAACTCATTAAGCCGTATCCCTATGCGGAAACAGGTGGTAGTACGGAAGGGAAGACGGACGGAGTAATCGACCGATTTATGTTGACATTGTGGTCAACGACATGGCATAAGCCCGCATGCTACAACACTGCCATCTTACCCATACTGATGCCAACTCATGGCCATGCAACAAGTTTCCAACAACTCACGGATTTACTGAGCTCATTTTCCTCAGTGCTCACGAGATAAACTATCATCGAAAATGCTCATGAACGTGCCATGATACAAAATTAATGCAAACATGCTCAGACACTCATCATATCAAAAGTTCAAACTTTGCTTGCCTGGTTCAGAGTAGTCGGGGTCTAGCTCGGCGAAGTTCGCGGTTCCGTCACCTCCTTCGGTATCTACGGTAAACAAAATACACGCGCTAACGTAAATACCGTGGAGTACAGAAAGTTGGTCCAAATATTTTTCGAATAAACGTGATAAAAAACTAGGCAAAAATTTGAAGAGGACAGAAAAAGAATCACTCAAAAATTCCTTTCTGTTAAAAAGTTATAGGGGTTTTCACCCAAGGACCCATCTGTAATGAAACAGAAAGTTTCTGTGGGGTTCTGCTGAAAAGTCGAGATAACGCTTCGTTTAAAAGAAACAAGCCCGAGAGGTCGACAAAGCGGGCTCCACCTGTCAGGTTTGAAAATTTGAAAGAGGGAAACAGGGCGCGACGGCGCCCGAGGGGTGCGGTGGTCGCCGGCGGCGATCCACGGCGAGGTAGAGTGATCGGACGGTACCTTCGTGATCAAAGACGCCTTTCAGCGTCTGTGGAGGAGGAAGTGATCGCCGGGCGAGTACCACGTCGACGTGGCGACGCTTGCTCCCATGGACGGTGGTTCTGGACGGTCGTGGATCTCGGGAGAGAGCTGTGGGGCCAAAATTGAGGTGGGGGTTATCTTACTAGAGGTGGTACGAGGCTACGGGCGAAAGCAGGCGGGAGGAGTTCTCACCGAGAGAACGAAGCCGAGCCCGAGGCGGATCTGGAGGTGGCGGAGTCGAGGAAGAAAGGCTCCTCGAGGCCCCTCCGGTGGCACAAAGGGTCTGGTGAGGTGGTGGAGTCGTATGGAGGCGAGAGCAAGCTCGGGGCTATATATAGCCGCCCGAGGCGTGCTGCCGGTGAACGGGTTCTCCCATGAGGTGATTACGGGCGGTGTTGTGGTTGCACGGGAGGGTTAGGAGCTTGAGCATCGCCTAGGAGGGGTAGTGGTGTCATTTAGGGTCCAGCTCAAGACGGGAGGAAGGTTTACGGCTTGCCCTTGACGGAACGGCCGCACGCCTCGGCCAGCGTGTGAGAGCGCGCGCTCGCGGCGTTGCCACGGGCGACAGCGCATGCGCGTAAGGCTGCAAGGAGGCGGCCACGCTGGAGCCACTCAGTGGCACTTTGGGCGGCACCGAACGGCATTGCACCGCAGTTTTGCCTCCCTGTCGCCGTTACGGTGCAGTGCCACATAAAGCACGCCGACGCAGGCGGGCTGTGGCGCCACCGACGCCAGGAAGGTGCCAAGTGCGTGTGGAGCTTCGGACAAGCAGGCCAGTTACAGCAACGTGCCAAGGGCAATCGTGGACTCGTGGATCAAGTTACCGACGGAGTGTGACACCGAACTTTCTGAATTTTCCAATATGAACAAAATAAAGGCATGCCGGTGCTCGACAAAATGATTACGGTATCCAGGGATTTTTCCTTGAGCTGATTTTTTGGTGGAGTGGTCTCTCATTGCAACTAGAGTTTGCCTGAATTTTTGTGAAATTTTGGAGAAGTGTAGATATGAATTTCACCAAATTTGGCAAATCTGGTCCAAACTTGCAAAGGAGTGAAATTTGAAATATTTGAAAAGAAGAAGAGTGGATCAAGATGGTTCTGGGTTGTGGGTACCAAGGACTATCCAAGGGAGTTGGTTTGAGGTCAAAATTTAAGAGCATTAGGGTACTTGCTTTGCAAATCACTTAGGCTCAAAAGAAAAGACAGAATTATTTTGGGAGAAGAAATAATTGGAATAAAGTCCAAAAATGGATTTTACTAGTTTGGGATGAATGTTTGAGTTGTACCAAAGTGGAAGGAGAGATTTTTGGGAAGGTTTTTACCATGTGGTGCATGGAAGAATCATGAATGATTTCAAATATGGGAGAGGATGACAAACTCCTAGAGTTTCTTTTTGAAATAAAATAAATTCCAAAGATTCTCCTTGAAATTTTGAGAAGAGGGTAAAACAGAAGAAAAATTAGAACCAAACACCAGAGTTGAAGGAGATGCAAAAATAACATATTTGCTAAAGGGAAAAGCTTAGAGAGAGATTTTTGGAAGGGTTTTGGAGACCTCCTTCAAATCCAACAAGTTTTTGAGGAAAACCAAAGGAAAAATTTTGGAGTGTCACAACACCTACCCCCTTAGGAAAAATCTCGTCCCCGAGATTCCAGCTGATTCTCAAATAATTGTGGGTGCTCTGATCGAAGGAAATCCTCTCTTTCCCAAGTGGCTTCACTTTCGGTGTGGTTGCTCCACTGAACTTTGGAGAACTTGGTGGTTTTCGTCGGGTTCTCCCTTTCGACTCTTCCAAGATTTTTATCGGATGCTCCCGATATGTAAGATCTGGTTGCACGCCAATGTTTTTATGGGGTACTTGTTTCTTCTGGGTTGCTTACTCACTTCCTCAATTGGGAGACGTGCAATACGTCGTGGATGTCGGATAATTCTTCGTAAGTCTAGTTGGTAGGCCACCGTGCCTCTTCGTGCTACTATGCGTAAAAGGCGTCTGGATGAATCTCGGTGCTAGTTTTCCTTTAATCTTGAATCGGTGCAGGCCTCTCATGGGTGATACTCGTAGGTACACAAATTCACCGGGTTCAAAATGGACTCCACGATGCTTCTGATCGTAATAACTCTTTTGTCGACTTTGGGCTGTCTTGAGCCGGTCCTTAATTACTTTGACTTTATCCTCAGCCTCTTTGAGCAGGTCTGGGCCGAAGATATGAATGTCTCCGGTTTCCGACCAATTTAGCGGGGTACGACATCATCGTCCGTACAGGGCTTCAAATGGTGCCATCTGCAGGCTGGACTGATAGCTGTTGTTATATGCGAATTCTGCGTATGGTAAGCTCTCCTCCCAACTGGTCCCATAGGTGAGGACACATGCTCTCAAAGATATCTTCTAGAATTTGATTTACTCCGGGCCCGCCCATCCGTCTGGGATGGTATGCGGTCTTGAATGCCAGCTGAGTTCCCAGAGCTTGTTGTAAGTGATCCCAAAACCGGGAGACGAATTGAGTGCCTCTGTCCGAGATTATTTTCTTTGGGACTCCATGTAGGCAAACGATACGGGAGAGGTAGAGCCTAGCAAGTTTCTGAGTGGTGTGTGTTGTCTTCACGGGGATGAAGTGAGCTACTTTAGTCAGTCTATCTGTGATTACCCATATGGCATCATGTCCGTGTCGTGTCCGAGGTAGTCCAACAATAAAATCCATTCCAATTTCGTCCCATTTCCACTCGGGTATCTTATTCGGTTGCAATCGTCCGCCGGTTTCTCGGTGCTCGGCCTTGATGCGTTGACAAGAGTCACAACATGCAATAAACGTGGCTATGTCTCTTTTTATACCATGCCACCAAAATGTTTCTGAAGATCTTTGTACATTTTTGTTCCTCCAGGATGGATTGAGTATGGAAGCGGTGTGGCTTTCAGCCAGGATTTGCCGTTTAAGGTCATGGATATTTGGTACGCAGAGCCTATTCCCGCATTCACAATATTCCTTGCTCATCAATACTGAATTCGAGGCCTTGCCCAATTTCGTCTTACGCTTTATGCCTTCAATCTTTGGGGTGTCCACGTTGAGCCTCTTTAACCTTCTCTCTATCGTAGGTTTGTACTTCTAAGTTTGACACACCTTCTAGTGACTACCATCGGGTTGAGCCTTACGAAGTTCCTCGCTGGAATTCAGGTCTTAAGTCCGGCATCTTTGTCGTTGTTCCGGACTGGGTTCCGACTCAGAGCGTCTGCTACAACATTTGCTTTGCCCGGGTGGTAGTGGATCCCAACATCATAATCCTTTACTAATTCCAACCAGCGCCGCTGCCGTAAATTTAGTTCTGGTTGTGTGAAAATATACTTGAGGCTTTTGTGATCCGTGTATATTTCACAACGATTACTAAGTAGAAAGTGTCTCCATTCCTTGAGTGCATGTATCACCGCCGCTAATTCCTGTGTCATGGGTAGGGTAATTTTCCTCATGCTTGGCGGTTGTCTCGAAACATATGCGATAACCTTGCCTTTCTTGCATTAATACGCACCCGAGGCCCTTTCGAGATGCGTCACAAAATACTTCAAAATTCTTGTGTATATCTCGCACAATTAGTACTGGTGTCCGCTGCCGCTTTCCTCTTTAGTTCTTGGAAACTTTTCTCGCAAGCTTCCGTCCATTCAAACTTCCTGTCTTTCTTGAGTAGTTGAGTCATTGGCTTTGCTATGGTGGAGAAACCTTCAATAAATCTTAGGTAGTATCCTGCCATTACCAAGAAACTTCAGACATCCGTCACATCGGCTGGTGGCTTCCAGCCAAGTGGCACGGCCTTGACTTTTTCCGGTTCACGGCGATACCTTCTTGAGTTAGTACGTGGGCCCGTAAAGCTCATTTGCTTTAGCCAAAATTCACACTTGCTGAATTTGGCGTACAACCGATGTTTCCTGAGTTCTCCTAGTACAATCCGGAGATGTTCGGCGTGTTCTTCCGGTGTTTTGGAGTATACCGAATATCATCGATAAATACCACAACAAACTTATCCATAAACTTCATGAATACTTTGTTCATGAGGTGAACAAAATATGCGGGGCGTTTGTTAGTCCGAATGGCATCACGGTGAACTCAGACAGTCCGTATCCGGAGGTGCGAGCGGTCTTGGGGATATCCTCGGTTCGTACTTTCGCTTGATGATATCCCGATCTCAAGTCAATCTTTGAGAACACCTTGGCCTTAGCGAGTTGATCTAATAAATCATTTATTCGCAGCATCGGATATTTGTTGTTGATTGTGACCATGTTTAGTGCTCGATAGTCTATGCACAATCTCAGTGTTCCATCCTTCTTTTTGGCGAATAAAATTGGTGAACCCCAAGGTGAGGAACTGGCTCGTATGTATCCTTTTTCCAACAGTTCCTTTATTTGCTTCTTCCGTTCCACCAATTCGGAAGGTGCCATTCGGTATGGTTTCTTGTATATGGGAGCGGTTCCGGGTGCTAGCTCAATGCTGAATTCTATCTCTCGATCTGGTGGCATGCCTGGTAGTTCTTCGGGGAATACATCTGGAAATTCACATACTACTGGAACTTTGCTCAATTCAGAAATATCCACCTTGTTCAATCTCGGTTGCCTGGATATTTTTCTTTCCTTGGCTGAAACCTTTATGGTCTCCCCGTGGTGATGGGTGAGAATTACGGTCCTGTTGAAGCAGTCAATAAAACCTTTGTTGGTGGTTAACCAATCCATCCCTAAGATAACATCCAGTCCTTTATTTTCCAATACGATAAGATTTGCGTGAAACTTCAACCCTTCAAACTCGATAACCACACCCTGGCAATAATTCTGGGTAACTTGCTTAATTCCAGGGGACTTGACGATCATAGATTTTCCCAAAGGAAGCATCGAAAAATTATTTTGCAAAGCAAAACTTTTCAAACGAACGAAAGTGAGAAGCTCCAGAATCAAACAAAACCATGGCAGGTATTGTGTTGACAGTGAAACGCATCGAGTAATGCGATATCTGGGGCATTTTGTGCTTCCTCTTTGGTCACGTGGTTCAGATGACCCTTCTGTGGTTGTTATTTGGGTTGAAATTATTGGCGCTTTGGTGCGAATTATTGCTTCCGTTGTTCGCCTTTGGGGTCGAAGTTCCTTGGCTTGGGGCACCGCTTGGCATAGTGCCCTTCTTCTCCTAAGCGTAATGTAACGCCTGGGCGGTATGTGAACTCCTTGTCCCTTGTGTGGAAATTCTTGATTGGGCGTGAGACGCTTGTCGTGGGTTTGGGTGTCGATTCTTACGAACATCTGTCTTTGCTGCGGTGGTTGCGGGTGTGTTTAGTCTGGTCCCTCTTCCGCTATGCGAAAATCTTCTAAACCTGCGTCTCTCATTTTCCAAGGTAATGGCCTTATCCACCAGCCGTCTTAAAATCTGGAAATGTGTGTACGACCAATTGACATTTAAGCGCCGGTGTCGGACAAATCTAGGAATTTCTCCATCTTTTGTTTTTCCGACATACGCTCCTCGCATGAGCGAGACAAAGCAGGTAAATCGGCTGTTGTATTACGACCTTTGTCATTGTCCTTTGCTTGAGGTCATCAAATTCTCTCTTTTTGATCTTCATAAGACTCTTAGGAATATGTGCCCCACGAAAACCTTCTTTAAATTCCTCCCAAGATATATTATTTTCGTTGGGGTGCATGTGCAGGAAATTTTCCCACCACGATGCGGCTGCTCCAAAGTGAGATAGTGCGGAGCATAAAGCACTTTCTCAAGGTCTGAACACTGGGCGATAATTAATTTTCTCTCCATGTCTCAAGCCAGTCCTCGGCTTCCAGAGGTTTGTCGGTGTGAGAAAATGTTTGCACTGCGTCTTCTGTAGCTCAGATAACTTGGATTGCTGCTGATACGGTCAGCTGTGATTTCCCATATTGATTACTTGGTTCAGTATTTCCTGATGTTGCTGCTGACTATTTTCATAAAGACGGCACATATTGGAAAGAGCCGTATCACAGTCTTGCTGACTTGCCTGTCCACTGTGTGTGAAATTTTGTCCTGGGTGTGCCATAATTTTTCTCTCCGTCGGAGTTGGCATGGAGCGCGTCCAAGGACGCAGAGACATAGTTCACTCACGGGGATATATTTTGAAACACTCATAAGAAAAGGAATTGAGCCGCAAAAAAATTAATAAATTCAAGGAGATGCAAAAAGTTGCAAATGCTCCAAGATTTTTCAAGAGAAAAAATACGTTTGCGCACGGAGAAGGACTGTTCATTACATATCTTACACGCAAGCAGTAATTATACAATACATCACTCAGGATATGCGTACATAAATCTTGACATGTTATTTAGTCTAGTGCACTTCTCCATATCCTACATGGTGCGCAAACAAACTACTTCTCACAGCCTATTTACATATAAACATATCGCACAAGTCGGTACATCGCAAGGCGGCTAAGCGCACTTAGTCGGAGATGGTAAGAATTTCCCTTGGCCTGCCAAGGGTGAGGCGTAGAGAGGCTGGGGACTCAACCTCCTCCTCAGAGATAGGCTCCAGACGAGAGGTGTTGCGCCGGTTGGTGGAGCAGGTGCCTGTCTTGGGACAACTCGAATCTGAGCGGGCACGAGGGTGGTGCGTAACGAACCGGAGTAGGCGCAATGACGCGTGGTTGAATTCCTCCGTGGTAGGTAGGCGGCAGTAGAAGTGCGAGTAGTAGGAGCGAACGATGCTGATGACGAGACGAAAGTCGGTGGTGGTGCAGCACGCAGGAGCTCCTCCTCATTGGCGGTACAGCCATGGATCGAGTCCATGCGGCAGCTACTAAAGTCGCCCACCAGGTTGTCGAAGGCTGCCTCCAAAGCTCAAGATACTCGATGAGCATCTCAAAGCTTCATCCCGTTCTCCTCTCGGGGCAAGAGAACAGCGTAGTGGCAGGTGTATGGCACGTGACATGGCAGTGTAGCGGTAGCGACGAAGTCTTCATCGAAGGCAGCATATCCTCGAGACGGGCCATCGCCTCACGGGCTGCCATCTCAGAAGCGCTGTGCTTCTCTGTGGGCATGGCTCTCCCCACGAACCGTAACGCTCAACTCGTCCTCTCTTGAATTCCATCGCGGCTTGGTGCATGGTTAGACGGTCATTGACCTTGTGCCGAGATAGAGAGAAGATCGGGCGACATCTGGCCCCATCGCGACTTGGACGATGAAGTAGAGAAGCTTGACAAACCCATCGGGCATGTTGGCGAACATCTGCGACTCGCAGTCGTTGCTGGCCATCTACAAAAGTAGGCTACAATCCTGAGAAGTCAAATCATAAATTTATGCTAACTGCCAGACATTGACTACATTTGTAAAAAATAATAAATAGCTCTATTATGCTAATAACCGATTAGCGATCGCACCTAGTGGCTTCCCTACAGTCAGCCTCGGCTCGGTACCAAGCTTGTCACGACCGGTTTTACAATAAAAATATTTATTGAACAACCGACCTATGAAGTCCAATATGAGGAAAATCCTTCATACCGGTTGACAAAACTTTGATACAATAAGCCGGTAGCATTACAATATTACAGGGGTCGGACTGAAGATGCCCAACCAATTATTACAAACATGCCGATAATTACACATAGTGGCGGATATGACTCAAAGGGGTGGGGTGGAAATACTACCGACTTCGAGATATGAGTGGTTGGTGGAATAACACAACGGGTGGTTAATAAGTCTCTTTGTCTTGGCATGCTCATCGGCGTCGAGGTGAGGCTCGATGAATTTATTTGGGTAGCGGAAGCGGATATATCACAATGACAAATCCAGGGTCGCACGAGACTGATCGATTCCTCTAGGCGTCGGACTCGCTATCGAATTCTTCATCCATGAGATCGCCCACAAGATCTCGCCAAATCAACAAGCCGTGTGAGTACTTTGAAAGTACTGCAAGACAGTTCGGACAAAAGATATAACAAATGAATGCAGGAATGAGTCATGATTAATTTTTTTTTTAACGATGCTCAATCAGTGTGACAGAATAAAAATAAGAAGGGAATCGGCGGTAGTCCACTCGAAAAACCCGAAGAAGGATAAACTCAAAACCCATCGGGTGTGCAAGCGACGCCTCGAAGGGGTGAATAAATAAGCAAAAACATGCCACGGTCGAGCGCCCGAGCGACACCTCATAAAGGGCTTATAATGAAAATAAATAATAACAATGCCATGATCGGACGTCTGAGCAACATCGCGAGAAAGGGCTTATAATGAAAATAAATAATAACAATGCCGCAATGGACGTCCCGAGCGACATCACAGACAGGTCTTATAATGAAAATAAATAACAACAATGCCGCAGTCGGACGTCTGAGCGACATCACAGAAAGGGCTTATAATGAAAATAAATAACAACAATGCCGCAGTCGAACGTCCTGCGACATCGCAGAAAGGGCTTATAATGAAAATAAATAACAACAATGCCGCGAATCGGACGTCTGAGCGACATCGCAGAAAGGGCTTTCATCACAAGGAATAGCACTCATAATATTCAACACCGGAATACAAACGGGTTAGTCCATCCACAGAAATAAACATTTAACCTGACTTAGTACTCATGTGATTCACCGGATTATCTGTCACCAAAACTGACACTTGTCAGACTAAGACATAATGAACTTGGACATGGATAAGATGAATTCAAGAATTTTGACTCTGCAGAGTTTGTACCAAAATTTTTCCACAGCCAACGGATTTCCGTAGTCACGAAGGACTAGTTCCGTTTACGGTATTTCAGAGGAAACACAACTAGCTAGTACACACCCATCACACCTCACGTTGCCAGGAATCACCCTAGACAGCGTTTAAGAAAAACTTTGAGGCCTCGTAGACCGAAAGCGCAAGCGTTTGTTAACGTGGTTGATGTAGTCGAATTTCTTCTCGTTCCGACCCATCAAGCACCGAACGTACGGCACCTCCGAGTTCTACACACGTTCAGCTCGATGGCGTCCCTCGAACTCTTGATCCAGCAAAGTGTCGAGGGAGAGTTGCGCCAGCACGACGGCATGGTGACAGTGATGGTGAAGTAATCTACGCAGGGCTTCGCCTAAGCACTCCATGAATATGACCGGAGGCGTAAACTGTGGAGGGGGCGCTGCACACGGCTAGGAATCAACCTTGTGTGTTCTAGCGCCCCAAGTAGGAGTAATCCTACTTGGGTGCCTCCCACAAGTCGGCCTCCCGCCTTCCAAAACTGTCGGAGGGGGATGGAAGGAGGAGGGGGAGGCCAAATCCCTCCCCTTCCTTCTCTCTTCCCCCCTTCCCTTTCCCCCCAATTCGGCCTACATGGGACGCACCAGCCCCTTAGGGGCTAGTCTGTCCTCCTCTTGGCCCATTAGGCCCATGTAGTTTGCCGGGGGTTGCCCGGAACCCCTTCCGGTGACCCGATACGTACCCGGTACCCCCGAAAACTTCCAGTGTCCGAATACTATCGTCCTATATATGATATCTCTCGGCCATTTCGAGACTTCTCGTCATGTCCATGATCTCACCCGGGACTCCGAACAACATTCGATCACCAAATCACATAACTCATATAATACAAATCGTCATCGAACGTTAATTGTGCGGACCCTACGGGTTCAAGAACTATGTAGACATGACCGAGACACCACTCGGTCAATAACCAAAAGCGGAACCTGGATGCTCATATTGGCTCCCACAAATTCTATTAAGATATTTATCGGTCAAACTGTTATGACAACATAAGTTATTACCTTTGTCATCGATATGTTACTTGCCCGAGATTCGATCGTCGGTATCTTCATACCTAGTTCAATCTGCTATCGCAAGTCTCTTTTACTCATTTCAGAATGCATCATCCCACAACTAACTCATTAGTCACATTGCTTGCAAGGCTTCTTATGATGTGCATTACCGAGAGGGCCCAGAGATACCTCTCCGATACTCGGAGTGAAAAATCCTAATCTCGATCTATGCCAACCCAACAAACACCTTCGGAGAACCTGTAGAGCATCTTTATAATCACCTAGTTACGTTGTGACGTTTGATAGCACACAAGGCATTCTCCGGTATCCGGGAGTTGCATAATCTCATAGTCGGAGGAATATGTATTTGACATGAAGAAAGCAGTAGTAATAAAACTGAACGATCATAATGCTAAGCTAACGGATGGGTCTTGTCCATCACATCATTCTCCTAATGATGTGATCTCATTCATCAAATGACAACACATGTCTATGGCTAGGAAACTTAACCATCTCTGATTAACGAGCTAGTCAAGTAGAGGCATACTAGGGACACGGTGTTTTGTCTATGTATCCACACATGTATCAAGATTCCGGTTAATACAATTCTAGCATGAATAATAAACATTTATCATGAATAAGGAAATATAAAATAACAACTTTATTATTGCCTCTAGGGCATATTTCCTTCACTCCCCCGGAAAGTTCATTGTATGAAGGGCACCCGATGATTTGGCTAGCCATGGCTTGTGTTTGAATGGTTGAGGGGGAGTAAACTTTACCTTTCCACTTGGGAACCGCTTATAATGTGTTTAGCATGGCAGATATCGAGAACTCTCGGTCGTGACATTGACAGGAAAGGCATGCCTCTCAAAATGTATTCATCTTTGTTTTAAGCACTGAGCTTTGGTACCTCTGCAAATCCATACTTCCCTCTGCGAAGGGCCTATCTTTTACTTTTCAATTTTACTTTCATGCAAGAGTGAATAGTATTTCTTCTTATTCCAACCTATTCTTTAGTTGGCAAGCATCGTGTGGTGGGGAAAGATCCAAGCATATATGGCCATTCAAATATATTTGATCATGATTTATTATTGTTGACAATTATCTCTAGGATAAATAAGTTGGGAGGTGAAACATTAAAGCCATATCTTTCTCTGTGTTCGACGGATGCTATTTGTTCTAAAAATATGCTTTGAGTATTAGCAATCATAGAAAGATTATATGATAATTAAGTATGTGGAGCTCTTACTTAGACTTTGTTGAAAATAAGATGCATTGAAATTGTTTGGTGAGTAAGAACATAGGTGACTGGCTGAGTGAATTTGATTGTGTGACACAAACGATTCAGGGTGACACGACGCTGACATGGGACCTGGCGGTGCCGGGGTGGGAGGCGGGGTACACGGAGGAGTTCGTGCGCGCCGACGAGGGCGCGTACACCATCGTGGTGAACAAGGGCCGGAAGGTGGGCGCCGGCGAGGAGGCGGTGCGCAACTCGTTCCACGCCGCGGAGGCCGGCAAGGTGGTGATCACGGTGGAGAACGTGGCCCGCAGGAGGAAGCGAGTGCTCTTCCGGCACAAGGCCAAGAGCGCCTCGCCAAGTAGTGCCAAGGAAATGCCGATTGGGGGTGGATTCTTTGGAAGTTGAGCTGAGATCTGTGTCATTCGTGTGTGTGTGGAATCGACATTCATTCCATTCTTTTGTGCAAGAGTGTTAGTGGTACATTGTGTTGTGTTTGGCGAGCATTCTTTTGTCATGGAATTATTATATGAGAAACATAAAGAGCTTGCAAAATGTGCCTTTCTTTTTGAATGACATTACAGGTTGTTTTTTATTTTGAGAAACGAATGATATTACAGGTTTTTACCCTTTTTCTAGATTTTTTAGGGCAGCCTTTTCAAAAAATATATATATATAGATAAATTATTATTTTTTACCTAATTCCCTAAAAAAATGTTTGGTGGGCTCAACCCGCTAACGCACTCCACTGCGCAGACGGATTGCAGCCCAGCCCGAGCCCCACATCCTCCGCAATCTCCTTCTCCGTCTAGGCGCAGCTGCAGCGCCGGCGCTAGTGGCCCCCGATCTCTCTCTCTCTCTCTCTCTCTCTCTCTCTCTCTCTCTCTCCCCCCCCCTTCGGCGTCCACGAGCAGCCGCCGCGCCGCCGCCGCAAAGCCAGAGCCCAGCCCCTCCGCTGCTTGAGGTGGGCGACGCTTCTCCTGCGGATCCATCCCTCCTGTTCTCTCTGCCCGCCCACCACCTCCATCCGTGTAACGAATGCCCTTTTGGATTCTGAATGCTGATTGAGATCTCTGGTTGATGCACGCCACTGTCTTCAGAATTCCAAGTAGAAATTTATTAACCAAACACCCCCACAAAATACTCCTAGTAAAAAGCATTGCAAACAAACACGCCCTCGGTTTTTCTTGCTGTAATTGATTTTCTTCCTAGTTATTGTCAGTCTGCACATAAAACTGCAGCCACATCTGAATTATACGGATTGCCAGTTAACTCTTTGGTCATCTGAATTCGTTTTGCCGATAGATTCTTGCCGTACGCATTTCGATTCTTGCCCATCCGGTTCACGACAACGGTGTAAAATCCGTAACGCTTACATGTGCATTGTCATTTTGGAGACAAGAATTACCAAATTTCCGATGCGCGCATGTCAGCTGCTAGATTTTGATCTAGCCTTGCCGCGGTGCGAGAGAATCTGATTGTGAGTTGTTTTCTGTGTTCGTACTGGTCAGCTCAAAGCGTTCCGGTTCGCGAGGATGCCGAAGGCTACGGGGGATGCCAAGCTCCTGATCCAGTCCCTGAACAAGGCCTATGCTGCCACACCCACGAACCTCAAGGCAATTGCCATTCTCTCTCGTGTTACCGTCAACCTGTGGCCACAGTCAGAGTATCTGATTGCTGATCCTATTCTAACATTTCTGCAGATCATTGACCTGTATGTGGTTTTCGCCATGGCGACTGCCCTTGTTCAGGTAATTTTTCGATGCTTCACTTTTTACCGAGGGTATGTGACTTAGGATGGAGAAGTTGAATCTTACTTGAACGACTTCGTTTTTTGATAATACATGGGTACAGAGAGGGCTGTCACGTCATGAAATTTCTTGTTCTAGTATAGCATGAGGATTTGGAAAGGCAATGTCATGTTTATCTATAATGCCACATTTCCCAATTTTGAATAGGAGCAGGGTATCAGCATTCAAAAATCTGCTGTACCTGGTACCTAGCCATCTGGCAACCAAATTTGTGCAGGTGTAAATGGCATGGATTGCTAAACATTTGTATGCCCTGTCATGTTTGAATTGACAGATGAAGTGTTAGCCGTTGTTTTCTAGGTGGTGTGTGTGATATAGTGCGTCCTGGCCAGATTATTAGGATCAGTGCAAGTTTCCTTTAAGACATTATAAGTCTTCAGTTCATTCATAGTTACAGAAAAGCTGAGCCATTATCCTTGTCTTCAGTTTATAAGACATTATAAGTCTTCAGTTCATTCATAGTTACAGAAAAGCTGAGCCATTTGCTGACTACTAAAATGCTCACTTATATGACAAACTAGGTTGTTTACATGGGAGTAGTTGGGTCATTTCCCTTCAACTCGTTCCTCTCAGGTGTCCTGTCATGCATAGGAAGTGCAGTGCTTGCTGGTAAGAATTTCTTAACCCCCTCTTGATCCTGGTTACCCTTCCTTGGCTGCATGATATGTGACTGTCTGTTTTTCCAGTGTGCCTCCGTATTCAAGTCAACAAGGACAACAAGGAATTCAAGGTAACCCTACGTTCACTGTCAGCGTTTTATCTGCTGCGATAGTTTGTTCTTTGGGTTTCCAGCATAACGTTGTACGTCAAAACATTATCTGCAGGATCTTCCTCCAGAAAGGGCCTTTGCAGATTTCGTCCTGTGCAACCTGGTGCTATACCTGGTGATCATGAACTTCCTCGGATAAGCCACTGTCCTAGGAGTTTCCGAGATTTTGTAGTGTCCTAATGTTTGAGACTGTCATCATGTTCGATGTTCATGTGGTACCGCACAACTTTCTGCGTGATCCAGGAGTTTCTCTATGAACTATAATAATTTTGTGGATTTAGTACTAACAATGCATGAAAATGAGAACTGAATTTCTTTTGAGTGGGTGAAACTGGCAAGATCACTTCAATATGATCATTGTTCTTTACTATCCAAGCTGTTGAGGGAAAATACTGATTGCCCGGATGGCTGAATTGCCTTCGAGCTCCAAACTTGAGGTTGCAAACATTGGCACCCTTATTCTATACCCTGAGTTTCATTTGGGTTGAAGAGTGAAATATTGTGTGGTACCGGATATCCAAGTTCTTCATTCAACCCAAGAGTGCTTCAGTTTTATTACACCAAAATTTGGTATCCAGTTTTGCCTGTGTTGGATCAGTGTATCTGCTGCTTTCCTGCTACCATGAGTCACCATGGTGGTACAAAATTTCCTGTTCTTGAACAGTTATGCAACTTCCTCGACCAAGCGCCATGAAGGGACACGTTTCCGGTGCGCACTTGAACCAAACAAAGCTGGCAATTTTTTTCATCCCCTCCTGTAATCTGATCTCACTTGTGTCACCAAAGCTCGGCCAAACACAACACCTTATAAGAAGGCTCTGTTTGATCTTCTATGCCATGCACCAGTTCTGCTTTTGAAATGCCCTTACAGTTTAGAGATTTTCCGAATGCAAAAAGCAAAACAGATGCCACTTTCCTAGAAGACCGAAACAGCACTTGTGAATCAGATTTGCCAATCCAAAATAGCAGGAACTTCGTACGAAAATTGAAAGGAGCGCTCGTCCTCGCCTGCACACTTTATCCCCACTACATGTTCGTATCTAGATCTGAACTGGCAGGAGTATACTATTAATGTTAGGAATCATGGGGCCCATTGAACAGTGCATGATCGTGTGAGACGGTCCTAGTACAGGTGACTCATTCCATCATGTACCGTTGGCCCACAAGGAAAGTTTCTCACGTATGACAAGCGTGAAGCACATATGAAGTCTTGACTAATGCATCAGTTTGGAACCGGATTCCACGTACCATTACTCTTTTTCTTTTGAGTTTCATATATCATTAATTCATTCTGAATGAATGGACGAACTATGATTTGTATTGTTCTTTTTTCTATTGATGGTTCAGTGCTTCGTAAATCATTCTGAAAGCAAATTCTCCATTTAACAGAAACAAATCTTCATCGCTGTGGAAATATCCTCGTGTAATTTTAAACATTATTTACTAATTCTATCCTAGAAATGAATTAACAAAGTCTATCCAACTCTTATGCCATTTGATTTTGTGTGATGGTTTACAAGAATCTTTTTCGTTTGATTGATTTATATCTATTTGAGTTTGATTTTATTTTATCCACACACCACACATGTCATCTTGCGTGAGCAAAACTGAAGTTGCACGTCCGTGACGCACAACTGTATATCTATTGGTCACGCGCAACTACAGTTGCACACTCAACTACCTTTCATTTTTAAAATACACAGTAATATTTTTAAACAAACATTGAACATTTTTCAAAGTCATGGCAAACATTTTTGAAATACACATTGAACATTTTTTAAACAAACATTGAACATTTTTCAAAGACATGGCAAACATTTTGTAAACAAACATTAAACATTGAACAACGCATTACATTGGAGCTCCATCGGCAGTGAGGCCCGGGTCACAGCACTGGCAGCGTGGCATTGGAACTCCGCTGGCAGCGAGCCCCAAGTCACAGCACCAGTGGCGTTGCACTGGAGCTCCGCCGACGGCGACATCTGTGCATCTGAATCACAGCATCGCGTTGCATTGTAGCTCCGTTCGGCGGCGAGGCCTCGGATTGCAGCACCGGCAGTGTTGCATTGGAGCTCCGCCGGCGGCGACATATGGGCATCCGGGTCACAGCAGTGCGTTGCATTGGAGCTCCATCGGCGGGGAGGCCCTAGTTCGCAGCACCGACGGCGTTACATTGGAGCTTCACCGGTGGCGAGGCCCGGTCGTGAGCAATGCAAGCTAGCATTTGAGCTCGTCGGCCACGACATTTATTATCTCGGCCACAAAGAATGTGCACATATGCTAGAGAAGGTGGTTGGAAGAAGGAGGCGGAGAGACTAGAGCGCATGGATGGATGGGGATTCGAAAAAGACGAGAGTGGGGAGAAGATTCGGGATATGCGTGTGTGGGCCCGTGTGACGCGTGTCGCACTCACGACATGGTTTACGCATCGAGCAAATCATTTTAAAGTACACACATTTTATGATACACAAATAATAAAATTTTAATGCATGATGATTCTTTTTAAAAATGCACCACATATATATTTTAGTACACTGTGTTTTTTAAAGATATATCATGCACATTTTCAATACATGATGAATATTTTTTAAATACATGCTGAACATTTTTAATACAAAATGAACACTTTTCAATGTATGGTTAAAGGTTTTGAATTATACTATGGGCAATTTTGGCAAACACAACAAATTTTTTAAATACATGAGGAACAATTTTTAAATTAGCTGATGAATTTTATTATTACAGGATGAACACTTTTTTAAGAAAAAAATTCATGTGACTATAATAAGGAGTGTTAACGCATGATGGGTAATTTTATATCACATGATAAACATGTTTGAACTATGGAATGAATAACTTTTAGTGCACGGCAGATAAGATTTTAAATACAACCTGATTTTTTTAATATGCGATGATTTTTTAACATGATGAACATTTTTTACCACACTTTTTTTGTAATACACATGAACTTTTGTTATATCCGCGAACATTCCTTCGATGTACGTGAACACTTATATTTTTTTTAGCTCTTGTATTTTACCCAAAAGAATAGTAAAGCTGGAAATAAAATGTAAAGAGAACCAAAGGAAAATAATGATAATAGAGTGTTCGCCCCACTAGCATTTTTACGAAAGTGTGCTGCTAACTTTGTCTGTTTTAGAGGAAGTATGTTTTTTTTTGTGAAATAGAGGATGCATGTTGCTTTTTTTGTGAAATAGAGGAAGTATGTTGCTAGCCTTTTTTACTCACGAAAAAGTACCCACAAAATAGCAGCCTCTACCAACTGTACACCTGTCATGTGCAGCCCACCCAAACTTTCACTCACGGCTTCGTCAACTCTCCGTTACCAAGCAGTAAATGACACCTCCAACATCACATTGTCCCATTGGTCCACTTAGCAGGAGCATGGGAGCTCGTCCACCATATCGCCTCTATAAGGAACAAAGCCTATTAATAACCTTTAAAAAAAGCCTATTAAGGCAACATGGAATTAAGAAGTTATGACAGAATCTATGTACTATATAATAGCACTGCATGAACCAACTGTCAGCCTACAGGCAAGTTTCATTCCAAGATTGAATGAAGTTGCCTGTAGGTTGGAAGTTGATTCAACCAAAGCATGATGAAACTCCAGTTGAAACGCATTCCAAGATCCCAAGATGACAGAAGCATATTTGGCAACTTGGCCAAAAATACTGGACAAAGAATAGAGATTTTGCAGTCTAGTAGCACTACTGAATAACACACCAAGCAGTCACAGTCAAACCTTACACCAAATGCTCATCACGACATGAGCATACACGACAACCACAGGTCCACATAACGAAAAAATAAGTCTGTCAAGGCAACACAATCGACATTTAGAACGGGAAAAAAATAGCATCTAGCTATCATCATCTAACAGCACCACGAGCACTCCAACGACTTGGCGAGCGATATAAGGCATATCCATAGGAAGAATGGGAGGAGATATGGCTTAGGCGGCCTCCTCGTCCTCCTGCTCATCCTCGTAGTCCTCTTCCTCCTCGACCGTCGGCCCCTGGTACTGCTGGTACTCGGCCACCAGGTCGTTCATGTTGCTCTCGGCCTCGGTGAATTCCATCTCGTCCATGCCCTCGCCCGTGTACCAGTGCAAGAAGGCCTTCCTCCTGAACATGGCGGTGAACTGCTCGCTCACGCGGCGGAACATCTCCTGGATCGATGTCGAGTTGCCCACGAACGTGGATGACATCTTCAGGCCCGTGGGTGGGATGTCGCACACGCTCGACTTGACGTTGTTGGGGATCCACTCAACGAAGTATGACGAGTTCTTGTTCTGCACGTTCAGCATCTGCTCGTCAACCTCCTTGGTGCTCATCTTCCCACGGAACATGGCTGAGGCGGTGAGGTAGCGGCCGTGCCTTGGGTCAGCGGCGCACATCATGTTCTTTGAGTCCCACATCTGCTGGGTGAGCTCGGGCACAGTGAGGGCACGGTACATCTGTGAACCCCGCGAGGTTAGCGGAGCAAATCCAACCATGAAGAAGTGCAGCCGTGGGAACGGGATCAGGTTCACAGCAAGCTTCCGGAGGTCTGAATTGAGCTGACCAGGGAAGCGGAGACAGCAGGTAACACCACTCATGGTTGCAGAGATGAGGTGGTTCAGATCACCGACTGCAAACAATAAAGAAAGATGAGAACCAAGTGAATAAATTTGTGAGCAGAAACAGAACAACAAATTAACTAATGTGGTATAGTAAGAATGTTCATCTTTCCAGTCCGCCAATCATGAGCTTATTAAAAGGCTCCAGGTAACATGTGAAATCAAATACTGATTCTAGTAATACAATCTACAAGGCTAGCACAAGCAACAGCTTATGAACTAACTATCCTTCATGGTGTTGAAGGTAATACATTAGTGTATACATGTACACAATCAGTGGCATAAAACATATGTACCAGAAAGATCAATAGAAAGCAGACAGGTAAAGGTGTAGTATATTAGCTGGTGCAATATATTAAGAATGTTAATCTTCAGTTCAGCAATCATGAGCTTACATGGACAATCAAATACCGATTCAAATAATACCACCTACAAGACTAGCACAAACAACAGCTGAAAAAACAACTACCCTTTGTGATGTTTGCAAATTGCATTTACAAACATCATGCAAAGTGAACTTTGTACTAGAGCTAGTACAAAGTTGTACTAAGCTTGAGACACTTATTTTGGGACAGAGGGAGTACACAACAATGGAAATGAAGAACCAGTTGTAGGGTGGTACAAAACTTAGAACATAAAGAGGTAAGAACCAAGCAAACAATTTTAGCTAGTGCAGTGTATTAAGAATGTTACTCTTTTCGGTCCAATCATGAGCTTAAATAAAAGGCTCCATTTTACATGAGCAATCAAATACTGATTCTAGCAATACCACCTACAAAACTAGCACAGCAACAACTTTAGAAATAACTATCCTTCGTGGTGTTGAAGGTACTGATATTAGTTTTTACATTTAGACAATCAGTGGCATAAAGCATATGTACCAGAAGATCCATACACAACAAACAGGTAACGATGTGTACATGTGCAATCGTATACTGTGAGAACAAAATGCTGACAACCATGTTCACAAATTGCATTTACTGGACTCAACAATAGACTCTATTAGCTCAGTAATCCAAAGACTAACACCTGGAAATGGAGAACCAGTTGTAGGATGCTAAATACTCACAACACAAGTAGAAGTTAACACCTACTGAGCATCATGTGAAAGCAACATGTATGTGAGACTGAACATGAGGGAAGACATAAATGTAAACACTGACAGTGGACAACATAAGTAAGGACAACATAACAGTTCAGCAAAATGTCAATTACTGAATGCTGATACACGACTTATGAAAAATGCAGAAATGAACCTGGAGAGCATTTTAGCACTTACAGGTGGGAGTGGTAAGCTTCAGAGTCCGGAAGCAGATGTCGTAGAGAGCCTCGTTGTCAAGAACCATGCACTCATCCGCATTCTCAACAAGCTGGTGCACAGAGAGGGTAGCATTGTATGGCTCCACGACAGTATCAGACACCTTGGGCGATGGGAACACCGAGAATGTCATCATCATCCGGTCAGGGTACTCCTCCCTGATCTTGGATATGAGCAGGGTGCCCATTCCGGAGCCAGTGCCTCCTCCCAGCGAGTGGCAGACCTGGAATCCTTCAGTGAGGAAGAGAGGAATAATTACTTACGCATCTAAATCAGCGGCCACTGCACAAGTAAGCAAAAAGTACACATTCGGACAGAGAAATCAACCGCCCAGATTCCTAAATGGTGTCGTAAATCGGTCAAATCTAGGCCAAGCATTTCAGATCTACAAGTTCACGGCGCCAGAAATGCGGAATAAATCACAGATCTACATGCTAGATGCGTCTAGGGCAGAGAGAGGGCAAGCCCTCGGTCAGATCCGGCGGGGGGAGCACGTACCCTGGAGGCAGTCGCAGTTCTCGGCCTCCTTGCGGACGACATCGAGGACGGAGTCGATGAGCTCGGCGCCCTCGGTGTAGTGGCCCTTGGCCCAGTTGTTGCCGGCGCCGGACTGGCCGAAGACGAAGTTGTCGGGGCGGAAGATCTGGCCGTAGGGGCCCGAGCGCAGCGAGTCCATGGTGCCGGGCTCGAGGTCCATGAGCACGGCGCGGGGCACGTAGCGGCCGCCGCTGGCCTCGTTGTAGTAGACGTTGATGCGCTCGAGCTGGAGGTCGGAGTCGCCCGCGTACTTGCCCGTCTGGTCGATGCCGTGCTCGTCGCAGATCACCTCCCAGAACTTGGCCCCGATCTGGTTGCCGCACTGGCCGCCCTGGATGTGGAGGATCTCCCTCATGGCGGCGGGGAGGGGGCGGGGGCGGCGGCGGGGCTAGGGTTAGGGTTCCGGCGAGGCGGGGTGGGGGTTTTGGAGCGGAGATGGCGGAGTGTTCGAGTGGGGGGAGCGGGGTGGCGACCGGGGGAGTTTTTATCTGAGGACGCGTGGGTGTGAGGCTGGCAGCGTGGGCGCATTTCGAAATTTGGTCGCGTACATTTTTCCAGTCTTCTCGTGGCAACCGCGTCGTCTGTTTGAAACCCTGGATTTTCAAAAGGAAAAACTTGGATTTCTTTTTATTTTAAGTTTGGAGAAAAACATAAAACACATGTTTTTTAAAGGGCTCCGATATTACAAAAGTTTATCAGAAGTACAAAGCACCCCTAACGTAGAAATTACATCAATGTCTAGGGACCATCGAATGAACATTGTACTGAGGAAGTCTTTGTGCACCTGCCCGTAAGGATTAGACTCGGAGCCGCACCCTTGGATCGATTTGAAGAACCGGATACCAAATCTCATCGCCGCGTACGCACAACGAGATATTCTAACCTTGACGCCCCATGAAGTTGGCAGGAATCTACACCAGTGCTCATTCTAATCCGTCTCGATGGACGAACTTGAGAAGGATCAAAGCCCGGAATAATGACCGGAGAAGAAGTGTCGTCATTCGTCTGAGTGTCGCCCCTTGCAAGGACTAAAACTCAACATATCTACTAGCCGGAGTTGAGGCACCAAGATTCCCTTCCACACCATCGATTGTCGGAGCGGGTGATAGAGGGAAAGCAAATCCATCGGATCTCCCGCGGAGATCCCAGGGCCAAAGGCTTTGCCCTAGTTGTCTTGTGATAGGGGAATGAAGATGTTAGAGGAGGGGGGCGTTAAAAGAACATACCTTGTAAAAACATATGTTTTTTGGGTAGGTTGGACCAAACATATGTTTACAAACAAGTGTGAGCTAGCATGTAAACATACCTCGTGGAAAAAGATAAAGGCCTCTTTGATTCACAAAATTTTCAAGGCCTCTTTGATTCAACGAATTTCCTCCTTCATATGCAAATCTGCCCAACTTATTATTGAATGACAAATCAATTTGATTAGTACAATTGGATCAATAATAATCTTTCTCTCGAATACTATTTCATTTCTACATCTTCAAATAGTCCAATATAGCAGCAGCACCAACCAGTACCATTCATTTTGGAAACTTTCAAGCTAGCTAAGACACACATTTAAGCTATCTATGTAGATCTTAGATTGAAAGCACACGTAAAAAGGCTCCAAACCAGCCTAGCAACCAAACATCCAAATAAGTGACGCTCAACTCTTTATCACCTCCATAATTGAGAAACATGTCCTTATTTACTCCAAGGACAATTTTGACCGTTGTCCAATGATCCCCATTCCTGGATCATTCTTGTACCCCTTGACTGACTCATGGCAAGGCACACTTGCATTACGGACACAAAGATAGCATACTATAGAGCCTACGTCTAAAGCATGAGGGACGACCTTCGTCCTTTCTCTCTTTCTCGCTGCGTGGTCGAAGCTTTAAGTCTTAACTTCATACCTTACATCTCGTGCAAGAACTCCTTCTTTGGTGATCCATCTTGAACACCTTCAAGATCATGTCAAGGTATGTGCTCATTTGAAAGTATCATTTAGCTTTTCGATCTGTTCTCATAGATCTTGATGCTCAATGTTTGCGACTTAATCCAGGTTTTCACTTGAAAAACACTTTTCAAATAACCCTATATGCTTTACGGAAAATTCTACATCATTTCGATCATCAATATGTCAACGACATATACTCATCGAAATTCTATAGTGCTCCCACTCACTTCTTTGGAAATACAAGTTTCTCACAAACTTTGTATAAACCCAAAATCTTTGATCATTTCATCAAAGCGTATATTCCAACTCCGAGATGCTTACTCCGGTCCTTAGAAGGATCATTTGGAGCCAAAGATACCTTTTAGCATCCTTAGGATCGACAAAAACTTTCCGATTGTATCACATACAACCTTTCCTTACGAAGACCGGTAAGGAAGCTCATTTTGACATCCATCTCGCCAGATTTCATAAATGCAGCTAATGCTAACATGATTCCGACGGACTTAAGCATCGCTACGGATGAGAAAATCTCATCGTAGTCAACTCCTTGAACTTGTGAAAAACTCTTCGCCACAAGCCGAGCTTCATAGTCGGTGACATTACCGTCCACGTCCGTCTTCTTCTTAAAGATCCATTTATCTCAATGGCTTGCCGATCAGCGGGCAAGTCCACCAAAGTCCATGCTTTGTTCTCGATACATGGATCCTATCTCGGATTTCATGGCTTCTAACCATTTGTTGGAATATGGGCCCACCATTGCTTCTCCATAGCTCGCATGAGGTTCATTGTTGTCTAGCAACATGACATTCAAGACAGGATCACCGTACCACTCAAGCAAAGATGCGTCCTTGTCGCCCCACGAGGTTCGGTAGTGACTTGATCTCAAGCTTCATGATCACTATCATAAGCTTCTACTTCAATTGATATAGGTGCCACAGAACTTCATGTGCCTGCTACACCTTTGGTTGAAGTGATGGTTCAATAACCTCATCAAGTCTCCACCATCCTCCCACTCAATTCTTTCGAGAGAAACTTTTCCTCGAGAAAGGACCCGATTCAAGAAACAATCCCTATTGCTTTCGGATCTGAATTAGGAGGTATACCCAACTGTTTTGGGTGTCCTCTGAAGATGCATTTTATCCGCTTTGGGTTCGAGCTTATCAACATGAAACTTTTTCACATAGGCGTCGCAGCCCCAAACTTTCAAGAAACGACAACTTAGGTTTCTCCAAACCATAGTTCAAACGGTGTTGTCTCAAGCGGAATTACGTGGTGCCCTATTAAAGTGAGTGCGGTTGTCTCTAATGCCTAACCCATGAGCGATAGTGGTAATTCGATAAGAGACATCATGGTACGCACCATATCCAATAGGGTGCAACTATGATGTTCGGACACACCATCACACTATGGTGTTCGAGCGGTATTAATTGTGAAACAATTTCCACGTTATCTTAATTGCGTGCCAAAGCTCGTAACTCAGATACTCATCTCTATGATCATATCATAGACATTTTATCCTCTTGTCACAATGATCTTTAACTTCACTCTGAAATTACTTGAACCATTCAATAATTAGGACTTTGTGTTTCATCAAGTAAATATAATCAACATCTACTCGAATCATCCGTGAAGTCGTAACATAACGATATTCATCAAGATGCCTCGGCACTCATTGGACCGCACACATCAAAATGTGTTACTTCCAACAAGTTGCTATCTTGTTCCATCTTCGAAACCGAGGCTTTTGGTCATCTTGCCCATGTGGTATGATTTGCATATCTCCGGTGATTCAAAATCAAGTGAGTCCAAGCGATCCATACGCATGGAGTTTCTTCATGCGTATACACCAATAGACATGGTTCGCATGTCTCAAACTTTTCCAAAACGAGTGAGTCCAAAGATCCATCAACATGGAGCTTCTTCATGCGTTTTATACCAATATGACTTACATGGCAGTGCCACAAGTACGTGGTACTATCATTACTATCTTATATCTTTTGGCATGAAAATGTGTATCACTACGATCGAGATTCAATAAACCATTCCTTTTAGGTGCTAGACCATTGAAGGTATTATTCAAATTAACAGAGTAACCATTATTCTCCTTAAATGAATAATCAGACATGGCTGCATATAATACAATCATGTCTATGCTCAACGCAAACACCAAATAACAATTATTTAGGTTTAACACCAATCTCGATGGTAGAGGGAGCGTGCGATGCTTGATCATATCAACCTTGGAAACACTTCCAACACATATCGTCAGCTCACCTTTAGTTAGTCTCCGTTTATTCCGAAGCTTTTGTTTCGAGTTACTAACACTTAGCAACCGAACCGGTATCTAATACCCTGGTGCTACTAGGAGTACTAGTAAAGTACACATTAACATAATGTATATCCAATATACTCCTATCGACCTTGCCGACCTTCTTATCTACCAAGTATCTAGGGTAATTACGCTCGTTGGCTGTTCCCCTTATTACGAAGCACTTAGTCTCGGGTTTGGGTTCAACCTTGGGTTTCTTCCTTTGGAGCAAAGAACTGATTTGCCGTTTCATGAAGTGTCCCTTCTTGCCCTTGCCCTTCTTGAAACTAGTGGTTTCACCAACCATCAACAATTGATGCTCCTTCTTGATTTCTACTTTCGTGGTGTCAAACATCGTGAATACCTCAAGGATCATCATATCTATCCACGACACGTTATAGTTCATCACGAAGCTCTAGCGACTTGGTGGCAATGACTTTGGAGAAACATCACTATCTCATCCGGAAGATCAACTCCCACTCGATTCAAGTGATTGTTGCACTCGGACAATCCGAGCACAAGCTTCGATGATTGAGCTTTTCTCCCTTAGTTTGCGAGGCTAAGAAAGTCGTCGGAGGTCTTATACCTCTTGGCGTGGGCACGAGCACGAAATCCCAATTTCAGCCCTCGAAACATCTCATATGTTCATGACGTTTGAAAAACGTCTTTGGTGCCTCAACTCTAAACCGTTTAACCGAACTATCACGTAGTTATCAAAGCGTGTATGTCCGATGTTCGTAACATCCACAAACGACGTTTGGGGTTCAAAGACACCTTGGCGGTGCATTAAGGACATAAGCTTTCTCACGACCGCATAATTGCTATTGTCAACTTTCAACTATATTTTCTCTAGGAACATATCTAAACAGTAGAACTAAAGCGCGAGCTATGACATAATTTGCAAAGGGCTTTTGACTATGTTCGGGATAATTAAGTTCATCTAATGGACTCCCCTTTCGGATAGACATCCCTCCGGTCATCTAAGTGATTACATGATCCGAAGTCAACTAGGCCGTGTCCGATCATCACGTGAGACGGACTAGTCATCATCGGTGAACATCTTCATGTTGATCGTATCTACTATCGACTCATGCTCGACCTTTCGGTCTCTTGTGTTCCGAGGCCATGTCCGTACATGCTAGGCTCGTCAAGTTAACCTAAGTGTTCGCGTGTGTAAATCTGGCTTACACCGTTGTATGTGAACGTAAGAATCTATCACACCCGATCATCACGTGGTGCTTGAAACGGCATTTAACTTTCGCATTTGGGTACGCGATTAGGGGAACACCTTCTTGAAATTTTAATGAGGATCATTTTATTTACTACCGTCGTTCTAAGCAAATAAGATGCATAAACATGATAAACATCACATGCAATCAAATAGTGACATGATATGGCCAATATCATTTTGCTCCTTTTGATCTCCATCTTCTGGGCTCCATGATCATCATCGTCACCAGCATGACACCATGATCTCCATCATCATGATCTCCATCATCGTGTCTTCATGAAGTTGTCTCGCCAACTATTACTTCTACTACTATGGCTACCGGTTAGCAATAAAGTAAAGTAATTACATGGCGTTGTATAATGACACGCAGGTCATACAATAAATAAAGACAACTCCTATGGCTCCTCCGGTTGTCATACTCATCGACATGCAAGTCGTGATTCCTATTACAAGAACATGATCAATCTCATACATCACATATCATTCATCACATTCTTCTTGGCCATATCACATCACATAGCATACCCGCAAAAACAAGTTAGACGTCCTCTAATTGTTGTTTGCATGTTTTACGTGGCTGCTATGGGTTTCTAGCAAGAACGTTTCTTACCTCATAAAACCACAACGTGATATGCCAATTGCTATTTACCCTTCATAAGGACCCTTTTCATCGAATCCGTTCCGACTAAAGTGGGAGGCGGCACCCGCTAGCCACCTTATGCACCAAGTGCATGTCGGTCGGTGGAACCTGTCTCACGTAAAATGCGTGTAAGGTCGGTCCGGCCGCTTCATACCACAATACCGTCGAAACAAGATTGGACTAGTAACGGCAAGCATATTGAACAAAATCAACGCCCACAACTACTTTGTGTTCTACCGTGCAAAGAATCTACGCAATAGACACGGCTCATGATGCCTTTGTTGGGGAAACGTGGCAGAAATTCAAAATTTTCCCACGTGTCACCAAGATCTATCTATGGAGAAACCAGCGAACGAGGGAAGGAGAGTGCATCTACATACCCTTGTAGATCGCTAAGCGGAAGCGTTCAAGTGAGCAGGGGTTGATGGAGTCGTGCCGTCGTGATTCAAATCACCGATGATCCTAGTGCCGAGCAGACGGCACCTCGCGTTCAACACACGTACAGCGGTGGCGTCTCCCATGCCTTGATCCGGCAAGGAGAGAGGGAGAGGTTGTGGAAGACTCCATCCAGCAGCTGACAACGGTGGCGTGGTGGTGGTGGAGGAGCGTGGCAATCTGCAGGCTTCGCCAAGCACTGCGGGAGAGGAGGAGATGTCACGGGAGGGAGGGAGGTGCGGGGACTCAGGTGTGGCTTCCCTCCTCCCTCCCTTTATATAGGTGCAAGAGAAGGGGGGCGCAGCCTTGCCCCTTCCTCCAAGGAAGGGTGCGGCCAAGAGGGGAGGAGTCCATCCTCCCCAAGGCACCCTGAGGTGCAGCCCCTTTGGACTCTTCCCTCCCCAAGTCTCCTTGGCGCATGGGCCTCTTGGGGCTGGTGCCCTTGGCCCATATGGGCCAAGGCGCACCTACAGCCCATGTGCCCCGGGCAGGTGGACCCCGGACCCCTTCGGCACTCCGGTACAATACCGATAATGCATGAAACTTTTCCGTGACCAAAATAAGACTTCCTATATATAAATCTTTACCTCCGGACCATTAGGAACTCCTCGTGACATCCGGATCTCATCAGGACTCGAACAACATTCGGTAACCACATACAAACTTCCTTTATAACCCTAAGCGCCATCGAACCTTAAGTGTGTAGACCCTACGGGTTCGGGAACCATGAGACATGGCCAGGGACGTTCTCCGGTCAATAACCAACAGCGGGATCTGGATACCCATGTTGACTCCACATGTTCCACGATGATCTCATCGGATAAACCACGATGTCAAGGACTCAATCGATCCGTATACAATTCCCTTTGTCTAGCGGCATTGTACTTGCCCGAGATTCGATCGTCGGTATCCCGATACCTTGTTCAATCTCGTTCACGGCAGAATCTCTTTACTCGCCCCATAACACATCATCCCTTGATCAACCCCTTGGTCACATTGTGCACATTATGATGATGTCCTACCGAGTGGGCCCAGAGATACCTCTCCGTCACACTGCGGAGTGACAAATCCCGCCTCGATTCGGTACAACCCAATGACACTTTCGGAGATACGTAGTGCACCTTTATAGCCACCCGATTACGTTGTGGACGTTTGGTACACCCAAAGCATTCCCTACGGTATCCGGAGTTGCACAATCTCATGGTCTAAGGAAATGATACTTGACATTTAGAAAAGCTTTAGCATACGAACTACACGATGCATGCTAGGCTTAGGATTGGGTCTTGTCCATCACATCATTCTCCTAATGATGTGATCCCGTTATCAATGACATCCAATGTCCATGGTCGGAAACCGTAACCATCTATTGATTAACGAGCTAGTCAACTAGAGGCTTACTAGGGACATGGTGTTGTCTATATACCCACACATGTATCTCGAGTTTCCTATCAATACAATTATAGCATGGATAATAAACGATTATCATGAACAAGGAAATATAATAATAACTAATTTATTATTGCCTCTAGGGCATATTTCCAACATCATCATGACCACAGAACACACAATTTTTATTGCCTTTCGACTCTTTTCTTGGTTGTCTCTAGTTAAGACTTAAGATACTATTTTTAACCATCAACCAAAGAAAAACTTTAATTTTGGTGGAATTATAATCTTTTGCATTTTGTGGGAATCCACTACCTGTCACAACTAAATGTCTACGGAGAGATTTGAGTGAATACACCATCAATAGTTACCATCCACTTTAGTGAATCTTTATTATCAGACATTTCAATCTCACCAGATCTCAACATGAGACTATCACAGAGAGGTAAAGTATCACCCACAGGGTCCTAAAATTTAAACCCTCCCATCCTTTTTATAAGGCATTAGCCACAAAAAAATTGTGATCAAGGAACGCAAATTGTTTCCAAGAGACAGACGAGGCGGACGACCAACAAACCCTAGAGGTCCGGATTGAGGGGCCTGCTATGGAGGCGCTAGAGGGTTGTTGTGGGGGCGGTGAAGGAGATGTGCGGTCGAGCGGCGGCCTTCACCAGGCGGTGCGCAACGCCGACGTTGGTGGAGCCGGTGGTGGCCGGAGGCATCCATTGTGGAGGTCCTCATCGGTGGTCCGGCTTGGCTGGATCATCGGGGAAGATGGCGTCTATGCACTAGACGACAGCAAACTTGACATCAACCCGGACATGTTGCACAACGACATGGGTGACTTTTTCTAGCCTTTCTCTAGAGAGTCTTCGTGTTTGGTTTGGGTCGGTGAAGCGGCAACATAGCCCCAGGGTAGGAATAATGTTCTTCCCACCCTATCCCTATTCGGTTAGTGTGTGTTTCACCAGCGAAGGGTGTGTGGAGCCATGTCTGGGTTGGTCTTCTGGGACCCGTCCGGTTTAGGTTTACGATGGATCCATTTGGATTCGGTCGACTTTCTTTGCCTTCAAAGTTTTACTGGCCCTTACCGATGTGTTTTTTGCCTCCGGGGCGGCGATTTGTTTCGCGGATCGCGGCGACCGGGCGGCCTCTCCTGGTCTGCATCGATGACTTTTCGCCTGTTGCTTCTATGAGCTCCCGGGTTTCAAAAAGTGTGCTCCGCCGCGGAGGCCCCGATGCGGCATCAAACTATAATCACCCTGCGTCGCCGGTGGATGCGGGAGGAAGAAGACTTCGGCACCCCCAGGATTTTGGATGTGTGTCTTTTCGTTTTCTTTAAGGGTATATTGTGATCAAAGCTCCAACTATATAACCTCGAATGGGATATTTTGAAAGATTCATCATCAACCCATCAGTCCTTCCCAAACCTTGTGTTCTTTTCGTTACACACTTTCTTATGGTGGCTTTTGAGTCTGCCCAGTTATGAGGCGGCAGCGATCATACCGAAGGAAAAGAGGGCAGTAAAGCCTACCCCTAGCACGAGCACGCATCACGTGTGCCAGTAGTCGTGAGCACCAATCAGGCACTCACTGAACTGCATCCTTCAACCACCTCCGAACCGTGAACCAACCTGTGGTTGAGATGGTTAGGTGGACAGTGGTATTCCCAACCCACCAGGGTTCAAATCCTGGAGCTCGCATTATTCCTGGATTTATTTCAGGATTTCCGACGATGCGCTTTCAGTGGGAGGAGACGCTCCCGTCGACGACGAGGCGCCTACGGTGACTTCGTAAATCTCAAGATGATATGCCGGCTCAGTCTCTCGGAGGTTCTCATAGGGGTAGGGTGTGCGTGTGTGCGTTCATAGGGATGAGTATATGCGCATGTATATGAGCGTTTGTGTCAGGACCCCGATTCCAAGTCACATCGATCTAGCCGGTAACACCTCATATCACTTTGCGGCCTCACGCACGGTATTCCCAGGTGTCGCCTTACCATGGCCCGGACCGTTTCGCCTTTTGGCTCACGTATATGATGTGTCGCTAGCATCCATATGACAGAGAACCCGAGTGACATGGCTAGTCGTGAACCCAAAGCGGCACTAACCCATGAGGACAGGCATACATGAATCACATCGAGCATGTCGGTCAACAGCGTGTGAATCCGGGCTGTAGCACTGGGCTAACAGGACTCCGGAAATCCAACAGAAAGGTGCTAAGCAGGACTCGGATGTCACCGCGTGACATTTCCCGAAAGGACGGAACCGAGAACGAAGTGAAACACATGCCGCCAGATCCAAGTGTCACGAGCAGTAGTCTTTGGGCTAGCAGGACTCGGTGTGAACCGGGTCAGGAAGTGACTACTATGGCTCAAGGAAGCACTAGACTACATTTCCCATAAGAGAGACTACCAAGGATAAACAACTAGATTGTCGGATCCCACACATACCAAGCATTTCAAACATACACACAATATGCTCGATATGTGTAAATACAACATGGCATCACAACATAACTCTACGACTCAAGTATTTATTCAATAGGCTCAGGAGCGAGATATTACAAACATGGGTCTCATGACCCAACACTCGAAACATACAAGTCAAAGCACATGCGGAAGCTTAACATGTCCGAGTACAGACATCTACAAATGAAAAAAGGCTTGGAAGCTCGACTATCTACGAGATCTGCCGAGGGCACAAGATCGTGGCTGAAATTATCAAGCTAAACGTCGAAGTCCACAGCGGAACTACTAGCGAGACAGCGTCTCTACGCAAAACATAAAATAAGCAAGCGTGAGTACAATTGTACTCAGCAAGACTTACATCAAAACTAACTACATATGCATCATTATCAACAAAGGGGTGGTGGAGTTTGGCTATGACAAGCCAGCTTTGACTTCGGTGGCTATCTGAACTACTTAATCGTAAGTAACTCCTTTGAGGTGGCGCACGAGTCCACATATTCACCATATCAATACACCACTATGGATCCGCTCCGTCTTCCCACGAGAACGCCATCCATAGCACTCATGCTTATCTTGCGCATTTTAGAGTATCCACTTTCACTTGTCTATGAACTGCACAGCAACCGAGAAGTCCTTTACAGAACACGGCTATTGAATAGATGATGTTAACCTTGCAGGGGTGTACTTCTTCACACACGCTCACCACTTACCGCCGTTTACCACGACATGTACTCAAGAACCTTCAAGCGGAAGCCCAACGTGGGTGTCGGCCACGACCTACCTAAACACTCAAGTCTCTAGTCCGGTTTATCGCCTATTCATGTTCCATCCATGAAGTCCGTGAGAGTTTCCACATACGGCCCCGAACGATGTGTGAGGGTTCCCGAGATACCAAAGCGGGCATTGACACTGCGTGCCACGGTGTATCTACCGCATCATAGCCCACCCCTAGGGTCAAGCGCCACGCACGGCCTCCAACACATATCCTACAAACACGTAAACTAGTTGCAACTCACAGGACAGAGAACAAGGGTGGTTAAGCCGAGAGGGTCCATTGGTTTCGGCCCAATGCGTGGTAGTAACTGTTTCATGGATCACAAACATAGAACTTCAGTTCGAGGAGGGCGGCTTCAATGAGACAACCCACCATGTACTCCTACATGGCCTCTCACCGCTACCTTTACCAAAATCGTGTTCACACACTTAGCTCTCAACGATGGGACATGTTCACACACCATTGTAATTCATCCCGATGAATCGGACTGACTCAACTCTAAGCGATGCAGGCATGACAAACAAGCATGAATGAGTAGGCACATCAGGCTCAAACAACTCCTACTCATGCTAGTGGGTTTCATCTATTCTTATGTGGCAATGATGGTCATCACGAGAGGATAAAGGGTTCAACTACCGAAGCAAGTAACAAATGAATCGTTGTTGTCCTAATGCAGTAAAAGAGAGCAGGAGCAAGAGAGTAAGATTGTATCGGAGTGAACAAGGGGGTTTTGCTTGCCTGGCACTCCTGAAGATATTATAGCTCTTCATCGGTGTCATCGAACTCATCGTCGGTACGTCGTCTACTGAGGGGGGGAACAACCACCGACTAGCAAAGAAGGAACACAATCAATGCAATGCACATTCACATGAATGACATGTCATGTTAAGGTACTGAATTCACCTAATGCAATATCTAGCCAAGTTAATTGAAGTGGAACTCAAACAAGATCAAATTCCAACTCCAAATGTTATTTCATAAATTGCCCTAATCATCATTTGTCCTATTCAGTGAGGTTAACTTGTTCAAACATGCATGATCATGGCATAAACAGATTCTTCATATTTTTCTGATCATTTTTCATATATAATTTATTTCATTTGGAGTTACGGTTGAATTTATATGAATTTTAGAAGTTTAAGCCTTTTTCTGGATTTTCTGAATAAATAGAATTAAATTAATTCCGTAAAAAGGATTATCGCTGCGTCGACCTAACGTCAGCAGGACGTCAAGAGGTCAACAGTGAGCTGCCCGGGTCAAACTTGACCAGTGGGGTCCTTTGGTCCATGACACGATCTTGGCGATGTCGGCGACAGGTGGTAGGTCGGCGACACGTCTTCAAGTCAACCACACATGTGGGCCCGGTCAGCAACCGGTCGGTAGCGGTCAAAAGCGGCGTGTGGGGCCACCGTGGTTAGTTAAACCTAAACATGAAGCTAAACTAATATTAATTAAAGGCGTGGGGCCCATGTGCCATTGGCCTAGGGGTTGGTTAGCGGGGTGATTAGGCCTAATGGCGGATTACGTCGGTGATTGTTGGCCAGCGACCATCTTGCCGTGGCGGAGGTACTCGGCCGGCGATTCATGACCGTTCGAAGCCTTGACTAGGCTCTTTTGAAAGTTCGAGGAGGCACGTCGGGTGGTGCAAGAGGCAGCTGCGGGGGAGGATGGCGTCGCGGCGTCGAGGTGGGGCGGCTGGCGCTCGGGCTTTATCGAGCGGCGGTGCTACGAGACGCAGGCGGGCTAGCAAAAGGCTAGAGCAGCCCTCACAGGGAACCGCGAGGAGCTCGTCGCCGTTCTCAAACAGCAGAAACCCGGCTGCAAGGTGGCGCACAACAAAGCGGTAATGGCGGGGGGCTCGGCCATGGCGGCGGCGTTAGCTTGAGGTCGAGCCGAACAGCAGGGGTTAGGGGAGGGTAGAGGAGCTCACAGCGATCTGGCGAGTAGGTCAGTGACCTCGGGGCCCTTCTGGGCGACGAGGCAAATCCGTCGGCGACATTCGGCGGCAGAGATGCGGTGGTGGCGAGCTTGGAGGCGTCCCTTCGAGGCGTCCGGGCTCACAGGATTCGTCGCAGAGGTGCAGCGAGAGGCGGAGCTCGTGGGCTAGGCAGGCTGAGTATGGAGGGTTGGTGGCCGTGGTGAGCAGTGGCCAGTGGCTGACAGGCTCGCTCGGGTGTGCTTTCGGGAGAGGGAGCGAGGGACGAGGGAGAAAGCAGAGTGAGGGAGAGGAGCGAGGGGGTCGCGTGGCGTCGCCCGACGCAGGGGGAGGCGGCAAGGTGAGCTGGCGCAGGCTTCGGCTGTCACGCTCTCACGCAGTACCTCGCCTATATACAGTAGAAGGTTGAAGGCAGTGACTGTGGCTTTGCTGCAGTGTTGGGCTACTGGGCGCCTGTAGGTCGGCCTGTAACTCTCTCTTTTAATTGTTTTTGTTTTCTATTTCTTCTGTAACTTTAGGGCTTTTATTAAAATACTAAAACTAACTCGAAAATCATGAAACTGCTCAAGGCTACTGTTTGGAATATTTCCAACAAGTAAAGATTTTAGTTCATGAATATTTGGACATTTAAAATATTATATAGCATTTAAATGCCCAAATGCAAATAGAGTATGATTTAATCCGAGCCCAAATATGTCATGAAAAATGTGCATCACCTAAGTTCTTTGTTTCCAGTATTTTCCCGAATGATGAACATTTTGAAAGCCATTTGATTTCTTGAAAATATTTTAGGTGAACCTAGTGAATTTCTTTGATGCTAGGGTTTAGGCAATCCCATTTCAAGTTATTAGGAATTTAAACATGATGACATGATGAGCAAGCAAAGTCAAGCAAGGGCTGATCTAGGGTCAACAGGATGGCTCACCACCCACTAAACAAGAATCTCGTCCGAGATTCAAGGCGTGGGTAGGAAGGCAGAGGGACACTAGCTAACACGAACTTGTCAATCCAATTGCCCTTCCCGAAGAAGTTGGTTCATTGCTTCATATTGATCTTGACGTCTTTGCTTTCGAGATCTTCACCCAACACGATGGCGACAGAAAGAAACTCTATAGGAAACGATCTCCTCGAAGATCGAGCACTCAAGATCAACTCGTGGAATGAGATGTTGAAACATCTCGAGTTGAGACACAAAACACATCGAGAGGGATGGAAGAACAAACGACGGGGTTTGATTTGGTGGGCAACAATTCCACGCCTAGAAAGATGGTGGATGGTGTCAAGGTGGCGAGGAAATAATTGCCATGATCCCGTAACAGGGCACCTTGGAAGAGATGACTCGTTGAATTTGTTCCTTAAGTGGCAAAAAGAATTACTTTTGATCCATAGATCATTGAAACTCTTCATACCATCTTAAGGCAATTTATAATTGATCGTTTGGCGGAGTTCAAAGGAATGGCATATCCGGATTCGAATGGATGATGTGGACTACCTTGTTCAAGACAACGCGATGGATGATTTTGCTTATCATCGGAAATGGATGGGACCGATGGTAGGACCACTTTGAGGATGATCCTAAACAAGAATTACTAAGAAGGCAGCCCATAGTGAAATGGCACAAAGACGGTGCAAGCTAGGAACAAACTGCAAATGTTGGAATGTTCCAACCATCATATCTGCCTGAGATTCAGATCTGGTTAGTAACAGGATACTTCAGACAACATATCCAAAAGGAAAAGTTGCAACACAAATCGACGAGATGATATTGCGAGATTCTCGGGGGGTGAACTACGGTAGCAAGCTCCAAAACATGAGCTGGTTCTGCTACAAACCTGTGAACATGTTGTCCAAAACAAGCATGACCACGTAGTAGTCTTATAATAAAACACTACCGAGTTCAGGTGGGGAACCGTCATCAAGGATAACGAAGTCCTTGCATAAGGCATCCTCTTAAGAAGGAACTTCTTCTCCTTGAACAAATCAGTTAGTGGCTTGGTGTGCTAGGAAATTCATATGGAATGAAGATGATCAGTCTATCAGACCATATAATACTTCGCACATGCATGACTGACTTGGAATGGTACCAGAGGAAGCAAAAACAAACTTTCTCGGATCCACGGCGACAACTTACATCAAATGCACGTGAATTAGAGGAAGTCACTTCTTTCATCCAAACATAGACTTCATGAACGAAACACGAAGATAATGCTTACAAAGTTTCCAACACTAACTTGATGTTCAACATGATTCATGGGGGAGACAAAATGCTGCTGATGGGTTCAACAACAACTCATCGGAATTTCCATATCATCGGACTTCCACCACCATGTGAACACGGTGATAGCATTGGTCGGACCAAAAGATGTAATGGTGTATGCTCGAGGGATCGACCACGAGTAAGACAACATTACGAATATCATTGATTACGATTTGACTTGACGATAGCCCATACTCAAGTCAAAGTTTTGACAAGGCAATAGATCCAACAACTGATCACGAGGATCAGTCGATGAAGATATCATCTTTCTTCAACACACACACACACTCAAGGATATCCCTTAGAGATGAACTAAGTCGGACAAGCTTTCATCTTCCAACTCTCCAAGTTGTTGTTTAGCTTAACCAACTAGCTCGGGGGTATCCAACACAGATTCTTGGAGAAAGGGTGGTTCACAAGAAGCCAACTTGATCACAAGCTCAACATAACGATCAGGGGACAACTCGGTAATACTTCCGAGAAGATATTCGGAAAATCACGAACCACCGATATGTCTCTAAGCTCGAGAACAATCTTGCTTTTCAGGGCAGGATGATGTGACCAAACAAGAGAGGGATTGATGCAATCCTAACTCTTGATCGAAGGGTGCACCAGGAAAAATGGACTAGGTAGCACAGTCTATCTTAGAATGATGATTCAATAACCAACACGCTAGGAACGAAATTATTGTCCTTTAACTACCAAGCAACAAGGTTGCTAGGAGTATTGATTTCACACATCATGGTCCACTTGTCGGCATTCCGGTTACAACAACGCGAGACCGAGGAATGAATAATGATAGCGAGAAGTATCACTGCGTCAAGAATTCATAAGAGATGGTGCAATTCCTACGATATTCTTGACATAAAGATGGTAACACTCCAAGGTACAACAGAGCAAAAGCTGGTTTGGCATTTTGATCCGCGGAATACAATTGCTTTGACCCAATCCTAGATATGGATGAGGTACTGGAGTTTGTTTCTCCTAGTCATTCTGAAATAGAATGGCTTAACGGACCACAAGAGTAATAGGCATCGATGAACACGATCACACACATACCCTTAACTATCAATTGATAGACGGGGGTCAGAATACAACTAAGGAGGAACAACTCGAGGAACATATAACTTTCTGAGTTGTGGATGCATGGATTGGTATGCCGAGCAAATTCAGCATATTTCTTCCGGATAACCCATGCAGAAAGGTTGAACTGGCAGAGTCGCAAAATAGAATGGAGTACTCCTCAAGAGCAACCTGGTTGTGATCTTTTGATCCAACAAACATCTGCCGTAAGTGGTTCATAGTATTTGGAAGAAGGGAATACCACGGACCTCGAGGACTATCGCAAGGTTACTAATAACCTAAAGGAACTAGCAAACACTATCCACAGGAGGTAAGTAGGGTGAATCTCGGGTTCAAAACCCAGAAGTGGAATACCTACATACTAAATGGCATCACAGGATGCTTTCGAGAATGATGTCCAGAATCATCACACTGGGAACTCAAAGCATGGCTGTATTACTACGTGATACTCTAGACACCTAGGGTCATAATAATAACTCCAACATATATGTCGAGGCAATAGGGTACCTCAACTCACCGATTAGTGTGCTTAATCCGCCCAAAAGGACATCAGGAGCAGGAGGAAGGGATTTGCAAATGCATCGAGATAGTTTAGAAACACAGGATGACTCAGACAAGATAACGGTCAGAATGCTCAAAATGATTTGAGACATCCTCGCAAAATAGTGGCATGACCACTCAACATCACAATATCAAGGTTCTGAGACCAGCTATGAACATACGGAAGTAGTAAAAACTGAACCGAGATTTGAAACTATCAATTCTATAAGTCTATGGATTAGTAACACGTCATCCTAATAGATAGATGAGAAGGCCTAGTTCTTAATCCCCGTAGAAGAGAAGAGGATGACTTCGGATCAAGACCATGAGGTATAAGGAGTAAAAGAGCCTTACGTTCACTCCCACAATCAATTCCCATACATAACTAAAGCATTTCTAGACACAACTTGACCAGTTTGGCTTGGTAATCCTCTGAGACGGTCAGGCTCGATACCAAAGCTGTCGGGACCCGATTCCAAGTTAAATCGATCTAGCCGGTAACACCTCATATCACTTTGCGGCCTCACGACGGTATTCCCACAGGTGTCGCCTTACCATGGCCCGGGACCGTTTGCGCCTTTTGGCTCACGTATATGATGTGTCGCTAGCATCCATATGATGAGAGAACCGGGCCGACATGGCTAGTCGTGAACCCAAAGCGGCACTAACCCATGAGGACAGGCATACATGAATCACATCGAGCATGTCGGCCAACAGCGTGTGAATCCGGGCACATGCTTTGGGCTATGAGGACTCTAAATCCGGGTCATGGCAGGCTAAGGCAGGACTCGGATGTCACCGCGTGACATTTCCCGAAAGAACAGAACCTGAGAGCAAGTAGAAACACATAAACCCGATCAAGTGTCACAGCGGTAGTCTTTGGGCTAGCGGGACTCGGTGAACCGGGCATGTAGCGGACTACTATGGCTCAAGGAAGCACTAGACTACATTTCCCCATAAGAGAGGCTGCCAAGGATAAACAACTAGATTGTCGGATCCCACACATACCAAGCATTTCAAACATACACACAATATGCTCGATATGTGTAAATACAACATGGCATCACAACATAACTCTACGACTCAAGTATTTATTCAATAGGCTTCGAGGAGCAAGATATTACAAACATGGGTCTCATGACCCAACACTCAGAGCATACAAGTCAAAGCACATGCGGAAGCTTAACATGTCTGAGTACAGACATCTACAAATGAAGAAGGCTTGGAAGCTCGACTATCTACCAGATCTGCCGAGGGCACAAGATCGTGGCGAGGTATCAAGCTAGCGTCAAGTCCACAGCGGAACTACTAAGCGGCCCGACGTCTCTACGCAAAACATAAAATAAGCAAACGTGAGTACAATTGTACTCAAGAAGACTTACATCAAAACTAACTACATATGCATCATTATCAACAAAGGGGTGGTGGAGTTTGATTGCAGCAAGCCCGACTTTGACTTCGGTGGCTATCTGAACTACATTTGTAAGTAACTCCTTTGAGGTGGCGCTACGAGTCCACATATTCACCATATCAATACACCACTATGGATCCGCTCCGCCTTCCTACGAGAACGCCATCCATAGCACTCACGCTTATCTTGCGCATTTTAGAGTATCCACTTTCACTTGTCTATGAACTGTCTGCAGCAACCCAGAAGTCCTTTACCGGCGGACACGGCTATTCGAATAGATGATGTTAACCTGCAGGGTGTACTTCTTCACACACGCTCTCACCACTTACCGCGTTTACCACGACATGTACTCGGCAACCTTCAAGCGGAAGCCCAACGTGGGTGTCGGCCACACCTACCTAAACACCCAAGTCTCTAGTCCAGGTTTATCGCCTATTCAGGTTCCATCCGCAGGGAGTACGGCCGAGGTTTCCACATACGGCCCCGAACGATGTGTGCAGGGTTCCCGAGATACCAAACGGGCATTCGGTACACCGTGCCACGGTGTATATACCGCATCATAGCCCACCCCTAGCATCGCCACGCACGACCTCCAACACATATCCTACAAACACCGAAACTAGTTGCAACTCACGGACAGAGAACAAGGCGGTTAAGAAGCCGAGAGGGTCCATTGGTTTTGGGGCCCAATGCGTGGTAGTAATGCTTGTTTCATGGATCACAAACATGTAACTCAGTTCCTGAGGACGGCTTCAATGAGACAACCCACCATGTACTCCTACATGGCCTCTCACTGCTACCTTTACCAAATCGTGTTCACACACTTAGCTCTCAACAGTAGGACATGTTCACACACCATTCTAATTCATCCCAGATGAATTAGACACGACTCAACTCTAAGCAAGAGTGTGCATGACAAACAAGCATGAATGAGTAGGCACATCAGGCTCAAACAACTCCTACTCATGCTAGTGGGTTTCATCTATTTACTGTGGCAATGACAGGTCATGCAGAGGATAAAGGGTTCAGCTACCGCAGCAAGTAAGAAATGAATCGTTGTTGTCCTAATGCAGTAAAAGAGAGCAGGAGCAAGAGAGTAGGATTGTATCAGAGTGAACAAGGGGGTTTTGCTTGCCTGGCACTCCTGAAGATATTATAGCTCTTCATCGGTGTCATCGAACTCATCGCTTGGTCGACGCGTCTGCGAGGGGGAACAACCACCGACTAGCAAAGACGGAACACAATCAATGCAATGCACATTCACATGAATGACATGTCATGTTAAGGTACTGAATTCACCTAATGCAATATCTAGCCAAGTTAATTGAAGTGGAACTCAAACAAGATGAAATTCCAACTCCAAATGTTATTTCATAAATTGCCCTAATCATCATTTGTCCTATTCAGTGAGGTTAACTTGTTCAAACATGCATGATCATGGCATAAACAGATTCTTCATATTTTTCTGATCATTTTTCATATATAATTTATTTCATTTGGAGTAACGGTTGAATTTATATGAATATTAGAAAATTAAGCCTTTTTGGATTTTACGAATAAATAGAATTAAATTAATTCGAGAAAAGGATTCTTGCGTCGGCTTTGACGTCGATGTGGACGTCAAGAGTCATGAAACTGCCCGGGTCAAACTCGACCGGTGGGGTCCATCGATCGATGACATCTTGAGCGATGTCGGCCGACAGTGGGGCCGGGTCAACAGACATGTCTTCAAGTCAACCACACATGTGGGCCCAGTCAACAGCCAGGTCAGCGCGGTCAAAACTGACGTGTGGGGTCACTGTGGTTAGTTAAACCTAAACATGAGCTAAACTAATATTAATTAAGGCGTGGGGCCCATGTGTCATTGGCCGGGGGTTGGTTAGCGGGGTGATTAGGCCTAATGGCCGACACGTCGTGATTAGCCATGGCGACCATAGCCGACGACGGAGATACTCCGGCGGCCGATTCGATGGCCGTTCGAAGCGGCTAGAGCTCTTTGAAAGCCGCAGGAGGCGCGTCGGGTGGTGCAAGAGGCGGCTGCAGGGAGGGCTGTAGCGTCGCCCGGCGTCGAGGTGGGCGGCGGCGGCCTTCGCTATGAGCGGCGGTGCTACAAAACGCAGGCGGGCTAGCAAAAAGGCTAGGCAGCCTCCTGGAGGCACGAGGAGCTCGTCGCCGTTCTCGGCAACGACAGAAACCGGCTGCAAAGGTGGCGCACAACAAGGCAGGCGGCGGCGGGGCTCGGCCATGGCGGCGGCGTTAGCTTGAGGTCGAGCGGAGCAACGGGGTTAGGGGGAGGGGAAAGAGGAGCTCACGGCGTCTGGCGGGGTAGGTCGTGACCTCGGGGCCTTCTGGACGAGGCAAATCCGTCGACGACGTTCGGCGGCAGATGCGGTGGTGGCGAGCTTGGAGGCGTCCCTTCAGGGCGTCCGGGCTCACGGGATTCGTCGCAGAGGTGCAGGGCAGAGAGGCGGAGCTCGTGGGCTAGCCGGGCTGAGCATGGAGGGGCTGGTGGCCGTGGTGAGCAGTGACGGTGGCGGCAGGCTCCGCTCGGGTGTGCTCGGGAGAGGGAGCAGAGGACGAGGGAGAAAGCAGTGAGGGAGAGGAGCGAGGGGGTCGCATGGCGCCGCTGCACACGAGGAAGCGAGGCGGCAAGTGAGGCTGGCCAGCTTGTCAGGCGCTCTCCACGCATGCCTCCTCTCGCGTGAAAAGGTTGAAGACAGGCGCTGGCTTGGGCTGCAAGTTGTTGGGCCGGAGCGCCAGGTAGGTCGGCCCAGGTAACTCTCTCTTTTAATTGTTTTTGTTTTCTATTTCTTTTGTAACTTTAGGGCTTTTATTAAAATACTAAAACTAACTCGAAAATCATGAAACTGCTCAAGGCTACTGTTTGGAATATTTCCAAGAGTAAAGATTTTAGTTCATCAATATTTGGACATTTAAAATATTATATAGCATTTAAATGCCCAAATGCAAATAGAGTATGATTTAATCCAGAGCCCAAATATGTCATGAAAAATGTGCATCCCCTCCGTTCTTGTTTCGATATTTTCCCAGAATGATGAACATTTTTGAAAGCCATTTGGATTTACTGAAAATATTTTAGGTGAACCTAGTGAATTCCTTTGATGCTAGGGTTTAGGCAATCCCCATTTCAAGTTATTAGGAATTTAAACATGATGACATGATGAGCAAGCAAAGTCAAGCAAGGGCTGATCTAGGGCCGTGACAGTTTGTGTCTGTACTGATTATTTGTCCCACATTCATTCGGGAGGGTACTCCTAAGGGATTGAAGTCTTCTTTCATTTAGGGTGAAGTAAGACCAAGCTCATGAGCTTATTATCCTAGGTTTTGATTTTCGATGAATGAGCCTTTGGTAATGCTTTTATCTCTATTCTATGTCGCAGGCGCCTATCCAGTCTATAAATAAATACTAATGAGAAAATGAATGAAAACTATACTAAACTAAAGAAAACATAGGATAGAGATCCTAAAATCTGTACTCGAAATAATCGAGCACGGGCTTTTCTGGTCAAAACGTATCTTGTCTTTATCACTTTATCATGAGTTATTTTCCTTGGTTAACAATACTTGTTGTTTTGCCGATATTTGCAGGTTCATTAATTTTCTTTTTACCTCATAAGGGAAACAAAGTCGTTAGGTGGTATACTATATCTATTTGTTTATTAGAATTCCTTCTATTTCTAGATATCTATTTCAATATATTAGTATTAGTTAGTAGTACTATTAGTTACCGATCCCGGCTTTGTGAGTTCTGTCGCAAAACAATCCATCTTTTTCTGGTTTATCGGTTTTATAATGAAAACGCTGTACCTAGAGGATAGGGATAGAGGAAGAACTTTCTTCTTATTTTAACCTTTCGATTTTTTTTTTGGTCTCATATAATTAAGGAATTATATACATATAAAATCCAATATAATTTTGCCTATAAAAGAAGGATTACTTTTCGGATATAGTAGCATTGCGATTCCGAATGGAATAAAGCAGCTTGATAAGAACCTATACCTAGAGCTAACATCATATAACACAATTGAGACATTGTAGAATAGGCTAGGCTTCTTTTAATATCTCTCTGAGCAAGAGCTAAAGTAGCTCCTAAGAATAGTGTTATTGTACCTACTAAAGAAATAAAACTCATTATCAAAGGTAAAGATATGAAAAGAACTTCAAGACATTATCGCAATTCTTGGCTGAGAGCTGCGAAAGAAGCCCACGGAACGGAGCGGTTAGTAGTAACTACTTTCCATGAGGAGGGGGCCATGGAATACACTATTGTAGTAGCTGAAATGGCACCCCACCTTAACGACCGAGCGAGGGATGAAATCTTTCGACGACTAGGGAGGCGTCATCCGATATTCATAATATTCAATTGATTCAGTATTATCAGAATGCAAGCCCTACCCTTGAATTTACAAGATACCCCTTTTTCCTCTCCATGGGATTACATCC